>QLOH01000061.1:892500-2092500 GCA_026901365.1 Sesbania bispinosa
TAACTCATGTCAATAGGCACAACTTACTTAAAAATGGCAAGCTTGCATCGCGAATTAGTGCATTTGTAAAATTTATGTGCATTGATAAATGTGCGTTCACTAATTCCTAATGCAGACTTATCTTTTTTTTTAGAGTGTGTTTAGTAAAACATTTAAACTAGCTAAAAGTTAAAATTGGTAGCTGAAATCATTTTAGTTGTGTTTGGTAAGGTAACTTTTTTAGTAGCTACTAGTTTTTCAGTAGCTTTTTCTAGAAGCTACTTGAGGTAGCATTTTTAAAAAAGTTCCTATTTTCAGCTACTACCTGAAAAATTATTACAATTGAATCTCTCAACATTTCTCATTCATCATTATTATTTAGTAATTAATGATATTTTTATATGTCATTTTACTTATTTCAGTTAGTTTTACCAAACTCTCTCAATCAAATCAGCTAGCTTTTCAGTTCGGCGCTTTTATCTTTCAGCTACTACCTGAAAAATTATTACAATTGAATCTCTCAACATTTCTCATTCATCATTATTATTTAGTAACTAATGATGTTTTTATATGTCATTTTACCTATTTCAGTTAGTTTTACCAAACACTCTCAATCGAATCAGGTAGCTTTTCAGTTCAGCTAGCTTTTATCTTTCAACTTTCATCTAACTTTTCAACTAATTTTACCAAACACGGTCTTAGATAAGTTAAAATGTGTATACGGACACAAGTTAAAAAAAAACACCCTTGTTAGAATTTATTATAGTGAATAGTCAAAATTAAATTTTCAAATTTTTTTGTGCACTTCCATGGTTAGTTATATCAAATTAATGAAAATGTAGTATGTGATGAGGACGTGCCGTTAGTTAATTAGTTGAAATCAACTCGTTGTGTCTTGAGATTATTGGTCAATTGTTGATGTTTTTTTATGACTGAATTGCCCACCACTTTACTTTTTCCTTAATTGTTTTCCATTCAGTGAAAACAAGCATGGCAAAACCAAATTTATAAATTTATTTACAGTTGTGTTTAATTAATTTCTCATTAGGTTACTTTTTATAAAAAAACATTTAACCGAATCGCATAATAAAAATATTAATATTAATTAACTTTATTGGAGATTAAAATAGTTTAATTTTATATTTTTTTTATCTTTAATTAATATAATTAACTAACTTCATAATCGTTAGAAAAGATATTTAAGTTAATAACAGCAGATGAAAAAAAAAGAAAATAAATATTTTTTTTAAAATTGTAAAATAACTTATTAAAAAACATAAAAAACTTTTAAAATATACATTATAAAAAGTAACAGAGTAAGTATTTACTTTGCAAAATACGAATAAGCATTTTAAATGTTGTTTGCACTTTAAAAAAAATACTAATAATGATAAGTATAGTATTGTTTTCACATACACATAAAAGTTGGAAACAAATTAAACAACATTGCAAAAACAAAAAGAGAAAAATAGGAAAACTTAAAGTTAGCTCAAATATATTTTTAAGTCATTAAAATATGACATTTTTTTTAATTAATCCCTCTGAAATTTTTTTGGTTTTTACTTCCTATATTTAATAAGATAGAATTGTTCTCATCCCTTATTATTTTTATTCTTAGGAGATAAAAATGTATGATTTTCATATTTTTAAATAAAAATGTCAAATAAATAAAAATGATTCTACAAAATAATAACTTAATAAAATTCCATACATTCTCCCAATCAAACTTAAGCCAAACAAGGAGAAATTGGCAACTATAGAGATGAGTTACGATCGATGTTATAAAATTTGGATCGGTTACTGACTCGATTGTACTAGGATAATGGGTCACTGGTTGAACTAGTGAGTCATTGGTTGAACCGGTGAGTCACTGATTGAACTACTTTTAGAAATATAATATTATAAATTTATGATGGGAAAAATATGTTTTTCGTTCCTATAGTTTCGGTCAACTTTGGTCTTCGTCCCTATAGTTTAAAACCTTGGTTTTTTTTCTCCCGATAGTTTTAAAACCCCCTAACCCTCGTCCCTGACGTTACTCTTCTCTATTAACTTGCTTAGTTGTCTAATGGAAGCACTAACTCAGCCTTAGATTGGGTCCCACTCATGCTGACTCATGTAAATAAAAATTTATAGTTAAATTAAAACTATTTCGTAAAATTACTTATTTTCATTTTACAAAATTTATAAAACCCTAAATCCCAAATTGAAAGTACGTATGTTCTCTGCGATTGTAAAATTCTCCATCCATCTTCTCATTGTAAAATCATTGGACACATTGGCTAAATCAATATAAGCAAGTAAATGACACCAACACCATGTGTCTATTACATAAAAAACTGTGCCGATCAGAACTAAACTTCCAAAGTCTATTACATAAAAAACACTTTGCATACACACTTTCCAAAAAAAACATATGGTCTGTCTCCATTTCATATACATAAAAAGATGGGACCATGTGCTTAGATGTCCATTTAATCAGCCTTTTCTGCCACCCTTTGTCTGACTTGATTCTCCACTCTCTTTACTCCCTATTCCATCTCTCACATTGTCATTTGGTTCCTGTCCTTGATCTTGATCTACTGGAATTGTTGGTGATTGTGCTTGATTTGCTGGAATTGTTGGTTCTTGAATTTCACCTGCTGAAGTTGGGACTGGATCTGCTGCATCTTCAGCTGCTAAGGCTGCTGCTTGTTCTGAGGTTGTTGCTTTGACAATGTCTATGTGATGTTGCTGTATCCAAATGAAAACAAGTGTAAGTGGTTAGTTCAGATTTCAGACATGCATTCTACATACACCTTGCACAAAAAAAGGGACAAATATCTTACCCAAACTTGGGTTAATTTGCTAACCAACTGTCCCACAAACATCCGTCTTGCAAATTTTGGTATGACTGGACTAAGAGGTAATGACTTCTTCTTTCCCTGTTAAGACCAAAAAATTAATGCAAATTAATGTGTGAAATTTTTATGATACAGAAACAACATTCTTGGAGGCAGAGTTTTTCTAAACCTTTTCCACTGATTGCCTCCTTTATTAGCACTTGTTTTGCCCCTTTTTTGCTGCAGGCACATCATTTCTCTGCCATCAAAGTTTGCAAGTTAGTAGTTCAGATTTTATGGTTTAGTATGAGTAAACAGTGGGGATTGTTACCTTGTTAGTATTTGTTCTAGAAGTTCTAGCAATTGTGTCACCTGATTGTTGTGACTTCTGTGCAGATCTAGTCACCCTTAAGGTTCCCTGTGATTGCTGGTTACCACAAGTTTGCTTTGCTTTCCCTTTAGCTTGCAGATTATTGTAATTAAGATTTGATATCATCCTAGTCAAACTTCAAAAACAGAAAAATGACACCCACCTGTTGGGACGACTTTGATTTCCCCTTACTCTGCTGACTACTGGTGGTTACCTTTGATTTCCCCTTACTTTGCTGAGTAATGGTGGCTTCCCTTGATTTCCCCCTAGTCTGTAAGAAGGTGTGTCAGGAGACACCCTCTCAAGTTGGATCTTACAAGTATTCCCCAAATCGACCCTCCTCAATTCTGCACTATAATCCCACAACAATGTGTACTGCTGGCTGACATCCCCATCAACAATGTTCCTAGCATATAGTCTAGCCTTCCTATCTTTCCACTAACTAATTCCAACATTGTAGTTTTCCTAACATCCTCAATTATCTTAGTTAGTTTCACATTAGAGGAGGTCCTAAACTTGTCCACAACAACCTTGGCAATCCACTTGGAGTTAGCATTTTTATTATTAAAGACCCTGCCACACTTGTGCCTTCCATGTAAAGTTTTTATCCTAAAAGTTTCACTCCCACCCACCTTACTGTATAAAACAATGAATGGGCACTTCCTTGTGCACACTGCCCTTGCCCTTACCAAGTCATTTTTTACAAACTTTACTTCCTTACCATTAAGAATGTTGTGCTCAAGCGTTGCATCCTTAAATTCCCCCAAACTCCCAAATTCCATCCCAACCTTCCACTTAATCTGTTTACACATGTCTTCCTTATGAAACCTTGGGTACTTTGGTCTTGCTTCTTCGTCACTGGTTTCAGCCCCACTAAGTAATTCTTCACTCTCATAATCTTCCTCCATGGTGTACATGTTTTCCACATTTGGTGGGGCAAAACCATCAACATTGCCCCTAGTACCCTCATTTCCCCCATCCTATCTACTCCACTTGTTTCTCATTGCTGACGACTACCTCTGTAACACCCCAGTCTTAGCTTGCAGCCCACTACTCGAGCCTAGGAATTCACTGAGAGTGTTAACCATTGTTGGAAAAATCGGACCGGACCGGCCGGTTCGACCGGGAACCGGCCTGGTAACCGATCCGTTAAACCCTAAAAACCGGTGGATCTCAGAACCAGTGAGAACCGGTCAAAAACTGGTGTCAGAAAACTGGTTGAATCGGTCTTTTCCAAAAAAATTCATTTTTTTTTTATTTTTTTAATTTTTTATTTAATCTAAAATATTTTTAAGATAAATAAAGACATATATTTAAGGATTACACATAGATATATATTATTTTACCAATCAATATTAATTTTTTGTCTTATAAATCTTAAAATAAGGCTATTTATACTGATTTACAACTTTATATAGCTTAATTTCTTATAATTTTTTATTATTTTATTAATTAAAATGTTATATATAATTAAAAAATATATTTAATTAATATCGGTTCAACCACCGTTCAACCATGGTTGAACCATTAAACCGTGAACCAACTTCACCGGTTCAATTACCGGTCCAATTTTTAAAATATTGATGTTAACTTACTCAACTTTTCCACCCCCTGAAGTGGATTATTGCCACTAATCAGAAACCTCCGTGGATTTGAACCCAAGATATCTCAGGGATATAGTCTTATGTAAAATAGTTATCAAATCAATTTTTTTTATCTAATTAAAAGAAATGAATGTAACAGTTAGTTTAGAAAATATTTTGAGATAATTTACATGCTTGAAAAATAAAATAAATGACACTCTATATGTCATTGATTATTCTTATAAAAATTCATACTTTAAATTTAACTAACACAATTAAATTCTCATTACCACATAATTATGTTGTATTTTTTATTCTTTTAAAAGATGTGTTATTTATATAACACATAATAATATTTTTTCTTATTACTCACTGGTTGAACTAGTGAGTCATTGGTTGAACCAGTGAGTCACTGAATGAACCGCTTTTATAAATATAATATTATAAATTTATGAAGGGAAAAATATGTTTTTCGTCCCTATAGTTTCGGTCAACTTTGGTCTTCGTCTCTATAGTTTAAAACCTTGGTTTTTTGTCCCTATAGTTTTAAAACCCCCAACCCTCGTCCCTGACGTTACTCTTCTCTATTAACTTGCTTAGCTATCTAACAGAAGCGCCAACTCAACCTTAGATTGGGTCCCACTCATGCTGACTCATGTAAATAAAAATTTATAGTTAAATTAAAACTATTTTCTAAAATTACTTATTTTCATTTTAAAAAAAATTATAAAACCCTAAATCCCAAATTGAAAGTATGTATGTTCTCTGCGATTGTAAAATTCTCCATCTCCATCTTCTCAATCTTCTCTGTGTTCTTTGCGCTTCAGAGTCATTTCTTTGTTGCTGCTTTCGTTTGCTCTGGTGAGTCATGAAAGGAGGGAGCTCGTGTATAGAGAAGAGGAGCCTCAAATATGCAACTCGTCTTCTTCTTCGTCATATCCGAGAGGTAGGCGATGTAAGTGTGGTGAGAAGCTTCTGTTGCTCACTTCGAACAATTTGAGGAACCCAGGCAGAAGTTTCTGGAGGTGTCCCTTTTGGGATGTAAGTATCTCATTTCTTCCTCTTTTTGATGAATTTTCGTATCCTTCTACACTAATTGTTTTGGCATTTTTCTGTGTTTGTATGTGTAAACACAGAGAACTTGCAATTTTTTTTTCAATGGGCTGATGAGGAAGTGGCAGAGGAAAGTAGTTTGCGCTATGAAAATATGGTGGATGATTTGAAGCTGAAGAATGCTAAGCTTAGGTCTAAGCTTGTTGCAGAGAGAAAAACGAGCAGTGTGTGGTTGTGTCTTGCTATGTTTGCTGGGACTTGTAGTGATGGTTTATGCTGCTTTGAAATGTAATTGTAGTGTGTAGTGACTGTAGGGATCTAGGGGAGGGAGGAAAGTGGAGACTTAGGATTTCAATGGACCCTTGGAATGGACAATGTAATGTTTGTTTTCATATCAATGAAGTGCTGACTTAATTTGAGTAATGATGGTGTTATATGAAATGTTATTCTCATTTGAAATGTGTTTAATAACATATTAATTTGATATCATTTTGTTAAAGTTATGGGCAAATAATTCCAAATGGATAGCAAATTGAAATTTGGGCATTTTTAGCGAATGGACATATTTGTCTTGTATTTATGAATAAATGTCACATGTGGACTCATTGGACACATTGGCTAAATCAATATAAGCAAGCAAATAACACCAACACCATGTGCCTATTACATAAAAAAAACCGTGCCCATCAGAATTGTACCCATTAGAACTAAACTTTTATAGTCTATTACATCAAAAAACACTTTGCATACACACTTTCCAAAAAAAAATATGGTCTGTCTCTATTTCATATACATAAAAAGATGGGACTATGTGCTTAGATGTCCATTTAATCAGCCTTTTCTGCCACCCTTTGTTTGACTTGATTCTCCACTCTCTTTACCCCCTATTTCATCTCTCATATTGTCATTTGGTTCCTGTCATTGAGCTTGATTTTGCTGAAATTGTTGGTGCTTGTGCTTGATTTGCTGGAATTGTTGGTTCTGGAACTTCACCTGCTGAAGTTGGGACTGGATTTGCTGCATCTTCAGCTGCTAAGGCTGCTGCTTGTTCTGAGGTAGTTGCTTTGACAATGTATATGTGATGTTGTTGTATCCAAATGAAAATAAGTGTAAGTGGTTAGTTCAGATTTCAGACATACATTCTACATACACCTTGCACAAAAAAAGGGACAAATATCTTACCCAAACTTGGGTTAATTTGGTAACCAACTGTCCCACAAACATGTGTCTTGCAAATTCTGGTATGACTGGACTAGGAGGTAATGACTTCTTCTTTCCCTGTTAAGACAAAAAAATATAGTGCAAACTAATGTGTGCAATTTTTATGATACAAAAACAACATTTTTTGAGGCAGAGTTTTTCTAACCCTTTTCCACTGATTGCCTCCTTTATTTATCAGCACTTCTTTTGCCCTTTTTTGTTGCAGGCACATCTTTTCTCTGTCATCAAAGTTTGCAAGTTAGTAGTTCAGATTTTATGATTCAGTATGAGTAAAAAGTGGGGGAATGTTACCTTATTGGTATTTGTTCTAGAAGTTCTAGCAACTGTGTCACCTGATTGTTGTACCTTCTGTGAAGACCTAGTCACCCTTGAGGTTCCCTATGACTGCTGGTTACCACAAGTTTGCTTTGCTTTCCCTTTAGCCTGTAGATTATTGTAATTAAGATTTGATATCATCTTAGTCAAACTTCATAAACAGAAAAATGATACCCACCTGTTGGGACAACTTTGATTTCCCCTTACTCTGCTTATTACTGGTGGTTACCTTTGATTTCCCCTTACTTTGCTGAGTAATGGTGGCTTCCCTTGATTTCCCCCTGGTCTGTAAGAAGGTGTGTCAGGAGACACCCTCTCAAGTTGGATCTTACAAGTATTCCCCAAATTGACCCTCCTCAATTCTGCACTATAATCCCATAACAATGTGTACTGCTGGCTGACATCCCCATCAACAGTTAATGTTCCTAGCATATAGTCTAGCCTTCCAAGCTTTCTACTCAATAATTCTAGCACTGTAGTTTTCCTAACATCCTCAATTATTTTAGTTAGTTTCACATTAGAAGAGGTCCTAAACTTGTCCACAACAACCTTGGCAATCCACTTGGAGTTAGCATTTTTATTATTAAAGACCCTGCCACACTTGTGCCTTCCATGTAAAGTTTTTATCCTAAAAGTTTCACTCCCACCCACCTTACTGTATAAAACAGTGAATGGGCACTTCCTTGTGCACACTGCCCTTGCCCTTACCAAGTCATCTTTTACAAACTTTACTTCCTTGCCATTAAGAATGTTGTGCTCAAGCATTGCATCCTTAAATTCTCCCAAACTCCCAAATTCTATCCCAACCTTCCACTTAATCTGTTTACATATGTCTTCCTTATGAAACCTTGGGTACTTTGGTCTTGCTTCTCCATCACTGGTTTCAGTCCCACTAAGTAATTCTTCACTCTCATAATCCCCTTCCATGGTGTACTTGTTTTCCACATTTGATGGGGGCAAAACCATTAACATTTCCCCTAGTACCCTCATTTCCCCCATCCCTATATACTCCACCTGTTTCTCCTTGCTGACGACTACCTCTGTAACACCCCAGCCTTGGCCTTCGACCCACTACTCGAGCCCAGGAATTTACTGAGTGTGTTAACTTACTCACCTTTTCCACCCGCTGAAGTAAATTATTCCCACTAATCAAGAACCTACGTGAATTCGAACCCAAGATCTCAGGATATAGTCTTATGTAAAATAGTTATAATTCAATTTTGTTATCGAATTAAAAGAAATGAATGTAACAGTTAGTTTAAAATATATTTTTAGATAATTTACATGCTTGAAAAATAAAATAAATGACTCTCTGTCATTGATGAATTAAATTCTTATAAAAATTCATTTTTTAAATTTAACTAACACAATTAAATTCTTATTACCACATAGTTATGTTGTATTTTTTTATTCTTTTAAAAGATGTGTTATTTATATAACACATAATTAATATATATAGTTTTATTTATTTCTTTATTATATAATTTATCACATCTCACCTCTCACATCTATCTTTTAATTACTCCCTATGTTGTATGAAATGTTGTGCATATAACTCTATATATTTGATGTTCAAGTAGTATTTCTGTTCCTTTTAATCCCTGGATTGACTACACCCGTTGAATTATGAAACTTGCAAACCAGATTTCTATACAACAGCTATACATATATATTCTTTCTATCAAAACATTTTTGTACCATTATTATAAAATAAATTTATCTTACTGGAAAAAGTTTTCCCCCCTCGCTTTTGTATATTAGATTCCTCTGTAAGCTTTCAGTGCTTTGATTCTCCCGACTCCTCACTTTATTGCTTGAGTCAACCATGCAAATTTATACCGTTTGAAAAGATTTTTCTTTGTTGTTTTCTTCTTTTTCTATTCTAAATTGTAGAATATATATACAGTATACCTTCCATTTTCCCCCCCTCTTTTTCTGCTTTGTCGCTTTTTGCTATTCTAAATTGTAGAATTTGAATATATTACGTATTTTTTCCTCCTGAATATTGGCTTATAAATGATTTTGACTCAGTTGTTTCTCGACCCAATTGTTTCATATTTTCCAATTTTAAACCTTTTTTTTATGAAGTATATATATCTTGATTATCTTCGCCGTGTGCTTTGACTGGTGGTTGAATTACTACAATTTGGTGACGCAACATTTTCTCATATGTCAACTCTTTTTGTCAGAGCCAATATCCCTTCTGAATTATACACGTATATTCTAAATTTTAATATTTAAAAATTACCATTTCAAACCTCTTAATTAATTAGTCCATTTGTTGAATTGAAACGTTCAATTTTTTATTTTAATTTTTTTTTTGTAGAAAATGATGATAATTAATTATTAAAAACGAAGGCATGGCTTTTGGCACCTAGAAATTACTATTAAACAGGATGATGTATATATAAACCCGTTCTTAACCGAGTCAACGTAAATCTCATATCAACTTGCATCATCTTACTAAGTACTGTATTTATTGTTGATTTTTGAGAATTCACTTCAATATTTTAAGTTTATTGCATAGCAAGACTTCGTCAATGCATGCATGACAACTGCAAATCATGTTCTGCCGTGATTAATTGTCTATATCCAAGTCATGAAGATTGCAATTGTATTCAGTAATTAAATCACACACACACACACAAAAGTTTTGAAGAATGAATATTAAGGTCTAAAAACAAGGTCACAACAAAAATTTAAATACGAATTTTGTCAAACTTTTAAAATTCAACACGTCAAATAGTGACAGACTGAAAAAATGTATATTCGTCTGTATTTTTGACAAGGGAGAAGTAGTCAAAATAATATTAAAAAGTCTACCTTTCACACATTTAATTCAATAGGTGACTTCAACATATCTCTAGAACGCAAATTTAGTTTTATAGTATTTTACATTATGAACGTGACATTGCTAAAAAAAAATCTTCATGCATATAATTTTTTAGCCTGTCACTATTTAAATTCAATTTAATAAATCATTATTATTACTGTTAATTTATTCTTATAATTAACAAATATGAAAATAACTAGACAACGGACAGCAGAAAGAGACATGCATTATACATATCCATATATAATTAGGTTAAAAAAATATCCTTATGACCTTGTGAGTTGTGATGCAAAATGTTATCTATAGCATTTTCAACTAGCATGTGCTGCAAGGTTCCATCGTAAATGATTATGAATCTTAATGTCCACACCTTTTTCTTCTTATATATACAATAAATTAGGTAATGTAGTTAAATAACATTGGCAAATGAAATGGGATTGAGCTTGAGCTAGCCACAATAATTTCAACATTATAGATTTGAGAATGCGCTGCAGGTCAAGGGAATGAGATTCTTCAATTCAAAATTCAGCTCCATTATTAATAATGTGCCCTTTCTTAATGACAGGAAATTTATATTTATGAAAGAAACATACAATATTTATTTAATTTTAAATTTCTCACCATCAATATTTAATTTAAATTTAAATTTCTTTTTTCAAATTACAATTTTTTTTTCCTCTTGTTTACCCTCATAAGTGAAAAGAATAGCATGAGTTTAGCTTCATGAAACCACTAACTTTTTCTACTATAATTTTTTTTTTAATTTTATAAAATATATTAATAAATTGTTTAATATTAATTTATTCTATTTTGGGTAAAGGTGTTTTATAATTACCTTAGTTTCATTTTAAGATGATGATGCTGTCTATGCATAAGTTGAGATTTGGCAAACCTGTTATATGCATTTCCAATGCCAGTAACGCGTCTTGGATTTGGATTAATATTGTTTTAGTTTATAATTGACTAGCATTGATTTTAAAATTAATAATTAAAATTAAATAATATACATTTTATAAAATATGTACATGGAATAAAAATAATTTAAAATTAATTACATGAAATTGATTTTATAGTGTGACAAATGATTTACCAAACAGACACGGATACATATTTGCAATTAGTTGTCATCATGATTGAGTTTAATTTATTCAATTTCTTAATCCATGAATAAGTTAAAGTCAGATAATTAAAACATTTCTATACATACTCAGTTAAACTCTAACATTACATTGCATTGCATTATAATCATATTTTTTTATCCAGCAAATGTTTAGTATTAGTATATTATTGTTCGTTCATTAATTAGGGGTATTCAAAATTCAAAACTTTATTACAAAGTCAAAAGAGAAGCCTGAGCTGGAATCCTACGTGTCAATTAAACCCACAGCATTTCAAGACGTAACCGTCAACTCATATCAGACCAACAACTTCGAACACAAACGGAAGAAAAAACATTTGAAAAAGCCACCCTAAGGGACAAAGCAACAACAATTTTTCTACTCACAGCAAAACCCTCTCTTCTTTCCTCTTCTTCTCACTTCTCAACTAAAAATTATTGTATAAAGAAAAACAAAAAACGCCTTCACTCCTTTCTTTTCTTCTCCCCTCTCCTCACTTTCCTCGTTTTGTTTTGTTTTCTTTTCCCTCACTCACTCTCTCTCTCTCTTTCTTTTCTCTTTTCTTTTCTTTTTCTTTTTAATTTTTTTTGGCTTGTCCCTCTCCCTCCTCCCTCGGTCCCTTTCTAGTTTTGGATTGGGGTTGGGGTTTTTCTTTTCCCTCTCAACAGCCAGGGAAAGAAAATCGCTTCGGGAGATTTTCTCAGGTGCCAAACGGGAAACTAAACACACTGTGGCGCAAGACAAATGTGATGGGAAGTGGACTTTCCAGCTTGTGTTCATGCTTCGAACCGGTGAACCGGACCAACCGACCGGACCAACAGGAACTCATTTTCACAGCCACCGAACCATTGGACGAAACCCTAGGTCACTCCTTCTGCTACGTCAGATCCTCCAATCGCTTCCTCTCTCCCACTCACTCCGATCGATTCCTCTCTCCCTCAACTTCCCTTCGCTTCTCACCAAACCACGACCGAATCCGACCCGAATTTCACGAAACCGGGTTCAAAGCCATTTCCGGAGCCTCCGTCAGCGCTAACAGCTCCGTCCCTAAAACGGTTATACAGTTAGACGAAGATAGCGCCATCGATTGCGCTGGAGGAGCTGCCACTAAGGGTAATATCGTCAATGGGTTTGAAAGTACGTCGTCGTTTAGCGCTCTCCCGCTTCAGCCCGTGCCGCGTGGTGGGGAACTCTTTGAAGGGGGTGGGTTCTTTCTCTCTGGCCCAATTGAGAGTGGTGCACACTCTGGACCAATTAACGCGGGTGTCGGCGGTGACGGTGGCGTTGCCGGCGGCGGCGGAGAGGTTCCTTTCTCGGCGCCGCTTGGGGGGATGTACGCGAGGAAGAAGAAGGGTGTTTCGGGGTTTAGGAAGGCTTTCAACCGGAAGGTGTCGGAGAAGAAGCGGCCGTGGGTTGTGCCGGTGTTGAACTTCGTTGGGAGGAAGGAGGTTCAAGTTCCGACGAGTGAGGGGAGGCCGCCGGTGGTGCCGGAGGCGAAGAACGAGAACAATGTGCAGTGGGCGCTGGGGAAGGCAGGGGAGGATCGGGTTCATGTGGTGGTGTCGGAGGAGCAAGGGTGGTTGTTCGTCGGGATTTATGACGGTTTCAACGGCCCCGACGCGCCGGAGTTTCTGATGGGTCATCTTTACCGCGCTGTTCACAACGAGCTTCAGGGTTTGTTTTGGGAAGTTGAAGAAGAAGGAGAAGAAGCTCACGAGAGTAGTAACCCCGCAGGCACAGACCAGAGCGTTGGGCTGGAAAACAAAGAGGGAGAAGATGGTTCGGCGAAGATGGTACAGGGAACGGGAACTGGAACTGGAACGGAGAGTAAACGGCGTAGGCTATGGGAACTTCTCGCTGAAGACCCTGAAGACGGGCTTGATCTTTCTGGGTCTGACAGGTTTGCGTTTTCTGTTGATGATGCACTTAGCGTTAGCAATGCCAATGCTGGTTCCGCAGTTAGTAGACGATGGCTGTTGCTGTCGAAATTGAAGCATGGATTATCAAAGCATAAAGATGGTCATGGTCATGGTCATGGTCAAGATCATGGTCATGGTAATGGTAGGAAGTTGTTGCCTTGGAATTTGGGGACGGAGGAGAAAGAGAAGGTAGAGGTGGAGAATAGGGCTGAAGATAAGCCTAGTGGTGGTGGTGGTGGTGCGGGTGGGAGGAGGAGGAAAGTGGGTCCTGTGGATCATGATCTGGTTTTGAGTGCACTGTCTCGGGCTCTAGAAGTGACTGAGCTTGCATATTTGGATATGACGGATAAGCTTCTTGATACAAATCCTGAACTTGCTTTAATGGGTTCGTGTCTGTTAGTTGCTTTAATGAGGGATGAGGATGTGTATGTGATGAATGTTGGGGATAGCCGTGCTATTGTTGCACACTATGAGACCAAGGAGGTTAGTTCTAATGTGGAACCGGGAAGCAAGGGAGACACTGGTTCCAGCACCGAGAGCATAGTTGAGACTGAGAGTGCAATCGAGTTGGGGAATCAGGGTCCTGGTCAAGACATGAGGTTGGTTGCTTTGCAGCTGTCTACTGACCACAGCACCAGCATTGAAGAAGTAAGTTAAATGAAATGCTTTCTTCATTTACTCCTGCCAGGTTTAGGTCTTAGCTATACATCATATTTTCCTTAGTATACTATACTTCTTCCAGTCTGGTTTAACTGTATATACAGCTTCAGGGATGCCATTGTTTTCCTTAAGTGGATTCTCTTCCTATCAGGAATGCCATTGTTTCTTTCATTTAACCCAGCATTCTGCTTGATATCAAATGACAGATGAAGTTTAAGAATTATGATTTTAGTAACAGGAAGTATTGAGATTGAGTATTTTGTGATGATATGTTCGCGAGGTTATATACTTGGCATCACAGTTATTTGCTGTGCTGTTCTGGCTTTAGTTGCGACTTGCGAATATCATAAGTTATACTTTCAGTTGAAGTTACAGTTATTAGTCTTGTTTCAATTTTCTTCAGTTATGTTGTGATCTGCTTATATTAGTTGTCTAAAAGGGGGCGCTCATTGTTTTGCAGGAAATCATTAGAATTAAGAATGAGCATCCTGATGATACCCAATGTATAGTCAATGATAGAGTCAAGGGTCGTCTTAAGGTCACCAGAGCGTTTGGGGCCGGATTTTTGAAACAGGTATCTTTGAAAATACTTTGTTTTATTGGTACAATGTTTTCTTTAATAAATTCATATTAAATTTATAAACAGTGTGCTTCTGAACCATCTCACAGTTCTTTAGAGAGAAGAATATGCTGATTTCTATCGTTCATGCATTATGGAATAATATTTCATGTTGGTTCTTTGTTAATATCCAATATAGATTTATAGATTTATTAATCATCTTGCTTTTTAAATAAAGGGTGTGTGTGTACTTTGTAAATACATATATGCAAATAGATGAGTATTTAAACAGATGCCTGAAGCAGGGAACATATTTATATGCATAGCTACACTGGATCAGGGTTTTGTTTAGGGCTGTAATGATTTAGATGCTGTAATGATTTACAATGAACAACATAGTGTTCAATCATCTAGAATTCTTTCTTGCAATACATTTCTGATTATAAAATGAGAAGATGAGTGTAAAGGTCAATTGCTAGGAGAAAATGCTGACATTGGCACTCATTATTACTATAGGAATCATTTATTTGTCATTGAACACTTTTATTGTGCTTATGGCACTGCTGCGCATGCTGATGCTCATCTACACTTAAAATTAGAAGCCTGGTTGTTTATCATGTCTCTTGTTTAGGGCTGCATAAATTTCTTAAATATTTAACACAAATGTATTCTGACATGATGGTATGAATTGAATTTTTTCCATAGCCAAAGTGGAACGATGCAGTACTAGAAATGTTTCGTAATGAATATATTGGCACTGCTCCATATATATCCTGTTGTCCTTCACTACGTCACCATAGATTATGCCCGAGAGATCAGTTCCTGATCCTCTCATCTGATGGTTTATATCAATATTTAAACAATGAAGAAGTGGTTTCTCAAGTTGCGAGCTTCATGGAAAAGTTTCCAGAAGGAGATCCTGCCCAACATTTAATAGAAGAACTGCTCCTCCGTGCAGCCAAGAAGGCTGGTAAATGAATCTTCTAACCTCTTGTATCTTGTTTTGCAGTCCTGTTAGCCATGTACAATTTGTTGATAAGCATAAGAGGAGGGAATATTAATTAGTAATTCTTCATTTAAGAATAAGAACTACAAGCATTTATCTTGCCCCATATGGTTGTGCTGTGCAAAATCTGAATTTTTAAACTTTGGGTTGGTTGTTTATAAATATAAATATAAGAATGCATTTTGCTTGAAGAATGAACTGATGATTAATTTTAAATGGTAAACACTAAAGTTTGCTGAGTATGCATGTCGATATTTAAAGGATTTGGAATTTTTTTCCCTACATTTGGTGCTGGGAGATTTTTTTTTTTTTAAATTTTCTTTGTTCTTTACTGCTGTTCCACATGACCTCTTGTCCTTCCTCTGGGCTTTTTTTCTATTAAAAATGTTCTGTGCCTCAGGGAAATGTGTCGTCTTTTAGTGGGAGATAAGTCAATATTTTCCATTCTCTTGAGCTTCTAGTCCACTGCTTTAATTGTTTGTAGTTTTCGTGCAGCAGCTATGGTGATAGTTCTTACATATTCATATATTTTACTCAAAATTCCTATCACTAAATATTTCTTAATGTTGGGTTGCATAAAGTCAATTTTGGAGAGTACTATTTAGGTAGTCAATACACAGCTTTGTCATTTCCTTTTATGTATAATGTATTTGTTATTTTTTTGATCCCAGTGTTTGGCTGAGGTAACAGTTTTAAATTTGGGAGGGTTGCTGTGTGTGTCTGCATTTGTGTGCATGGGTTTGTTTGGTTCTTGTATTTGGAGAAAAATTATTTTAAAATCCTACCTCCGTTCCAAAACTCTTGCTGTTTAAGAGTATGCCACCGGAGAAGGAAAATTTTAATGTGTCTTAATCTAATAGGATCTTTACTAAAATACCCTCATTTAATTTCCACCCATTTCATTTATCTGCCACTAACCCACATTAATAAAGAAAGAGACCAGGGGCCAATTTGGATATATGTGTGCAGAAGAACTTCTAGAAGATAAAAATAGAATGAATCAAAGAGGTCAAATGAATTTAACTTCTCCATAAGTTGAAATTAGTTACTTATGGAGAAGTTAAATGGGAAAGCTTTTGGAGTCGGTGAGCTACAAAGACTAATTTCAACTTATGGAGAAGTTAAATGCATTTGACCTCTTTTGATTCATTCTATTTTTTTCACCTAGAAGTACTTCTGCAGAAGTTTCATCCAAACTGGCTCTAGATGCAGTTAAAAGAGAAAATGGGAGTAGTTGTTAGTTGAAGTACTCCCTCCTCCGGTCCTCTTTATAAGACCCTTTTGTGAATTTTGTTTTGGTCCTTTTTATAAGACCCTTTACAAAGTTTTAGAAGCATTTATTAGTTTTTACCATTTTTACCATTCATAATTAATGAACCTTTGTAGTTTTCAAGAGTTGGTTAATATGGGGAATTGAATAGAGTTTAATTTTAAATAGGGGTAAATTTGGTAGTTAGAGGAGGTTTTTTAAAATCAATGTATTAAAATATGTTTTCATAATATGCGTGTTTAAGTCAAATAGAGTCTTATAAATAGAACCGGAGGGAGTGTTAAAAAAGGGTATAGTTGAAAAAAATAATTAATTTTTATTGGATATCTAAATCGAGAGTTTTGAAACATAATATGCTAAAATTGTAAATCAACAAGAGTTTTGGAATGGAGGTAGTATGTCTCACTCTACTAGGGTGTTTTTCACTTTGATACCTGCCTGAGGTTGGGGATAATGCAGAAAATCAGACCGAAACAAGAAAAATATTGCTGCAACCAATATGTTGATTTCATTTTTAGATGAATATTTTAGCTTGTCAACAACTGTCTATGCAACCCAATTAGAGTGGTGATTTTGGACTCAATTGTTGCAGGAATGGATTTTCATGAGTTGCTGGATATCCCACAAGGAGATCGGAGGAAGTATCATGATGATGTTACTGTTATGGTGATATCACTTGAAGGAAGAATCTGGAAATCCTCAGGAAAATATCTGTGAAGCCTTCTTCAACTTGCTATTGGCTCTATACATGTGATAACTTATTTTTCACCAGAGGTAGCCTAAAATATGATGCCAAAGTTTCACAGCTGATCCATTTTTCATGGATCAGGGTTTTGTTGCTGGTCTTAAAACAAAAAGTTATAAACTGCGGAATCTCAGATTTTAATGGCAAGAGGCAACCGTTAGAGCTCTATCCAGAATTAAAGACGCCGAATGCAATTTGGTATGAGCTAAAAATGAACATTGAAGATGGTCTTTTGGGAATTTTCTTTAGGAGTGGAGAAAAAAGTGCAGAAAAAACTGTTTCTTTTTCCATTCGCGGTCTCTATTCTTCCTCCCCAACTTTTTTTGCAGTTATAGAGATAAAAAATGATAGAAATTTTGCATAGCGAAGGCCCTTTTCATTTATTTTCTTTTTTCTTTTCCTTGGCAGAGCCAAGGAAAATGTGGGTGTATATTGGTGGGGATACAAGTGTACTGATTGAACTCGAGCAGTCCTTAGTCAGAAATGACAATCTGTAACTGAGGGTGGATTTCCACCATAGCAATTAACATGATTCTGAATTAGAGGTCGCTAAATCAAATGGAATTATAATTTGCAGCTAAGAAGAACGGGAACCAAACACAGTTTGTTAGTTTTCTTGTATTTTTAATTTGAGTTAGTATTATCTTCCCGTTAATTAAGATGTATTGGAAAGTGCTGCACATTTTAAAAAATTCAAGAATTTGTTAGTCATTCTATGAAACTACAAAAAAAAAGGGGCAAAAATGCTAGAATCTTTTACATGCTCAAGAAGCGAAGTTAAAATAAACAACTAAATGAAGTGAATACTTTAGAGGCCATGTAAGTTTGTCAGTAAGGCTATTATTATGTAACTCCTATAATAAGTGCACAGTGAAGTTTACATCTAACCCATCAATTTTAATTTTTAAGGTATGGTGGAGTCAATTATCAACCTCTGTCCAACAATAAGAAACGAAAAAACCTACCTTTCTAATTAAGTCATTCTCTTCTTAAAATTCTATCTCCTCTAATTTTCCCATCCCCTAAAAATACAATAAGATGGGTATGCTAGAGTTGTGCTTGAATTTCTAGTATTTCTACTTTTAGTATTAGGTAGGCATTTTGGCATGGTATCCTTTTCCTTTTTCTTTCCAAAACAATTTGCATAAATTATCAATTCCCAGTAGGCAGCAGCATGATAGCATCCAGCCTAGTGAAGAGAAAAAAAAAATAATAAAAAGAAAACTAAATTTCAGGGTGTGTTTACATTCTAACAAATGAGTGGAAGATCACATCCCATTTCCTGTGGCTTCAACTTTCCACATGTTGACATTTCAGGTGATAAAATAGACTTGCAAGTATCATTGTTATGTATCAGCCACGGTGAAAGAGGTGAAGGTCATTGACCTTTTCCACCATCTATGTTGTAATAGCAGTTGATGGAAACTTTGATTGTACCCAACAGACTAAATCCTCTCTAGTTGCAACAAAACAGCCAACTTTATCCTCACTCTGCCTAAATGGAGCAGCTAGTTTCCTCAAATGAGCAGCAAAAGAAATGTTCAATCCTTGGGCAAACTTATGAGCACCAGTGCCTGTTTGGGCAAGAAATAACTCTGGCAGTGCCTCCTCGCTCTTAACAATTTTGGTGAGTGTCCACATCCACTCTTCAAGTGCAGTTAGAGCTGCACCAACTGACAATGATCGAACATCTAAACACCATTCATCATCTGTTTTGTTGTGCAAACCTGGGTATAATCCATATAAGGTCCCTAAGTAGAGTAGCTCATGGGCTCTCTCTTGGAGATCTTTGTTTCTACATATGTCAATCAAGCAGTTACAGAAGGGTCTTCTCACTTCAACCCCAGCATTGGTCATTATACCCTTGAACTCTTCCTTGACAGTCTCAAAACTATTTTTCTCATCTACAATCAATTGAATAAAGGCAACCAATTTTGGGTTAGCTTTCTCCAAACAAGCAAGGACTTTATCCTCATCTTCACTGCTCTGAGACAGAGACACAACAGATAGCAAGCAACCACATAGCCTATCATCTGGCTTAACTCCTCTCTCAACTGCCATGTTAAAAACTCTGACCAAATCATCAATTTCCATAGCCTTTCCCAAACACTGAATCAAACAGGTACACCCCATCACATTGAGTTCAAAACCCAACTTAGACATCTCCTCAAACAATTTCATTGCCTTGTCAACATCTCCTCCACTCCCATATATGTTGAGCATTGCTGTGTAACTCCAACTGTCTGGCTTGCAATGCTCAGACTGTTTCATGTCCCTGAACAGAGTTTCAGCTTCCTCCACCAATCCAACATCTGCACACATATTCAACAATGTATTATACAGAATAAAATCCATAGGCCAACCATTTTCTTTCATTCGATCCCACAATTCCAAAGCATCTCTAGACCACCTGGCCTTTCCATATATCTTAATTAGTGCTGTTAGAGTCTTCTCATTTGGGGCTATCCCTGACTCAATCATTTCTTCAAACAGGCTCCTTGCAAACCCTGGCTTCCCAGCCTTTCCCATTGCCTCCAACAAGGTGTTATACACAACTAAATTAGGCTGCACCCCAAGAGACTTCATCTCTTGCAAAACATATCTAATCCCATCGTAGTCCCCAGCCTCCCCAAACATCTTCCCCAACACAGAGAATGTGATAGGGTCAGGCTTCCACCCAGTTGCTCTCCCTCTCTCATACAAATTAATCACTTCTTCAACCTTGCCTAATCTAGCATAAACATCTAATATAGCTGAGTAAGTTACCTCATCTGGCATCAAACCAGTCTTGTACATCCTTTCAAACCACTCCACAGCCTTGTCAAACAGGTTGCACTTCTTGGCACAGGTTATCATAGTGGAGTAAGTGATGTTATCCAGTGGAACCTCACTCTCAATCATCTGGTGTGCAAGATCTTCTATCAGCTGAAACTGTCTTCCAAACCTCAAAGACTTCATTGTGACATTGTAGAATATGGTTTCCATGGGAAGCAAATTGTGGGTCTTGATCCAATTGAGAAACTGATGAGTCTTCTGCCATTGCTTCAAGCTGTTGAGCAACAAGAGGGCGTTTTCTCTAGTAATTGGCTGTGGAATTTCCTCAAGACAAGCCAAGAATTCAGCTTCAGAGGAGGCATCACACTCATTCAATCTCTGAGCAAAGCGTCTGAAATCTCTCAGTTGGGGACTGTAGGTGTAAGGAGCACGCTTCTGCTTCTGATGTGAGAGCACAGGGCGCTTGGCCTTGGTGGGGTTGACCCAGGTGGGTTTTGGCTTTGATAAGACAACGGGTTGGTCTCCTGTTGGGGCAGATAAGGTTGTGTTGGCAAGGGATGTGAGTTGTTCGGACAAGGAAGAGTTTTTGTTCTTGTTCTTGTTTTTGTTTTTGTTGCTGGGGGTGTCTGAAGTTGGTGTGAGAGGAGCTTCAGGAATGGATTTGGAGGCTGTGACAAATTTTCTATGAGGTTTTTGCCTAGTAGGAGTGGTGATGGTGAATCTTGTTCTTTTGGTGTCTGTAAAGTAGATATCCACTATAGTAGACAGTGGAGTAGCCATTAGAGTTCGGTGTGAAGTGGCTTCGTTTCCAACCAGGATGTTGTTCTTCTCAGATATTATTTTATGACCTTATCTTAATTTAAAATGAGGTTTTTGTCTGACAGCAAAGATATGATATTTTCATTTTAAGGTAAAAAAAATAATTGGGCCCTTTTTTCGACGAAAAACTCCCTTTTGATATGGGCTTTAGTTTCACGACATTTGCTATTCCCACCCATTCTGATTTTTTTTAAAGATTCCCTAAACTATCCCTACCTCTTCCCCTTCACCTCTGACCACCACCATTCAACATCTCCACCCATTGTAACCCCTCCCCATTTCCCTCTCCTCCCACTCCCACTCACTATAACACATTCATTATTTTATTAAATTTGACTTTTGGACATGCATGTTCGGGAAATAATATTAAGACATGTATTTGGAAGCCAAACTAAAAATTATATCCGGGAGACAGAATAAAAAATTGATTTTAAAATATACATATAAGGAAGCCAAGTTAAAAAATGGTTTTTGGAGTGTTTAAAAGCTAATTTTTTTGGGAAATAATGACTTCTATGCACACGTGGGATGAAAGAAGGGGAGGGCGGGAGCTACCGTGGCCGTGGTGGTGAGGAGGAAGGGGAAGGGTGAGGGTGAGGATAATTGGGGAAAAAAAAAATAAAATCGAAGGGGTGGGAATAACAATCCCCTAGTTTTACATGTTAGTGATTGTAAGCCATTTTGGATTTAAGAGTGGACTGGGTCTGGGTACCACCCATCAGATCAGAATTAGGGGAGTTGCTATAGCCACTACCACCTCCACTTTTAATTTTTTTCTCCAAAACTACCCTCTTTCCATCACCCCATTGCCACTGCCACTGCTATCGCCACTGTCACCTCCCCAACACACCTCCACCCCCTCGATACCCCCACCACAACTTCACTCCTTTTTTATCTTATCTTTTCTTTTTCGGGAAATTAATTTTTGAAAAAAAACTTCCAAAAATTTATTTCCTGTAAACAATATTTCAAGACAATAATATTTAGAAGTGTAATTTTTTTATAATTTTTCTAATTTTAGGGATGGAAAAAATTTCGTCCATAAATCTATTACATACGATGAAATTCAGTTTAAATTTAGAGACGAAAAATGTTTTAGTATTTAATTCCTCTCTAATTATAAAAAAAAAATACATTTTCGAAATTTTTTGGAAATTAATGTTCGGAATACATTTTTATCTGGAAATTAATATTCGAAAGTCATTTTTATGATTTAATTTCCGGAAAATTATAGAGGGTATATTAGGAAAGTCATTGTTTAATGGTGCGAAAAGCAAAAGATGGGTGTGAAAAGTAAGTCCCCGAAATCAGCTGCAGTTTTTGTTTTGCTCAATTGTGGACCGAAATCTGACCCCAAAAGAAAAGTATGGACCGAAAATAAAAAGGATACAGCTCATAAAACTTTATGTGGGAAGACTTTAGAGGAACCGAAGCCTGCACCCTAGCTCGCTCTTTTCTCCTCTCAATCTGAGAAGTAACCTTACCTAACATGTGACTTCATTAGTAAATGAGATCAGAATAGTATTAAAGTTTCTGAGCGAGGACTAGGGATTTGTTTGTAGGATAATAATTTATTGTACTTAAAAGAAATATGCTAATCATCAAAATATTGTAACACAGATAAATCATTAAAATGAATTAAACATATAAATATAAAATCCTCAATTGTTAAGCTTAATTAGGATGAAAAACCCTCAAGCAGTAATCAAACTTAAATTAATGTATAGCAGTTGATTAGCTTATGCAATAATGTTAAAGAGCGAAACATTGATATTAATTGTAAAAACATTATGAAATATATTATTTGACTTGAATTAAGAATCTAGCTAATATATTAATATAAATAAAGAATAATGTTTTATCTTATAAATACCACATATATCATAGAAGAGAATATTATTCAATGTCATTATTTTTTTCCTCCTCTGCTTGATTTTTTATAATTTCAACAATATTAGAGCAATATCATCTGTGGTGCTAGTTCTGGTATTTTTTTTTTGGTTACATAGTTCTGGTATAGTATATGTTTCTCACAATTCTCCAGTTTTCAATTGTTAATGGCAATTAAAGTCCATCCTCCATGACCAATTTGTTGTGGGTGTGTTTGTTTTAACTTTTATATACAACGTAAAAAAACAAACAAAGAATTATAATACCTACATTTTTTGCTAAATTAAAGCATTTTTTTCTGCCACATTTACATTTTATTTTCAATTGTAAAATAGGACTGTTCTACTGTGGACCAAAAATTATTTGGTCCATGTGAACCAAATGATAAGTAACCGGTAGCTGAGAGTAATCCCAGACTTTTGTCTTTTTATACAATATACACAAATGTTTTCAAAATTTGATTATAACCCAGGTAGTTGCTATAACTAAAAACAAAAATGAAACATTGAATGATTGACTGAGTATTGGTAGAATTTTCCCTGATGTCGTGAAGCATTCAACTAGTAGGTGAGGGTAGTTCAAAACCATCTAATTCCCCATCAAACAACCCCCTGAAACTAGTCTACGGCGTGCACCACCGTGCAGCCACAACTAGCCTCCCATCCAATCACTGTTCTAGTCCACCGCCACCAGTCGCGGCGACCTTCATTGTATCACCAGGTCTGTGCCGTCGCCGCTCCTCCACTCCTTCTCCCTGCAAGACCTTAGCCTCCCAATGAGATTTATTTATAAGGAGGAGAGAGGAGGCAAGATCAACTCCTTTGGATTAGGTTGCCTTCTAAACTTTGAGATCTTTAAAAGTAAGTCCCCTAATTTGGATGGTGGCTCTTTCCTTCCGCCGCTCCTCCGCTCCTCCACTCCTTCTTCCAGCTTGAAATGCCGAACACAATGACATTTGAAGAAATGTTTCCCTCTCCTTCAACATATCTCTGCTCGAAGAAATGTTTCCCTCAGCTGTCATGAAGAATTTTCCCTTTTCCTATGTTGTTCTGTGCAATTACAAATAATACAACTAAGTTACCGGCAACCTGTTCATATCTATCGTTCATTCATTATTGTCTAGATCTAACGGTCCAAAATTCAAGCGAGTAAAAATTACAATCTTGGTCTACATGAACAATGGACCACTGTAGACAAGCCCTGTAAAATAAAGTGGCATATAATACACTTCCACTATATTTTTTTTCTCATCGTGGCATTTCTCCTAATTTGGTGATCAGTGGGAGGTTTTCACTTTTCACACCCACCACCATTACATATCCATCATTCCATCAAGCTAGCTCTCTACCTTGAAGCTGTGTTGCCATCCAATGCACCTTCACACTCCTTCTCTTTTCTTCTACTGTGGTGTCAAATCTACCCTCATCCTTTTCAAGTTCACCACGTCATCATCACTGTTAACACCAAATCCTATATTTGAAATAATTTTAAAAATAATAAATCCCTCCGAATGCATGTTAGAAATAGAAAAGTCATGACATGGGCTTTGTTCATTATGATCACCGGAATATATATAAATATAATAAATTTGTTTCAAAGTGATAGGAAAAAACTGGATACATGAATCTTGATTGCCTTTTTATTGTATGCAGATATGTATGCACTATTTCCGTCAAAGTATATAAATTTGTACGTTTTGTAAATTTCTTAAGAAAAGCTACACGAGAAGAAACAAAATTTCGTAATTAAGCTGCAACGTAACCTCCTTAAATCTTCTGCACCTGCTTAATTATCTAGTACTAGTATGTATATATATATATGGAGAGGGTTATAATTACACCGGTGTAAGTTACTCCAAGTGTTACACCGTTAATAACTACAAATCGAATATGTTTTTTAGTAATCCAACCGTTGAAATATGTTTGTTCATCATCATGATTATATGTGCCAAATTTCGTAAAATTTTGACACTAATAACTTGATAATCAAATGGTTGGATTTTCCATATATTTCAAATGTATATATAACGTTAATCTTGAGACATCTCAATGGCATATCAAATAATTTCGGATTAATGTAAAATTTATATGTATGATCTATATGATAGTAACTTTCAATCCAACGGTGGACTATTTAATACAATGATCCGTTAAAAAATTATTCAATGGTGTAACTTACACCGGTGTAATTATAACCCTCCTCTATCTCTCTCTCTATATATATAGAGGAAGGATCAACTTACACCAGTGTAAGTTACACCAAGTCTTACACCGCTAATAACTCTAGATCGAATGTGATTTTTATTAATCCAACCGTTGTATTATATTTATTCATCATCTTGATTATCTGTGTAAAATTTCATAAAATTTGAACACTAATAAACTGATAATCAAATGGTCCCTTTTTTCATATATTTCAAATGTATATATGACGTTAATCTTGAGACATCTCAATGACATATCAAATAATTTCGGATTAAAGAAAAATTTTATATGTATGATCTATGTAATATTAACTTTCAATCCAACGGTAGATTACTTAATACAATGATCTGATAAAAAGTTATTCAGCAGTGTAAGACTTGGTGTAACTTACACCGGTGTAAGTTGATCCCTCCTCTCTCTCTCTATATATATATATATATATGGGTGGAGATCAACTTACTCTAGGAGTAACTCTGGGTAAAGTTACTCCGCTTAATAACTTCTTATCAATATTGAATTTCATCAATCCAACCGTCATATTAACAGTTTTCATCAAGTAGATCAAGCCTACAAAATTTCATAAAATTTAAAAATCATTTGATATTTCATCAAATCATTTTAATTTAACGTGCAATATACTTTTTAAAATATAATTAAATGTTCAGTCTAAAATTACATACCTATGAATGTCCAATTAATCTATATTTTGGTGTGCATAATCATCATATTAATATCAAATTAATCAACGGTTAGATTTGTTAAATTCACATTTTATAAGAAGTTATTAAGCGGAGTAACTTTACCAGAGTTACTCATGGAGTAAGTTGATCCCCACCCCCTCTCTATATATATATATACACCTGTTAAATGTTGGCACCAGCCATTAATTTAACATTATTTTTATGCATTTCTAAAAAATGGAAAAAAAAAGTTATAGTATTTCAATTAATATACCATGAAATAAAATCATTCAAATCAATTTATATACTATGCAAAATTGAACGAAAATGAGGTCATAGTGGGGTGGAAAGCAGTTCTTCCAATTTGTGCATTGTCACGTACGTAGTACTAGTATATCAGGAAGAAGATCCTTGCACATTATTGATGCCATTTTTAACAAACAAATTTTCACTAGGAATTTAATTTCAATGAAACGTGAAACAATATGATTTGGTCTACGCTTAGGAAAGGAAATTACCCCCAATATGACTTGGATGGTGTGCATGGCGGCTCCTCATGGACAGATCAATAATTAAAAAATTATCATTTAAGGATTAATTAATTTAATATACTCTTATCATATATAGAGTATGTTTGGTAAAACTAGCTGGAAGTTTAAAGTTAACTGATAGCTGAAAAGCTTGCTGAAAGCTTAAAACTAGCTAGCTGAAAGCTGAAAAACTATTGAATATGTTTGGTAAAACTAGTTGAAAAATGGTAAAATGACATTTAAGGACAACATTAATTATTAAATAATGATAAGTGGGGGTGGTTGAGGGCTAAACTTCTAATTAATTTTCAGCTAGTAGCTAAAAATTTGAGTTTTTTTAAAAAAAGCTACTCCAAGTAGCTTTTTAAAAAAAGTTTGTAGCTACCCAAAAAAGATACATTTCCAAACACTACTGAAATGGTTTCAGCTACTATTTTCAACTTTCAGTAGCTGAAATGACAAACAAACACACTCATACTATAAAAAAATGAAATGGTGATTTTTTTAGTCTATTATATTAATTATTAAATACCTTATATACCTTTAATTTATTGTACGTAGTAATGAGATACCCATTGATCCAGTAATTTAACACTAATGGCATTTGTGAAAAAAAACTTAAATTTGTGGCATTGTTAATTACTATTAACATATTTTAATGCATTTTCTTCATCTTGATCATTTTAATCCCGTCTTTTTTATATATAGGACTAGAAGTAGTATCTTATATAAAGCAACACGACATGCATACTTTGGATATATTAAATTTAGAGTGTTTTTAGTAAAACTAGCTGAAAAGCTAGCTAGTACATTGAAAGCTAAAAACCAACTGGAATTAGGTTAAAAAGCTACTTGATTTGATTGAAGGTGTTTGGTAAAACTAATTAAAAATGGAAAAATGACATATATGGACATCATTAATTATTAAATAATGATGAGTGTGAGTGGTTGAGAGATAAACTTGTAATAAATTTTCAGTCAGTAGCTGAAAATGAGAGTTTTTTTTTAAAAACTACCTCAAGTAGCTTTTCAAGAAAAGTTAATAGCTACCTAAAAAGATACTTTACCAAACACAAACTGAAATAGTTTCCGCAACTAATTTCAGCTAGTTAAAATGGTAACCTCCCATTTTCAGCTACTACCTGAAAATTTATTACTCCATCTGATCCTATTTATAAGAAAATTCAGACAAAAACACACATATTAAGAAAAATAATTAATGCATTGATTTTCAAGAAATCATTCTACAAGATTACATGTTTATCCCTATTTAAAATTAAATTCCACTACCATGGTAATTGTGTTACTTAAAAACTTTTAATAGTCAATAAGGACAAATATGAGAAAAAACAATAAATGCTTCTAGATTTGTGTACTTTGTCTTATAAATAGGACTATATATGGAAAAACCTAAAAACTTGTCTTATAATTAATGATATCCGTGTATGTCGTTTTACCATTTTCAGCTACTTTTACCGAACACTTTCAATCAAATTAGCTAACTTTTAGTTTTCATCTAACTTTTCAGTTTTCAGTTAACTTTTCAGTTAATTTTACCTAACACACTCTTAATATATATATAAACACATAATAAATATAAATTTTAAATAAAAAACATTATAAGCATGTGTCCAATACAAAGCAACACACAAATGTATGTAACTATTGTATATTTTGAAATTCTCCCCTCCCCTCCGGTCCTATGATTTAATGGATATGTATTATTAGTGTAAAAAAATTACACAAGTAATATTCAATGTTTAATTAATGAATACATCATCACATATATTTTTAAATTTAATAAATAACATGGTATAACATATTAGATGTCTATGTAATTATATATATATTAACAATTTATATCTATTAAATTATTTAAAATATAGGTAGGGATTCCATGTTAATGTCATTAATTAATTTTCATCAAGTGAATGTTCTAAAACTCCTTCAAGCATCAAGTGAAGGTTAGTTGAAACGAAAATGATGAAAGTATAATCCTATTACATTAGGATCGTGAAACACGACGTGAGTTTGGACAAAGTCCAAGGGTGATTCTATCTACAAATGACAGCCGCTAAGTGAGACGTGGTGATTTGGCGCATTACCTCTTGTTCAAAAAGTGATTATTCATGCTTGACCCCAGATGCATGTTTTGGCTTAATCACACACAGTAGCTGCATTGGATCCACAACCGTGTAATCTAATCCGAATCTCCCTGCTTTAATTTGGCGCTCCTGATTATTAGTGCGATGCTTAAGCTAAACCTTATCGCTAATTAATTGTAACTAAATTGGACTACACCTTGTAAGAAAAACATAACTTCATTCCGACAATTTGTCTGCGCTGAAGACGACTCTACAGACAAATGCATGCGTGGAAGCAATTTGTCAGTCTTACATCCCACGGCCAACGAACATGAAAATTTTGGACATGAAATATATAATTGCAATTGTTTGTTAATATCTTGAGGTTGATTATTGTTCTAAGGGGTGAATAAGAAATATATCCACATATAATAATTTTCTCATGTCCCTTATCTATATTAAGGATGGAGAGAAAAAATGAAATATACAAAGAATATGTAAGGATTTAAGTTTTGGGCGTAAAGAATATGATCTGTAACTTATGGATTGGAAATCACAACTCCCCAAATCGGACAAAATTACGGATGTACCGAGCATGAAATAGCAAAATCAAATCCACGGGAAGAGATATATACAAACAAACAAAAGAGGAAAAACAATCAGTCGAGACAAAACATCCCATATCAAACCGTGCGTGCCTATCATTTGAACGGGAAAATATATAATATAGGTCTGCGTGGAATGGAGGCTAAATGAAATATTCTTGACACATGGAGTTTATAGAATGTTTATATTAGTCAACATTTATAATTCAGCTTTACTTCAAACCAAACAGTCCTAATATATTTACAAACACGGTTGAGAGCAGCACGCTACTGAGAATACCTTTATGATTTTATTTCAAATCAAACAATCCTTATATTTATAAACATATATTGAATTAGACTTGGGTCGAGTCTGAACTCGCAAATTAGACTTCACCCAGTTGATCAGTTGAGTGCAAAAATAAACCTAACCCAATTTCGTGTGCATTCCTATATTAAGTTTAATAGTAAGTTAGGTATAATATTATATTAAATAATATGACAACACATTCTATACTAACCGTCCATGGTTATTAAAGTCATTCAAAAATCATAATTGCTAGCTTTCAGTTTTATAATATCTGAATTTTTCTCACTCTTATCTCACTTTTTGCGGGTTTTCAATATACAGATTATATAAATTCTCGTTCCGTAAAATAAAATCTCTCTTTTTAGCTTTACAAAACTTGAACCTATATATGATTGAATCGATAAGCCTATTGAGTATATGAGTCATTAGTGGAATCAGTGAATCATTGAATAAATGGTAAATCAATGAAAATTAAATATTATATAACAAATTATATGGTATGTTAAAATAAACTAATGGTGTATTGGTGGATTTAAAGAGTAAAAATTACATAATTTAAAATAATAATAAAGAAACAGAATGTTATAAAACTGAATTCTAATAAAAGTTTACACAAAAAAGATTCACGATATTTATAATTATCCATCCATGATCAATGCTTTGGTGGTGCAGTCCCCTCAACATCATAATTACTTGTACATGGAGAAGGAAGAGAGTATTATATAAGTTTGTTTCATGTAGTTTAAATATTTTAATGACATTTATATGAGATATATATAAAAGAGCGCATACGTAATAATAGGAGCCAGTTGAGCGTAATGGTAAGCGCTTTCTACTTTGAATGTTCACTATGCCAAAAAAGGTCTTAGAGGGCGCTCCCGTGCAGGCTTAGAGGGCGCTCCCGTGCGCACTAATAGCAACTGCTCTTGTTTGGTCAACAAAACGAGGACGCTCATGGAGCGCTATGATATAAGGCCAAAGAGGGCGCTCCCGTGCATGCTAATAGGGCGCTCCTTGGAGAGCCCTCCAATACAAAAAACGCAAAGCTATAGAGGGCGCTCCTTGGAGCGCCCTCTTTTTGTTATAACAAGGGCGCTCTCAGGAGCGCCCTCTGTTTGATTTTTTTTTTCAAAACAAGGGCGCTCCATGGAGCGCCCTGTTTGTTCTTTTTTTTTTTAAACTGGTTTAACCTGCATATTTATTTCAGTCTGATCCCAATGGCTTAATCCAAAATCATGCATATTAATTCCTTAAAATTGAAACACTTAGTCATACTATGAACAACACTTAATTAGTAAACAACACACATATCAACTTGAAACAAGAATTCAAACTTGTCATAATATGAATAGTTTCTTATGCAAGATATAACTTAGTGGTGTAAGTATGAATTACCTATACAAGTTTGAATTACAAACAAGTTACTCTGTTGAATCCGTTAGTTAACTCATTATCCATATTTACTTACTCCTATAATGTAAAAATAAATTACAAAAAAGTGGTAACTACATGCTTCGCCCATTCTTCCCGGACCTCATCTAGCTGCTCCGTTGTGTAGCATCTGCATCGGCACTGAGCAAAGTACTGTAAAAGGCAAAAGTTGATATCAGTATATAAACAATGTCTTCCAATATGGCAAGTCAAAAAAAATGGATTTTTTTTCCAACCTCCGGTAACGAGTTGTGAGGCAAAAGGTTTGCCGAAGTTGTTGGTCAAGTTACCCACCTTTTCCCACACCTGCTCACCAGTCAGTGGAGAAGGAGCCATGCCCTCTTCGGTGTTGCCATTGAATGATTTCTTCAATCCCCTATAACGATGGGTTAAAGGCAAAAACTTACGATGACCCATGAATACATTCTTCTTACAATGAGTCAAACGCATCCAAGTAGTATTTTGTTCACAAACAGGACAGGCACACTGACCCTTTACACTATAGCCAGACAAATTACCATATGCAGGGAAATCATTTATCGTTCCAAACAACATTGCCCTCAACTGAAAAGATTCTTCTTTGTAGCCATCATAGACCTCTACTCCAGTATCCCACAATTGCCTCAAGTCTTCAATCAATGGTGCCAAGTACACATCTATGTCATTACCCGATTGTCTGGGTCCCGATATCAACATAGACAACATCATGTATTTCCTCTTCATACACAGCCATGGCGGGAGATTGTAAATGATCAATACCACCGGCCATGTGCTATGACTACTAGATTGGATACCATGCGGATTCATTCCATCTGTTGATAAAGCAAGGTGGAGATTTCTTGGTTCCTCGCCAAAAGATGGGTACTCATCATCAATCCTACTCCACTACGGAGAATCAGCGGGATGTCTCAACATGCCATCCTTGATTCGATCATTTGCATGCCAAGTTAAGTTCCTTGCATCAATGACACTACGATACATCCTTCGAAACCTTGGTATGATGGGAAAATACCAAACCACCTTTGCTGGTGTAGTCTCTTTCTTATAACGAGGCAAATTGCATTTAGGACACGCACTTAATGACGCATGCTCATTTCTGAACAAAATACAATCATTGGGACAAGCATGTATCTTCTCATAGCTCATCCCAATAGAACTTAACATCTTCTTTGCCTCATATGTTCTTTTAGGTAGCACGTTGTCCTCCGGTAACATCTCCTTCAACAGGGTGAGTAACTCTGTGAAACTCTTGTCAGACCAACCATTTGTTGCTTTTAAGTTATACAACTTCAACACAGCTGACAACCTTGTGTACTTGGTGCACCCGTTGTACAATGTCGTTTCAGCATCACTGGCTAGGGTATCAAACATTTGGGGACAATCTCTGAGGTCATCTTCAACCACCTTTCGAATCTCATCAATTCGGTCGCAATCCTCCCACCCGGTCCCAAAGTCATCATCACTTGGTTCTACATTGACATTATTCTCTCCCATACCACTATGTTCACTCCTAATCTCACCATGAAATGTCCAACATGTGTAACTCTTATCAATTCCAAAACAGAAAAGATGGTCCCTCAAGTCGGTTACACTAACTGGCTTAGAACAAAAACACTTCGTACAAGGGCAGAGAATTCTACTAGGGTTTGTTGCATGGTCAGTGGCAAATTTTATAAACATTTCCACTCCTTCCTCATACTCATGTGTCAGACGGTTCGCAAACATCCAAGAACGATCCATTTTATAAAGGATATACTTGATTAAAGTCAATCACCAATCAGCAGTGTTGAATTATAACTAGCCCCAGGAAAAAATACCTTTAAGAAAAAAAGACAAGTAAAAAAATATACTCGCTCGTAATAAAAATTATTAGTCCTAAAAATTTGAGCAGCATTTCATCTATTTCTTTAACATTCCCAAATTAAGGAAAAATAATTTAAGTCTAGACCACCAGCTATACCACTCCAAAAGAGATCAATATGAGTAATATATATTTATATAACTTCAGAAACTTCTACCAAAAATCCGGCAGAGTTTCCCCTGTAAATTGGACATTTCCAATTTTTAGAACTTCACCTGAAACCCAGAAAATACCAGTGCAGTTTATAATGTCCAAAGCAATAATACAATTCAATAACAATAGGCCTCCGTGGCCAAACATAGTACAATTTATTCTTAAACATGAAACTAAGGTTAATGCATGTACATACAAATAACCTAATTATTATAATTAAACACAATTTTAAGTCCAAACCATCAGCTACCAGTCCAAAAGAGATCAATATAAGTAATATATATTTATAAAACATTACTAAATGCATAATAAACCACCACCAACAAATTTATAAAACAATATTTTAACTCAAACCAACAACAATACCACCAAAATGGTTCAATAAAACCAATAGTGTTCAATAATAATAATATGTTCTTAGTTCAGATAGCAAAATAGTAGGTGCAGATAGCAAAAAAAATACATGATAAGCAAAAAAAGGTGCAAAAGTTGGACAAAAATGGAGGTTTAGGGTTTCCCTTACCCTATTGATGGCGGCGGCCGAACTACAAATGGGGGGAAGGACTGCGCCGGAGAAGAAGAAGACAGCTGCCGCACCGAACGGAAGCCGCGCCGCGCCGGAGAAGAAGAAGATGACCGCCGCGTCGCGAAGGAGAAGAAGAAGGTTGCTCCTCGTTCGATTGTGTTCAAGCCGCGACGGAGGGAGACGGAGGAGCGAGAGGGAGACGGACGGAGACGGAGAGGAGCTTAGAGAGAGCGAGACGGAGGAGCGAGAGGGAGACAGACGGGGGAGTTAGAGAGAGAGAGGGAAGAGCTTTGAGAGAGAGATGCGTGCGGCGAACTGAGAAAACAATACTGGATTAATAACATGTCCAGGCAAAGAGGGCGCTCCTGGGAGCGCCCTGGAAAGCCACCTACGAGGGCGCTCAGGAGCGCCTTCTTTTCCTAATAATTAAAAAAATTCACTCATGCAGCGCTTTCCTTTACTCATATTTAAAAAAATTCAGGGATGTAACAAGGGCGCTCTATAGAGCGCCCTGCAAAACAGGAAAATAGGGCGCTCCTTGGAGCGCCCTCTAATCTAGACAAAAAAAATTAATTAAATAAAAGAAAAAAAGAAAAGAGGGCGCTCATAAAGAGCGCCCTCTATTTCACAGAAATAAAAAATTTAGAAGAAACATAACGAGGACGCTCCTTTGAGCGCCCTCTATTTTAGGGATATAAAAAAAATATTAAAAAAGAAAAATGAAAGGAGGGCGCTCCCAGGAGCGCCCTCTATTTCAGGGAAATAAAAAATTCCTGCTATACGAGGGCGCTCCTTGTGAGCGCCCTCTATTTCAGCTTTACAGGGCGCTCCCGTCCAAAATTTGGAGCGCCCTCAATTTAAAACGATCATTGTTAACACAACCTAACACGGGAGCGCCCTTAAGAGAGTGATCTAATATCCCAAGATTGTTGTAGTGGTTGCAGTACAGCTTCTACCTACTCTCACCCATGTAAACTAGAACCGGACCGGTTTTCACTGGTTTTGATAGGTCATGACCAGTTCAATAAGCCGGTGTGAATGCATAACCAATCCTAACATTCCACGTGGATCTGATTTCTGGTCGGACCGTCCAGTTGAGCTGGTTTTAAAAACAATGCTCTCCTTGATTATTTTCCCTTTAATATAATTCGTTCTTTTTTATTATCCATTTGAACTATATTAATTTGTATTTGTTTGTAATTTAATAGTTATTTATAAAATTTGAGAACTTCATCGAAACCAAAGTGAATTTTTGTAAAAAGAAAGTAATAATTTCATTACATATATTGAGAAAATACACAAAACATTTAAGATTTATTTAGTTTAAAAATTGTTGTATATGTTGTCTATTTTTATTTCCTATTTGTACTAAAATCTAACAAACTGTTGCATTATTTTTACTTTGTTTTCTATTTCAAATATTTATATAAAAAATAGTGAAAGTAATAAAAAATTTATTTAAATGCTTTTTATATAAATTATAGTAAGTATTCTCTCAAACCAAATAAACTTTAATAATTTATTCATTAAATACTTTTAATTATTTCATAATGGACATTAAATGATTTTTTATTAGAGTATTTAGATGATTATTGATAAATTTATTAATTGATCATTATTTTAAAAATTTAATTTCAAAAATTCCTAAAATAAATGTTTAATATTTAATTTTAACAATTTAAATCATTAAGAAGATCACATAAACTTTATTTAGAGAGAAAGGCTTTTAGACTTCAACAATAGTAATAATATTCAATATTTTTAATTTATAAAGATATTATAAATTATGAAAAAAAATTGTGAATATATAACTGTTAACTTATATTATTTTAATTGCCTATTTTGAATTATTGAGCTGTGTATTCTGATGCCTAGAAATGATACGGCAATACTGGGTGCTAACATTGAAACATTGTGTTAGTCCTGACTCCTCAGCCGTGTAATTTTCGTGCCCGTTTGGTTTACAGTTGAGCAGAATTGATTCTGAAAATCAATGGTTGAGATGGATGATGCACACTCTACGAAACACGTTGGACGGAAGTGATTTAAAATCAATTCCTCAAAACCATGGTTTTGATTTTTCCAACGCGAAACCAAACAAACCAACTTCGAAATTGGAATATGCAATTTTTTAGTAGTCATTAATTAGTACTCCCTCCGGTCCTAATTATAAGAACCTTTTAACTATATCACACAGATTAAGGAAGTTGGTTAATTTAGTTGATTGCAAATGATATTTCCTAAACTACCCTTGAATTTATTGAGACCCATTATCTTTCTCTTTCCAATTAACTACTCAATTGTGTCATACTCTCTCTACTAATTAATTACGCACCTACTTCCACTAATGGGGTATTTTTGTCAAAAAATAATTAATGCATGGGATAACCTGAAAAAAGGTTCTTATAAATAGTACCGGAAGGAGTACTAAATTAAAAAAAAAATTAAACAAATCCATTTAGCTCAAGCGAACAAGATTTTAATTTTCTCCGCAATTGATGATGTGTGAAGTTGAGAACCAGGTTGAAGAAGAAGTACTCATTCATTAATTGATTCATTTACACCATAAAGTTGGAACCGTCAGGGGACAAAGAGACCAAAAGGTGAGGACAAACATCGAGCAGGATAAGGTCAATTGTCTTTGCCTCTGTATTTATATACTTCCTCATGACAGGATATCCTGAGCTTATTGCATCATTAGTTTTGCTCTCAATGAGACACTCACACCATGGATATCGGCTTTTAATTTCCTTTTGAACATTTGTTAAGTGAATATTCTAGCTGTGTCTTCTTCTTCTTTTATCTTTAATCAAAGTCACAATTAGAAATCGCGAATGTAGTTAGTTCAGAAGATAAAGTCAAATCCAAAAAATAAATCTAGTCTGGTGATGGAATTTCATATGAAAACAAGCGTGACGTAGCTATTTCACAGGATTAAATACATCTCAGCAAACGTAAAGTAATTCACACAATTTAGAGAGTGAATAGGCACTTGATTTTCAATCCCAATTTCTCTAACTGAATTCTCTATTTATTTCATTGCTCTTTTATCACTTGATGCAAAGTAGTTTTAGTATATCATCAATTGATCATTAACATATCCAAATTATGTGTAAATATACTTAGTGAACAGTTTAATTAGGAAATTCAATTGAATCAATGTTCCTCGTGGGTTTGACAATCTTTACTCAAATTTATTATACTACAATTGATTTTAGTACGCTCGCCAGAGACTCAACAGTTGTAATACTATGAATAGATTTAAATGTATCGATTGTTTTATAACACCTAGTCGTAATGCGTGATAATCTATTAAATATATGAGGAATCAGTGTTTAGGAGATTTTTCTTTTGAATTTTATACTTGAGGAATCAATATAAATGAACTTAGTGTGTTGCATCAATATCAATAGTTGCGATTGCTATATATCTATGAATAACCAGAATACAGAAGAGTGAGATAAATGAAATTCAATCCCAGTTTCGTCAATTGAATCTCTATCAATCCTTTAATTGAACTTTTTATACTTACTTTAATTTTATTGAATCTTTTCAATATCAACAATCTAGAACAAATTCAATTTCTGTGTAAATATACTTAGTGAGTTATAAATTAGGGAATTTAAAAGAAAATAAAGTTCCTTGTGGGTACGACAACTCTTCTTACTATATTATACTACACTTGACTTTGGTACCCTTGCCCGAGATACCTCATGTAGGAATCGTATGATTTCTGTAAGGTCCAAAAATCCTCTTGAGATATTTTCATAATGACAAACTCTCAAAATACACTTAATATAATTCTGGATTAATGGTTGAAATTGAGAATGTCTTTAAAAGAACAGAAAATCTTAATGAATCATCAAAGAAGATTTAGTTTAGAAGAAGCAAACAGATCGAAGAAGGCATCATAAGAAACTATCCTGCAACAGAATTGCCTTGTCGAGAAGAAACAATCCTGGAATTAAAGCTTACTAAATTGAAAGAAGTTTCTATTTAATTATAAACATTCATATTCAATGAAAAGAAGAAATTCACTTGTTCTGAAAATAAATCAAAGCAATAAAGTTGTTGAGAAGATGATGCTTATGTGAGTACTTATATCTCAAACCCATGATCCGTGAGATGTGATAATTAATAAACTCACATACTAGTATTAATGGATCAAATTATCCTAAGATGATGCTTAACTATGGACTATTTTAAGAATAGTTCTTCATAATATCTCGCGATCAAGTCGGCTACTTGATGTCCTATGAAATTTAAGTTTACTATTCTAAGGACATTTATTATACTTCATGAAAGATATCATAAAATTGAATTGACTTTATAAGATAAATATATATGATACAAGTGATGAATGTTCAAAATATATAGTCTCTACTGCACACACTAACAATTTTTAATTCTTCATATTCTACTTTTTATTATTAGCCCACAGACTAACCCATTAACCCGCAGGCTAATGTGCCTACCTCAAATCTTGAGGGACAGGCTAATGAACCTGTGGTAGAAGATCAAAATAGTGTTGCAACTTTGGTCTTAAACCTAGAAGACTCTATGTCTTCTAAGAAAACCATTGAACCTATGTCGATCTCAGTAAGCCATCCTGATCCAGAGCTTGCTAAAGTAGTTGCAATATCTAATGCTTTGGAGGAAGAGGAAAAAGAACAACAAGAAGCTCAAGTGACACAAGATTATGCCATTGTTGTTACTACACAATAAGCTATCTTAGCTAATGCCAAAGCTGAGAAGGAGAAGAAGAATAAGAGAAAGAGGAAGAGAGGAAGGAGAAATTGAAGAGGTCAGCATAAAAGAAAATGAGAGTAAGAATCTTTCCTCCCATTGCTGAAGAGGAACCTCAACGAAGAATAACCAGGAGTGCAAGTGCTAATCAAGTTGATGCACTGAAACTGCAACAAGCTGCTGCCCTGGAAATAAAAAAGAAAATCAGGGAGGAAAGATAGAGGAACCTGGAGCTGAAAAACCTAGAGGAACAAGAAGCTAAGCAGAAAAAGAGGCCTAAACTAATCTTAGGTAATGTGACCCCCTCATCTTCAAAGGAGAGAGCCACAATACCTCAGATAGTGAAGCCTATTGATGTTGAGGAGCTGTCTGAAGGGACTACAAGCTTATCAGAGGAGGAGCAGGAGAAAATCTACAAAGGGGTATGGATGACTAAGAACATGAAGAAGCCAACTGTGGAAAGGATATTTCTAAGAGGTAAAACATTTGATCCAACTTTTATACCTACCTCAGATTACAGGAGGACTTGTTATTGAGGTCCCCTATAAGCCTCACCCTATACCACTAAAGGATAGGCCAAGGGTCCCAAAGTTCACAAACTATTGAATGTCAAGAGAGGGTTAAAGCTTGACACAACAAAAGAATCATACAAAAGGTGGAGTTCAAATTGGTGTGAAAAGGAGATGTACTTGCCCGACCAATTTTAGAATATCAGATGCAAAGCACCTGCACCAGACCATAGGCTGAGGTACATTAATCCTTTCAGAGATGATAATAATATCTTTGATGAAGGTGACTAGTTTTTGGTGCGAAAGTTGGGGATTGAAGCTGGACACGTGAACCAACACATTCTGAAGTGCTCTGGGAGTAGATTTTCAAGACTCCCATGTCCATCTCCATGCTGCCTACTACCATGAACTGGGTGTTTCTAGACAAGGTCATTCCTAGGATACATTTCAAGGAGATTGAGAAGGAAAAGGAGAAGAAAGTTTGTACCAGCTCTCTGAAATGTCCTCTAAAGCCTCTTACTCCTAAGCAGTGGGAAATCATTATGAAAAAGGAAGGTCTGGACCACAATGAACAAAATTGGGTTTGGACGTCCTACTAGGAGCTATTGCCACTGCTGCTAAGCCAAATCCTGATAAATACCCTCCACACGATTTTCATATTCATAAAGGCCCTTTTGCCTAACAATGGATTCGCAAAGGCCTTTTTCCAAAGGGAGAGTATCTGCATGAGAATTGGATAGTTCTAAGGAAATAATAGAACTGTTATTTCTATGTTATAAGAAGGCTTCGATACTTTGGTTTTCCAAAGGATGTCACTTACTTTAGATTTTCATCCCCATTTTCTAATTTTTGTATTTTCTGAACCTGGAGAGGATTTACTGGAATAAAATCTTGCACTGAAGTAGAGGCTACAAGAAGTATATGTCACGTCCTTATTTCTTAATTAAGAAATAATGCTTATTGGAAGCACTATTTTCAAATTCGTGAAATTATTTCGCACATCATTGATATCAACATACAATACATCACAAAGCTTAGGTAATCCAACAACTACTTAAGCAGGAAATCCAAAAAATTGATACAAAGACATCGTTGTTGCCTACAAGGCTCATATTACAATATCCAATAAATAGGCATAATGGTATATAACTATACATATGTCCTGGAACATAAAGGCTTCCCTAAGACCCCACATGTATTGTTCTATGCCATCAAAACAAATAATCCTATGCCTATACAAAATAACATCAATCAAAAGGGTTGGGCCACCATAAGACCCAACCTACGGCTCCTGCCTCCCGATCAAGCATCTGGACGGGAACCCTGCACATCTGAATATATGTCCCACATCGTGGTATGGGACTAGCGTCCCAATGAGTGTGATAAAAACATGCAGTGTAGGGAATCACACACAAGAGATAAAACATGCAATCATATTACATAATTCCATCATGGGTACAAATACATGAAATTAAGCAAGACATGGTTGTGATGTGTTTTTACCCGACACCCGGGGTCTTTTCACTATCTGTAACTGTGATTGAACTCTCGGCCATGTGACCAAGGACCATCATCCCCGACCACCTATGATTAAGTTTAATTAGAAATTAATGAACAATGCGTGTGATTATTTTTAGGTTGAGGACCCCCATCTCTCCCTTGGTCGAGGGGTCGATGTGGTTACCTCGTTCTTCTTATACTTAATTGCCAAAGGTTTGTGATGGTCTGAAGACCCTGTGATGGTCTGAAGACTCTATGACTTATTCTTTGTTGGCCATCGGCCCATGAATGCTTGGAGGTATTATAAATATATCCATCGATGAGCATGAATGGAACGATATGCACAAATAATTATTCAATAGAGATTTAAAACTTAAAACACTAAGCATAACCTAGGGTTTACGGACATCAACACATACAATTCAAGAAACATTCACTAGTCATAGAACCAATCAATAACCTACACAAACAAGGTAAAGAAGCAAGGGGAAGAAGAATAAGGGGACATACAATAGAGCAAGCAAGATGAAAGTGAGTGGGTGACAACACTCACCTCAAGAGTGGAGAGAATAGAGGTGATGGAGAGGTAGAAAGGGGTGAATACAAGCTTGCTTGATGACCTTGAAGAAGGGGGTAATAGCTCCTCTTATTCTCTCTTTCTCTCTTTGTGTTTCTCTCTCTAGGAAATGAAGGGGAGTTGTAAAAATGAGGGTTGAGCCCTAATAAATGCTTTTAAAGAGAACTGGCATTGCGCGTTCTCGCTTGAGCGAGAATACGCCAAAGTACTCTCTCTGGATGATTCTCGCTTGCGCGAGGCCCTTCTCGCTTAAGCGAAAATCCTCCAGAGAGCATTCACTCTCTGGATCATTCTCTCTTGAGCGAGGCCCTTCTCACTTAAGCGAAAATCTTCCAGAGAGCCCCCCTTTCTGACCCCTGTTTCTCGCTTGAGCTAGAGCCTTCTCGCTCAAGAGAGAATACTGTTGAGTCTCAAATAAAGTATGTCAGGAAATGAATACTTTCTAAAGTCTCATACTATACTCTCAAATGTTTTAATGGATAACAAATATAAAAGTCAGAAGGTTATTTAAAATGAACAAATAAACTGTTATGTATCTTCTGTTCTATTTCGGATCGTCTGAAGAATGCTTGTGCATATGAAGTCTTCAGATCGTCTGAAGAATACGTGTATATCTGAAGGGCTTAGATCGTCTGAAGAATGCTTGTGCATCTGAAGACTTGTATATCATCTGAAGTTTTGTTTTGGAAGCTGAACCCATCCTTTCAAAGTTGACCATGCTAAGAGACGTTGCTGCAGTTGAAGGACGTCCTACCTCTGGTCTAACTATTTTCATCATCTGTGTCAGAAAAGCTTTCCTACCTCGTTCAAATGATTTGCACATTTATGGAAATGCTGCTGCTCTGCCTATCTGACACTGTCGGCGCATGCTACTGTGAAGCCGTTCAGCACTCTTTAAGGATAAAGGAGTCACAACGTCTTCTGAAATGCAGTTAATGCTGCCTGAGACAACGGTTAAAGCTTCTCATCCTATAAATAACCTCATGCAAAGCGAAATGCAGAAGAGAGAATATATTAAGAATTATTAGAACTCTTACGCTGCTGAAACTCTGTTGAAATACTTTGTACGCAATTCTTTTAAGATTCTGGGTATTATCTCAGTTCCTTGTACATCTTTGTGTTCATCCTATCTTTTGTGATAGTTGATTGAACTTCCTCTATTTTAGATTTAAAATAGTTTGGTTTACTGAGCCTGGAGAGGCTTTCTGTTTAAAGAATACTTGGGTATAACACTTGGTTAAGTGTCTGAGAGCCTGAAGAGGCTTGGTGAAAGAAAGAATACTTGTGGTAAAGCCTGAAGAGGCTTGATAGAAAAGAATACTTGTATTTCTTACAAGAATAGTGGAAATCCAGTGGTGGTTTGCCTCTGGGACTTGACGTAGCTTACAGTGGTAGTGAGTGAACCAGGATAAATCTTGGCTAAGTTTTTCTTCTATCCTTTACTCTTTGTCAATTCAGTTTTAATAAACTAACCGAAGGGATTGAAAAGTAATTCTGGAAAATGACCTTTTGTGAAAACCTATTTCTACTTACCTAAACCATATTTGCATCTGAACTCGGGTTTAGACGAACCAAAGCGCTTCAGATGATAAACTTATCATCTGAGTTTTCTTTCAAAAGGGCATTCTCATCTATATTTGTAAAAGATAAAAAGTTTCCATTGAAACACTATTCAACCCCCCTTCTAGTGTTTCCCTGTGTTTTCCTACAGTTGGTATCAGAGCTTATCCTTGGGGTTAACACCTAAACAGTGTTAAGGACAAAGATCTTGATGGAAACTTCTAGCAACAGACAGTACATCACTGAAGGAGCCTCTATCACGAGACCCTCAGCATTCAATGGAGTGGATTACCACTATTGGAGGGATCGTATGAAGTTGTTCATTGAGAGCAACAACATTGATGTTTGGGATATGGTCACTGATGGAGACTTTGTGCCTATGCATTCTGGAGTGCCCATACCTAAGGCTGAATGGACCTTAGAGCAGAAGGCTAGAGTTCAGTTAAATGCCAAGGCCAAACTCTATCTGATATGTTCTCTGAAAAAATCAGAATATGAGAAGGTTCATGGATGCTCATCTGCCAAGGAGATTTGGGATACACTTGCAACTTCCCATGAAGGGACTGAGACTGTCAAGCAATCCAAAATTAGCATGCTTGTACATCAGTATGAGATGTTCAAGATGGAAGAATCTGAAACCATAGATCAAATGTTTGGGAGGTTTCAGACCATAATCAATGGACTCAGATCTTTAGGTAGAACCTTTGAATCTGGAGATAATAATAGAAAGATTCTGAGAAGTTTGCCAAAGTCCTGGAGACCCAAAGTTAGAGCCGTTCAAGAGGCCAAAGATTTAAAATCTCTTAGAATGGAGGAACTGTTGGGATCTCTCAAAGTTCATGAACTTGAACTTGGGGAAGATGACACCAAGAAGAAATCACTGGCATTGAACTCCAAGGTCAGACAGCCTAGGCATGGCAGCATGAAAGCTATGCAAGCACAGGACACTTCAGATGGTGATACTGAATCTGAAGGTTGTTCAGAAGATGATGATCTTGCTCTTCTCAGCAAGAAAATCAAGAAGATGTTGCAAAAGAAAGGGAGATTCAGAAAATCTCAACCTTCCACATCTAGGCAAGGCAAGTCAGGTAAAGATTCCTTTAATACTGACAAAATTATTTGCTTTGAATGTAAACAGCCAGGGCACGTGAAGGCTGATTGCCCAAAGTTAAAAAGGCCAACTTTCCAGAAGAAAAAATTCTTCAAGAAAAAGAAAGGGTTGATGGCCACATGGGAAGATCTGGATGACTCCACTTCAGAAGAAGAAGAGGATACTTCAGAAGAAGCCAACTTGTGTCTGATGGCAAGTCTACCATCCTCAGACAACTCAGATTCTGAGGTAATTCCACAAACCTTGCAAGATCAGTATGATGGCCTTGTTGAAAGTAGCAGAGAACTCTTCAATGAGTTCAAGGAACTTTCAAGAGCATTTTCTGAAATGTCTTTAGAAAATGAAAAATTACAAATAGAAAAATCTTGCTCTGAAGGAAAAACTACTTCAACAAGATCCAAGTGGTTCTGAAAATCTTGTTAAGGAAAACAAAAAACTCCAAAACAAGGTCAAAGAACTAACTCTGGATCTAGCCAGATTTGTTAAAGGCACTGATAATCTGAACAGATTATTAGGATCTCAGAAGCATGCCTTAGACAAAAGTGGTCTAGGTTATTCAGACTCATCTTATTCTTAGTCATTAATATTTAAAGTGCCAAATGATGGTTTCAAGAAAGGAAATGGGTGTTCCAACTGTGGTAAACCTGGACATGTTAAGTCTAAATGTAGACACAGAAGGAAAACTAAACCCAATGCTAACAAAAGAGGACCCAAGAAGGTATGGGTACCTAAAAAGTTGATTATTCCTGTTGCAGATGTGTTTAACAGGACAAAGGATACACCACAAATGGTACTTGGACAGTGGGTGCTCGCGACACATGACGGGAGAAAGGTGTTTGTTCCAAAGCCTTAGACCCAAGGCAGGAGGAGTGGTCACCTTTGGTGGAAATCAGCAAGGGAAGATCACTGACATAGGGACAGTAGGTATGACCCCTCTATCCCTTATTAAAAATGTGCTTCTAGTTGAAGGATTGCAACACAATCTTCTAAGCATAAGTCAATTATGTGATAGTGGATATGTTGTGTCTTTCACCAAAGAAGGATGTATAGTCAAAGACTTTTCAGATCAAATCCTTTTTTCTGCTAAGAGACACAATAATGTGTACAAAATTGATCTAGAGGAACTTGCAAGTCAAAATGTGAAGTGCTTTATTTCCATGGAAGATGAAAAACAGATTTGGCATAAGAAACTTGGACATGCCAGCTTGAGATTAACTCAAAGCTAACCAAACACAATCTGGTTAAAGGCTCACCAAAGCTCTCATTCAAATATGATATTTTATGTGAACACTGTCTGAAGGGGAAACAAACCAAAAACTCTTTTAAAAGCAAAAATAGTGTTTCCACTAACAGACCATTGGAACTACTTCACATGGACTTGTTTGGCCCTACTAGAACTGAAAGTCTTAGCAAGAAGAAGTATGGGTTGGTCATTGTTGATGAATATACAAGATTTACATGGGTTATATTCCTCAGAAGCAAAGAGGAAACTTTTGAGAATTTCACAAAGTTCTGTAAGAAGGTGCAGAATGAAAAAGAAATCTGCATATCTGCAATTAGAAGTGATCATGGTGGTGAGTTTGAAAACTCAAGCTTCAGAATGTTCTGTGATGAGAATGAGATCTCACACAATTTCTCAGTGGCAAGAACTCCTCATCAAAATGGGGTAGTTGAGAGAAAGAACAGAAGCTTGCAGGAGATGGGTAGAACCATGCTAATTTCAAGCAATCTACCAAGATCCTTCTGGGCAGAAGATGTTAACACAACATGTTACCTTCAGAACAGAATTTTGATAAGACCAATTCTCAAGAGAACTCCATATGAATTGTGGAAAGGAAGAAAACCCAATATTTACTACTTCCATATCTTTGGATGTGAGTGTTTTATACTCAATACTAAAGATGACTTAGGAAAATTTGATGTTAAGTCAGATAAAGGATTTTTCATTGGATATTCTGAAATTTCAAAGGCTTACAGAGTTTATAACTCCAGAACCTTAACAATAGAAGAATCAATCCATGTAAAATTCAATGACTATAAAGAGACTGATAGGGAACTATTAGATCTGGAGGATGATTTTACAGATATGGAGCTAAATCCAGAAGCAAAATCTGAAGGACCCTCTAAAAGAGTATCTGAAGGATCATCTGAGCATAAGTCTGAACTTGTGTCTGAACCTGGATCTTCTCAGACCAACATTGTTGAGTCTCAGACTGAGAATGTATTTCCTCACGGTCGTGACTGGAGATACAGGTCTCATCACCCAAAAGAGCAAATTATTGGAGACACCTCAGAAGGAGTGAAAACAAGATCAAAATTCAGAAGCATGAATAATCTTGCACTTCTCTCTGAGATTGAACCCAAAAATATTGAGGAGGCTCTGCATGATGAAGGGTGGATCCTAGCCATGAAAGAAGAGCTAAATCAATTTGTCAGGAGTGATGTTTGGACACTTGTGCCTAAACCCCATGGGAAAACTATCATAGGAACCAAATGGGGTTACAGAAACAAGTTGTCAGAAGAAGGGAAGGTTGTCAGAATCAAGGCAAGACTTGTTGCTCAAGGCTACAATCAGCAAGAAGGTATTGATTTCACTGAAACCTTTGCTCCAGTAGCTAGACTTGAAGCAATTAGGATTTTACTCTCTTATGCAGTAAATAATGGCATCACCCTATATCAGATGGATGTCAAGAGTGCCTTTCTCAATGGTTTTATTGAGGAAGAGGTCTATGTTAGACAACCACCAGGTTTTGAAGATACTGCTTTTCCTGAACATGTTTACAAACTGAAAAAGGCTCTCTATGGTCTGAAACAAGCCCCAAGAGCTTGGTATGACAGACTGAGCAATTTTTTGATTAAAAATGATTTTGAAAGAGGAAAAGTAGATACAACTCTTTTTAGAAAAATGTCTAACAAAGACTTCATTCTTGTTCAGATATATATGGATGACATTATTTTTGGTACTACTGATTCTTCATTATGCAAGGAATTCTCTGAGCTCATGCAATCTGAGTTTGAAATGAGCATGATGGGAGAACTTAAGTTCTTTCTAGGACTTCAGATTAAGCAACAATCTGATTGTATATGGATCCATCAGGAAAAATATACAAAAGAAATGCTTAAGAAGTTTAACATGCTGATTGCAAGCCCATGACAACTCCTATGCATCCTTCCATTGTGTTAAACAAGGATGAAGGGGAAGAACCAGTAAATCAAACTTTGTACAGAGGAATGATTGGTTCTTTATTGTATCTAACAGCTAGCAGACCTGATATCATGTTCAGTGTTTGTATCTGTGCTAGATTTCAATCAGATCCAAGAATTACTCACTACAAAGTTGTGAAGAGAATTTTTAGATATTTGAATGGTACTACTAATCTTGGTCTTTGCTATAAGAAGAGTAAGGATTGCAGGTTAGTTGGATTCTGTGATGCTGACTTTGCTGGAGATAGAACTAAAAGAAAATAAACCAGTGAAGGATGTCATTTCATTGGTGACAACATGATAAGCTGGTCCAGCAAAAGGCAAAGCACCATAGCACTCTCAACAGCAGAAGCTGAATACATTGCAACTGCCAGTTGTTGTTCACAACTGCTATGGTTGAAGTATCAGTTAGAAGATTTTAATATTAATGTATCTTGTATTCCTGTAATGTGTGATAATACCAGTGCTATTAATCTTTCTAAGAACCCCATTCAACATTCTAGAGCAAAGCATATAGAAATCAAGCATCATTTCATTAGAGACTATGTTCAGAAAGGAGTTTTTGATATACAGTTCATTGATATTGATCATCAATGGGCTGATATATTCACAAAGCCTCTAGCTGAAGATAGATTTAAGTTTATTAGAGATAATCTAAATATCTTGGCTTTGTTTGAATAGCATGTGTTTAGTTCATCTTAACATGCATCTGAATATGCTTCGTCTGAACATGCATCTGAACATGCATCATCTGAATGTTAATGTGTGTCTAAGCACTAAGTCTGATGACATGGCAAGCTGAAACGTTTGGGTTTCCCTCTTTCTGAGTAACTGCTCTCTGCATGCTTGCACGATCTCCAAGACTGCAACTGCCATCATTAAGGTGTCTTGCGGCTATTTAAGGAGAAGGCTGAACCTTTTTGCAAGTTACGCCTCTCTCTCTTCTCTGCAAAACTGTTCAAGTGTTCCTTGTGCTCTAGGTTTTTTCTCTGTGCTTTCATCTTCTTCATCTCAAGCTTCTCAATGGCATCCAAGAAGGCAACCAAGTCTGTTGGAGGTCAACTCGTTGCATCTAGGACCATCGACCTGGATGACCTCAGTACTTGTGGTATCAACCTCCATGATACCTTTGGTGCAGCAGGTTGGACCAACTTCTTCTCAACAACTGACTGTGTTTGGCACGAACAGAGTGTCATTGATTTCTGGAGGAATGCTAGGGACATCTCTGCCAAAGATGGTTCCTACCAAGCCCTAGAAACCACTGTGCTGGGAAAGAAAATATTGGTAGATGCTAATGTGATTGCTGATGCCACCCATGTTCCAAATGAAGGAGCAATGTTCTCACCTGGTTGGGAAGGAAGAAACAGTGGCATTCCCAAGTTCACTAAGAAGCTCTATGGAACAGAACATGTGGATGAACTGAAGAGTTCGTACGTGCACCCTAAAGCAAGGATTCTTCATGCCATTCTAGGTTGTTGTGTACTACCTAAGTTTGGGAGCAGGAACCATGTCTCTGAACTTGAGAGATATTGTCTGATTCATCTACTGGACAAGAAAGCTCTGAACTTGCCCAGGATTGTTCTCTACAACATGTTGAAAAGGGTTAGTGATTCTGCAACTAGTTACACTCATACAACCCTAATCACTAAGATTCTTCTGAAACTGAATGTTCCCATAGAGAGGCTCTATGATCACAAAGGCCCTGCTCTATTCTCTACTGTCAACATTAAGAGGATAGGAATTCTTGTAAAGAAGCCATCACCAGAGAAGACTATGTTGGAGGAGGCTGCATCTGATAAGGCAGCAAGAACTGGAAGAAATGTTCTGGAAATTTTGCAAGAAGAAATGCAAGGAGATGTACGTCGTTCTGAATTCGTTTCATCTCTAACACCTATGAAAATCCAGAAAAAGAAAAGGTCAAGACCTCAGATGAAGGCTCATGCGTCTGAAGATGAAACTACCATCAGACAGTCTGAACCTGCTCAGGATGGATCTAATGATGCTCTTGAGATTGTGGGTCAAACTGGAAAAGGTACAACCATTGCTACTCAGCCTACTTCTAAATTAGAAGGACAAGCAAAGGACAACAATGTGTTGACATCTGAGACCACTGAACCTATTCAGGCTATACCTTTAGCTGCCAGTATGCCTGAAGCTGATATCAAGAAGGTTGTTGAAGAAATTGAACAAGAGGAAAGAAGAAAGAAGGAGGAGCAGGAGAAACAAGATTATGCCATTGTTGTTGCTACACAACAAGCTGTTCTTGAAGATGAGAGGTTGGAGCAAGCTTCTAGGATTAAGAAAAGGAGAGCAAGTGCTCATGAAAGAAGAAAAGCTAAGAAGATCAAGTTGCTTGAACCTGTCATTAAGGCTTCACCAATCAGAACTAGGAGAAGCATACAACAGTTTGAAGCTGTCAAATTCCAGGAGGTAGCTGAAAATCAAAGGAAGAAGGCATTGGAGGTATTGCAACAAAAGAAGAAAGTTGCTGCTGAAGAGACTCAGGTGCCTGTCAAAATACTTAAGGTGTTATTTGACAATGTCTCTACTTCAGAAGATGAAGCTCCACCTGCTCAGCAGGATATACAAAATTCCGAATCTTTTCCCCCACCTTCACCTGAACTTGAACCTGCACCTGCACTTGAACCTTCACCACCTCACACTTCAGAAGATTCCCAGGCCGAGGATGATGAAAATGCTGAATGCATGTGGTTTGGAGGAAATCTCTCTAGGGCAGTTCTGCTGAAAGCCAAGACTAGAGACTATACCAGTAATCCATCTCAGGATCTTGCATTATGTGTTTAGAATGATCAGCAAATGTTGTGGGCTGCTGAGGTGCCACACAGATTTTATAATGTTCTTGTAGCTGAAAGGCCTAGAGTGCCTAGTTTTCCCAATCTCCTTGAAGAGCTTATTTTCTTCATAGATCATCCATCTCTTCAGCTTCATGATCTATCCAGGTTTCAGCTGGAAACCTCTTCAGAAGCAGAGATGAGAAGAAGCAAAAGAGAAGGACGTGTAGCTTATGCCCTTGAAAAGATTAGAAGTGGAGCTGTTACAGCTAAGCACAAGTGGGGACTGCTGAATCCTTTCACAGATGATAGATTGTTTTTCTCTTATGAAGACTGGGCTGTTGTCAGAATGCTATGTCTTGAATCTGAACTAGTGGATCTTCAATGTCAGAAGTTCTTTGGTCTGAGAGGATTCATCCCACCTTCCAGGATCCATATCAAACCTTATATTGAGATCAAGGTATGCCCAGATGCAATCATACCCAGGCTACCTTATGCTGATGAATTTAAGCTGAAGAAGAAGCAGAAGGTTGTAGCATCATATTCAGTAGAGGGACCCAGAGTCTTATCTGATGAGGATTGGGAGTTCTTAGCTGAAGAAATTGCTACAAAAGGAGGCATGGACCATTCTCTGTATAATGCAATGTGGGACTACCACTGGAATCTTGTAGAGAAAGAAGGAAGCTGCTCAGGCACAAAATGGGATGATGTTGATTCCATGGTCAAGGTTGGAAAGAACACCACTCTTGAGACTCCAACATTCTTCAGAGGAAGATTCCCTTCATATAGCTTTGATCATATCTTCCATCCACATTATGATTGGGAAGTAATTCAGTATGTTATTGATCAACCAAGGTTTGTGAAGGTGACTGATGCCAGGAAGTTCAACCTTCCTCCAGGATTCAACTTTTTCAAATTTTGTGGAAGGCAAATCACCTTGGTATTTTATGAAGAGAACTTGGAAGCTGAGCTGATTGCTTTGACACAGGAGAATCTTGATCTAAGAGCTCAGAATGCAGAATTGATTCAAAGAACAGAACACATTCTTGAGGTCCAACATCAGATCAGGGCTGGTCAGTCTGAACTAAAAGATGCAGTGCTTGTTGCATTAGAGGAACAGAAGCTAGCTATGCAACAAATGATGGAGCAAGCTCTAAAGTCTCAAACCTAGTTCATGATGCTGCTGCCATTAGACTTGTCTTAGACTGCTATAAAGTTTTTTTTCTTTACTGCTATAATACATTATTTTCCTGTTTTTAGAACTGATTTATCTTGAGTTGTTGCTCTAATCCATGTCAGTTTTACAAGTTTTTACTCTGCTACCCTTTTTCATTGATGACAAAAGGGGGAGTATGATGGGTTTCTGGCAAGCGAACCAAAAATCCAGTAGTATAATAGTAAGAAAGATATCGTATCCACAGGGAACGGTCAATTCACGTAGAATGTGATCTAATTATCAAGGGAAAACAACGGTTTAGAGATAATGTTGCGGAATTGTAAATAACAGATAAAATATTAATAGAATTAGAAAGGAAGAGTTAGAGACACTTTACTTGGCTTAGGATTGGACTTCATCTCATCTCTCCCCTTGTGCATGTAAAGACTATCTATTATTTTAGGTTTACTCTATAATACTGTAGACAAACTTTATTGCTAAGACCCCGAGTTACCAGCGATCTCACACACTCAAAGATAATCCATGCGGGCTCTCCCAAGCGACAGATTTACACTCGGCTAATTTTGCTCTTTTTTTAGTCAGTTTGTAAAGGAACTTAGTTGATAAACGAGGCCAACGCTGTAGACGCACCTTCGCTCAAGTACTGTCACTACCCTTACTCATTAGGACACGCCTATGTTCGAATCCTGGAATTACAATCAACTACCCCTTGCTATCGATACACATGCCTAATCCTGTGAACGCCCTTCGCTAGAGTACTCACACTACCCATCGCTCATTAGAAACGCTCATGTGTCAGTTTTCTGATATCGAGTACTCTTATTCAATCAGAGAGTGAGTTTCTATGGAAGCTACTTCTCAACTCTCGGTCCTAATCAAAACTAACATAGTTAGTTGAGACTAGCCTATAACTCCAGACGCAAGCGTGGGAATTAGGGATTAAGTACAGAATAAGAAATACAAAAATTATAGATAGGGAGCTCAGAAATAATAATATAAAATTTACATACACTTAGGGATAGAATCGATTACATCCAATCCTACTGGAGAGTTAACTACATGAAGTAGCCATACAAACCACCGAAGATGTTGTCACCATCTTCAATCCTCGTGAAGCGCTCCTCCTCTCCTACTCTAAACTTAGCTTTGGTACATAATCACTGAACTATAGACTAGATTACAATGGTTGACGACCTTTTGAAAGGGTGCAAGAGGTTCCTATTTATAGACTAAGGAAAGACAACGCAAATTGGGAAGAGATCTATCTAAAAACGGCAACAAGGACGAAATCAGCGTAACCTGCGCTCCAGGCTGCGCTATAGCGCAGGAGTGAGCGCAACTTCCAGAGAGTCTGCGCTCCACCCTGCGCTATAGCGCAGGTGAAGCGCACCTAGCGTCCTGCTGCTCCAATTTTCTCTTTTAAATTGATCTCTCCCCTAGAATGGTTTTCGCATATTTGTCTTCCCTTGTTTCCCTTTATTTGATGATATCCTTGCATTTATTGAGCAATCCTTGATTTATTTGGGAAGCTTGTCTGCAGAATCCTTGATTGATTGGCAATGATCTCCTCATTAATGGCTTCAAATCTTCTTCAAATCTTCATTAAATATCTTCAATCAATCTCAAATCTTGCAGATATCTTCCTCATTTGATGTTATCTATCCTTCAAATTAAATCTTTGCAATATCTTGCAAAAATCAGCAATATTTCTATCAAAATAGCATCAAATTCAAATCTAGGATTAATAAATACAATTTATCTAATATTAAATAAAAAGGGATTAAATTGGGGCAAAATTATCATTTTATCCTTGATAAGTGAACTAAAAAGTACTCTAATTTATCAACTAATTTTCACTTATCAAAATCCCCCCAACTTAACTTCTTGCTTGTCCTCAAGCAAGAGACCTCCTTGCAAGCATGAATCAAATCTATTCCCAGTGTATGCCTAATAACTAAAAACAAATTCAAGGAACTATTTTTAAACTCTTTCCTAAGTAGAAGTCACTTTCCAATCATAAGAAAAACTAAGGATCAAGGGATATTACCATACATCAATCAGAATAGAATTGCAAACATCAATTAAACTTTCTCAATAATAGCAATTAAAGAAGTAAGTGATAAACCAAGGAAATCTCTCATTCTCACGGGTAAGTGTTTCCCTCAATCATTTTTACCACTGTTGAACAACTAGAATTGATAGTCGTTTCCAAGATCTGAACTGGTAAGCAGTTAATATGGATCAAAAGGTCTTTATTAGGTTGTAATGAGGCAGGGCTATCAAGAAATCATGGTTTTTCTGGATATTCAAGGAACACTTTGAATAGAGAGCCTCTTGTGATTGTGCTTGGGACATCTCTCAATTCACCTGTCATTCTTGAATGGTCACCCATTTTCAACTTGGCCTCATTGTTTGAAGAAATTCTCCCCCCAACTTATTCAATTCCACACTTTTGTGCAGAATTTTTTTGTTTTTTGACAGGAAACATAACATAGAAATTTATTTTATGGGGGAGGATCCTTCTTTTGTGATTTCTTGTGCCTTCTCTTGAGTCTCTTGTGACCAACCGCTTGTCCCATATTGTTGTGGTGCACCTTGCTCTCTATCCCAAGTGTTAAGGGACATGGTATGATCATTAATCATTGCTGGGGTGCATCAAAGGAAATATTCAAGCTCAAATGGGCAATCAATAAATGGAAATATTAAAGAGTAAACCCCCAAATCGGTCCCTAACATTTTTAACGTCGTGCAAATTGGTCCCTGACTTACTTAAATGACTACGTTAGTCCCTGACTTCCTTTGCCGTCATGCAATTAGGTCCAAAAGGCAAACGTCCGTTAAGTGCTTTGGGCCTAATAGCATGACGACAAAGGAAGTTAAGGACTAACGTAGTCATTTAAGTAAGTCAGGGACCAATTTGCACGACGTTAAAAATGTCAGGGACTGATCACCAAATTTTGATGTACCTATAAAATTAATTAACTCCTTTATCATCCATATCTAACATACATTTCATCAAATGCAAATTATATTATAAAACTAAAAATAGTTACCTGAGTCATCTTTGGTAAGCTCCATTAAAAATGGAAGCAACCTTTTATAGCTAACTGAACCTGGGGATTTGAAATGGAAGCAGCTTGGAGATCTCAGGGTTTGTCTAGAGCTAGAATAAAAAACAGATTGTTCCTTAGGGAGGATAGGTATAAACTCCAAATGTTGTAACATGTTTGAAAGGCTAAAAAAATTTGATCCTGTCACATTTGGTAATGGCAAGCCCCACCATGGAAAAAGACACCATCACAGCAGAGGCAACCAGCCAGAGGCTGCTTCATTTTAATATTGTCCCATATGAATATTTTCTCATAAAAAAATAAATATATATTTTCATCTTTGATTCAGTTTGATTTACCTAGGTTAACAATATATATCATTTTCCCTTTTCCTTTCATTTTGGTGTATAGAGAGAGTGAAAGAGAGAGAAGATTGGGTATAGAAGTCATTTAATATGATGATAGTTACAATGATATGGTTGTTTCTGGTGGGTTTTTGTATAGTTTCATCATCCCTTTTTTAGGTGCTTAGGTATTTTGTCATTTAATGACTTATCTTATTTATCAGTGAATGAACATTGTGGTGCAGCAGTTAAGTAAAACTTCAATGCAATTAGATGATGAAAGATTTTATAAGGAGATTTATATATTGAGATGTTAAGACTTTTGTTGTAGTAGCTAGTGAGCTTCCTAATATCTTCTGTGTCTGTTTTTTTTTGTAATATTATGGTTTTACATCTGTGGTAATTTAGGTATGATCTGGGATGTCTATGCAGGTGCCTAGACCAAATTTTCACATGAGACTTTTCAAATTCCCATGTTCAGTTAGCTATAAAAGGTTGCTTCCATTTTTAATGGAGCTTACCAAAGATGACTCAGGTAACTATTTTTAGTTTTAACAACTGTTGTAATATAATTTGCATTTGATGAAATGTTTGTTAGATATAGATGATGAAGGAGTTAATTGATTTTATAGGTACATCAAAATTTGGTGTTCAGTCTCTGTCATTTTTAACGTCGTGCAAATTGGTCCCTGACTTACTTAAATGACTATGTTAGTCCCTGACTTCCTTTGTCGTCATTCAATTAGGTCCAAATCACTTAACGGACGTTTGCCTTTTGGACCTAATTGCATGACGGCAAAGGAAGTCAGGGACTAACGTAGTCATTTAAGTAAGCCAGGAACCAATTTGCACGACGTTAAAAATGTTAGGGACCGATTTGGGGATTTACTCAAATATTAAATCAGGGTTGGCTGTTTGGCACTGAGCAAAGTATTATAATCACAAAATATGCCTTTGTCACTTCCATATCTCTTCAAGCAAGTAAAAATTTAAAAACTCAAGCAATAACAGTTGACAAGCAGCGGTGAAAAGCTCTCAATTTAAGTGTTTAGGCTCTCAGCTCACCGGTTATGTCTAAAATTCCTTGATAAAGCACTTAATGGATTTAATTAACTATCCTAATAGGTTCTCTTGAGAAGTACCCTAATCCTAACCGATTATGGAATTAATCACAAAATCCTATCATCTTTCCTAGTCTGGTTAGTTAAACTACTTAATTACAGAGATTTTTGAAAAAGTTACCTTGATTCCTAATTCCTAAGGTCCTAAAAATTTAAAAATTCAAAAAATTTAAGAAAAATTGAAATACGAAACAAAAAATCCTAATTAATTAGAAAAAATTCTATAAAATAATAGAAAATATAAGAAAAACTAAAAGAAAGAAAACACCAGTTTCAATCTTCATCCTCTAAATCCTGTGTGTTGTTGTCCTACTGCTGCTTCCATCCCCCTGGGAAAATAGGCCTGTCCCCAGGCCACTGCAAGAATATCCGGAACTCTTCAAGCAGCATGCTCGGGTTGTAAGGTCCAAGACCCTTTGAGCAAAGGTTTTAATGACAACAAACTTTCACAACAAGATTCTAAGTGTTTTGAATACTTTGGTACTAATGCTTTCACTTGAGAATGCTTGAAAGAATACAGGAGAAGTTACAGAAGGAAGGTGTAAAGATCAAAAACATCATTTAACATCAGAACATGTGTCCAGAAGCATGTTACATAGTGCTTTCATGCCAAAAGTGATGAAACAAGTTCAAGAAGTAGCTTCTTAGCTTTAAGAAGGTCAAGACAGTTCATCTAAGATCCCATGAGTATTAAACTAAGTTGTATCAAGCTTCAGAAGCAAAGTTGAAGCTTTGGAAGGATCATTCAAGACCTCTAGAAGCATGAGAAGGAGCTTTTCATGAAACCAGACACTTTCTGAATATGAAAGATCACTTAAGCAATTCAAGCATATTCAGTCCAAGTATTGTTGATGAAAACAAAGCAATTGGAGAAGATCAATATCATCAGAAACATAGATTTGTCTTTAGAAACAGAACTTACAGCTTCTGCAGAAGCATCAAATTCATATTTCAAGTTCAAAGTATCTTTAGAAGCATTGAACAAGTTCCCACACTCCTCAAGCTATTATCCTTGAATATGTCAAGTTGAAGAAAACTCAAAGAAACTTCATAAGAAATAGTTTGCTCTAGAAGAAGAAACAGAATTCTTGCACACTACAGAAGAAGCAGTTACAGCAAAGCTGCAGAAGAAACATGTTGTCAAGAAAGCTGCAGAAGAAGCAGAATTGATCCAAATCTATTTTTCTCATTTCTGAGACTGCAGCTAAGTTAAACATAGTTCAAATAATTTATGTCAAATTATTTGGAGCTCACAATGTGCTTACAGAAGAACTGGCTATAGAATCCACAAGTTTCATAGTCTGCAGAAGATAGAGAACATACAAGACAAAGTGAGTTTTTCACTTTCTGAGGTCACAGCTGCAAAATTGACTCAAAAATATTCTCCATCAAGCAAATGATAAATGTTAAAAGGATTTGCAAGAAAAATGTCATTCCAGATATCCTGCAGAAGGAAAGAATTGCTGCAGAAGGTGCAAATAAGGCAAAACTCAAATTAATCATCTTCTCTTGATTCCAGTGGGCAAGTTGACTAAAAAATAAGTGAAAATACTATACTGGAAAGTTTCATCATGTCTGCAGAAGAAAAACCTTGAGAAATAGCCCAGAAACAACCTGTAGAAGATACTCTGCAGAAGATAGAAGCTGGTCAAACTTGACAGCTGTAAAGCCTGCACTTGCTGCAGCAGGGAAAGTGACATTTCCTAAGGCCAGCTGGATGTCCAACGGCTACTTTGCTCCAACCTTCTATAAAAGGAGAGTTCCTCCACACTTGGAACTCACCTCACTCTAGAAGATACATATAATTCTGCTGTTTCACTTCTCCAATCTTCTGGAAAATTTCTCTCTCCTTCATATTTGTGATTTCTGGTCTGAAAAGCTTTGGAGAGAGTCTAGGCTCATCATTTTGCTTCTGTTGTGCAAGGATTGTATTGATTTGAGCCTTGTATGTTTTCATTCTTTCTCATATTCATTGTAAAAGTCTCAAGAGAGGTGTGCAGGTGCATTTTCTTCTTCTGAGCAGCAAGGGAAAGAGTTTTCGGTGAGGTTTACTGAGATTTGGTGATCTCAGTTGGTTTACAGAATCTGCAGAAGGTACTTGCAGTATTCTGGGACTGGATCTTCTGCAGAAGGTTCTGTAGTAAGTATTCAGTGTGAAATATGTGTTTGATAGGTTATTGACAGTCTGAAGAGGCAGGTAAAGAATACTAGTGGTAAGGTTACCTAAGAAAGTTGTAATTAGATTTTTTTGAGTGAGGTTTGTTGAGATTTGGTGATCTCAGCTGTAAAACAAAATCTGCAGAAGGTACTTGCAGTATTCTGGGTAGTGAATCTTCTGCAGAAGGTTCTGCAGTTGGTATTCAGTTGGAAAACTGAGTTGGTTAGGTTGTTGTTAGCCTGAAGAGGGAGGTAAAGAATACTAGTGGTAAGGTTACCCAAGAAGATTGTAATTGTTGAAAAGAGTGAGAAAATCCTACAAGTGTAGGGACTGGACGTAGCCTCAGGTTGGAAGAGGTGAACCAGTATAAAAATTTTATGTGTCATCTTCTTTAACCTTCTCTCCTTTATTATTACATGTGCATAAAACTATTTTGAGAACTATATAATACCTAAGTAAGTGTTACCTATCTAGATTCCAAAGAAGGAATCCTATCTTCTGCATATTGCATTGTACCTAACTTCTATCTTCTGGTAGTTAACCTATTTAATACTAAGCCAAGTAAGACTTGAGCAGATTAAGTATTAAGAGGAATTTGCAGAAAATTTTAATCAATCACAATTCAACCCCCCTTCTTGTGATTGAATCCTCAACTTCACGGGTATGGGTCTAGTACTCCTGATTGGTTTGAGGGCAACTGGTCTTTATACTTTGCAGTAGTCTGTGCAATTCATGAAGAACATGGAAGCCATCATTAACCAATTTACATGAATAATTCAAAGAATTAATATTTTCACAACAAAAGTTCAGTGCACTTGGTAATGACTTCCTAAAAACAATCATACTCATTTGTTTTGCAAGTATTCAAACAATCCATGGAAAGTGAAAGTTCAAGATTTTTGAAAGAAACAGAGCATAACACTTTCAATTTTAATAACTCACTAAACAAAGAGCATTTCAATTCAAGCAAATTGTTCTTCATGTTCCACACAACCAAAATCACATTCAAGATAGCAATAGTCAATAATATTCACAATCCTAAGGTTGCTACCCTAAAGTGCAAATCATAGAGATAAAGTAAATGAAGATTTCAATTGGTAAAAATTAAAGAAAACATAACTGAAAGTTTCAAAATTGATGGAAGTTTGTGAGTGGAAAGAGTGAAAAGAAGAGCTTAGGAAGTAGTACATGAGAAAATAAAAGATATTTTTTTAAAATTTCGTATCCTGCGCTTCACCCTGCGCTACAGCGCAAGTGAAGCACAGAATACAGTGACTAAAATTGCATTTATGCGCTTTACCTGCGCTACAGCGTAGGTTGAAGCGCAGAAAACAGAATGCAACTTTACAATTTTCAGTCACGTTTTGTGCTACTTCCTAATTTTTTAAAAATTTTATTTTCCACAAACTTATTCCAATCAATTTTGAAAATTTCCTAAGTCCTAGAAAAAAATTTAAAAATCCTAATTAACAACAAGAAAATAAACAAAACTAAAATTAATTAAAAACTTTAAAAATCTCTGGGTTGCCTCCCAGAAAGCGCTTGTTTAACGTCTGATAGCTCGACTGTTCCCTCAAGGTGGCTGAAACTGAAATCTTTTGATGAGTCTGTGTGCTGCACCCTTCCTTTCTTTGGCCCTTAAACCTCCCCATAATCTTGGCTTGGAGCAATCTGTCCTTTTCTTTACTTTCTTGCTTTGATGTGCATGAATCTTCTTCTCCTAAAGCTTGAATGGTTCACAAATGAATTCTCCCAATTTCTTTGCTTCGAGGGGTTCTTTGACATGAAACACACCTGACCACTTGATCTTCAATCTGGGTCTAGGCTCTGAATTTAAGTCTAGCTTGATTTTTCTTCTCTTTGCCTTGTCCTGGTCAGTGTGATCGCAAGCCTTTCTTTTATGAGGTCTAGAAGGTTTATCACTTGCACCATGCCTTTCTTGATCTTCTTTTAGAGGAATGGTTGGATAAGGCAAGGTCTCTGTTCTTGAAATCATTTCCCTTCCTACCTCGGGCTTTGATTCACCATCTTTCTGTTCACCATCATATGTTGTATTCTCTACCTCCCTTTCACAGTCAGTCTCTTCTTCAAGCACCATCTTTTCTGTTTCCTCCTCTCCTTCTTCTTCTCCTTCTTCTTCTTCTTCTTCTTCTTCTTCTTCTTCTTCTTCTTCTTCTTCTTCTTCTTCTTCTTCTTCTTCTTCTTCCTTTTCTTCTCCAGCTCCTCTTTCTTTTGTTTCTTCAGATTCATCTTCTTTTTCTTCTTCTTCATCAGCCAGATTGTAATTGATTTTCTCCCGTATCAGCTGAACAATGTCATCGACTGCTCTTCGGGGTTGGGTAATGCATTTGCTAAAGATTGCTTGTTCCAACGGTTGATCATATTTTCTATCTCATCTAGTACGAGGCCAGCGGTTAGCCTTCTCTTTCACAATACAGCTGAAATGGCATAAATTCATCCCTCTTTTCTTTAATAAAATTGTCATTATCTAAATGCCTTTCTGAGATTTGTTCTGACTGTTGGTTAGCTCCTGTTTCTGCTATCTCTTCAATTGTTGCATCAGGAGACTCTCTCTTCTTGTTGAGCAGTTCCAACATGGTGTCAGTGTTTCTTCTTTCTTCTTCTCTTTCCTTCTAAAGTCTTGACTCCCTTTGTTCTTTCATCTGTTTTAACAAAGCATCAGTGCTTCGTCTTCCCTCTTCGCTCTCTTTCTGGAATTGTGTATTGCTTTGATTGAATTCTTCTAAAACTCATAAAATTGTGAGTCCCTTTGTTGATAGGAAGAGTAACTTTGCTGCTGTTGAAAAGAAGATTGCATGCGGAGTGAAACATCATCTTGGTGCCTCCCAAAATTCTGATTCTGGTAACTTCCCCAATCCTTTGAAAATTGTTAGAATAATTGTTGTAATTAGAGAAGTTACCTTGAATCGGTGCATGAGAGAAGTAACTTGGTTCTTGCCACCTAACATAGTCTCCAGGGGTTCTCCTTGGTTGATTCTGCCATGCATGAACCATTTAACATTTATTTCACTTGAGGTGGTTGAGCAGATAGTGTTGAGATTGTCTCCTTGAAATTTGTTCCCTTCTTCTTCTTGGGTGATCAGAGAGTGTTGAAATTGTCTCCTTGAGCTTTGCCCTTTTTTTCTGTTACCTGTTTTCTCAAGAGAAATAAGATGCTCAAACAGAGAGAAAAACAAAATAACAAAGAATAATATTTTTTATAATAATATATATTTATTTTTTTATTAAAAAAGAAAAAATAATAATAATAATAATAAATATTTTTTTTAAATAATAATAAATAATAATAATTTTTTTAAGAAAATAATTAAGATAAAATAATTAAAAATAAAATATTTTTGTTTTCTTCTCGACTTCTCCTTTGTCTTCTTTCCTTGTTTCTAATTTTTTTCTTCCTTGATGTCCTTCCTATTTCTGCTTCAAATTGCAATTGATCCGGGGACACCTGGCCTCTCAAAAACATAAACAAGAAACTTGAAAAAGGTAAGTGTGGAAGAAGAATTTATAATAATGGAAAAACTATAAATTTCCTAAAATAATAAGAAGAATAAATAAAATAAATCCTAAGATAGATATCCTTGATAATTAGACCGCCAACATCTACACAAATTGAAAACCATTCCCCGGCAACGGCGCCAAAAATACTTGATGGGTTTCTGGCAAGCGAACCAAAAATCCAGTAGTATAATAGTAAGAAAGATATCGTATCCACAGGGAACGGTCAATTCACGTAGACTTTGATCTAATTATCAAGGGAAAACAACGGTTTAGAGATAATGTTGCGGAATTGTAAATAACAGATAAAATATTAATAGAATTAGAAAGGAAGAGTTAGAGACACTTTACTTGGATTAGGATTGGACTTCATCTTATCTCTCCCCTTGTGCATGTAAAGACTATCTATTATTTTAGGTTTACTCTATAATACTGTAGACAAACTTTATTGCTAAGACCCCGAGTTACCAGTGATCTCACACACTCAAAGATAATCCATGCGGGCTCTCCCAAGCGACAGATTTACCCTCGGCTAATTTTGCTCTTTTTTTAGTCAGTTTGTAAAGGAACTTAGTTGATAAACGAGGCCAACGTTGTAGACGCACCTTCGCTCAAGTACTGTCACTACACTTACTCATTGGGACACGCCTATGTTTGAATCCTGGAATTACAATCAACTACCCCTTGCTATCGATACACAGGCCTAATCCTGTGAACGCCCTTCGCTAGGGTACTCACACTACCCATCGCTCATTAGAAACGCTCATGTGTCGATTTTCTGATATCGAATACTCTTATTCAATCAGAGAGTGAGTTTCTATGGAAGCTACTTCTCTATTCTCGGTCCTAATCAAAACTAACCTAGTTAGTTGAGACTAGCCTATAACTCCAGACGCAAGCGTGGGAATTAGGGATTAAGTACAAAATAAGAAATACCAATATTATAGATAGGGAGCTCAGAAATAATAATATAAAATTTACATACACTTAGGGATAGAATCGATTACATCCAATCCTACTGGAGCGTTAACTACATGAAGTAGCCATACAAACCACCGAAGATGCTGTCACCATCTTCAATCCTCATGAAACGCTTCTCCTCTCCTACTCTAAACTTAGCTTTGGTACATAATCACTGAACTATAGACTAGATTACAATGATTGACGACCTTTTGAAAGGGTTCAAGAGGTTCCTATTTATAGACTAAGGAAAGACAACGCAAATTGGGAAGAGATCTATCTAAAAACGGCAACAAGGACGAAATCAGCGTAACCTGCGCTCCAGGCTGCGCTATAGCGCAGGAGTGAGCGCAACTTCCAGGGAGTCTGTGCTTCACCCTGCGCTATAGCGCAGGTGAAGCGCAGCTTGCGTCCTGCTGCTCCAACTTTCTCTTTTAAATCTTGATCTCTCCCCTAGACTGGTTTTCGCATATTTGTCTTCCCTTGTTTCCCTTTATTTGATGATATCCTTGCATTTATTGAGCAATCCTTGATTTATTTGGGAAGCTTGTCTGCAGAATCCTTGATTGATTGGCAATGATCTCCTCATTAATGGCTTCAAATCTTCTTCAAATCTTCATTAAATATCTACAATCAATCTCAAATCTTGCAGATATCTTCCTCATTTGATGCTATATATCCTTCAAATTAAATCTTTGCAATATCCTGCAAAAATCAGCAATATTTCTATCAAAATAGCATCAAATTCAAATCTAGGATTAATAAATACAATTTATCTAATATTAAATAAAAAGGGATTAAATTGGGGCAAAATTATCATTTTATCCTTGATAAGTGAACTAAAAAGTACTCTAATTTGTAAACTAATTTTCACTTATCAGAGTATTATCTGTGATATCTGTGGTCTATTAAACTCTGAAAAAGAGTAAACAAAGATTGCAGGATGAACATACTTCAGAACATGATGAACATCACTTCAGAATATGACTCACATTTTAGGGGGAGTCTTTGGTTAAGGGGGAGTTATCATCTAACCCTAAACTTTTTCAAATTCTCTCACATATTTATATTTGTCATCATTAAAAAGGGGGAGATTGTTGAGTCTCAAATAAAGTATGTCAGTAAATGAATACTTTCTAAAGTCTGATACTATACTCTCAAATGTTTTAATGGATAACAAATATAAAAGTCAGAAAGTTATTTAAAATGAACAAATAAACTGTTATGTATCTTCTGTTCTATTTCAGATCGTCTGAAGAATGCTTGTGCATCTGAAGACTTGTATATCATCTGAAGTTTTGTTTTGGAAGCTGAACCTATCCTTTCAAAGTTGACCATGCTGAGAGACGTTGCTGCAGTTGAAGGACGTCCTACCTCTGGTCTAACTATTTTCATCATCTGTGTCAGAAAAGCTTTCCTACCTCGTTCAAATGATTTGCACATTTATGGAAATGTTGCTACTCTGCCTATCTGACACTGTCGGCGCATGCTGCTGTGAAGCCGTTCAGCACTCTTTAAGGATAAAGGAGTCACAACGTCTTTTGAAATGCATTTAATGCTGCCTGAGACAATGGTTGAAGCTTCTCATCCTATAAATATCTTGATGCAAAGTGAAATGCAGAAGAGAGAATATATTAAGAATTATTAGAACTCTTACGCTGCTGAAACTCTGTTGAAATACTTTGTACGCAATTCTTTTCAGATTCTAGGTATTATCTCAGTTGCTTGTACATCTTTGTGTTCATCCTATCTTCTGTGATAGTTGACTGAACTTCCTCTGTTTTAGATTTAAAACAGTTTGGTTTACTGAGCCTGGAGAGGCTTTTTGTTTAAAGAATACTTGGGTATAACACTTGGTTAAGTGTCTTAGAGCCTGAAGAGGCTTGGTGAAAGAAAGAATACTTGTGGTAAAGCCTGAAGAGGCTTGATAGAAAAGAATACTTGTATTTCTTACAAGAATAGTGGAAATCCAGTGGTGGTTTGCCTCTGGGACTGGACGTAGCTCACAGTGGTAGTGAGTGAATCAGAATAAATCTTGGCTAAGTTTTTCTTCTATCCCTTACTCTTTGTCAATTCAGTTTTAATAAACTAACGAAGGGATTGAAAAGTAATTCTGGAAAACGACCTTTTGTGAAAACCTATTTCTACTTATCTAAACCATCTTTGCATCTGAACTCGGGTTCAGACGAACCAAAGCGCTTCAGACGATAAACTTATCATCTGTATTTTCTTTCAAAAGGGCATTCTCATCTATATTTGTAAAAGATAAAAAGTTTCCATTGAAACACTGTTCAACCCCCTTCTAGTGTTTCCCTGTGTTTTCCTACAAATACCAAATTCCAAAATTCCCCATTTTTACTGATATTCTCGCTCAAGAGAGCCCTTCACGCTTGAGCGAGAACATCATAACTTAAAATCCTGATTTCTCATTTGTAGTCTTTTTTTTCACAATTTTTCTCACCCTTTCTTAATCCTTTTCTTAAAACCCATTACCCTACTAATTTTTCTTTATAAATTGGTTTTAATCCTTGGGATGTTACAATATAAGCTCATCAAGCCCAACTTGTTCAGAGGCAAGATGTTTTACTTGCTCAGACGGAAAAGATTAGGCAAGACAATAAAGACTTCAAGACTGTAGTACTCAATGAAATATCAAAGACAAAGGACTCATTGATTGAAGCCATCAAAGTGGCTCTTTTGAAAAAGAATGAATAATCTTAAGTTTGTGATGTTTTAGTCTTTTTCAGTCATCAATAAAATGAGCAATTTTTCAAACACAAAAATTTCACTTGTCTTATTAATTTTTTCTCTGATGCATGATACCTTTATGACTTGATATTTACACATCATTACTGTTTCATCATGATCTGATCTATCTATTTTTAATATGCCTAACTTTCTGAATTTTCTTTCAAGGCTTTGATATTGTTAAAATTCCACTACTCTTATACATTATTTTTGCTCTGGTGCACCATTTTGATGGATGACAAAATGGGGAGTTATGCTGATAAATTTGCTAAGTTATGCAGTTCTGGGGGAGCAAGAAAAATTGACAAGGACATTTGACTTAGGGGGATCTATCTAAATCTTTAAACTTTAAATAACTCTTAATCCATTTTAAGTTAAATTTATCTTTATAATATGTTTGTATCATAAAAAAGAGGGAGAATGTTGAGTCTCAAGACCTTAAAGTCTAAGACACCCCTTAAATAATTTTGATGATAACAAACTAAGTGCACAATCTCTTGAATTTTACAAATAGGCACTTAATATATTTTATATGGTACATTAGAATGTTTTAGACAACCAAACCTTTGAAGTACATCACTCATGTGAAATAAAGCTTTCTGAGGAGCTCAAGTCGTTTATAGGTGAAGCTGTTTGAGGGATGATAATTTTTTAGAATCTGCTAAAGTCAAAGATTGTTCATTCCCACACGCAAAAAGCACCTTTATTAAAGAAGAAAAGATAGAAGAAAACTTTTTGGGCATCATTCAAAAGTGTAGCGCAAAAGAGGAAGTATGCTCTGTGCATTCTACCTACGCTGCCTGCCTCATACGTTATTGTCAGTATGTTTAATAACGACTTCCAATGCAATAAATGCTATTTTCTAAGCAGGCATCCCCGGAGAAAGAATATCCCAAAAGCCTTTAAATAGAGGAGCTCGCTCAAGAAGTAATATACAGATATTTCACGCAAAATTTCAAGAGCCAAAAAGCTTATAAAATCTCTCTAAGATTTAAACTGATTTTACTTGTACAAAAACTTTCATATCCTGTATTTAGTTACAACTATCTTTGTACACTTTTGAACTAGAACTTTCTGAAGTTCAAAGTTCATTCTATCTTGCAAACACTTGTTATTGTATAGCCTGGAAAGGCTAGGTGAGAAAAGAATACTTGTTAGTTGAGCTTGAAGAGGCTTGTGGAAAAAAATATACTTGTAATCTATTGAGATTAGTGAAAATACAGTAGTTGGTTTTGCTTTGGGACTGGACATAGCTCACAGTGGAAATGAGTGAACAAAGATAAATACTTGGATCAAGTTCTCTTATCCTTATTCTCATTATATTTGCTTAACACTAACTATAGGAGACTAGAAAAGTGATTATAAGACTCTTTCTATATCTGTGAAAAAAATTTACTTATAAAACCTCTTGTCTGAAAAGTTCAGATAAGAAAGTACATTTCAGACAACTTCTGTAAAACATGTCTGAAGCTTATTTTGAAAACCTCTTATCCTTTTTATAAATTTTTTATAACCATAATTCAACCTCCCTTCTTGTGTATTCTCGTGCTTTGACAAGTTATACGGGCCAGGTTATATTGGTTTGTTAGGTTCATGAGTATCCCTAATCCAATTCATTTAAATTAATGGGTTAAACGGGCTTGCCTAACGAGCCAAACTCGTTTTGCCATCCCTAGTTCTGACCTAAGGAGCCAAGCTCGTTTTGCCATCCCTAGCTTTGACCTGCTGATTAGAGCCTGTTTTGCCATCCCTAGCCAGTTCTTTTTGAAAAAAAAGGCTTTTCTTACGGGAACAAATGCAAATTCTCACCGTCTTCACCTGTCACGACCCCCAAAGTTCATAGGTTTGTAATGTCCTCACCAATGATGTGAGAATTTCTTTTACCTTGTATTTGGATAGAATAATTTGAAATTACTAGATTTTATGTGTTAGAATAGTAAAAGAAAGAATTTCAAATGACAAATAGGAATGGTTTTTACGACAAATAGGAGGAATTTCAAATGACACATACTGAGAGAGAATATCAACATTTCTATGTTATTTTTAACTTTTTTATTATCATTTACATTTCCTCTTATACATACAATTCACCCAACATTCCTTATCATTGTTTTGGGAATTTTAAAATCCTTCATCCAAACACACTCTTAATTTATTTTGATTCTTAATATCACGAAATTTCTTCTACATTACATTACACATGTTATACTTTTTTATTCTATATATATATATATATATATATTACTCTTAAAATCTACTATTTATATTTAGTTAATTAATCATATATTTTTAAAGAGTAAATTACTCTAACCTCCCCTCTATTTTTTACTTCCGACACAAAATCCCATGTATTTTTAAAACCTACACAAAACCCCTTCTATTTTATAAATAAATTACACTTTTTATAATACACTTGATGAAACCATTAACTAACAATCAAATAATATCTTTTATTTTAGATTGATGAAAATGTTCTTACTAACTATCGGTGGTGCAAAAATTGCATTCTACGACGACTACGACCATGGTAGAATGTGACGCAGTGACATTTCTGTAATTTTTGTGCACGAAACTACGACGGTCAAATATTAATCGTCATTGAAAGTATGAAATAACGACGGTTCTTATAAAACCGTCTTTAAAAGTATGAGGTAAACAAAAGAAAAAGAAAAAAAGAGATCTTTCATAACGGTTCCTGATGGATCGTCGTTATAAGTTTAATTCACGACGGATCCATTAGACCCGTCGTTAAAACTATGAGGAAAACAAGAAAAATAGAAAAAAAAATTCACAACGGGTCAGCATACCCGTCGTTAAAAGTATTTTATAAAACAAAAAAAAAAGAAAAGTGAGGGCTTTTCTACGACGGTTACTGATGAACCGTCATAGAAAGCTCTAGAAAAACCAAAAAAAATGGTGCAGAAAGAAAAAACAAACAATGACGGCTCCCCTGCATAACTGTCGTTGTTTGTCCTTTTAAACCTAGACGTAGCAGTTTCCTTCCTCACTTGTTTGATGGAATTCTGGCAAGCGAACCAAAAGTCCAACAGTATAATAGTAAGTAAAGTATTGTATCCACAGGGAATGGTCAATTCGCGTGTACTCGTGATCTATTTATCAAGTGGAAATAACGGATTTATGAGAATAATTGGTGCGGAAAATATAAATTGCAGAATAATAAATAAAAGCAATAGAAAGGAAGAGTTGAGAGCACTATACTTGGACTATGATTGAACTTCGTACCATCGCACCCTTCGTGTATGTAAAAATTATTTATTATTTATGACTATATTCTTGTAATGACTTAGCCAAACTGAATTAATAAAACCCCGAGTTACCAGCAGCCTACCATTCAAAGATAATCCATGCGGGGTCTCCCAAGCGACAAATTACCCTCGGCTTATTAAGCTCTTATTTAATTAATTATTGTTCCGTTCGTTTAAATCGTCCATTAATTGTACTTCCCTATAAACGCTCTTCATTCAAGGGCTGTCACTACCCCATCAATCACAAGACCCCGTTTATCCCTCACATACAATTAACTTTCAATTATGTTACTATCGATAACCATACCTTCCTATAGACGCTCTTCATTCGGGGGCTGTCACTACCCCGTCAATCCCGAGACTCCGAATATATTTCAATATGACTACCGAGTACCCTTAAACAATCAGAGTTTGAGTTCCCTATGTCTAGGCTCCCTCATCCTCAGTCCTAGCCGGAAGTCTCTATCCACATTATGTCACAGACACTAGCCTATAACTCCGGCGCACGCGCAGAAGTTAGGAATTAAGCACAAAATAAGGATACTGAAATTACAAAATAGGGAATCATAAATAATAAAATAGAGTTTACATACACTTGGGGATAGAATCAACTACATTCAATCCTACTGGAGAGTTAGCTACTCATGGTAGCCATACAAGCCATCGAAGAATCTGTCACCTTCTTCAATCCTCGTGCAGCGCTTCGCCTCTCCTATTCTAAAAGTAAATATGGTGCATGAAATTATATTGATCCTATACTAATCCTGTACTACTCCCAGCACACCATGATCTGGTGTAGGAGGGTCCTATTTATAGGCTAAGAAAAGACAAAAAAAAAATTGGGAAGAAATCTATCTAAAAACAGCAACAAGGCAAGAAGTACGAGTTATGCGCTTCACCTGCGCTACAGCGTGGGTGAAGCACAGATGTCAGAATTGCTGCGCTTCACCTGCGCTACAGCGCAGGTGAAGCGAGCAACACGAGTTGCACAGCTTCAATATTTCCCTTTTTAATTTGATTTCTTCCCGAGACTGGTTTTGGTTGATTGTCTTTCCTTGTTTCCCTTTTTCTTGATGAAATCTTGCATTTATTGAGCATCTTGAATTTAAATGGGAAGGTTGTCTGCAGAATCCTTGTTTAATTGGCAGTTGATATCTTCATTAATTGGTCTCAATTGAACTTCAAATCTTCATTAATTGTCCTCAATTAAAGTTCAAATCTTGCAAATATCTCCCCGATTTAATGTTATCTTCTCTCCATATCAAATCTTTGCCATAATCTGCAAAAATCAGCCAAATTTATATTAAAATAGCATCAAATTCAAATTCAAGACTAATAAATACAATTTATCTTATTTTTAATAAAAATGGATTAATTTGGGGCATAACATACCATTTTACCCTTGATAAGTGCACTAAAAAGTACTCTAATTCATCATATATTTTTCACTTATCAGTTGTGCGTCGCGCTTCTCTCTCTAACCTCTGCCTCTCTCTCTCTCTCACCGTCCCTCCTCCCACCGTCCCCCTCCCACCGTCCCTTTCCTCCCCACCGTCCCTTTCACTGCAGCTGTGAAGCTTTGCACCTTTCCTCCCCACCGTTCCTCTTCCTCCTCTGTTGGCTCGTTGTTCCTCTTCCCCCTCCTAAGGTTAGTGACACTGTGTTATTTTTTTTACTCGTTTTTAATTTATTTAATGAGTTAGGTTGAATTGGAATACAAGTTGGCTTATTAGAATTAGAATTGAATTGCAATTAGCTTATTAGAATTGGAATTTGTTTAGTTAGGTTGTTCAATTGAGTTAGGTTATTGAGTTAGTTTGTTGAATTGTTAGGTTATTGAGTTAGTAAGTTTAGTCTTATTGAATTAGGTTACTGAGTTAGATTCTGAATTGTTTAGTTTAATTTAGAAATTTTTTAAGCCTAATTTAATTTAATTTAATTTAGAAATATAAGCCTTCCTTAATTTATAATTAATGAATTAATATGAGTTTGATTAGTTTGGTTAACCAGTAGATTTAGGAATTAATATGTAATTGCTTAGGTATATATATAAGCTTAGGTATATATATAAGGTTAAATTTAGAAATAAGTAATTAATTTGGTAGTTGCTTATATATGTATATTTTGCCTTTATTTATGTTTATTCATTTAATTTAATTATATGTTTTGCCTTATTTTATTGTTGGTTTTTAATAATTGATTGATGCATTACTGGAGTGAACCTTAGTTTCCCGTTTGAGATTCAATATGAAGATTAAAGAACTCCCTCCAATTTGAATTGTCCTTGTCATACATCTTTTTTATAATAACAAAAGGAGGGAGTATTATAGTCTATTTATTGAATCTTGAATTGTCCGGATGGATAGTTTTGGAAGATTAATCACTTTTTTTATAGCTCATTAATACGTATATTTTAATCATCATTTCATACATTTCATGAAATTTTGGTTTGTTGCATTTGTGTTGTTCTTCGGGTGCATATTTGATTGTGGTTCACCACTTTCATTTCGTGCAACCTGAAGACCAATGTGAAATGCTGCCGAAATTTTGTGAATTTCAAAAAATGAGAATTAAAATTTACACAATAATGAACTAATGGAAAGTGAGTCTTCTTGAATGAGATAGGGCCACACCTTTGAATAAAAAAAGTGAGGTATACATGCATAATGTTGAATAAATGGAGTGTCCATCATGAACGTACAAAAAGTAGATATGGATCGAAGTTGGATGAGTGCTCAACGCATTACTGATGAGTATGAGAGAGGAGTGGAAGAATTTCTACAATTTGTGTGAGGCAATGTTGCTAGTAGTTCCAACAGACGAGGAAAGTTTAGGTGTCCATGCGTAAATTGTCTAAATGGAAGAAGACTGAATGAGAACGAAATCAGGGAGCATCTTTTGTGTAATGGTATTATAAAGAGTTATACAACATGGACATGGCATGGTGAATTGATTGATATGATGATGACTTCCCAACGGAAGAGTATTCTCATTCAACCATTGAGGACCGAGTGGAAGATATGATTCGCAATATGTCGGTGTGGACAGATTTGCAGATGCCCATTGATGGGTTTCTAGCAAGCGAACCAAAAATCCAGTAGTTTAATAGTAAGAAGAGTATCGTATCCACAGGGAACGGTCAATTCGCGTATAGTTGTGATCTATTTATCAAGGGCAAACAACGGAATTTTGAGAGTATTGTTGTGCGGAAAATCTAAATAGCAGTTTAATATTCAAAAGCAATAGAAAGGGAGAATTGGAGACACTTTACTTGGATTAGGATTGAACTTTGTATCATCACACCCTTCGTGTATGTAAAAACTATGTATTATTTTAGGTTTACTCTATAATACTGTAGACAAACTAAATTGCTAAGACCCCGAGTTACCAGCAGCCTCACCACTCAAAGGCAATCCATGCGGGCTCTCCCAAGCGACAAATTACCCTCGGCTTATTTACTCTATTTATTCCGTTTGTTAAAGGACTCATTGACAAACCATGCTTATCTTTTAGACGCCCTTCATTAGGATACTGTCACTACCCATCAATCACTAGCAACGCCCATGTTTCAGTCACTGGGATTACTATCAACTAACCTTTACTATCGATAATTTAATAACCATGTTTATCCTTTAGACGCCCTTCATTAGGATACTGTCACTACCCATCAATCATTAGCTACGTCCATGTTTCAGTCACTGGCTACCGAGTACTCTTATTCACTCAGAGAATGAGTTTCTTCATTATCCACTCCCCCATCCTCAATCCTAGTCGAAACTAGCCTATAACTCCGGCGCAAGCGCGGAAGTTAGGAATTAAGCACAGAATAATATTACCAATATTATAGATAGGGAGCTCACAAATAATAAAATAGAGTTTACATACACTTGGGGATAGAATCAACTACATTCAATCCTACTGGAGAGTTAGCTACGCAGGGTAGCCATACAAACTGTGAAGAAGTTGTCACCTTCTTCAATCCTCGTGCAGCGCTTTGCCTCTCCTATTCTAAGATTAAAAGTGGTGCATTATCACTGGAATATAACTAAATTACAATAATCGTGCACACCTGATCTGGTGCAAGAAGGTCCAATTTATAGGCTAAGGAAAGACAAAGAAAATTGGAGAGAAGTCTATCTAAAAACGGAAACAAGGCAAGAATCACGTATCCTACGCTTCACCCTGCGCTACAGTGCAGGTTGAAGCGTGCAACGCGAGTTGCACAGCTTCAATCTTTCTCTTTTTAACTTGATCTCTCCCCGAGACTGGTTTTGTTTGATTGCCTTTCCTTGTTTCCCTTTTCCTAATGAAATCTTGCATTTATTGAGCATCTTGGATTTAATTGGGAAGGTTGTCTGCAGAATCCTTGTTTAATTGGCAGTGATATCTTCATTAATTGGTCTCAAATAATCTTCAAATCTTCATTAATTGTCTTCAATTAAACTTCAAATCTTACAGATACCTCCCTCATTTAATGTTATCTTTCCTTCATATCAAATCTTTGCAATATTCTGCAAAAATCAGCACAATTTATATTAAAATAGCATCAAATTCAAATTCAAGATTAATAAATACTTTTTATCTAATATTTAATAAAAAAGGATTAATTTGGGGCAAAAATACCATTTTATCCTTGATATGTGAACTAAAAAGTGCTCTAATTTATCATATAATTTTCACTTATCATCCATCTGTATGAAGATATGTGCAGTGATGTCGAGACTCCATTGTTTCCTAGGTCAACAAAATTCACACGATTGTCAGCGGTGTTAAGATTAATGAATTTGAAGGCATTGAATGGGTGGTATAAAAGCTTCACTGAGTTGCTTCGGTTGCTAACTGACATGCTTCATGAAGGGAATACACTACCTAATCATAATTATGAGGCGAAGAAGATACTGTGTCTGATGGGTATGGAGTATGAAAAGATCCATGCATGCCCGAATGATTGCATTTTATATATAAAAGACTATGGAGAGTTGAAGAAATGCCATAAGGATGAAGGTTAATTAATTTAAGTACCAATATTAATGTAATGTCTTAATGTTAACTATTTTTGTTACTTAGTGTATGATTGTCACTAATGTTTTTTTATTTGATTTTTTAACAGACATATGGCTGATGATCAGGTTCCCCCTACATCTTCAGAGAATCCTTCAAAGGGGACCTCCACAAGATCTGGTAGAGGACCTACTAGATTGAGGTTCCTTTCACTTAGACGTGCCAACTGTGAGAAGATAACACTCACCATCAACATTAACACTGGTGTGGCTACTGTTCCAAATGCCGAAATCATTAGCAGCTATCTCGGTGTATTAGCACGAGAAAAAATTTCCATTTTACGACTGTCATGGGACCATGTCACTGAGTCTGAGAAGAAAATGCTCTGGTAGGATATTTTGGTAAAACACTTCTCTGATTTTGTCTCAAAATTCTCAAGTATTTAATGTTAACTGTAATGTATGACTGATTCTTTGTTTGTTTTCCATATAGGAACATTTTGATATACCTAATGTTAGGTCATTGGCATTGATGAAGAAACTTGGGAACAGTTTGTTCAAGGTCGACTGATGATTAATGGCAGGTTAGGGCAATTGAGTTTGTTTTACTTATTAAGTTATGCATAAATATATAATAATTTATTATTCATTGATGACAGGATGTTCGGAGAAAGGCAAAGGAGATTCAGGCACATAATGTGACCCCCCACATTTTGTCTCGTCGGGGTTATAAAAAGCTTGAGGAAGTCATCATAAAGGAGAAGCAACAAGCACGACCTTAAGATCTTACATCCTGATGCGAACCCTCCATCACCACCTACACGACATGAAAAATGGAAGCAGGCTCGTCTTAAACGCTCGGGGGCATATGCTTCTAAAGAATCACGCCTAATCTCTGAGAGGATTGTAAATTTTAATGTTGTAATTGCTTTGTTATTTCTTATACCAAGTATTGAATTCATGCTCTTGATGAATCTCACTATATTTGTTAATTATAGGATTCCCTGGTTGAGGAAAGCACCCAGGGTACCTTTAGGCCACATGGTCGTTAGGATATACTTGCTAATGCTATTGGACGACCTGAGCACCCTGGTCGTGTTTGCGCTACTGGACCAGGTATGGGGATTCAGTCATATTTTGGTCCACCATCATGCGACTCCTCATCATCTGCGCCCCCTAACAATGAGGTCATGGAACAACTAACCCAGAAGGTCAAAGACGAGTTGGTTCTGAAGCTCAGAGAGGAGATCATAGAGGAGGTGGCACAAAGACTTATGCTCCAATTTAAGCAGATGAAACAGTCCTTAGCGCACTCTCAGCAGACTGGTGCTCCGCCTGAATTTGTGCCTCCTGCAGTTAGAATCAGCAGAAAGAGTAGTTGTTCACCTGATGCGGGTTCGGGGGATGACATGGGATCCATAATCCCATGTGAGTTGTATGTAGAGGGCACATCAACCCCCTGGTTGGTGGCTGCTGGGAAGGTCTTTGTAGGGGTCACCATGCTACATAATATGCCTCTCTCACCAGACACAGTCAAGGTAACGATGGAAAAGGTTATAGATGGTGATGCTTATGTTCCTATCCAAACATTGGAGGTTGATATTGTGGCACAGGCATGTCAGACCTATATTGCCTGGCCCACTCATCTAGTTAGGCATACTCCAAACGCCTTGGTATAGTTGACACTTATATTTCTACATTTCACATTTAAATGTTTGTATTTTATATCCTTAACAATGTATCCATTGTTGTTTATGTGCAAGACCAACTTCAGAAAGAGACAAAGACCCAAAAGAATAAAAAGACACCTATATTAACTAATGATCCAATGGAAGGATTGATGGAGATTTCCGGGGCCATTCGTCAGAACCCTTTGGAGTTGCCATGGGACGCAGTTATTTTTGGTCTGCAATGTGCCATCCCACTGTATATAGCCCTTCCAGATCTATCGCCCTTGGCTATGAATATCTGAACATCATTGTCATTTATATGTGGGAGTTGTAAGTACATTGACAACGTTTTTGTAGTTTTCTTATTAAGATACTTTATTAGGAAAATTTTCATGAGGAAATGTCTTTGTATTTAGGTATTTGTCTTCAATAAGCTCACATGAGAACGTATATGGATTTATTGACCCTCATCTAACTCAGTCATTAGTGAATTCAAGAACTGACATACAGAGCTACATCGCCAACATCATGATCGATGAGCTAGGGGAACAGATTTATTTAGCACCCTACATCAATGGGTAAGTGCAAATTCTACTAAGTTATATTTTTAACTTTATTAATGTGAATATCTTGCAGTATTAACTAATTTCCAATGCAGCCGTCACTGGCAACTACTGGTTATATCCGTCATAGATCACACTGTTGTGTGATTTTGTTCATTGCACAGGAAGCCCAGCTCTGCATTTAAACAAATACTAAATAGGTAATGACAATCAATTTATTTTGGTTATTAGTCTTTTTAGGTTATAATTCTTCTCTAAGTTGTGCTTTTTTTTATATTAGTGCCTATGCATCATATCAATTGATGATGGGTAAACCTTCACATAGATCTCTTAAGCTATCATGGATGAACCTCATGGTATTTACATGCATTAAATATAATATTTGATTGAACTCTTGTGTATGGTTTTAATTTTTTGACTAGTATTCATTTTGAATTGTAGTGTAACAAACAAGGAGGCTATGAATGCGACTATAACGTAATGCAATGGATGTATTCCATTATGCAAGGTGGAATTCGAAGAGCATGGGACCGGGTAATTCAGTATGTTAAATCAATTCTTCAATAAATCCACATTCATAATTGGTCTATCCACTAATGTCAAGTTATTTCATTTTGGAGCATTTCGTGGATATCAGCCCATTTAACTCTAACTCCATAAATTACATCAGAACCACATGGGCTAAATACGTTATTGAGTATTATAACAAAACTTTAGGGTAGTTACCGATAGTTTGATTAGTTTAACTACCTTTTGTATCGTTTTATCTTTAGTTAATTAGTTATTTCATGTCGAAAACTATTATGTATGTTGGTTAGACTACAATTGATGCAAAATTTGTATTTTCAAGTTAATGGATGCAAATTGATTCAAATCTTTCTGTTATTGCATTCTGTATAATTTTTGAACTGTTCTGGCTGTTTGCAGGTTTGGGAAACCTAAAAACAGAACGAACCAAAAAAATTGCACATACCACAACGGTTATGACCATAACCGTCGTGGAAAGTAAGAAATAATGACGGTTATGGTCATAATAGTTGTGGTATGTCTTCAATTTTGAGTAGGAGTGTTCATATCCAATCCAATGCAAACCACAAAAATCGAACCGAAAAATCGAAAAGCAAATCAAACCGAAATCCAAAAAAACGCAAACCGCAAAAACCAAATTTTTTTATTGGATTGGTTTTCAGATCCTATGTTGAAAACCAATCCAATCCAAACCGAACTTATATATACATGTATTATTACTTATAAAATAATCATATATTTATATTCGTATACATATATATTGATAAAAATACTTATACTAATATATTTTTTATAATTTTATTATCTAATATCATGTTAATATTTCTATAAATATATCAATATAAAACTAGTTTTAAATTAGTTTTCATGTCTCATGTCATTTTTTTATATAATTTTATATTAATTTTAATAAATATAAGTTTCAATAAAAATGTTTACTATTACTTCATTATTTTATTAATTTTATCAAATATTTATTGTTGCTTTAAAAACAGAAAATCGATCCAATCCAATCTAATTTAAATTGGATTGGATCGGATCGGATTTGAAAAATATCAAAACCGATCAGATGATGAAATGATAAAACTGCAATAATCGGATCGGATGATTTTTTCCTCAAAACCGATCCAAACCAAACTGCGAACACCCCTAATTTGGAGTAGTAAAAGGGACTTACTACGACGGTTGCTTGAAGGAACCGTCGTAGAAAGTCCTTTTTACTACTTCAGAGAACTTGACTCTGCCTCCCTATTCTTCATCTGACCCTCCTCGTCCTTCTTCTTCTTTCCCACAAGCTTTTGATTGAGCCAATGCAAAAGCATTGTGCTACCCTGGTTGCGCAGCCCTTGGTGCATGGGGTGAAAACAAAGAAATCCTGGGAAAGTAACAAAGAAGATTTAGTTATTAAATAACTAAATTTATAATTGGCTAGTACGTTCAACCTGAAGAAAATCCTTAATAAGAATTGAAGAAGCTTATAGCTTTGGCTATTCCGTCAACCTCATCGAACATGAAGCAAGAAAGACCAGGTTGTACGTAATAGCCAAAGGAAGAAACTTCTTCATTTTGAACAAAAAAAAGAATGAAGAAGAACATCAAAGACAATGGGTATTTATACTGATAGGATTGGACGGTGCCATCAATGTGCTTGCAGAATGGTCCAATCAGTTTGAAGGTCAAACCCACGTGTGGTCGGTGGTCAAGTTCACCAATGAATTGACCAATCAGAATTTACAAGACGTGAAACTTAAGGGAATTAATCAGTCAGCATTTGGTTAAGTTTCCCAACGTGGTTCAAAATTTGATCAGAATCGAGGACTTGTTCGAGGTTGAAAGAAGCCCAGTAACTTAGACAAATTCATGAAGTCAGAAGCCTGGAAAGCTATTCGAAGACCATTCAAATTTCAAATGAAGTAGTTACTGGAAGTTATCACTCAGAGACAAGTGTCAAGACCTTAGGCTATCAGTTACTTGGCAAATAGAAGACCGTTGCTGCTTTGAATACGTGTCGCACTTAGAAATTTGACACCTCATTTAGGCTTGTAAACGTGTCAAAATCATGTTAAGTGTCTGTCATGATTAGAAGTCTCTAAATAGGCAGAATTCTGATGTAACAAGGGTTGGATTTCATTTTACTGAAACGTCTCTGAAAACACCCAACGTCCATCCTATAAGCGACTAAGAGGTTAATAAAGAGAGTGGTATCCATACCAACTTTCAATTAATGCAATTTACAATTCTGCAATTTTCTTTTCTTTGATTAGTTTATGTTCTTACATTTCTGCACTTTTTCTTTGATCTATTCACTTCCTGCACTTAAATTTCTGTAATTTTTTCTTTCTTTTATTTAAATTTTGCACTTTCAATTCTTGCACTTTGTCCTTAATTTTTCATTGCATTTTACTTTAATTTCTTTTAAAAGTTTCAAATCTGTTTTTATTCATCTTTTCTCTTTGAAACTGTTTCATTCTGCAAAATTGCTTCTTTCGAATTCATTCTTTTGGAAGAAATCAGTTATTCAAAATTCTGTTACTCTTTGAATGCAATTTCTGAGTAAACCTAATTTTAAAAAGAACCTTTAGAGGATTCAGATTCTAGTCCTAGATTGTACTTTCATAATCAAGAAAGTTTTCGAAATTGATTGAAAATTTTCACAACAAACAAGTGTATAGTTTTCCTTATTACATAATAATCTCTCTATTTTTCAAATTTTACATAAATTAAAACTCACTATATTTTTATAAATATATTATATTTAAATCTATATTACAATAAAATTTTGAAAATGTTAAATATTAATACAATTTTTCAAATAACACTACTTAAAAATAACAAAAGTCACAGTTTTATGTTTATAAAATAAAGAAATTTAATTTAAAATTTATCATAATTAAAATTTAGTAACATAAATTACTTATAAAATGAATTAAATCCATGATAAAAATAAATAAAAATAAAAACTAAAGCTTGTCAAACTTTAGTCAAATAATTTATGAAATATTAAATGATAATAAAAAATAAGTAAATTTTTATTTCTTTAATCTTTTACAAAATAAAAGATTAATATAAAAACAACAAGAGTTTAATTGAGATTTTGGGTATATTTTCAAAACAAAAGGGATTTTATGTTGGAAGTATAAAATAGAGGGAAAGTTAGAATAAGTTACTTATTGCTAAATTATCAATGTTTAAAATAGTTATAAACTCAAATTTTATAAATTTATTTTATTTATTTATACCATATTAAATTTATAGATACAAATTATGGTGTATTTTAACTCATACTATTTATTTTCATATGACCGTACTTATAAGTAAAAATTATTATAAAAGTTAATATTAAAATGGAAAGGCTTAAATATGTTTTTGATCCCTCAAAAATACATGTGTTTTCATTTTTGTCCCCCTAAAATTTTTGTCATTTAGTCCCCCTAAAATTTTTTCTTTTCAAATTAATCCTCCCTTTTAGAATAGTTAATAGAGTGTTGATGTGGCCATTAATAGGGGGACTGCAATGAAATAGAGGGAATTTTAGAGGGACTAAAATGAAAACACGTATATTTTAGAGAGACTAATTATTTAACAGGGAGGACTAATTTGAAAAGAAAAAATTTTAGGAGGACTAAATGGCAAAATAAAATTTAAAGGAGAAAAAAATAAAAACACTTGTATTTTAGAAACATATAAATATATTTAAGCCAAATGGAAATTTCCAATTGTTTTGTAATCCGTGGTGATGAATCCGAAAAAAGAAGTCAATGAAACCATGCCCCTGTTATTGAAACGTCAGCTGATTAGATGTGCAAGTACTGATGTCATGATTTTGAGTTTTGACAAAGTGATCACTAATAATCGCTCATTATTGAACATAATCTCAACAGTGAAAATAAAAATGTAATTTCATTTTCTTGTAATTTTGCGATTTTTGTTTAGATTCATGCATTCATGACTACACGAATATATCCAAAGTGGATTAAAGATTCGCGATATCTTATTTTATTTTATTTTATTTATATACTAATTTATAGAGTAAACTCTCAATTAGGTCTCTAAAAGATATACGTGTCGTCGTGTCCTCAAAGATTAAAATGGTCATCATATTAGTCCATCAAAGATTAAAATGGTCACCGTGTTATTCCCTCAATTAGTCACATTTAATTTAGAAACGCCGTTAATAGAAGCTGGCATGAAACTTTTTTTGTGTGACTTGGCTTGTTAAGTGCCAAATAAGCATCTAATTCAATAATACTACATTGCGAATGACTTAAAATCAGGGTTTTTATTATATCCTAATCTTGGGTGGGTTTTCTTCCACAATCCAAGGCCGTATCTAGGAATTTCGATGCCTAAGACAAAAATTAAAATAGGGGCTCATGTTAATATAAAATAATAATTTTTATGTTATTTTGCTGGCTTTTTGAGCTGCAAAATTATTTATTAAAGTTTTATAATCAAGTAATTCTAACATCTCACTCTCAATATATAATATAGCTAACTCATTCAATTTATCTTGTAGCATAGTTGATCTTAAATATGATTTAATCAATTTTAATTTTGAAAAGTTTCTTTCCGCGGTCGCAACAGTTACAGGTAATGTTAATAATATTCTATAAGCAACGTATGAGTTTGGAAAACAACCTAATCTTTTTATATAGTTCAATATTTTTAATGGTGTATTAATTTCATTTGTTAAAATTTCTTTCAATAACTTTAATTCTGAAAACAAATCAAGACCATCAATATCAGAATGGTCCTCAAAACTCAAAACTCAATCAATTACTTTATAAAAAGTAAAATAAATGAGTGAAATGATCAAACCTGTTGAGATGCTAGCAACGTGTATGAGTGTCCACTTGATGTCACTTGGAGTTGGTCACTTGGTGTGGGGGTATACCAACTCACAAATTAGAATATGACTATATGAAAGCTGAAAAGTCAAATAATAATAGAGAATTGAGAACAGAGAGAATAAGAAATAAAGAGAGAGACTAGAGAGGAAATAGAGAGGTTGAAGATCCGTAAAAGACAAAAGTAGTGACTGTTTTTTTTTTGTCAAAGAAAATTAAATTGCATTAATGTGGTAACCATACAAGTAGTCAATAGATCACAGGCTCAACAATACTACCGATACAAGGAAACTCACGGTTGAGTGTTGAGTGACTTTTCATTTGTAAAAACTAATAAATGGGCTGTGGACCTTTAAGTAGTTTAAATGATGAGAAGAAAAAATAAATATAAAAATATAAGATATAGGCCTTATAAAACATTGGGCCCTATCTCAAACATTATTAATTTTTAAAAAAAAATTTAAAAAAAATTATATCAATAATACTACTATTTAAAAAAAATGAGGGGCCTTATAAATTTGGGGGCTCTAGGCAATGGCCTTAATGACCTTGTTGAATATCCGGTCCTGCCAGAATCTAAGGTGAGGGGGAGTGGGACTAATTCTTCCTTACGCATGAAAGGACATCTTAGAAACCTTCTGTTAGGGTTTTCTTTAGTGGGAGAAGTAAACAATCTATATGGTGACAATTGAGTCCAAGTCCTATAGGTACCCGCAAAAATTACCTGCAATAAACGACTGGATAAAAACAAAATAGGTATGAGCGCAGGTACGGGAAATAACCCGCATTTTTTCATTGGAACGGGCGCGAGTACGAACACTATGATGCTAAACCCGCCCCATACCTGCACTCATACATATATACATTAATTAATTAAATTATTTAATAAATAATTCCGTGCATAATTACACACACATATATATATATATATTAATTTTATTAAAATATCTAATATTTTTATAAATATTTTTAAAATTGATATATATATATATAATTATAGATTAAAATATATTTTTAAAATTACCTATTTGTGTTTTTTTACTTTATAATATATGACTAATTAGTATTAATAATAAGTTTTTACATATCTTAGAGAGTGCTAACACATATCCAAGTTTATAAAATAATGTGATGTGAAAGTATATTGTAATAAACATTTTGAACATTAGATCATGTGCATGTTGTGTTTTAGAATATTAATGAATTGTGTTCGATCTAATTAAATTATTATGTCATTGATATTTAATAATTATATTTGGATGATTTTTGAGTAATTTTTCAATTGAGTTTTTATTTTCTTTAATTAATATATTTTTTAATGAGTTATTAATTTTTCACATAACTAAATTACCGGGAACAGGCGCAGGTATGGGCATATAGGTGCCCAACGAGTAAGGACACTATAAAGTTGTTGCCCACGCGGGTACGGGCTTTTTTAAAAAACATGAATATAGAGACGGACACGATGGTACCCGGCCCATAGGGTACCAATTGTCATCCCTAACAATCTGGCTTCCCTTACACAATAACACATAACTAATGTGATCTTCCTCTTTTTGTGATTTCAAGATGAAGATAAAGAACAAAAATTGAAATGGCATGAATTCACAGACATTGTCTTCTTGGAGATGAAGAACTACATAATCTCGACTTGATGTTTCTCTTCACGATTCTTAATTGCTACAAATTTTTGGATTGCAATTCTAGGATTTGATATTTGGGGTTTAAATTGTGGAAGAAGACCCACCCAAGATTAGGAACATAATAGAAACCCTAATTTTAAGTTATTTACCATGTATGATTGTTAAATTTGATGCTTATTTGACATTTAACAGGCTAAGTTACACAAAATCATTCAACATAAGCTTTTGTTAATGACGTTTCTAATTATAACTAAAGGACTAATATAGTGACCATTTTAATCTTTGAGGGAGGAACTAATTGGGGGGTTTACTCTAATTTATAATAGAACTTAAAAGGTTAAGGTCAATGCTTTCCAAATCGAGGATTAAATTAAGTGGGACTAATTAAATGGAGTATGATACACGAGGGCGAGGCAAAAACTCGCTGAAGTAAAACATTCTTGGAGAGGAGAGTGCCAGTATGTGAACGCAAAACTCCACGGGTCAATTATAAATTGTAACTACGAGAGCGAAAGGAACATTTAATCATATTCATGGGTAGTGCCATATATATTCTGATTGGCAAGAATATGACAATTCCATAATATCTGCAACGCAATAGGTTGTGGGATCCATCAAATCAAAGTATAATGTAACAATACAGCAATTCCGCTTAATTAATGGCTTCATTTTCTTTTTGCCTTTCACATCTTACAAGGTACTTCCAACTAGGGGTGTTCAAGAGCCGGTCTCTCCCTTTTACCCATCCCAACCCGTCCTACTTGGGCCGGGTTTGTTCCTATCCTACAGGAAATAATAGAATCAAATTGAGTCTCATCGGGTCTCATTTTTTGACCCGACATCGGGTTGAGGACGAGTTCGGGTTCACCTTCGGGTTATCCGACTCGTCCTTCATATACAAATATAATATTTATTACTTATGATTTTCTATTATGTAAAGTCCTAACTTTATTTTTTTCATTTTAGAAAGGGTTTCTGAGTCTAAGTTTCCTTTATTTACCTTTAAAAATACATTATATGCATAAAATTATATAGTGATATAATGTTATTCTTGGTCCAGTAATGTCCCAAACTTTTAAAAAGTAAAAAATATTGCATACATTAAGAGATATTCTATTGTATGCAATATATTTATTAATTATATGAACTATTTTCTTTTGAACATTGTTATATGATCATTTCACGATTATATTTAGCTTATATATCGGGTCAATCCGGTCTTGTCCTACTCAGACTCGGTCTTACTTACACCCGCATATTATCGGGTCTCTTCGGGTCTCTGGACGGGTTCGGGTCCATAGAATTGGCCCGACAAAAAATTAGGGTCGGGTTAGGGACAGGTAAAACTCATTTAAACCCGTCCCACGAACACCCCTACTTCCAAGCCATATGCTCTCTTATTGTTTTGTTGCTTTCCCAAATTAAACTTTTTATTCATACCCACATGGCCACATATATATTCTGGGAGAAAATTTGACCCATGTTTTAAGCAGAGGCCAATAATGAGAAAATAAGATTTAGTTTCTTTGCAAGTAAATGTCTAAAAAATAAAAATTAAGAAATTAGTTCCTCATATCTGTTTGATTTTATTAAAAAAAAAAGCTCCTTCTTTGTTTTTTACCCAATTAATCCTGAACATAAAAAGCTCCCAACTACCCATGTCATCTCTTTCCAAAATCCCACGCACAAATTGATAGCGGTTACTGATTGATTGGAATTATAATTAAGTGGTAAGTATAGACCATAAAGGTAAGAATGAATAAGGTTTGCGCTTTAATTTGATGATAAGTATGTAAGATATTCCACTAATAACCAAAGATTTTGGTAGGGAAAATTAACAGTCATGGTCCTACTAACAGGAGTTTAGAGGGAGCTAGGTGGCTGCTTTAGCATATGCATAAAAAATACATGTGAATTGAGAAGGGGCTGAGAAACGAGCTTCTAAAAAGATCGATCAAAAACTGATTAAGCACTTTTCATAGAATTTACTTTTGGAGGGGTTGGTCCCGCTTGATGACACAATTACTTTCACTTCAATTGAAAATAGGTAAAGTGTTTTTGTCCGATTCAGGATGACGTGGAAGAAACTTGACGGTTGTGGCAGCGCCATGAAATCCCTTGGGCCAAGGCTGAAGGCCCCAATTGATACGTCCCTTCACGATGTTACTTGGATTAGGATGTGTAGACATTTTTTTCCCAAGCAGACAAATTTTACAAAAGTTTAAGGGTACTAATAAGTGCACTAGTTAAGGATCCAAAAATAGAAATGTTTTATTAGAGTGTGTAGCATTGCTTGCATTTGCAACATTCAATGCTACACACTCCAATAAAATATTTCTATTTTTAAATTCTTAACAAGTGTCCTTAGGGCACTCGTTAGCATCTTCCAAAGTATAATTATCATCTAATCCTCTCGATTTTGTGAAAAAATTGTACCAAAAAATTTCTCCTTTTTTAATGTAATATGTATGTAATATCCTGTGTTTCTGAAAATCGGACCGGTCTGATCGGTAAATTGATGAACTGACCCTATGTTCGGTCCAAATAAATCTGAGAATCGATATTGCATAAAATCGGTTAAAAACCCAACAAATCGGTAAAAATCGATAAAAGCGATAAAAAGCAGTTAAAATCCATTTTTTTATTTTTTTAAAATACTTTTAAGATAAATAAAAAATATATTTGAGAATTATACATAAATATTTATTATTTTATCAATTTTTTTTATTGTTTTTGTTTATAAACCTTATAATAAGGTTATTTAAACAAATTTATAACTTCATATATCTTAATTAATTTTAATTTTGTATTATTTTATTAATTAAAATATTATATAATATTGAAAATATATATTTAATTAATACCGGTTTTACCATAGTTGAACCATTGAACCGTGAATCAGTATCTTCACTGGTTCAATTACCGGTTCGATGTTTAAAACATTGGTAATATCACTACTATATGTCAAACAAAGAAAAGATTAAGGGCGCGCTTTTACATTATTTAAAAGATGTTTTATTGCATGCATTTTTAAATTTTATACTCTAATAGATATTAGATTAATATATGGTGTTTTTTTATCCTACACTATTGGAAAACTAGTTTTATGAATTATTTAGTGTCGTTTGATTTTAGAAAACATTTTTATTTTTATTTATTGCTTCTAATGTTAATTAAAAAGTATTTTCCATTTTAGTTACAAAAATACTACATTATTTTTTGGTGAAACAAAGCATATGCACTCCTTTGTCTTAGGATCAACCTTTGTTCTTTCATCTATATACAAGAATGTGAATGAATGTGTTGTAATAAAAAAATTATTTTAAATTAATGGTTTATAAGTACCTTTCTTTTCAAATTATGAGTCAGTTTGGACAAAACTTCTGCAGAAATAATTTTAGGTGAAAAAATAGAATGAATCAAAGAGGTTAAATGCATTTAACTTTTCCATAAGTTGAAATTAGTCTTCGTAGCCTACTTACTCTAAAAGCTCTCCCATATAACTTCTCCATAAGTAACTAATTTCAACTTATGGAGAAGTTAATGACCTCTTTAATTTATTCTATTTTTTTTCACCTAGAAGTACTTCTGCAGAAGTTTCATCCAAATCGGGCCTATATCTTGTCTAGTATACTTTCATTCAAGGGTCGTGGTAGTGAAAGATTTATCAAGTCAATTGCAATCTTCATAACTAGTTTCGCACTAAAAAAGATTTGGGGAACTTTGCATGATTCAAAATACATATGATCTTCTCTCCATTCATTCTATTTATCCTTTTAGTTAATCAATTCAATTGATGAGTCTTTGTTGGTGTTTTTGAAGGTTGATGATACCATGTGTCTTACAATAAGCCTTAAAAGGGACCATATATAGTAATGTGAAAAGAAGTTTGTCTTCAATTACGGGTAGATAAGTTTTGATAAAGAAAAATATTATTAGAATAATTTGGTTTTATGTATATGCAAGTAAAACATGATATCCATGCATCATCTATCTTTCTCCCTCGGCCATGTGTGTAGTTTCTGAGGGTGAGGTATCTCTCAGGTTTTCTTGCAAGTGAGGAATCTTGTAAAAGGTTTGTAAATTGAAAGGTGAGGGATCTTTGGAAGGGAAGTTCTTCAAGTGGTGATTCTTGAAGAGGATACTCAAAGGTTGTATTTTCTACAGAAATTAGTGGTAAAATCTTGAAGTGGTGGTTTAGGGACTGGATGCAGCTCTCAAGTAGTAGAGAGTGAATCGATATAAAATCTCTTATGTGATGTTCTTAACCCTCGTCTCTTTTACATTTTGTTTTTTGTATTCATCTTGTTTACATTATTGCAAGCATACATTTTTAGAATTTGAAAAAGCATAAGGATTCTTGCATTAAAATAAAGTTTGGGCTCATACATAAAAAGAAATTATCACTACAAGAAAATCGTTCATTAGCGACGGCCATAAGCCGTCGCTAACATTATGAAAGTCGTCGCTATGAATGCTCTAGCGACGGCTAATAGGCTGTCGCTACAAGCCCCGACATTAATGCAGTACGGACAACTTTTTGTCAGCCGTTGCTAGTTCGCGACGCCCTAGCCGTCGCTAAAGTCCTAGCCATCACAATGTATCGACGGCCGCAGTCGTTGCTAGCTGTCACAAGTTAGCGACAGACATAATGTAGAGACGGTCTGCCCGTTGCTAAGCCTATCCCCATTAGCGTCGGTTTTTTTAGCGACGGTCAGGCCGTCGCTAGTAATACTTTTTTTTAAAAAAATTGATTATTTAGTTTTTTACGATTATAAAATTAAATTAAAAATCATGGTAAAAATTAAATAATATTGTACACATTAGTGTTAATCTAAGTACACATTAATATTAACTTAACGGAAAAGTACATCAATATTAATATTAACTTCACGGAAAAGTACACAATATTAATATTAATCTAATTATACATCATTTTCATCTTCTTGATCTTCATCATCCTCTTCATCTTCATTGTTATCCCACTCATCTTCATCCTTATTTGATGGGATGTTTTCATTCTCAGATTCATCATCTTCAACTATAGTCTCAGGCTGAATAACAAGTTCATATCGATTCTCAGGTAAGCTTGACAAACTGTTCAATGTCTACAACTGGTAAAATAGTTGAAGTGTCATCAGCCTGACAAGGAACTTCTTCCTCAACCCCATCAACCTCAACATGACCCCTTGGTTTTGTTGTGATTGCCATAATCCAACCTCGTAAGTCCTTACATAATTCTAGATAAGGGATATAATAAACTTGTCTTGCTTTTTGTGCAAGAATGAATGGATCATACCGATCATAGTTATTAAAACCGGACCGGCCGGTTCAACCGGAAACCGGTACACAGGCCGGTTCGGGTGATGGGTCTGTACCGTTTTGCATATGAACCGATCAAACTCGATCAAAACCGGTCGGTTGACCAGTTTTTTCACTTTTGACCAGTTGACCAGTTTTTTCACAAAATAAAATTCCTGCAGCGAGTCTCGAACAGGGAACCTGCTACTTAGGAGCCGCATCATCAACCACTGCGATGCATTTGGTTTTAATATATGTATGTGTAATATTTAATATATTGCTTCATGTTGTTAGTCAAAGAAAAACGACTTTTAAGGCACGCATTCAATAGCACACACCGTTGCATATTTTGAAGTTGGCTGAATGTCTCTAGAAGGGGGGTTGAATAGAGACTTGAAGATATTGTTCCTGAAAACACACACTTAAATTCACGTTCAGACGTGATCTCAAGTTTTGACACTTGGAGTCTCATATAGGTTAGGTGAGATCTTGTCTCAACAATAATTATGTAATCAAGTAAAGATGATTTGATGATAAATGAAACTTGATTATCTTTGAATAGATTTGATTTAGTTTAGTAAACATAAATTGGGATGTGAGAATAGTTAGCTCATCAAATGTTAAGACCTTAAAAGAGAATGAGTGAGACTATTGACTGATCTCAGGTTGAGATAGGATTTGAGATGAGATGGGTCTGAGATGAGATGTAAGATGAGATGCATGGATATAGTTTAGTAATTACAGTTTGGTTTTCTCTGAACAGATTTATATTAACAAACAGATTAGAGACGTGAGATGCACAACATAAATAAAGAGATAGGGAGAAGAGATGCACACAGAGATTTATACTGGTTCACCCACAACCTTGGGCTACGTCCAGTCCTCACAACTCGTGAGATTTCCACTATTGACAAACCCGTCAATACAAGTATTCTTACAGCCTCTTCAGGACGCTCACAACTCACTCTAAGACTAGGCACACTCCTATCTTAGATGAGCCACAAGTATTCTTTGTTTTCAACTGCCTCTTCAGGCAACTCATGCAGTATTCTTTGTTTTCAACTGCCTCTCCATGCAACACATGCAGTATTCTTTGTTTTCAACTGCCTCTCCAGGCAACACAGTGAGTATTCTCTTTACAGTGCCTCTCCAGGCTTTACAATCGCTCACACTAAGCTCAGGCACCTCATGACTTAGTTGAGACTTGGTGGGATGAGATGAGATGTGACTGATCTAGCTTGGACTACATACAAAGTATGGATAAACCGTGAGCTCAGCTAGGTATCACGCTCTAAATCACTCAAGGAGTGTATACAAATCAGTACATAACAAGAGCTAAACCTACTACAAGATGTTGGCTAAGATAGCATAGGTAGGTAGGTTGAGATTCACTTGAGACTTGGATTTTTCTGGTTGTGCAGCAGCATCTCTGCTGAGTCTCACTGTGTCTCACCACTGTCTCATCATAATGAGACTTCCTTTTATAGTCTTCAGAAAAACTAGCCGTTAACTAGCCGTTGGAAGAGAGAGAAGCTGACTTTCACTTTTCAGTCATGAGCTCAGTACTTTTCTGGTGTAGTCTCTGCTGTGACAGTGTACTTGCGTTGACTAGCTTTTGCTGCTGAGTCTCTGATGAGACTGAATCTCATGACTGCATCTGATCTCTGCGTCTCAAATCTGAGTCTCATGTCTGCATCTGATCTCTGCATCTCAAGTCTGTGTTTCATGTCTGCATCTGATCTCTATGTCTAAACTTGAGACTGCGTCTGATCTTGAGACTGCATCTGATCTTGAGATCGTCTCATGTCTGATTCTGCATCTTAAGTTGAGACTGCATCTCAAGTCTGATTATGCATCTCTGTTGAGACTGCATCTCAAGTCTAATTCTATATCTCTGTTGAGACTGCATCTCTGTTGAGACTGCATCTCAAGTCTGATTCTGCATCTCTGTTGAGATCTCATCTGGCTGCGTCTGTTCTTGAGACGACGTCTCAAGCTGTCCTTGCATCTCAAGCTGAACTAGCATCTGTTCATTGCTTGCATCTCAAGCTGAGCTTGAGTCTCTTTAGGCTTTATGCTGAGATCTCTTTTGAGCATTGGTCTTAAGCTGATTTTTAGACTGAGCTTGCATCTGAACATGAGATAGCATCTTATGCTTGAGTCTGCGTCTCATCTTGAGTTTCAAATATTGGTCTTCTTGATGCAACTTAATTCATTGATTGAGCTCATCTTGACTTGACTTGATGATTGACATTTCTAGTAGAGACCCTTTCTGATTTTAGATGAGACTTTACTTTGATGTGCACCTCTCTCTCAACTTGGGCTAACTTCATATTAAACCATTCTAAGCTTCTTGAAGACTTTCTGATAAATGATATGTCTTGAGGCTTTCTTCTGAAATTACCTTCAGCATATTGAACTTCTAAGCTCTGCCTGTTCTTCAAAGACAATTCTGAAGTCTGATGCTTCTTAATAATAGGATTTTGATCTTTCTGAATCTCAGGAAGGACTTTCATTAATTACTCAATCTCAGGCTGATCTTTATCTTCAACATAAGTCTGAGGCTTACTACATGTCTCAATCTGTGCTAGCCTCTCAATCTCAGTCTGAGCTTGTGGTTCTTCTGATCTTTCTGAGTTCTTTACTAAGCGTACGAATCCTGTCTTTCTAAGATCTCACACAAAACATCAGTAACTTCAAAAACAGAAAACATTAATTTTGATCAATAGGTTTGTTGTCATTGAAACCAAATCTCAGAGGGTTTTTGCGCCAACAATCTCCCCCTTTTTTATGATGACAAACCTATTTGAATAAAATTAAGTTTTCATGCATAACAACATGTAAGAGATCACATTCAAATGAACTCCCCCTGAATTCATGCGTATAACAATGAAAAGTTCAATCAATAACATAGCATGATTCAGAAATTATATGATATAGCATGATTCAGAAATTATATGATGAGCATGAAAATTTTGCTCTTCTTATTTCTCCCCCTTTTGGCATCAACAAAAAGATGGAAGGAGAAATATATCAAGTACATAACATCAAAAAAATTTGTCAAATAACCACTTTATATTGATTTTCAATTATACTAATGGCATCAAGGACATGATTTTCCTTATCAAACATATGTATGATCTCAGCAGAGGGTTTTGAGCAAGAGATATATGCAATAATATTCTCAATTTCCCTAGAATGATAAGACAGTAGATCACACATATGGTTATAACAATGATCCCAAGAATTTCAGATGAAGCAATATGATATGGAAAGGGATGAATGCTCCAATAAGTATAGTTAGAATAGAAAAAATCAAAGACTAAGGTAAGAGGAAGAGCTTTTAGAGTCCAGATTCCAGAATTTCTTAGTAACTTGATATCCATATTTTGCAGAATCTCTCTTACTAAGTTCAGAATCTTTTTAAACTTCTTTCTTACAATTTTCTCTTTGGTCATCTTTCTCAATTTAAACCTCAAGAGAGCTATTTTCCCATTCTCTTTTCATTTCAACATTTCCTCAAAAAGATAGAGAGTGATTTCTAGATTTGTAGAGGAAATAGGTATATCCATTCATCTATAAATGATCACTCCCCAACTGAGTCAACATAAATGGATAGAACATTAGAAAATAATTTGACTAACTCCCCCTCAAGATGTAAAGGTTCTGCTCAAATTTCCAAAGTTGCTGGTTTAGCAACTCTTTAATAGCTGATGCAGAAAATTCAACTTTCAGAATGATCATTATTTAATCCAACATTGAGTAGGGGATGCAGTTAGGATTGAATAGAAGAAAATAGAGCTCAATCTTAAACCAGAACAATGACTTATTCTGTTTGCATACTTGATTAGATGATAAGAATTTCATTTGATGCATATTCAAGTAGCAAGAATACATTCAGCACAAAGATTGAACCAACTACTCCCCCTAAATGTGTTACTCACCTTGAATTTTATGCCCATAGTGAGTTAACTTTGTAGAACATGGATAAAAGACATAAAAGATCAAAATTACAGATTTTAGACAGCAGGGGAACACAGAACAGAAATTTATCAATATGATTTGCAGATAAGATCATAATCAAAGCACATTTTTCAGCAAACAAGATATGTTCTGATAATTTTTCAAAGATTGTGATATTCAATGTTAAGTTCCTTTCATACTCATTGATTCACCCAATATTCCAAATCATAATATGCACATCAATAATTTACTTTTGATATGCCAAAGTTTATCACAGATTTGGAAATCAAGAGGACATTGTCAAAGGTATCACTTTCAAGAGATCAAGTCTCACTATTTTTCTATCATATATCCTTAATCTTTGACAAGTACTGCTCCTATCATAGATTGATCTAGAAATTCAAATTCTATCACAATAAACCACATCATGACAACTTTCCAATGCCACAAAAATCAACTCATTTGGATTGGTACAACAAGAGATATTTTAACTTGAAGTTTCAGCATCCATTGACTTAGCTACTTTAATCTGTACTTGTGAGTTATTTCTAGTTCATAAAAATATGAAATTTCAACACAATAAACTAGACATAACAAGCTTTAAAATGATATAAAAGTCATTTCATTTGGAGTTTTCTATCATAAGATATGAGTGATTAAAATTGGCTGTTCTATAATAGAGTGCTTACTGTGACAGGTCTGGTTTTACATTCACTGTGATCAATCTATGCATCCAAAAATAGTGAAAATTAATATTGTTGAACCATAGAACAACATCTTTTAAATCCAACTGGTTTCATTTGAAAAGGCTTTTTCTAGCACCAGATATAAGCATGCAAAACAGATGTGTTCAGATTTGACTGCATGAGAGATCAGTCCACTTGAAGTGTTTGCTGGGAGTTATGAAGATGATGAAAAATTCTGAAACTTTCCAGTCAAATACGTATATGAGCTAGCTTTCATACAAAACTGGTTTTACTCAAAATCATTTCTCTAGCACCAGTTATGATCAATTTAAGTGAACAGGTTTATATCAGACTTTGCATCAGTGAGACTATGTTCACGAATTTACTGGCACTGTTGTGGTTAGTATAAAATCTTCAAAATATCCAGTTTGATACTCATATAGAATATCTTTCACACAAAATTTGTTTCACTAAAAAAGAATTTCTATAACTTCTGTTATGACATTTTTAAGTGAACATGTTTACATTGAAGCTTGTAACACTGCAGCCGTGTTCATAGATTTACTGGCACTTCTGTGATTTATATAAAAATCTAAAACTTTCCAGTTTGATTCTATTTTAAATTATCTTTCCAATAAAATTGGTCTCACAGAAAAATAATACCTACAGCTCCAGTTATGATGATTTTAAGTAAACATGTTTCTATGAGCATTTGTAGAAATGCAGCTGTGTTAACAAATTTTCTGGTACTTCTCTGCTTAGTATAACAGCTTCAAACTTTCAAATTTTGTACTCTTATGAGTTAGCTTTCAAACAAAATTGGTTTTACTCAAAAATCAATTTTGTAGCTCAAGTTATGATCATTTTAGTCAGGCTATATCAGAAACATTTCTGCATACAGTGCAATAACCTCTTTGCCTACTTGTTTCAAAATCCTTTTATGAGTCTTCAATCTCATAATTTTCTTTTTATATCAATTTCTTAGAAGATTGCCTTGATTAAAGGAATGGAGATCATATAGGCTTGGCTTGTAGAAATATTTCTCCTAAACAATTCAATCTTTCCAAGTTTACTCTTTTCTCTTTTATCATGAAATTGACTCAAGGATATCTTTTCATATGATTAACTCATGTTTCATCATACATGGATTTTAAACTCAAATTCTCACATGATGCAAGATCATAACTTAAGCATATGTTGCATTACAGCATACTCACAATAGTTGAGATTCAAAACTGTATTAAGATCATGACAGAGAAGCATTCAGAATTCAAATTATCCAAACAGCACAGAATCATTCAAATAAGCATATGTTTATCATTGAAAAATGATTTCTAAATTCTGCATAGCATCATCATACTTTAAATCCTATCTTTCAAGATGAGAATACCACATATGCATCATCATGAAAGATTAGAGTTTCAGAGTACCTTATGAAGCATTCCTCAAGTTGTCATTTGATCCATATGACTTAAAAATTTGCAGCTTGATATAAGTAGAGATAAACTGATCAGCTTCTGCATTTTCGAACTTAGACATCTCCTTGTGCTTTCTTCTCTTAGAAGCTTCTTTCTCTTTCTCATATTGTGGTAAAGCACTTGCTCTCTTGTGCAGTAGCTATTTTCTAAAATTCATGAATTTCCTTTTTGAGCTTGTCAAGATCAGAGCTGCACCAAGAGTCTCACTTGGTCTTCTCTCCATCTAAGTCTCAAGCTCAGTCTCAACTTGAGACTCTCTCAAGTGCAGCTGTACTTTCTTGCTTTTTTGAAATTTCTGAACATCCTTTTGACTTAGATATGAGGATTTTCTCATATTGTTCTTGTTGAGATCCAAGCATTCCATTTTGTCTCCAAATCTACAATCTTTCTCATCTCAAGTGTAGGATTAGTCTTGTCAAAACTATCATGCATATTTTCTTTCACATATTGAGCAATGAGAATATTGTAGACTCTAGAGTTACTTTGGATGTTGTAGAATGTTCAGAAAATATTCAGATTTCAAATTGACAACTTGTTTCACAGATATGCTCATATATTAAGCATTTTCCAACAAGAGGACATCTATCATTTGATACTCTAAACTCTAAGTGAGCATATGAGATATTTAATCATTCGAGAGAGAGTAAAAATATGATTTTTTAATTTGCTATTCAGAAACTCAAATAGGAACACAGAGGTAACATATAATGATCAAATGGATTTTAATGTCTTTTGCAAACATGGTCTCTACAAGTCTAGCATGCTTAGATATTGAAATACTTAAAACCATGATGTCATTAAAACTAGTAGAGACATAAAACAGAATTTATCAATGATTTGATCAAGTATGTTTTAGTCCAAGTGCAAGGAGGGATAAGAGATTGATATTACCAATGGGCGTTCCTTGTATGTGTATAAGCAACTTCAACCTCCAATCTTAATGGCAATAATAAAGTGATCAATTCTAAGAATTTGCAAGATCTTCAAACCACCCATAAGGAGGACCCAACTGATTCGTACTTGAACCTTTTATGACATTTCATTTTGGACTATAAACTCTTCGGTGGTCTTCTTTATCTTATTGAATTAGCATAAATTTTCCAAGCTGTAGACTCACTGCATCTTTAAACTATTTGGAGGTTCTCTTCATATGGAGACAACTTTTCACAGCTTTTCAACACTTCCAAGGAGTCTCTTCATGAAGACAGAACCACATAGCTAAGGAGTGCTTCAGTTTTTGAATATATGACTGTCTTCTTCTAGGTCCTTGGTTATTTCAAGATACTTAGTAGCACACCTTAGCTCAGAGATAATTCCAAATGTTAATTCAATGGTAATTCCATAGCAGAATTTTGCTGCAGGCTCAAAGGCCTTAGATCCACTAGGAAGATCATCCATAACTGACTCATTTAAGTCAGGGACATGAAAATCATATATGATTCATTGATTCTGTTCAGCTTCCCATTTCTAGACAGCAAAGGACACTTATGCAAGTGGAAGTTAGCTTCTCCAATTTGAACTAGAAGACCACTTTGGAATATCAGCTGAAGCATATCAAGACTTGCTTCTTTGCTGAAATCTTTTTATCTCAATATCCTGATTAGTTGAGGTGAGAAGTTCATCCCATATTTTCTTCCTCCTTCTTGACTAGATCAGTGTTACAATTTTCTGCATAATCAAATCACTAGGGGAACATTTTGGTACCCATTTAACTCTTGGGTCCAAGTGGGTTAATGATCAAGATATTTATCATTTTAGCATATGTATAAGGTTAATATCAATACTAAATCATTTCATTGCATTCCTTAAGTGAAATAACCAATCATTTCAAAATATATTCACTGTAACATAGAAACAATTGATTTTTCTATTCAAGTATTATTCCAAAATTTAGAGCCAAATGTATAATGTTAATGTGTACTGTAGACTAGTGTTAATTGTTTTTCATACATAAACTTCCTCTTCAATGTTCTATCTCTCTCATCCTTTCTTGTGACATCCTATTTTCGACTATCTATGAGTTAGTTTCATGCATATAGGATTTCCATCACATCTCTAAATTTTGAGCCAAATTTGAACGAGCACTTGACACTTATACGTGTAAATAATTATGAGACTCTCTTTCTTTATGAATCAAGGAAGAATTATGAGATCAGCCCAAGACACCATCAGTGTGCTGGTAGTGGTGGTAACACTTGATATTGCCACTTAAATAATATTTCCCCACTTCCTCCCTTTTTAAAAGAAACTTAAGCGCTATTTGAAAACTTAAAAGGAAGAAAGGTTATCCACTTTATTTCGAAGGTGAAGAAAAGCTATCTTACTTACTAGATAGGCAAAGAACGTAAGGGATTTGTATACTTATCTCAGGATTCCTTTGCCTCAAAGTCATCTTGAGCCATGTAGGATGTTATCTCAGTTTTCTGCATGATTGGATCTTCCTCGACACTATCTTTATGATTCCAAGAGTAGCCTCCTTCACAAATGAATTGAATAGAGCTAATTTCAGCCATCCTCCTCTCTTGGATCTTTATCCTCTTCACACGTTGGTGTGCTCAACCCCAAGAGGCCAAGCTCTGATACCAACTGAAGTTGGCTGAATGTCTCTAGGAGGGGGGGTTGAATAGAGACTTGAAGATATTGTTCCTGAAAACACACACTTAAATTCACGTTGAGACGTGATCTCAAGTTTTGACACTTGGAGTCTCATATAGGTTAGGTGAGATCTTGTCTCAATAATAATTATGTAATCAAGTAAAGATGATTTGATGATAAATAAAACTTGATTATCTTTGAATAGATTTGATTTAGTAAACATAAATTGGGATGTGAGAATAGTTAGCTCATCAAATGTTAAGACCTTAAAAGAGAATGAGTGAGACTATTGACTGATCTCAGGTTGAGATAGGATCTGAGATGAGATGGGTCTGAGATGAGATGTAAGATGAGATGCATGGATATAGTTTAGTAATTACAGTTTGGTTTTCTCTGAACAAATTTATATTAACAAACAGATTAGAGACGTGAGATGCACAACATAAATAAAGAGATAGGGAGAAGAGATGCACACAGAGATTTATACTGGTTCACCCACAACCTTGGGCTACGTCCAGTCCTCACAACTCGTGAGATTTCCACTATTGACAAACCCGTCAATACAAGTATTCTTACAGCCTCTTCAGGACGCTCACAACTCACTCTAAGACTAGGCACACTCCTATCTTAGATGAGCCACAAGTATTCTTTGTTTTCAACTGCCTCTTCAGGCAACTCATGCAGTATTCTTTGTTTTCAACTGCCTCTCTATGCAACACATGCAGTATTCTTTGTTTTCAACTGCCTCTCCATGCAACACATGCAGTATTCTTTGTTTTCAACTGCCTCTCCAGGCAACACAGTGAGTATTCTCTTTACAGTGCCTCTCCAGGCTTTACAATCGCTCACACTAAGCTCAGGCACCTCCTGACTTAGTTGAGACTTGGTGGGATGAGATGAGATGTGACTGGTCTAGCTTGGACTACATACAAAGTATGGATAAACCGTGAGCTCAGCTAGGTATCACGCTCTAAATCACTCAAGGAGTGTATACAAATCAGTACATAACAAGAGCTAAACCTACTACAAGATGTTGGCTAAGATAGCATAGGTAGGTAGGTTGAGATTCACTTGAGACTTGGATTTTTCTGGTTGTGCAGCAACATCTCTGCTGAGTCTCACTGTGTCTCACCACTGTCTCATCATAATGAGACTTCCTTTTATAGTCTTCAGAAAAACTAGCCGTTAACTAGCCGTTGGAAGAGAGAGAAGCTGACTTTCACTTTTCAGTCATGAGCTCAGTACTTTTCTGGTGCAGTCTCTGCTGTGACAGTGTACTTGCGTTGACTAGCTTTTGCTGTCGAGTCTCTAATGAGACTGAATCTCATGACTGCATCTGATCTCTGCGTCTCAAATCTGAGTCTCATGTCTGCATCTGATCTCTGCATCTCAAGTCTGAGTCTCATGTCTGCATCTGATCTCTATGTCTAAACTTGAGACTGCGTCTGATCTTGAGATTGCATCTGATCTTGAGATCGTCTCATGTCTGATTCTGCATCTTAAGTTGAGACTGCATCTCAAGTCTGATTATGCATCTCTGTTGAGACTGCATCTCAAGTCTAATTCTATATCTCTGTTGAGACTGCATCTCTGTTGAGACTGCATCTCAAGTCTGATTCTGCATCTCTGTTGAGATCTCATCTGGCTGCGTCTGTTCTTGAGACGACGTCTCAAGCTGTCCTTGCATCTCAAGCTGAACTAGCATCTGTTCATTGCTTGCATCTCAAGCTGAGCTTGAGTCTCTTTAGGCTTTATGCTGAGATCTCTTTTGAGCATTGGTCTTAAGCTGATTTTTAGACTGAGCTTGCATCTGAACATGAGATAGCATCTTATGCTTGAGTCTGCGTCTCATCTTGAGTTTCAAATATTGGTCTTCTTGATGCAACTTAATTCATTGATTAAGCTCATCTTGACTTGACTTGATGATTGACATTTCTAGTAGAGACCCTTTCTGATTTGAGATGAGACTTTACTTTGATGTGCACCTCTCTCTCAACTTGGGCTAACTTCATATTAAACCATTCTAAGCTTCTTGAAGACTTTCTGATAAATGATATGTCTTGAGGCTTTCTTCTGAAATTACCTTCAGCATATTGAACTTCTAATCTTTGCCTGTTCTTCAAAGACAATTCTGAAGTCTGATGCTTCTTAATAATAGGATTCTGATCTTTCTGAATCTCAGGAAGGACTTTCATTAATTACTCAATCTCAGGCCGATCTTTATCTTCAACATAAGTCTGAGGCTTACTACCAGTCTCAATCTGTGCTAGCCTCTCAATCTCAGTCTGAGCTTATGGTTCTTCTAATCTTTCTGAGTTCTTTGCTAAGCGTACGAATCCTGTCTTTCTAAGATCTCACACAAAACATCAGTAACTTCAAGAACAAAAAACATTAATTTTGATCAATAGGTTTGTTGTCATTGAAACCAAATCTCAGAGGGTTTTTTGCGCCAACATATTTGTTAGGATTATATTATACAATATATTATTATATTATATATGTATTTTATTTTATAATATATTTTTACACATTTTTATTAAAATAAAATGTTTTTTAAATTCCGCTAAATTAGGTTGGTATTAATAATTTAAAATCAGTCTTTTGACTCTCTTTAATTAAATTATGATAAAAATATTTAATTTTGTTACAATTTAATTTAAATATATGATCTTAAAATAGTGAAAATAAATTGTTATTAATGTAATAAATGCATACTTTACTAAATAATATATATTTTAATTATATATCTGGTTCAACTGGTTCAACCAGTGACTCACTGGTCGAACCACTGACCCATTAACCCAGTACCTCGACCGAGTCGATCACCGGTCCGAGTTTAATAACACTGATACCGATTATACCTTCTACTCTTCCTTATTTCTATGATATTGTATTATGCTTGAACTCGCATGCCACTGCTTGTGGTTGGATCAAACCATTCACAATAGAAAATAGGAATCAAGTTAGGTAAATCAAGATACTCTAATTCATAGATATGGTGGATGATACCGTAAAAGTCATTTTCACCGCCATCGGTAAGTCCTTTTACATGCACTCCACAATTTATGGTCTTTTTACCCTCACACCAACCCTTTGTCTGACATCTATAGCCATTTATAAGGTATACGCTTTATGACTTTACTTTAGAGTTCGGTCCCCAAGCTAATGATTTAAGTTCATTGTTGGTCACTCCATTTCCCTCATCACGAATCTAATGATAAGAACCATTTAATATTAATTAAATTCAGTTTACTCAGTAACAAATAGAAAAAAAAGTTGATGATGTAGAAACCACAAGAAACACTAGAAAGGGGATTGAATAGTGTTTTATAAATGTCAAATTGATTTTGGAAAACCTTTAACAAGCAACACTTTTCACAACGAATTTTTTATAACTTGCTGAAACTGGAAGTTTTATACTTGCAAGTTCAATAAAACAGTTTGAGAAACTTGTTTTTCAATATATATATATATAGAGAGATAGTTTTTCTGCTTAAAGTTATAAAACAATAAACTCAAAACCCTCCATGTTAGTTTAAATCAAATATAGATGATTTAAGGGTAAGAGAAGACTTAGCCAAAGATTTATACTGGTTCACCCACCACCACTGTGAGCTACGTCCAGTCCCAAAGCCAAACAACTAAGGATTTTCACTAATCTCAGAGATTACAAGTATTCTTTTATATCAAGCCTCTTCAGGCTCTACAACAACAAGTATTCTTTCCTATCAAGCCTCTCCAGGCTCTACAACGAATATTGTTTAACCACAAGCCTCTCCAGGCTCAACAACGAATATTCTTTCTTCCACCAAGCCTCTCCAAGCTCTCAAACACTTAATAGTGTTTACAAAGAGGTTGTTTAAGTTACTGAACTAAACAAGTTCCTAACTTAAACTGAAACAAACTTGTACAAAATAACTTGTTGAGTCTCAAAATATTATTAAGTTTCCTTAATAATGTTTAAAGTCTCACAAATCCTAAGTTTTAATAGATAATAAATTTGATTTAAAAGGATTACTTTTTATAAGAACAGTTTCACTTAAAGGAAGTGTGCTTAAATGTTTCAGCAATCTTTCTGAAGAGCTACCCTCTGATATATTTCAACTCTCCGAAGTTGAACCTGCTGTTATGAGGAACTCTCTAAAGAACAAAGACCTGCTGAAGTTCATCCATCCTTCTGAAGTACTATTGCATTAAAGAAAGATTTTCCGCTGAAGACCTACATCGTAGCATTTGACTGAAGTCAGGAGGCTATATGCTCAAGACTTCAATGCACCTTTAACGTCTGAAGCAAGTTTGATTCAATTAAGGAATGTTACAGAGACCCTTTATGAAGTATTTCAAGTCTTTCACCAGAAAGGGAAACTGCTGTAACCTGGTACCTGCACATGTCAGGCTCTAGTACCTGAACATGCTATTAAAGTCAGAAGCTTTTTGAAGATTGTATCAAAATGGTATTAACAACATTAAATGCTATCTCACAATGGTGTTTTCTTCAATCTTCAATGGATTCAAGATGTCATCCTATATAAAGCTTCATGGAGTATTTTAAAAGAGACAGAGAAGAAAATTTATCAAGCCAAAACGCTGCAAAAGTTCAAGCTGCTACTCTTTGATAATCTTTGTACTTAGAAAGCTTTCATTGTATCCTGCATCTATACTCAGTTATCCTTTTTACAAGATATTTCCAGTTTAAGTTTCTCACGAACTTAAACATCCTTTTACTGTAAACATTGTCAAGTGTGTGAGAGTCTGGAGAGGCTTGGTGGAACAAAGAATACTTTGGTTTGAGCCGGGAAAGGCTTGTATGTAAAACAATATTTGGGTTTTAGCCTGAAGAGGCTGTGGATAAAATAATACTTGTAACTGTGATTAGTTAGTGGAAATCTTTTGCTGGTTTGGCATTGGGACTGGGCGTAGCTCACGGTGGATGTGAGTGAACCAGGATAATTTCTTGGCTAAGTTTTCTCAACCCTTATCTCACTATATTTGTTATTTGAACTAACAGGAAAGTTCTGAATAATCAGTTTTATAAGCTTGAACTTAAATCAATCTCAAACGCTTTATAAAACAAGCTTTCAACATTGTCTTTTGGACCTGCTGAAGCACTTCAAGAAGTCTTTGAAAACTCCAGTTTCAGCAAGTTGCTCAAAATCTTTTGTTAAACTCTGTTTGTGAAAAGGTTTGCAAGAAAATCTGTTTAAAATTATAAAACACCATTCAACCCCCCTTCTAGTGTTTCCTGTGGTTTCTACATAACTGAGTATGACTCAAGATAAATGAAATTTTGTGTACAATAATCAGAGAGTATGCAACTTATATTTTTGCAAAGTTTTGGCTTGATACGATTTCTTCTCTCTTCTTGTTTGAAGTCCTTCACGAAGCTATATATATAGAGAGATGAATTTTAAGTCCGTTGAAGATTTCTGAATTCACCGTTGAGAAATAGCATTAAATGCTATAGAGTTCGTTGTGAAACAATCTTTTGATAGCTTCTGACTTTGAATAGTGCAGGTGAGCAGAGGTGTTTCAGTTCTGACACACTGCAGGTACTATGATACATAGGTTTCCCTTTCTGGTATGATGATTCAAATACGTGCAAAAGGACTCTGTAATCTTTCCTTAAGAAGATGTATTGCAGAAGACGTTGAGAGAGCTTCTAAGTCTTGAGCAGAAAGCCTTATGTCCTCAGACATAATGCCACGTTGGATGTCTTCAGCAGGCCTTCATGTTTCAGATAGTACATCTATTTAGAGAGTTGATTTACTTCAGCAGGTCCTGACTCTTCAGAGGGTTCCACTCCTTCACATGGTTGCTTTGCTTCGCAGGGTTGCTCTTTTAGAGGATTGCTGAAACACAGAAAATACCTTTAAGAGAGTTTGCACTATCTTCCAGAATACTTTAACCAAATTTGTTATACATTAAAACTCAGGATTATGAGACTTAAAACATTATTAATTTCTTAATAACATTTTTGAGACTCAACAGATGATCAAACTTACATAGTTCCTAAACCATGTTGGAAAGTCTTACAGTATGGACATGCTAATTTACCCTTTATTTGCCAACCAGATAACAGTCCATACGATGGAAAATCATTGATAGTCCACATTAAACATGCACGCATGAGAAAGTTTTTTTAGTGGAAATGTCATAAGTCAGAACAACATATCTCCACAACTGTTGCAGATCATCTAATAAAGGCTGTAGAAACACGTCTATGTTTTCCTTGGGATTAGTTGGACCGAGTATTAGACAAGTCAAAAACATATATGCCTTAGTCATGCATAATTCAGGAGGGAGATTATATGGTGTTAAAATAACAGGCCAACAAGAATATGGTGAAGTCGAAGCTTGAATGTAGGGTGTAAACCCATCAGAACATAACCCCAACCTTACATTTCTTGGCTCATTTGCAAAATCAGGATACACATTATCAAAGTTTTCCCTGTTTCCCCGTCCGATGGATGATGCAATAAACCAGAATCATTCTTATTCTCATGATGCCATCGCATTTGTGCAACAAACTCTAATGAAGCATACAATCATTGCAACCTTGGAATAATTGGCAAATAAAACATCCTCTTCACCAGAACATCTTTATATCTCTCATTCCCAACCTTACGAGGAACAAACCTCGGAGCATTACAAAACTTGCATTCAGTTAACATAGAATCATCCTTGTAATACAACATGCAACCATTCCTACAACAATCAATTTTTTCTGCCTTCAACCCTAACTTAGATACTAATTTGGTCGCCTGATAATAGTTCTTTGGAATGGTGTTGGGTGTTAGAGCTACATGAACTAGCATTTGGATGAAATAATCCAAACACTTTTCACTAACATGCCAATTACTCCTAGCTGCTAATAACAGCACATCTATTGATAACCTAGAATCATTTGCTCCATCATAGATTGGCTGGTTTGCAGATATTAACATATCATAAAACTTTTGGGCATCTAGGTTAGGTGGATCATGGTCATTATCATCTATTTCATCAGGTATAGGCCTCAATGCATCATACATCATTTGAGTCATTGAAGCAAAATGAGGTTCATAACTCATACCTTCACCACTATTATCATCATCTCCCAACTCAACATTATTAGACCCTACTTCTTTGTGGTTAGTCCATACCGAGTAGTTTGGTTTAAATCCAGACTTCAACAAATGAAGTCTAACTAAAAAAGGTTTCATAATACTCTCACAATTACATTTCACACATGGACACCTAATTCCTCCATCAGACATAAACGAAGGTTGTTCCATAGCCTTGTTAACAAATCTCGAAACCCCTTCAATAAACTCATTATTCAATCTCCTAGAAGAATCAACCCTATCATACATCCATCTACGATCCATTTGTCTATAATTCAAAAATTATACAGTTTCAGCATAAAAGTTTCACATATCACAATACAAACACATGCACAATTCTATATTATCAGCACACAACCAGCACCCTGCATAGGGTCTCACCTATTAAGCTTATCTCTCCACTAACAAACAATTCATACAATACAAACACATGAACAATTCTATATTACCAGCACACAACCAACACCCTTCATAGGGTCTCACCTATTGAGATAAGCTCTCCACTAACAAACAATTCATACAATGCAGAGACAAATTACAACAGTTACATCACACATATGAGTGAACACAATACCCGTTCGATGCCCACAACGGAGATTCACTGCCTGAAACGTCTACCCACGGTGGTTTCCCGACGTCCATCGCCTCTTTACCAAAAGTAGTGGTTGTTTCACAAAAATAATTGGTAAGATTGAAGGGTTTAGTGAGAGGGAGAAGTTGAAGGAGAAAGAGAGCTTGAGGGACAGTGATGGAGACGTGGAGGGACGTTTTCCAGTGATGGTCGCGACGGAGGAGGAGAAGAAAAGAATAGAAGAAGAAAAGAGAAAGAAGAAAGAAGAAAGAAGAGACGATCGCGTATAAGTTTCAAATGTAGTGACGACTTATTTAATGCAAATAACGACGGCTTAGCGACAACCTAGTTGTCGCTAATTGAAAATTGAGACTCGTGACGGTAAGTCGTCGCTACGGCCAATAAAATCGTCGCTACCGTTAAATTCTAAATTACAACCCGCGTAAAATTTTTTGAAAATGCGACGAGCATAGCGATGGCCTAGCCGTCGCGAGTCTCAATTTTCAATTAGCGACGTCTTGACCGTCGCTAATTTGAACTTCGGCTCGTCGGTAACGATAATTTTCAGTTAGCGGCGACCATATTGTCGCTATATTTTTACATTTAGTGATGGCTAGTTCGTCGCTAAAGTTTTCTACTACGTAAAAAATATTGTTAAATTAAAAAAGTCCATTCGCGACGGCTTAACGACGGTGTGGCCGTTGCTAATAGTGACGACACGGGGTTGTCACTAAAACACAAATTTCTTGTAGTGTATTCTGAAAGATGGGTGAATCTTGAAAAAGATTATATAACATTCACCCTTCTTTGGTTATTAAGGCCATTTGACTAACAAGTAATCTCCACCATTATTTTACTCTAAGACATTTCAACTTTCTTCCCATCTCATGTTCCACAAAAACATGGAACTCTTTAAGTGTTCAAACACTTAATCTTTGGATTTTAACAAGTACACCCATACTTTTCTCGAGTAATAATCGATAAAGGTAAGAAACATTCGAATGTATCAAGACAAGAATATGATTTCTTCACTATCAAAACATTGCCAATGCCAACAATTTTGCTTGTGACATGGTTTCCCATTCTCACAGTACCAAAATCACATTTCTTGTAATTTGAGAAGAATCCTTCATGTGGGCTAACATGAATTGAAACTTCAGAATCGACAGTCCAGAAGAAATCTCCATATGCAACATCTAGTAATTATTTTCTCCTATGAGAAAGATATCATCATCTATTGCAACTTTTGTAGCAGGCTTATCATAATTCTTCTTAGGATCAATTTGGTCTCTGTGAATAGTAAAGCTGAAAATTCAAGCTACCCAGCCTGACCCGGCTTGACACGATGCAAATAGCGGGCTTTATCGGGTTAGGATAAAAGCCCGAAAGTTATTCGGTATTCTAAAATAGGTGTTTGAGCCCTACCTTTTTGGGGTAGCCCGATTTTTTTACAGGTTTTTGTAGGCTACCTGGCCTTTTTACGAGTTTTTGCAGGTAACAGTCTTTATCGAGATTGACTAAAAAACCCGAGAGTTATTAGGGCTTCTAAAATAAGTGCCCGAACCCTACAATTTTGCGGGCTTTTACGGGCCATCCCGGTTAGGCTATCCCATTTGCCAACTCTAGTGAATAGTTCTAAACTTTTGGTCTTGATCTTTTAGGAAAATAAATTTAGGTTCTTATGGCCTGCTTTGCCACAACAATAAGTAACTTTGGAGTAAGACCTGAAATGACCTTTGTCTTTGCTTTTATTTCTTCCATGATGCTTACTCTTTCTAAGAGTCTCATTTCTTCATTGTCTTTCCACAACATTTGCTTCAAAGTGGAAAGATTAGTTACACTCCTTTCTTCTGGTTTCTTCATGTTGCCAAAAATTGTATCCAAAGTGAGTTTCTCATCATAAGGTAAATTATTGTTGAGAGTGTCAACAAAAGTATCCTAACGTTTTGTTTTTGGTAGTTTTTCTTTTGAATCATATAGTCAAGTTTGGACCACAATTCATAAGCATCTATATATGTATATAGACACATGCTTGAATGGTCTTCTATCAATGCATTTCTTTAGAAGTACCTAGTATTTGTTAGTCTTCTGCTCTAGTTTATGATTGTTGGTAATAGACTTGTGCGAGTTCTTGCAATATAAGTGATCTTCCATTATATGCTTACAATAAGAAAAGTTGTTAGCGATCAACTTAAACATATATCTCCATTGTGAAATATAGAAATATCTCCTTCCATCTTGAATCACATGGGCTATTTGTAGCTCAAGCCAGGAGAGCTCTAATATCAATGTTGGGAAATATATGATCAAAATTTCCTCCTCTATGTGACTTAAAATAGACACTAAGAAAAATAAAATAAAAAATAGTAAGAGATAAGGAGTAACACAACATATTTTTAATGAAATTAGAGCTCTCCTGGCTTGAGCTACAAATAAAGGTGGGGAAGTATAATGTGCTTGCTTTCTTTTTATTCATTTTACCTTTTGATCTCCTTTTAAGGCATACCAATAATGTAATATATTCATATATCACCATCAAATTAAGCATACCTTTCCATGTTGGGAGAGAGAGAATGGTAAACACTCCGAAAGAGAGTAAGACAAATTCTAGCAAGAGTGGCTTTAAGGTTCTCGTGGATAATAATTTTGTACTTCCAACACTGGCGTTGTGTTTGAGTGGGTCAATGTTGAACATACTCATCATCAAGATGCTTTGAAAATTGAAATGCACTTTGATCAAATTAGAGGCACACTCTGCTTTTACTAATGATTTTAAGGCAACCTAAATCATTACTATGGTGTTGAAATCCACCCTTCAACTGAAATGCAAAGGAAAGGAAGAAGCTCTTGGCAAGAACCCAAAACTTATGAAATGGAAGCCAAAAAATAACGGTCTAAAATTATTTGAATTGGCGGGAAGTAAACTAAACTTTGTAGTTTAGGTGTGAACTAGTTAGAGTGGTGGGCCGTTTTGCTTAGAGAAAGCTAGAGGAAGCCAAGGATCTTCACCCCAACCTTCCCCAACTCCTTTCCCTTCCATTTGAGCTCCTTGAGGTGCGTATAACTCACACTCCACCACTCATTTGGTTGATTCTCCCTCATGTACCCTATTCTCTCTTCCCCTTTCTTTTAAATCTTGTGAATGATTATTGTGTGGTGTATTTTCTTGATATTGGCATATTGGATTGTGTTGTGGAATTAGGAACATGAATTGGGGGTTTTCCCCAAGCTAGGCTTTCCTTATGTTCATGTATGTTGACATTCTGGTATGGTTCTTGGTCTGAACTGTGGTTGAGCATTTCATTCATGGCCTTTGGCCCCAATTAATAATGAGAAAATGAATTTGGCTTCGGCCCTAATTTTGGCTTCGGCCCAAGTTCACCCTAATTAAACAAGATTGGACTTCGGTCCCCAGTTAAAACACGGGTTTTGGCCCCCAGGTAATTGGCGGTGTTATGCCTAAGGAAGACGTTCCTTATAGTCTGAGCTCAGTTGTAGCCCCAGTCTAGTGATAAAACTCCTTCTGTCGGGTAATGCAGGTCATGCATATTCATGTTTATGTTTAAGATGAGATATCATGATTACGAATTGTCTTATTTATCCTGTTGCATTTCATTTGCCTACTTTACCTACACTGCATGTCGCATAATTATATTCACTGAGACACTCATCTCACCACACGTTTTGTGGACTATGTTTTAGATGCATAGGTTCCTCCTCGCACCAGTCCGTGAGCAGGGCGCTTGGGAGTAGTCACTGATGTATTTTGTTGACGGGCTTAGAACTATGTTCTATTTTGATTTGTTAAGCCCTTGATGTGTTAGATTGTGATGAATTGTATATTTATTCTTTTGTGGGATATGATCGCACATGTGTAGCCTTCGGGCTTTCTCTTTTGCTAGAGCACATGTATGGGGGCATCCCAAGCGATTATTGTATCCTAGATGGTTATGTAGCCTTCATGGCAATTACACGTATATTTCTCAGTTGTTATGTCCATATACTGTTTAAGTGGTCGTTGGAAACTTAAGCGATGTATGATGTTTGTAATTGCGGTATCTAAATGACGCGAAATAATTTCAGGAATTCGGGTGTTGGCTCCCAACGGGCTAAATTCTTGGATTTAGAAGTTAGGACGTTACACTTATGATCCGTTTTGCCATGACAGTAAGTAACTTTGGAGTAAGACCCGAAATGACCTTTGTCTTTGCTTTTATTTCTTCCATGAGGCTTACTCTTCCTAAGAGTCTCATTTTCCATAACATTTGCTTCAAACTGGAAAGGTTAGTTACACTCCTTTCTTCTAGTTTCTTCATGTTGCTAAAAATTGTGTCAAAGTGAGTTTCCCATCATAAGTTGAATTATTGTTGATAATGTCAACAAAAGTATCCTAACATTTTGGCGAGCAATTGAGGAGTAGAAGTGTCTGTAACTCATCATCAATGTTTATCTCAATTTTTATCAATTGATTGATAAGACCCTTGAACATGTTCAAGTACTCAATAATGCTCTAACCATTCTGTCAAGATGAGCTTTGTTTTTGATAGTTTTTCTTTTGAATCATATAGTTAAGTTTGGACCATAATTCATAAGCATCTATATATGTATATAGACACATATTGAATAGTCTTTTATCAATGCACTTCTTTAGAAGTACCCAGTATTTGTTAGTCTTCCGCTCTAGTTTATGATATTTGGTATGTGAGTTCTTGCAATATAAGTGACTTTCCATTATATGCTTAAATTAAGAAAAGTTGTTAGCGATCAACTTAAACATATATCTCCATTGTGCAAAATAGAAACAACTCCTTCCATCTTGAATCACATGGGCTATTTGAAGCTCAACCCAGGAGAGCTTTGATATCAATGTTGGGAAACATGATCAAAATTTCCTCCTCTATGTGACTTAAAATAGACACTAAGAAAAATAAAATAAAAAATAGTAAGAGATGAGGAACATATTTTTAATGTGGAAAATCTCCTCAATATGAAAAAGAGTAACCTCAGATTAAGTAAAGATGTCTTGATGTTTAAAAACTTATTACATCATTCTTAATTTATCCTTATTTAAAATTGAAGGGTTCAAAAGCCATAGACTCCAAAGGTTTGATTGGAGAAATTTGGAAAAATTTATTAATTCTCCACATTAATTAAAATCTAGGAATTAGAAAGGTTTAATCATCAACGATAAATATGAAAATAATAATAATAATAAATACTTCTTAAACTTTGTAATTAATTTTATATTAAGTAACACTAAAAAAATTTAAGAGAGTCTTATAAATAAAATGGATGGAATAATTTAGATATATTATGAAGACTTAAATAAGCTTATAGTCCCTCTAAAATACATTTGTTTTCATTTTAGTCCTCTAATTTTTTTTTTAGTTTTTCGTTCTCATAAAATTATTCTTATTCAAAATAGTCATCGCCATTAGAGTTATTGTTAGTCTTGTTGATTTGTTCGTTAGTGCAGAAACTGATATGAAATTCTGACTCTTATGTGGCATCATATTTATGAATTAACAAGTTTAATAATTTATTAAATTACGTAACAAATGGAAAAAAAAATTAAAACCTAAAAAATGAAAAACAAATTACACTTTTTGGATAACCCCCTTCTATTGTTCATCATCTCTTACAAATCATCATTTTTGTTGTCCTAAATCCCTGCTTGTTCTATTTATTGTGCTTGTTGTGACGGAATGTGGGAGGCACTTGTGGAGGGTGGTATGGGTGATGTGGAAGGAGCTAATAGGGATGAGGCTGTAAAAGAAATTAATATTAGCCAGAGTGTTGAGGATGAGAATGATGTTGAGGATGGTGATGATGGTGATGATGAGGGTACTGACAATGATAACAATGTGAAAGGGATTCACTTTTCTAATAGCAAGTACGATCTTTGATTGAGGTGAGATCTACCCGGCTCAGATGTGTAACAATGGAGTTTTAGGGTTGTTAATAATTAGAAGAATAGACAGAGACCTAAAAAATGACAGACTATATATTTTAGGTCATGAAAATGAGGTTGAAGAAGAAAATTGTCACGTCAACTAATAAGGTAACGACCACATTAGTAAGTTGTTAAGCTAATATAACGACGATGACTATTTTAAAAAATAATAATTTTGTGAGGACGAAAAACTAATTTTTTTTAAGGGAATTAAAATGAAAACGAGTGTATTTTGGAGGATACTTAAAATATATTTAAACCTATTATCAATTTAAAATTTGTTTACACTATCATTAAATCAGTAGTTAATTATAACATAAAAAAAACCGTTTTAATAATATAATAACATGAAATTATAGTTAACTGAGAGTTTTAAAAGATTTTACAATGATAATAGAATAAAATGAAATTCAAAAAATAAAGGTGGGGAAGTATAATGTGTTTGCTTTCTTTTTATTCATTTTACCTTTTGATCGCCTTTTAAGGCATACCAATAATGTAATATATTCATATATCACCCTCAAATGAAGCATACCTTTCCATGTTGGGAGAGAGAATGGTAATCACTCCAAAAAGAGAGTAAGAAAAATTCTAGCAAGAGTGCCTTTAAGGTTCTCGTGGATAATAATTTTGTACTTCCAACACTGGCGTTGTGCTTGAGTGGGTCAATGTTGAACATACTCATCATCAAGAAGCTTTGAAAATTGAAATGCACTTTGATGAAATTAGAGGCACACTCTGCTTTTACTAATGATTTCAAGGCAACCTAAATCATTACCATGGTGTTGAAATCCACTCTTCAACTGAGATGCAAAGGAAAGGAAGAAGCTCTTGGCAAGAACCCAAAACTTATGAAATTGAAACCAAAAAATAACGGTCTAAAATTATTTGAATTGGCGGGAAGTAAACTAAACTTTGTAGTTTAGGTGTGAACTAGTTAGAGTGGTGGGCCATTTTGCTTTGGAATTTTAGGGGCACTTGAGACAAGTAATCTCAAACTTTCGGTGTGTTCAATTTTATACTGTTGGTTCCCTTCCCAAATGCTATAAATAGCATACCATTAGTGTCCTATGCTTTTACTCTAAACTCTCTTGTCTTCCTCATCTCAAAGCACTAAAAGATCCATCACATATCACACTCAATTCCAGTGTTGTTCTTAACTTGCTCATTCTAAATTCTGAGCTTTGATTAGCTCCCCCTTTTGGAACCTTGTGATTAAATTCTGAGTTTTTCTCAGTTGGGGTAAAAAAAGTTGGTAGTTGAGTAGTACTAGTAACTTCTTGAGTATTGCTAAGTTAAAATTTCATTCTTTTTTGTTACATCTTTTCAGGGATTGAATATTAAGGGGAGGTGGTGGGGTTGGGGTGAGATAGCTGCCATAAGACACATCTAATTTCTTCAAGACGATGATCCTTGCATTCAGTGGATGCACTCTGTGGAAGTGTCACTTAACTCTTGACAAAAAAACTATTATAGACAAAAGCTTCTATTTTTGGATCTTCCAGATTTTTAATAGATACAGTCTTGGCACTTAGCAATAATTCTCATCATATACTATTCCTTCCAATAGACCCTGGAAACTACTACTACTTTCCTTTTTTGGGGTTTGTTTTTGTTCTGTTGCCTATAGCTTTGGTCACTTCTTTCTTCCTCAGTTTCACAATTTTCTGTGGGTCTAAACATATAGAAACATAATATGGGAGGGGCATCACTGCCACCAGGCTTTCGTTTCCACCCAACTGATGAAGAACTAGTGGGATACTACCTTAAAAGAAAAGTGGAAGGACTTGAAATTGAGCTTGAAGTTATCCCTGTGATTGATTTTTACAAATTTGATCCATGGGAGTTGCCCGGTAATTTTCAATTGCACATTTTGATAATTTGCACCATAATATCTATATATGTATAATACATGTATCAAAAAATTATTTCAGATGCAAGGTTTAGTATAGTATATCAATATCAAATATCAATACAAAGACTTTATGAATAGTACTACTATAGTAGAAAGCAATGTTTAGTTTGTCTTTCTCTTCACTTTTTCTTTAGCAGTTAATCATTCTAAACAGTTCAATGTGATTTCTTTAGTGATTAGTCAAGCTTTGGATAAAGCAATGACTTTTTTTTTTTTACTTCATTTTTTTTCTGATAAGGAAATGTGAGAAGCCTAATTGCTTAGTTGTGAAATGCAGAGAAATCCTTCCTGCCAAAACGAGATTTAGAATGGTTTTTCTTTTGTCCACGGGATCGTAAGTACCCAAATGGATCAAGAACAAATAGAGCTACCAAAGCTGGATATTGGAAAGCCACTGGAAAAGATAGAAAGGTTGTGTGTCAGTGTACTCCATCCACTGTCACAGCATACCGCAAGACACTGGTTTTCTATCTTGGAAGGGCCCCTTTAGGGGATAGAACTGATTGGATCATGCATGAGTATCGCCTCTGTGATGATGATCTTGGCCAAGGTTCACCATGTTTTCAGGTACCATACACATTTAGTTGTATATATAGAACCAGTTTGGATGCACTTCGGCAGAAGAACTTCTAGGTGGAAAAAAAAATAGAATGAATCAAAGAGAACAAATGAATTTAACTTCTCCATAAGTTGATATGAATCTTTGTAGCCACCTTCTCCAAAAGCTCTTATTTAACCTCTTCATAAGTAACCAATTTCAACTTATGGAGAAGTTAAATTCATTTGAACTGTTTGCTTTTTTCTTTCTAGAAGTTCTTCTGTATTCAAACTGGGCCATAATGGGTTAACTTTGGATTGGCCTTAATTTGAGTGTTACATTGGGACTTAAGTTGGTGTGTATGATCATGATAGGGGGGTTTTGCTTTGTGCCGGGTTATCAAAAAGAATGAGAAGGGGCGTGATTGGATGGGAGAACACAAAGGCAAGAGGGCTGAAAGAGGTTTGATCAATGAGAATGACACCTCAATGAGAATCTCTAGTGATCCCTTGAGCATCTCTGGTGGTGATGTTTCCTCTCAAGCAAGTCACCTGAATAATGAGAGTCATTATTCAAGTCCTATTGCTTCTCCAGACAATGTGGCTCCAATGCCAGAGTTTAACCAAGTTTCCACAGAAACCAATCCTTCAGAATTCTGGATCTCCCCTGAGATGATTCTTGATTCTTCAAAGGTATATTGTTTTTTATTATAGGAAGGAAACTTGAGATTGAATAGCTAGATTCTTGAGATGTTACTGACATTTTTACTTCACCAACTGCAGGACTATACTCAAGTACAAGATGCTGTGTCTGAATATTCTCCTAAGAATGACTTACCAAATACAATGACATCATGGCAATCATTGGATCATACAGAGATTTCATCTGGTTTATGTTACTCAAATTTTAATGGGGAAATTGAATTTGCTGATAATCTCAGTCAAATTGGTTGCATGTCACCTTACTCAAGCCAAGGGAATTTCATGGATTTCTATGGAAATTGGAATGTTCCTTATGAAGGTTATGATCAAATCAATTCAATCTCATACCCAGAGCCTTTCTAAAATCTGATCAAGGTTGAATTTGAAGGCAAACAAGTGGAGATGATGCAGTTAGTGATCCGTGGTTGCAAGAATAAATTTTAATATGGTTATGATAAATCATTGTGGGGACTAGTTAGCTGGAGTTTCACTTGGTGTGACATTATAAGGAATCTCTAAGACAACGCCTTTTAATGTATGTCTTAGAGTGGATAAATAATGAGTACTACCTTGCTGTGTACCAGGCAGAAAATATTTTCTGCTTGAAATGCTCTTGAGTATGGTATCACTTACACTGCTATGTAGGATGCCAAGGTGTATCACTTTTATCAATTTTTCTTGGAGTTGGTTTACATTCAGTCATTTGTATGTGCGGTTCTATAAAATAAGCTTATATAAGCAGAACTTCATATAAGTGTTGCAAAGCCTCAAACTCCAATCTCCCCTACTACTTAGTGCTCATTGAATTATCTTCTCAAGGTTTTATTTTATGTGTCCAAATGTGTGCCAATCTTAATTTCATTTATTTGAATATGCATATTTAACAAAATGTTACTGAGGCTTAGATTCTATTGGTCACATTACCATATATTTTTAAATGCACTGAGATTACAGGTTCAAGATGCTTGTGAAACCCAAGAAAAACAAAAGGTTCAATGGTTAATTTTGAAAAGCTGAAAGTTGAAGACAAAACTAAAAGGGATTAGATTATGCATGTAAACAACAGGACTCTTTGTTTCACCTTTCAGTCAACTGAGCCGCCATATATATTTGTCACTTCCTTCTTTTATCTTTGAAAATAAATTGCATGTTTAGAATTGATAAGACGTTCCATAGTACAGTTGTTTTGAGAAGCATCCAATAACCTTTTTGCATTAGTGGAGGATGATTAAGTTTTAATGACCTTTTAATGGATTCTCTCTCAATAAATAAGGAAATTTTGGAATAGTTTGTAATGTAAGAAAAGTTGTCTTAACTCATCTAAGTAGTCATTTCTTACTGCTTAAGTGATGAGTGAGAAATGTTAGGTGTTTGTCTCTACCATCCTACTACTTAAGAGATGGAATTTATAAATATTACTTTTAGGTTCTGTTCTGTGATTCTGTCATCATATTGTCATTGCAGTGGTGGTACATTTGGTTTTTCTGTGAGTCACACTAGGCGTTCAGAATAATTATTCACATGTTGATCTGATATGTACTTAAATATAATTATTCATCACCAATAGTCATATTCATTTAAGAATTATATTATAATAATATAGAATTACAGATGAATGAGATATGATTATCAATTTTTAAATCATTTTCTTTATGATCCTATTCATACCTTCTCAAATATCATTCAAGATAATTCTTGAAAATGTAATTATTATTTATTAGAATTGTTGCTGGCTAATAATTTTGAGATGTTTGGATTAATCATAAAGACAACATGTCAAAATCCTGTAGCAAATAAAATTCTTTTTAAGACATAGTCCGATTAACATTTCAAGCACAATTAGTATCTATCCATCTTAGCAATATTATTATATCAGACCTTTCTGCATTATTTCTCTCCTACTACGACTTTTACAGTAATAATTCTGCATCAGAGGCAGTTGAAGTGCATAGGCTTCCAATAGTATAAAATGAACAGAACAGCACTGTCCTGTCAAAATTCATTAAAGAAAAAAAATAGTTTCTGAATATGCTGGTGAAAAATCTGTTATAATCTGGGATCTGGAGCTTAATTTGGTAAAATATAATAAAATGAAAATGATTCTTTCTTTGGGGGATCTTCAGAAAATAAACTTCTTTGCCAGTGGTTAAGCAATTCAACTATAAAGAGAAGGGAAAGTAAAGAAAATAATATTAAAAATATGGCTTTAGATGTTTCTTAATTGAAAGGAAACCAAAAAGAAATTGGTAGACTTAAATAGGAATTTTGTTCATGCATATACCCTCTCCTAATTAATTACAATTTTTCTTAGTACATAACTAGTTTACTTTTACACACCAATCTGAATACAAGCAGTAGAAGGATATTATATCATGCATTCTAAAGCATGCAGCATTGTCCCCTACATTTTCTCCTTCTCCATATTGTAAAGAATCCCTATAAAGAAGCTTCACTAATGTATGACTTTCATGGAACACTTTCTTAAAGGGCTAACAATTCCAAAACTCTTTAAATCCAACACCATCTAATCTGATAATGCCAGTTAGAGATTCTCCCGCCCCCTATTACAACCTCACCACCACCTACCTATACGGTCCATTCTAAAAGTATTTATGTGGCTTTTTCCTCGCTAAGCAAAGTTTTTAAGTTATTGTTTAAGAAAAATTCCTTCAACCATTATTCTCCACTGGCTGAGTTGAAAACGATATGAGTGAAAAGCATCCTCAATGGAAGTTAATTTATTGGTATTGGTACTTTATAATTTTCTTAGTGAATCTTTATAGTGCAAGATGAGACCAAAGGCTCAAGTGGTCATTCATGTACAAAGTATTATAGTGGGGACATGGTTTTATTATATACATAGTGTGTGTTTGGATACCAGTTTGCAAGTGAGAATCAATTCTATTGATTTTAAATCACTTCTATCAAATATTATTCATTTACAATAATTAATTCCATCAAATATCATAATTAATTCTATCCAACTATAAATCAAACAGACCTATAGACAACACTTGTGAAAGGTAGCATAGTATTCCTTACCCCTTAGGTAGTTCTAGTATAAGCTTGCAATTTTGGGACTGCAGAAAACTTCTACTTCTTGAAGAGTTGCCCTGGACTCATCTCCAAAAATAGACTCCTTGCCATCCTCTCTCTTGGCATAAGACAATCCCAATCTAGACTTAGCTTGCCTTAAGTCACCAATTCCAGAATTGGTATCAGGCCCTGCAAAACCACCCATAACTGGGGCTAATGGAGGGCCTATGAGAAGGCCATCTGCCCCAAATTGTGGCCCCCCACGAGCATAATCAAATAGGGCTGCACCACTGCCACCAATCTTTGGCAAAATGATGGGTTTAGTTTCATTGTCTATCCAATAAAATAGGAAGGGATCAAATGTATCACAGTAGTCATCTGTGCTTCTATATCCTTCAGGGTTAAATGCACCAAACTTGAAAGACTTGTTTGTGTAACCAATTATCACACATGGCCCCTTGAAGTCACAGCATTGGTGGAAATCAGTTGCACTAAATCCATCAATTGTAGCCTTATAGCAGCATTTGAGTTCCTTCCCTGATCAAAATTATGTCAAATTTCATAGAAATAATAATAGTAATGATTCAAAATTTTCATAGTAATTTGCTAGCACCTTACTAGTTTAAAACTTGAAGAGAGAGGCAATACCTTTCAAAAATGTTTTGTCAACCAGAGAAATTGAGAAAGTGAGATCAATGTCATGGTATTTGATCTGAGGTTTTTCATCAACCTTCTTCCTGCCTATGTTCCAACCGAATAAGCAATGTGGGTTTGTCTTCCATATTTGGAATGTTAGAGAGTTTGTGATACAAGATGCCATCCACAGATGACCAACTAAACACTATCCATCTATCTTCTGGATTTCCACCAATAAAACACAATTCATGGCCTTATCCATATATGCTCATAAAATATCTTGCATCCCTTTCCATAAGTTCTAGGAACAAAATGATGCATGGGCTCCATCGTCAATACTCAATAGACTCACTTATATGGAAAACTTGGACCACATTAAACTTTTATATTATTGTCAATACAAATCATATTCCAATATTTCATATCTTTTTTTTCCCTAAGGAAATATAAATCTGAGCCAAAATTCTAGTTTTATACTCTCTTGGAAGACTCATGAGACAAATCAGGGCCCAAAATAGGGATCCAGAGCCTATTGAGTGGGCTTTGAGGACATTGATCAGTTATCACGGTTTAAGAATAGTTTTGTCCTACGGATCAGTAAAAGGGTATCTCTTTTCCCACCATTTTTTTCTATTCCCACCCCTCCTTTTCTTTTTTAAGTTTTGTTAATTCCTTAAGTACCCTCTCCCTCTCCCTCTCCCTCTTCCTCTTCCTCTTCCACCCCATCCTTCTTCCTAAACATGTCTCATTCTCCCACCCCCACTCAACGTGGGTTTAGGAACTCTCGTGCTCTAGCCATGTGTTTCCCTTACACTTGTCAAAGTAAATAAATTCGGTTCATCTAGGTTAATGAAAAAGTGAACCAAACAAGATTGACTCACTTTTTTGTGAGCTTGAAAAATTCCAACCCAACTTGACCTATTATGGGTTAGTGGATTAAGTGGGTTGACTCACTTATATCTTTTTTTAAAAAAATAAATATATAAAAAATCATAAAAATGTAAAAAATAGGAAAAATATAAATAAATTAGAAAAATGAAAATAAAAACATAACAACTAATTAACAAATCAATAATATCATCATTCATGCAATTCCAAATTCAAGTTTAATAATAATAAAACCAGGTCAAATCCAAATGAAAATTTTGAAATACAGTATCCACAAGTCCATAATATTGTGTCACTATAATTCACCAAGTGTCCACATCCAAATTTAAGGAATTAAAGGAAGCCAAACCATTCATCAACAAAAATTAAAAGTGTCTCTATCAAATGTCCTTACAACTCTTGAATTATCAAACTTAAAACAATTAAAAGTGCTACGCAAAGATTAGAGTTCTAATTGCCAAAGTGTCCATTAGTCAATGAATTGAATTTGTTGTCCTTATTCAGGAACATTAGAGTCATGGATTGTTACATCAACAACAACCTCCTCTTTCTCAACATCTTCATTATCTTCATCTACAATGATAAAGAAAAATTTTGTTAATAATGAATGGTTACGAATTAATAAGCAATTTTATATAATTTACCAGATTTATCAAAGCCTTTAACCAATTACGAGTTAAAATGATTGCTTGAACTTTGTTAAAAAACATGCTTGAATGATATTTGTTAACCACACAAGCACCAATGCTAAATGTGGATTCACTAGCAACAATTGTTATTGGAATGCTTAACATATCACTTGCAGCCCCATTTGAATAATGTTATTATCGATCTTTCAATAGCTCAACACATCTAAATTCCTTTGGTACTTCGTACAAATTTTGCCTCATCTAAATAAAGATCCAACTTGCACTACTATAAATTAAGGGTTTGGAGACTGAAAATTTTATGCCTCTTTAGAGACTGATTTAGCGACCGAATTTCTGGGATTTTTAACTAAAATACTGTTGGTCTCTAAATCGGTCGCTAAAATTAATTAGCCACCGATTTAGAGACTGAAATTATTGCAAAATTAGCGACCAATTTTTTGGTCTCTATTTTTTGAATAGCGACTGAAAATTAAGTCTCTAAATAATTAATTGGTATTAAAAAATGAAAAAAAATCAATTATTAGAGACCGAATTTTCAGTGTCTAAATATCATTTAGCAACTGATTTTTCAGTCACTAAGGTAGAGACCGAAAATACGGTGGCTAAAATAAGGATAAATAACTCGGCAATATTTTTCTCATTAGAGACTGAATATTCAGTCACTATTTTTTTTAAATTTACTAGAGACTTTTTTATCTGTATCTAATTTCGGTCGCTAATATTTTATAAAATAAAAATAAATAAATTTTCATAATAAAAATAAAATTATACCCGCCAAATCCCTAGAGGTCTTCTTTTCCCAATATCAAACCTCGTCTGAAATACTCCCTGATCCTCAATCATTCCTAATCCTCGTTCAAAGCCAAATACTCCCTGTTCGCCAAATAATCCTTAGCCATTGTTGTTCGTTGTTGATCGTTGCTAATCCTCGGTGCGCCACTGTTGTTGACGGAGGGCGCGCTGCTCTTCCCTGTTGTCAACGGAGCGTCGTTCCTCGTCCGTGTTGTTGACGGAGCACCGCTGCTCGTCCGTGCTATTGACGGAGCTCCGCAGCTCTTCCCTGCTGCTGACAGAGCGCCGCTGCTTGTATGTGCTTTTGACAGAGCGACACTGCTCGTCCGTGCTGTTGACGGAGCGTCGCTGCTCTTCCCTGCTATTGACGGAGCATCGCTGCTCTTCACCGAGTGCCCTTGCAGTTCACTGCTGGTTGTTGTGTACGCTGCACGAAGTCATTATCGCTGCGGTTCGTCTCATAGCCGCCGCAGGTACATTTCTCCCTAATAAAAAGAATTGTTTTTCTTATTATTAATGGTTGGCTGCATATGCGACGCTCTTGTCTTGGCCTCTAATCTAATCTAATGTGGCTACTGTAGGATCTTCTTTGAATTAATATGTATGTCTTGTCTTCACTTAGTAGAAGCATGATATATATATATATATATGAGCGATTAGTTTTATATTTCTCTATGGACCAAATTAAAATTGATTGAAATGGTACAAAAGAGATTGGCAAGGCAAGCATTTCTCTTCTTAACTTAATTGGTCGTCTTCTTGCATTCATTGATCACTAGCAAGGAATAGAATTTGTCTTTGTTGTTATACTATGTTATATATCAAAGTTCTTTGTGTTTTCAAGCTTAAAAAGGGAATGATCTTTAAAAGCTTTATTTAACCTTGCTGCAATAAGAGCGTGCGGATCCAAACTTCAATTGGATGATAATAAAGTAGGGCTTGTGATTCATGAAATTTAATAGGTTGTGTTATTTTTTTGTGGAATAGTGTTTTTGGTTTTTTGGTTCTCAAACTTGAGCAGAGAATTTCTGTACTTTTTCACATCTGTACCGACATTGTGTCATGGATCATTTTAATGAAAGACAATTCAGTCCTATACCACTATGAAAGTTGGATTGAGAAAACTAATTCAGTGTAGTAGTTTGATGACCCTTCTTTGTTTTTAGATTGTAAAGAAAAGAGAAGAATGAAGCAAAAAGAAAGGCTTTTTTTCTATTGGATATGTTGCTTGTTGTTTCAAGAATTGCACATTGTTGATTGATGCATAACAGTTTTAAAGAGCGAGTACCAAAACTACAAATATGAGTGGTTAATCTGAATGTTACATGGAAAATTACCAAAGAAATTTTGTAGTTAGATATTTTTAGTTCCTTGATGATAAAATAGGTTTAAAAAGAAATTGATATAATAGAGATCTATCATTGTTTTTATTTAGGAGAAAGCGTGAATGACTTCTCTATCATATTCATCTGCATAGTGAAACAGTTGTAATTAATAATTAAAGATGACCTTTAATACTGATCAGTTTGTTATATCTATAGATAGATATTTGTGTTAGGCAAAATTAAGAAAATTAAGATGTTCTCTGAAATCTGAACTAATTTGAAAAAAAAAATGTTACTCTCTTTTATCAGAGGTAGAAAATGGTGCAAGAAGATGGATACTCGCCACATAATGTAGATGTATATTCCGGTTTCAAACTAATATTGGTAGGGAAAGATAACATATTGCCTTTTCATCAAATTATTTTTAGTTGTCTATATGTTATTTGAAATCATAAGTTTGTGAAGTTGAAACTTTCTCACTCTTGATTTTGTGACTTTGTCTATATATATACTTGTCCAAAATTAGTATAGTATGCATGGCCTTTGGCATTGGGATATCATGACAACACATGTTGATTTGCATAACTTTAAAAGAAAGTTAGTCAACTTAATTAATAGTTGATACATAGAATATATTTTGAGTAATTTAAATTTTTGAATTTCCATTTAACTTTATAGTCTTATAAGATTCAAAAGTAATTTCCTGATTGTTTTTATACTGCAATTAATTTAAAGCAAAAAGTTCAATTTCCCTATTGAAAGGAATAAAATTTTGCAATTTGTTTGCAAGTGCAGGTACCAAAGAGTTAACATGCATGTCACAACAAGGTAAACATCACCTTATTCAAGTGAGGCTTCAAGAGCCTACCTCTAGTTCATAATTTTGTGTTGTTTTAATGTCTGCTTTCACCATATGGATCTAGTGGAGTATGTTTACTCATTATTACTACAAAACTAGGTGTGTGTCTAGACTAAGATTTTGTTTTGGCAAAAGATCTTTACTATAAATTACTTATGATACATTATGTTTTAATTTTGATATTGATGAGGTTTTTTTTATGATATTTTACTAATGTTTTGATGGTAGTATATCTCACTAAAAGTAAATAAATAAACTAAAATTAGTAATTAAATCAGTTACTACAAGGGTTAACATATTGGTGGCAATGTTGTTAAAAATGGTTAAAAAAACTAGTGGCTAAAGCCTTGAAATCGGTAGCTAAACCTGTTAAAAATTAGTATTTAATTTCAGTTACTAAATCAGTTTCTAAAATATACTAAATTAGTCTTTAAAATAGGTCACTAAATCAGTCTCTAAATCGATTTCTAAAATTGGTCACTAAATTAGTTGCTAAACTGGTCTGTATAAACTCTCTAAAATCAGTCGCTAAAATTAGTCGCTAAATCAGTCGCTAAATCGGACTCTAATGATTCGGTCTCTAAAGCAGTCTCTAACATCGGTCTCAAAATCGGTCTCTAAAATTTTAGTCTCTAAATTCGTCGCTAAATCAGTCTCTAAAAGTTTCAATGTCTTAATCTAAAATAGCCTTTAAGATCAGTCTCTAAATCGGTCTCTAAATTGTCAGTCTCTAAATCGGTCTCTAAATTGTCAGTCTCTAAATCAGTCTCTAAAATCAGTCTCTAAATCGGTCTCTAAATCAGTCTCTAAAATCAGTCTCTATATCGGTTGCTAAATTTTCAGTCTCTAAATTAGTCACCAAAATCAGTTTCTAAGTCGGTGGCCAAATATTCAGTCTCTAATTCAGTCGCTACAATTTAGCAATAAGAGATTTAGCGACTACCAGTTTTCAATCTCTAAATCGGTCGCTACACAATCTTGAGACTGATATTTGCGTATTAGAGACCGAAAAATCGGTCGCTAATTGATGAATTTCTAGTTGTATTGGATCTTCTAATGTCATCAACATTTTGACTTATATAATTGCTATATTCCTAAGATATTACAAGAAAAAAATAAATTAAGCAAGAGAAAAAAGTAGATAATAATGAAAAAATTAATTATGTAAAGAATCAATATTAGTAACTTACATTCAATGGTTCCATCCTTGCCCTTCCACTGGATTGGAAACTTATCAATGTTCTTGTCATGGACCAATAATTTGAGTACTTGAAATTAATCGTCTCATCACAAGTAGAGGGGTCAATCTTTAAATAGTAAAATCGAAGTGCATTAATTTTCATCCTTGTAGCAAGCGCCTTTGCAATTGAAAGAATGACACTGTAGTCATTCCAATACTTATTAAACTTACCAATCATCTTCTTAACCATGTACCTAATTAATGGATCATCACAATTGGAATTTCCCGTAACAAACATTCAATTTTCCAAACTTGCAAAATGTATTGATTAGAAGTAGGATAAGATGTTCCTGAAAACAAATTAGTTATTTGAGCAAATGGCCTCGAGAATTCACACATTTTTTAGCCCTTTTCCACTCATCATTTGATGGATGAAATTTGTAGCTTATATCCCAGATTGTGTATTGGCCAAAAGCACGATGATATTTTAGTGTACTTTCAAGCATGACATAAAAGTGGAATTCCATCTAGTAGGTACATCTAAACTCAAATCTACCTTAGTATCAATTCCCTATACTTGAACAACACACTTTTTAGATGTTATCTTTCTTGCCTCTGATGCTCTCACATATTTGATACTTTCCTTAATTTTGTGCAAAGTATCATAAGCCACCTTTAAGCCCTTTTGAACTATTAGATTTAAGATATGGGCACTCTCACATGGAAGAATTCATCATCACACAACAAACTATTTCACAATCTTAACATCTCACTCAAAATATCTTGCAAATTAACATTGACACTAGCATTGTCTAAAGTGATAGAAAATATTTTGTGATCTATACCCCACTTAGTCAAGTATTCAAATACTTTATTTTCAATATCATAATCAGTATGTGAAGGCTCCATTTTACAGAAAGCAAATTGGGGGTGGGGAAAGTAAAACTGACGGGTGGGAAGAACAATTACGTTCACTTGGATTCAATTGGGAAATGCCTAAACCATAAAAATAGAGAATAATTTTATTCCAATTCTGATTTTCATGCACTCACTTTCTCTTCCATCTTCTTCTCCTTCACATTTGTTTTTCAATTTCTCTTCCTTTCTTATCACAACACTTATCATATCTTACACTTTCTTTCTCTTTTTTCTTTCTATTATTATCTCCCCTCAATCTCTACATCCTAAACTTGGAGTGTGCATTGATATTTTTCCAATTTAATTTCTAATTAAACGAGACACTTAGCTCATCTCTAACTCAACAACTTTCAAAAGTTTTTTAAGCCAATATTTTATAAATTTTCATATTTTCCTGTACTACCATATTATTTTTATTATTTTAAGTAACCCAATCATTTTTTTATCTCCAACCCAAAAACTCTAAAAAGTTTTTTTAAATAGAATCCACAAACTATCTCACACTTATATATTTTATTATTTAGCTTAATTTTATATTATTTCTTTTAAAAAAACATGCAACAACCCACTTTTTAGATAGTTGTAGGTAGTAACTATTGCTCCACTTATGGGATTCAAGGTTGCTCTCCAATGCATAGGTGTCAAAAAATTGATACCCTAACTCTCCAACAACTGAGCTAGAGATGCCCTTGTTGCATGCATGTTTCCCATTTGAGTAAGAATAAAGATGGTTATACATCTAAAAATGCAGTAGGGGGATAAAGGAATAGTAATAAATGATTTTGTGAAAGATGGAGATAAATAGAAAGGAAAAAAGAGGTGGAGATTGATTTGTAATATGAGTAGAGTGTATGAAAATCAAGCTTGAGTAATGATAATCATAAACTCAAATTCACTTATAGGTCTCATTATTCACCTTGGCTTTCTTATTATTCCTCTTCCTTTCTTATCATACCATCCATCACTCATTTACTTTCTCTTTCCTCTCTCATTATTTTTGGGTGTATACAGAGAATTTAGAAAGAAGAAAAAGTAATAGATTTAAAACATAAAAATATTGATGTCATAAAAAAGATACCATGATATATAATCTTATTGTAAATGTATCTATGCATTTTATAACATGATAATCATCTTTCAGGAGATATTTCTTTTATGGACTTTAGAGTACAAAACACAATCAAACATATATATCTATCATCACAATCACTCATCCAAAAACAAATAATCCATATCCATGAAAGAATGCATTTCATAACCTCCTCCCTGAATTATATTACTCTACTCCATGAGAAGGTAAATGATTCTCTAACACATCAATTCGTGGTCTCTCACAAGTAACAGAAATCTCATCCCCAGGTCTATACTCTTTGAAGCATGCTAACCTCCCAAGTTCTTCAACTTCCTCTATAACAAAGTCCAGTTTAGCCACAGTTTCCACAAGCAGAGAAGCAAAAGCAGCAAAAGGCAAAGCTTCAGAGAACTCAAGGCTAGTGATTGCAATTTTACTAAGCTGGGGTCTTAACATCTTTCGTTCTGCTTCCTTTGACTGTTCAGCAGAACCCCTTTTGGTTTTCCAATCTAACAAAGCTGAAGAGTCAGTTTTAACACTTGAAAGTGAACCCTTTCCATGTTTTGTCTGTCCTGCATGTGCTGCAGCTATGGCAAGCATGTTGTTAGCTTGGCTGTCATTGGAGCCTAGAAAAAGCCTAGGCTGAGATTTTATAGCAGTGTTAAGGTCCTGCAATGCTTCATGAAGATGATCAGAGAGTATTTCTGGTGAACAATGGCGACGGTTCCTTATGCTATTGGCAAGTTCTATCAGCACTTTTGATACCTCTGCTGCAAGCCTTATGCAAGGGTCCTTGAACATGACTCTAACAGATCGTGGTGTCTGAAAGAAAATACCAAATTAAGCATAAAAAATAAATACTTGATCAAATAATAGTGGATTGAAGAGAAATTGCATTAATACATTTCTTTACATTTCTTTAACTTAGTGCATCATTTTTACATTTCTTTAACTTAGTCTTACTTTACTGGTAACTTACTGGTTTGTGTTGATAACTTTTTTCTTTTAATGTTTAAAAGTGCCATTAATTATAACACATTTCAAAAGTTATATTAACACAAAATAATAAGTGATAATACTAGTATGGAATTTATTTGATCATTGTCCTTTGTCAATTGAGATGTTAGGTTGTGAACTTGTGATCAGTTGCAGCTTCATATAAATGGTCAAATTTATTTTGAATAATAAAATGTTGAAAAATTATATATCCACACTAAAAAAATTGAGTGTAGGAAGTGTATAGATGAGAGAAATGAAAAGAAAAATGAAATGATGGGAGAGAAAGTGAGAGATGTGATGGTTGATGTGATGTGAAAAGAAAGAGAGAAATAGAAAGTAAAAGTGTGTGTATAAGAATGAGTGGAGAAAAATCAAAGTTGTAAAATGTTACCTTAATTTCTGTTCTCAAACACCCATGTAGAGCTACCACTGTATACCCAAATTGACGAAGAACAGTTCCAACTTTTACATACTGCTGCCATGGAAATCTATGACAGTACCTTGAATGCCTTGGTTCCCAACTTGCATGTAATGCCTGCCCAATTCAAAACAAAACCATTTGAAGATCAAGAGATTCTTTGGTACACCTGGTGTACAAAATCTAATTAACAACAGATTAATATAATCACTTTAAATATAAAATATTTGTGTTACAAAAAAAATGCAATTATTTAAAATTGATTGGCCTAGTGCATACAATTTGTGTGTATAAGAATTCTTGTTGAAGATCAACTTGTACTACATGCATGTTTTAAAATGAACCAAAAGCAGATGGATGAGTCACTTACCAGTGTTTCATCAGTGGATTTTGAATCCAATACAGCCTTATAACCTTTGTATATGGGGTCCTCAGATGATTTTATATCATCAGAGTTTTCCACTTCTCCATAAAAGTATTCGTTGACACAAGCTGCAAGATTTTACCTTGACTACTGTGAGTGTTAATTTACACAATTTACTTAATAGAAATTAAAAAAAGCATATGGATTTTTAAATTGTAATATAGGAAAGTTATAAACTTGTGATACTATATAGTGTATATGTTTATGATTTAGCATATATACCTTCTATAGATTTGGCTAGGCCTTCAAGCTTGAAAGCTGTGGAATTGTGGAGATCTTCCCCTGACCAATTTGGAAATATCAATAGACTCATCAGAAGGCATACGGCACAGCCTATGGCTATGGTGTAGAAGCGATCATGTGCAATCTTCAAGACATTATCAACCCGGTAACTCGAAACAGTTAACAAGTTGAAGGTCAAGAGAAATATAACCACACCATAGTCATAATTCTTCTTTATATATGGAAAGAACCTCATATAAGTGGCTGCAGTTCCTGCCAGAACAATATGACAGGACAGCACAATTTTAGATCCAAGTTTTCTTTAATTTTATTGCCTCTCATTTCTTATGAACTTACAATAAGTCAAATTTATGTTTGATATAAAATTATTCATAAGTCTTCAATAACAATCTTATATTATACATATGTGTGTGTGAGAGTTGGTCATTGATAAATGTTCTGAAAGCTCAATCCATATATATACCTATTATAAAAACTGCAGCTCCAATGAAAACAGCTTGAACAACCTGACCAGATGTATTTGCAACATACTTAATAAAAAATGCTAGTAATCCTGCTATTAGTGTCCCCAATCCTCTGTTGAGCCCTTTGCATAAAGTTGCCCCTGTTATCAAAACAAAGCTAGTACTAGTTAAGGTCATCTATCCCATGTGTCAATACTCTATATTACCACTACACTATTAGCATGTTTGGTTTACTCCAAAACCGTGTTATAAACGTGGATCCGGACCAACGCTAGTGAGAGTAGTGTTGATCCGGATTATAAACGCGTTTATAACGTGGTTTGGAGGTAAATTAAACACACTATAGATTAGTTTGGATGCACTTCTGTACAAGAACTTCTAGATGAAAAAAAATATAATGAATCAAAGAGGTAAAATGAATTCAACTTCTCCATAAGTTGAAATTAGTCTTTGTAACCACCTTCTATAAAAGCTCTCTCATTTAACTTCTCCATAAGTAACTCATTTCAACTTAGGGAGAAGTTAAATTCATTTGAACTCTTTGTTTTTTCTTTCTAGAAGTTCTTCTGCATCCAAACTGAGCCTATATGTCTAAGTAGAACACAAAACAGAATTAATTAACCATTTTATAGTTTTGAGTGAAACTGACCTGCTGTGAACTCAAACACCACCACCACTGTCATGACAGCCCAAATAGCATTTTGGCCAATCCCTTTGAAGAGTGGCTCCAACAGATACAGAAGAGAAACTAGAGTCAAAGATAAACCAACTTTGAATGCATGGATCACCCTTCTTGGGTCATCATGTCCCACCTTCCATGTAGTCTTCCAAGCCATAATAGGGAACCTCCTAAACTTTTCACCAAAAACATGCATACGTTTCTTCCAATTCCCAATGATTCTGTCACTCTCATTCCCAGCCATTGCCATTTCCAAGCCAGCATGAACTTTAGGAACCATTGCTTAATGAAAGGGTATTTGCAACTAGCAAAGAAGATGTCAAGATGGCAATCCAAATACAACAAGTCAAGAAGCTTCTCAAATGGTGTTTGCTGTGTTAGCAAAAAAGTATGTAGCCACAATAGAGGAAATATGTTTTTAAATAATTGGAAAGGAAAAGATATTTGTTGTGAAATGAAGAGGACTTTATATGATGTATGATGCTGAGAAGTGAGAACCCCAAGCTTCTTCAAGAGGCGTGAACTTTATATGGTGTGTGGTGTAGGGAGAAGCTGGCTAATGTCATTTGTGTATTCACATGTATTCCATTAAAGTACACTAGGTAGCTTTCTCAAGTCTTAAATAGATGTCACCAAAGTGCTAGCACTAATTGTGTTTCTGTTTGCAATGTCATTTCTACCTTCACATGCATTCAAAACTTTGTTGACTAAACATGTCAAGGAAAAATTGTGTATCGTTACATCTGTAAATTATTAATATTGATATATCTCCCTTTATTTTCTATGGTTATGCATATTTTTTCCTTTTCTTTTGGAATCATATAATTTGTTGTTGAATATCCCTCAACTAGAGAATTCCAATCTCATTAATCATTGTTTTTTATTTACATCACATCTATATTTCACTGGAACAAATGTATCATTTAAACCAACCACTCGTTTGTTGGTATTTCGTTAATCCTCGATGATTATCAATTTACTTTTAAAAGGAAAATGTTAATGAGTATATTAAGGAAATTATTTAAAGAATTAAAAATATAAAGTTTTTATTAGATTGTATGGTATTTAATGTTACAAGTTTAATGAATATCGTGATTTTTAATAAAAAATTATATATTAATTCCTTAACTAGTAGACTTATAGCACTTATTAATAATAGCAAGAGGCATAAAAACATCACTCTTACATTGTTGCACCATTTGATTTAGGATTTAGTTGATATACATTGTCAGTATATAAAAATTTAATTTACACAAATATTCAATGATATGTTGTCACGCCATTTATGAATAAGACACCTGATCATGTGACAAGTTTAGGTAGGGGATACCTATGGTTTATATCAAATTAAATTTAATGTGTAAAATATTTTTATACTCACACAGTATGTATCTAAACTTATATTATGTGTCAAAGAGTTGTGACTCAGTTGATAACGCAGGCTGAGATTGTGGGAAGAACTCTCGGGTTCAATCCCTACTAAACACACTCTTCGGGAGGGGTGAAGAGTCTTAATTGTGACTAAACCCCGTATAGGATTGCCCCTGATAATAGGGGATACCTATGGTTTACACAAAAAAAAACTTATATTATGTAATATTTTTGCACAAACTCATGTGTAATATAATGACTGCATACTTATTAATGAAGTCGTTTTTAGTGTGCTTAGATATTCCTCACTTAGCGGAGAGATCACCGTTAGGAGGAAACATTTAAACCATTAAAAGCTAAAGATGAAAATTTACAAAAAAAAAATGCATATAGATTCATTTCTTTACCCTTTTTTTCTAGACTATATGTGTATTCTCCCGGAAATGCAATACTACTCAAGTTGGGGACATCTATATCATGGTGAGGTTAGCTCTCTCAGTTTGGTTTATTTATACACAAGACTCAAAATCTATACCAATATTTTTTTTTTGTTTAAACCACATGTATCATTTATGAGAGGTAATCCTACTCAACCCGGCAACATCCACATTATAGTGAAAATCAAGCATATACCACTTAAACTAATCACCCGTTGGTAGATTTAGTTCTTTACTTTTAAATATCTCTTATAAATAAAAATGAAAAAAAATAACAGAGAGCTTATATAACAAAGTGGCATAAAAAGTCCATCATAAATCATTTTAAAAATAGTTAATTTGTTGTTGAATATCGTGAGAGTGACCGACAAAGATCTAATTTAACCGGCCAAGGTTACGTACAATAAGGTAACAATACAATGGCGAACTACTCGTCTGATTAAATTCAATAAATAGGAAACTCATTATGTAAATAACAAAAAATTATAATTCTATATTTGGTCTAATGTTGAAAATTAACCCAATTTAAGTTTGGATTTTTCAATACAATAATTTTTAATGTTAAAAATGTGAATTTATCACGTTTTAATGCTAAATCAAATATACTCATAATGTATTTTAAAGTTTAATTTTGATGTATTATAAGTGTCTAAAAAAAATTCAGTGATATGTTGGTTGTTATTTTATTTCATGAATTTGATAATCTTTAAAGATGTGACAAAATATAAATACATAAAAATTAAATTCTTTAATGAAAATATACAAAAATTACTGGTTAAGCTTTATATCTTTCTTTGTAATTGCAAATTTCACACTTGGGAGACACTGGACGTGTATGGAGTTGGATCAGCGGGAGGTAGCTTCGTCCTGGTTGACCTAGCTGAGCTTAAAGTTTGATTCGCATTAAAATAAGGAGGTAGTGAATGTAGTTCAAAGGTGCCCTTAGGTTCACGGGAAATTGGAAATTGGTCAGAGGGTCCTTGTTACTGCTCATGGGAAAAAGGGTAACCACTACTTTTAAACAAACTGCTTTTTTGTTACCCTTTTGGTAGGGTAGGTAGCAAAGCTCAACAGACAAAGGTAAAAATAACAACTAAGAATTCTCGAGAATACAATTCAAATGGAAACTGGAAAGCCTCCTAAGAAGGAACATAACCATATATTGTATGTGAGTGAGTGAGTGAGAGAGAGTATGTACTGATCTGGCAGCGTATTCTATAGGACACCTAACTGTAATAATGACCGCAATATCTATCAACAAGAAACAAAAGAAACGCATATTTGAGGTTAACCTAACTTCATGGAACACAACCTATGCAGTTCTCTAACAGCAGGATTGATGTTGCATTAATTGATTTCATTTTTTGGGTGTAATGAGTGGTTCTCTCATGCATTTCAAACTTCTCTATGCATTTGAAGCTCAGTTTTCACCATGTAGCACCATTCCTAAATGCCATCTGTTTTCTGTTCTTTCTGTTCACGTTGTAAACGCTGATTTTTTTTTGTTAAACTGAAGTATCTTGTGATGTGATCGACAGTAGCAAAAATCTTGGCGTCTAGCCAATAAATTTGTTGGTCGGTAACATGAATTAATCCCTAGAGAAACTTGATCCCAAATGAATGAATGAATGATAATAATGATACTATTCCAAAGATATCGTAATGACCACATGACCAAAAAAAATGGTCTGAGAACATCAGCCTGCAACTGATTTACATACATAAAAATATGAAAACATATACATTATTTTTTAAAAAAATCTTCATATTATAATTAAATTTTAAAAATATATATAATAATTTATATTTCTCTAATACTATATTCCATTTAAAAAACAAATCATTGTTTGATAATGGGACTTACAATTGGGTATAATTTATTCTAAAAATCAATGATTGAGATGAATAATGCACATTTTACGAATCACGTGATTTAATGCTCATTTGTTTTAATGTTGCTCCAGCGCAAAATCATGGTTTCGCAAAACTAAATTTAAATCACTTCCATTAAAGTGTTTCATAAAATATTCATTCATTATCTCAACCATTGATTTCTAGAATCTATTTTATTCAACTGTAAACCAAACAAACACTTAAATTCAATTCTGCAAAACCATTGAGTGTGGAAAAAATCAAGATTGATGAGCAAAATCTCTCATCCACAACCAGAAGAAGAAAACTAAAAACAGAAAGGTATGGATTTTTTTTCTTAAGAAATGGATCAAAAGAAAAGACTAGCATGGAGGGGTAAAGAAGGTCACTTGTAATAAAATGACAGTAGCTCATTTCTTATTTTCAAGCCAACGGCAGCAAACCAACAAATATTCAACCATTCCAAGAGACAAGCTAATGCCAAGACTTCGTTTTTATTTATATTATAATTATAATTATAATATTTGTTGCCTATGTTCACCACTCACAACATGCAATGTGAGTTTTAGGGAGACAAATAGCCCCGATAATTAACAGCAAAGTTTTGCAAAAATTCATAGGGTATACCTGCCCAAGTCCCATTGAAACATTACTTTAAAATCAGCTAAGAACTTGCTCCAAATACACGGATTCTCTGCTGGATTTGAACCCGGCAGCAAGGACAAGCAGCCTTACCCTTTTTTCCATACTCATCACTGCAACTAGCACACATAACTTGGTGTGCACATGGCAAGAAAACAACAGAGACGTCATCTTTCATACATATAATGCACTCTCTGTTGCCATTCACTTCTTTCTCTGAAAAATCCTCCAGATTATCTAATTCTTGAAGCAGCTTAGCAATGGTCTCTCTTTGGGGCTTGCCACCCTCATAATCACTTATAGGTGAAGTATTTGATTGGTGATGCAACTCAGCAGACTGAACAGATGCTTTAAGGCGTGAAAGCTCCTGCTCAAGTCTTAGCAGATCATCCTTGTGGCGCTGGAAATCTATCTCTATCTTCAGCCGCAGAGCCTCAAGCTTCCTCTTATTATTAGACTCAGCTGCTTCCTTAGCTCGGCGTTCCTCCTCAACTAGAGCAAAGGCTTCCTCTTTAGCCTTCAACTCCTCCTTCCACTTAACCTGTAGTAAGTTATAAGTTATTACACAGAATAAATGATTCAGAAGTAATATAACACAGGGTCTGTAATATAAAATTAAATTTGATCGGAAGTATTTTTCCAGAAACTGCAGTTTTCACAGTATTGAGATTCAATGGTGAGGGATGTAAGAATATATATATTGTATGAAGCTGACAAAATCATAGCTAACTAATTGAAAGGACTTGAATGGAATGGAATCAACAGAAAGAAAATTCAGGTATAATAATGACCAATAACCAGATGATATACTTCCGAGATTATGGATACGAAAGCAGCTAGAGAATATAATTCAGGATCATCAAGGATTGAAGGAAACAAGTTTTCTGAGAGAAATACCCATGAATACACAGTATGCTGTACCTGATAATTGGAACCAAAAAATTTACAAAAATTATAACTCCAGAATATTAGAACAAGTTTTGGTGAATTGTTCAATTGAAATAAATTCAATTTCAATCGGTTCGAAACTGCTTATAATATAAATTACGAAAAAAATTATAACTCCTAAAATTTGGGATGGGCCCAACTCAACCCCAAAAAGCTAGCTCAAGGTGTGAAGATTGTCCAATCTTTATAAAGAATACTACCGTCATATCTCAAGTCACATGGGCCCCACTTATGCCCAAGACTGGACATCTATAGTATAAAGTTTGCGGGATTGCACATCTACGGGTGGCCCAGTATCAAATCTAGAAAAAACTCTAATACCATCTTAGAATTTGGGCCAGGTCTAACTCAACCCTACTAATGGGGTGAGGATTGCTCAAGCTTTATATGGACTACTTTGGTCATATCTCTAGTCGATGTGGGATCTCAACAATAACCTCTATTTCCACTCATTAAATACCCTCAAAAGAGAACTATAATGTTTGAATGGAATGGAATCAACAAAAAGAAAATTCAGGTATAATAATGACCAATAACCAGATGATACACTTCCGAGATTATGGATACGAAAGCAGCTAGAGAATATAATTTAGGATCATCAAGTATTGAAGGAAACAAGTTTTCTAAGAGAAATACCCATGAATACACAGCACACTGAACCTGATAATTGGAACCAAAAAATCTACAAAAATGATTAACTCCAGAATATTAGAACTTAGAAGTTTTGGTGAATTGTTCAATTGTAATAAATTCAATTTCAATTAGTTCGAAACTGCTTATAATATAATTACAAAAAGAATTATAACTATTAAAATTTGGGATGGGCCCAACTCAACCCCAAAAAGTTAGCTCAAGGTGTGAAGATGGTCCAATCTTTATAAAGAATACTACGGTCATATCTCAAGTCGATGTGAGATCTCAACATGGGCCCCGCTTATGCCAAAGATTGGACATCTATAGTATAAAATTTGCGGGATTGCACATCCACGGGTGGCCCAGTAACAAATCTAGAAAAAACTCCGATACCATCTTAGAATTTGGACCGGGTCTAACTCAACCCTACTCATGGGTGAGGATTACTCAAGCTTTATATGGACTACTTTGGTCATATCTCTAGTCGATGTGGGATCTCAACAATAACCTCTATTTCCACTCATTAAATACCCTCAAAAGTCAAAAGAGAACTATAATGCTTGAATTTGATGAGCACGAAAGAGCAATGACAAACACTCCTAATGAGCAAACACTCCTAATGAATCAAGGCTAGACTCAAACTGCAGAGATACATCTCATGATATTACAGGGAAGCGGTTTATTTGATATTAGTTTGGAAGATTCCGCCACAAGACTGACCATGGTACGGTGCCAATAGGAATATATAGTTGAAAAATAACCAGCAAAGAGCTACAAAACTAAAGATGTAGTAGTTTCATTAAATTAGCTAAAATCAAACAGTTATGTGTGTGAGTGCTACAATACCTTAAACATATCATATGAGATATATTATCAGCATCTAAAGTATGAACTTCTTCCACATGACAAAATGGAACAAAGAATAGCTAAGCCTTATCCCAGTAGATAGAATTAGCTACATAGACAAACAATCACAATTGGGATCTATTGAAAACCGGATTTTGAACAAAAACATCTAAAAGGAATGAAATTAGCATATATAATGCTGCATTATCATATTTCCTAAATCTTTGTTGGGGTTAAGTTAAATCTCATTTATCATTATATACATTTTGAAGATTCCACTTAAAGAAAGATCTACAGCTCAAAGAGTAATATATTACGCCGCAATATCCTTAAACACCATGCGCGTGTATTTGTCAAGCTTGTCAATAGTGGCCAAAGAAGCCGCTATTTTGCCAAAGGCAAGTTGAAGTGGGCCCCTCTCCTAATTGCTTGTGATGGAGCATTGTAGCTTCACAACACTCCATGCCGCCATCGCGATTAAATAATAGATTATTATACAGCTATAATGCCTCAAAAAGATTGAAATTCTTTTTTCTTTTTTTTTGCTTTTTCTAATGAATCTCTGTTTTACACTTTTACCCTTAATAAAATCTCTTTTCTACATTCTTACCCTCCCCTAAACTCGATGAAATCTGTGTTTTATTCTCACTTAAATCCACCTGTTTCAGCTTGCAAGTCCAGCATGTAACACATTAGTCCTCCTTAGCCTCTATTTTGCATGCAAGTACTCCTTCTCCAGCATTTGATTTGGATCACATGTCCTCCTCTAGCCATTATTTTTTAGTATTAAATGATGACTGTGTCTTATGATTTGAGTACTTTAGGTTTTGAGAATCAGTGTGTTACAAATTATGAATTTTACCTTGCATCTGCTATCTTTGGTGTGGCGGCTGCTGCACAATCTGCTATGCAGCTGTAGCATTTTCATAGTGGCTGCTTCACGCCACGCTCTGCCATTAACTACTTTGGTGTGTGCATATATACATACTGACAAGTATGGACAAACACAGACATGGATGCAGACAATTTAAAATGTCCCTTAGAATTTGAAGCGCCATGTCGTGTACTCATGTCTGACACAAATGTCAATTATGTGTCCAACCACAAGCACGACTCCATATTTAAGTCTCCGTGCTTCATATCAACGTAGCACATCAATACATATGCAATATGTATGAAATGCAATAAAAATGAAGAGGGAAAAAATACAACATTTTCATCTTTTTCAAGTCACAAATTCACAATTATTAACCACTACACTGAACTATAAAGTATTCAAATCTCCAAATTAGATATGCATTCAATTATTTGGGTTAGAAATAACTAAAGTCTAATGTAGAAACTATCAATTTCAATTTGACAATGGCAAACTGTGTGTCACACCCACACTAATCTGGGCCATATTGAAGTCTGATTTTGAAACATGTTACTTTCTTTTGGTAAAGACCATGAGGTGTCTCCACCCCTTTTGCATGTGGGAGTGGGACTAATCCCTGTTAGGGTATCAGCTTGGCCCTGGCCACAAGGTGCTTCCAATGGGCTTCAAGCCCCTAAACTACAGCTAAAGTCTACCCAAATGGAGCTTAATTTGTAAATTGAGCCATACATTGTGATGAAACATGTTACTTTCATTCTGAGATGTAAGTCCAGCCAATAAATTCATATGTCATTGACAATAGATAAATAAAAAATGGGGGAAAGGAGATAACCTCAGCTTCTTTTTGACACTGTCTAATCTGAGCCAATACTTCTTGTGTCTCCAATATCTTCTCTTTTTCATCAGAAATCTCCTGCTGTAGCTTAGCTTTCTGTTTTTCCCAAGCTAGAAGTTTCTTTAGGTATTTTTTCTCCCTTTTCGCCACTTCCAAGCAAGCTGTGACTGACTCTGATGCACTTAATTTGGAAGCCTCCATCTCTGCCTTGATTTCTGCATTCTCTGTCTCTAGTCTTCTCACAGCTGCATTTGCACGGTCCACTTGACCACTGGCCTTTCTCAAAGCATTCTCCATCTCTGAGAGCCTCTTCATGGTTGTATCCTCAAGTGCCTGTTTCCCTTTCTTTAATTTTTGAGTCTCTTCTCTTTCCATCCGTAACATTTTGAGCTCAGTCAGATCACTGCTTAGCTTTCTTGCTGCTTGCATTGCCTTCAGATGAGCCCAATCTTTTCGATCCTTGACCTGTTTTTCGAGATCCTTAATCTGATGAAATAAAGTTACTATCACCTCATCCTTCTGATCTTCTGCCACAAGCTCCAAATTCTCATCAAGATTTAAATCACGAAATTTACTCAGCACTGAGTTCACAGCATCTTGGTTATCAGCATTCTGAGAATCTCCAGACTGATCAGCTGGAACTTCCGCCCCAGCTACAGCCGAAGAATCCAACGTAGACCCAGTGCTACGGCCAGGAGAGGCCTTTGCCTGTGTCTGTGATTGTTTGGAGTTTGCCCTAAAACCAGCAGCAAACATAGCAACATTTCTTTTCAATAAGGACTTCATTGATGGAGAAAGATTAAACCTCTTTGGGAATTCAATATCTCTTTGCAACTGTAAATTCATCTCTGCACCACAAGAGAAGATTCCATTCACTGGAAAATCCAAGCCTCCCCCATTTCCAAATCCCCAACCCCCATGAAACCTGCACAGAGCTGGAGCCATAACACCAACCGAATTGCCACCACCAGCCTCAACAGTAGCAGGAGCAGGGCACCCACCTCCAGGCACAGGAATTTCCATAGTACTAGCCCTTCCCACATGAAGATCACTCATGAGCAGACACCACATTGCATCACCTTTACTCAAATGAGGCCTCACCTGTTGCAACAAACACACCATACCCGCCAAAGAGTACTCCTCCAACTGCCTCAAGTCAGAGAACACAGGTTCAGCCTCATCCAAATCCCCATTATTTCCACCACCACCACCACCACAATTGCTATTCAAGAACGCTAGGGAGTTATGCAAGATGTTTGTCAGCACATCCATTCCACCATAACAATGACCATTTCGCAACATGGCTTTGACAGCAACATCCTCATCATAGCCCAAAGCAACAAGCTTTGAGACAGCTTCATTGTATACGAATTCCAAGTTTTTCAATAAGATCTCTTCTAATTGTTCCTCCGTGCAATATCCCCATCCAGTTTCCTCATTATTAGGGTTGGGGTTTGGGTTGGGATTAGGGTTCTGAGAAGAAGAATCGGTGAGACCCAGGTTGTATTTGAAGGGTTTGAGACCAGACTCGGCTATGGATTTGGATATGGCATCCTTGTCACAAGAATCGGAATCGGGTTTTGCCGATGATCGAGGCCTCCGATTAGCTCTGATATGCTTTTCTCTCATGGTGCAACCCATGTGCGTTTTTGGATGATTTGGTTTATAATTAGGTGAATAAAAAGAAACGGAGAAATTGGGTATCGAAAAAGATGATCAAGATCGAAACTTGAAGGAAGGAAAGCGAAGAGAGAATACTCACAGAGGAGGATCGAGGGGTGGCAGCTGATGGAGGAAGAAGAGAACACTGAGAGAAGGTTGTTAAATAATCACCACCATTTTTGTATTTGTTTTTTGTGGAGAGTTTCAGTACTGAGAATCAGCTCATTCTATGCATGTGGTAAGGTAAGGTAGGGGTCTGCGCTTATTGAAACGCTGATCTTTGAGCATAGAAGGGAATATCAATATGTTGCTTTCATTTCATTTTATTTTAGATTTTTTTATGCATTTCCATATTTCCATATATTTTTTTTTAGTTTGATTTGATCCTGTAATAATTATAAAATAATTAAAAAAAACTAGCGATGTGCCTATGCGTTCGTAATCGTACGGGTAATTTTGGAGTATTTTTTAATAAAATATAATTTATAACAGCATACAAAGATATAATTGCATCATATTAATAAAGTCATTCCGCATTCGATTTCCACCAAACACATTTTTAAAAAGGGACAAAGAGTTTTAATTATGACTTAGTGTCCCTAATAATGGAAAATATATCTGATTAACACAAAAAAATATTGGCAAAGTCATTGTATTTATATATTATTTATATTTCATCAAGAGAATTTGCAAATTATAAGATTATATAAAGTTGAAATACATATCTTACATTATTGTAATAATTTTGACATGTTTTACGAAGAAATTTGATCTTCCGGTAATCTCATAACGGCAGCAGGAGATAATCTTTACGACGGAGAGACGACATATAATTGTGACTGAGTACTAAGTAGGATTGTCCCTATAATAGGAAATATATGTGATTAACACAAAAATAATAAGTAAAGTCATTATATTTATATATTAATTATATTTCATCAAGAGAATTTACAAATAATAAGATTATATAAAGTTGAAATACATACAATACATTGTTGTAATAATTTTGACATGTTATATGAAGAAATTAAAGTACAAAAGTAAACTTGTTGAAGTCCAAAAAAAAATAATGAATATATAAGTAACCTTTTACATTAAATTAAGAAAGAACTATTAATAAAATGCATCAAAAGTACGGATGGCAATTGAGCCCAAGCCCTACGGGTACCCGCAATGGGCAGGGTAAAAACTCGTAAAGCAGGTATGAGCGCGGGTACGGGCAAAGACCCACATTTTTTCATGGGTACGGGCATTTTGATGCCCAGTCCGCCTCATACTCGCACTTATATATATAATTATTTAATAAAAAATACCATATATAATTATATATAGGGATATATTAATTTTATTAAAATATTTAATATATTTATACATATTTTTAAAATTGATATATATAATATATTACAAATTAAAAATATATTTTTATAACTATGTATTTATGTTTTTTTACTTTATAATATATGACTAATTAGTGTTAATAATCATTTTTTACATATCTAGAATTCTAACACATGCTATCCAAGTTTATAAAATAGTGTGACGTGAAAATATATTGTAATATTTAATAAAAAATTTGAACTTTAGATCATTTGTTGTGTTTTAGAACATTAACATATTATGTTTCAATGTAATAAAATTGTTGTACCACTGATATTTAAAAATTATGTTTGAACGGTCTTTGAGTAACTTTTTCAATTGAGATATAGTTTTCTTAAATTAGTATTTTTTAGCAAGTTGTTAATTTTTTACTTAATAAAAGTGCGGGTAACGGGCGCGGGTACGGGCATATAGATGCCCAGCGGGTATGGGGACGAACACTAAAGTTACTGCCCATCCAGGTACGGGCGCGGGTACGGTTTTTTTTTTAAACACGGGGACGGGCACTGTGGTACCCTGCCCAGAGGGTACCCATTGTCATCCCTAATAAGAGTAGACTTCGTAACATGTTCTTCACTGTCGTATATAAACAAAACTAGTGTAGAACCCGTGCTTAGAGAGTAAAAATTATATATATATAATTTAAAATAATATTAACGGTTTTTTCATGAAAAGTTTTTATGTATAATTTACTTTTATTTTACTATATAATTTTTAATAATTTTTTGCAAAGCTTTCATTCCCGTAATATTTGGTTTTATCTCTATAAATTAATTAATTATCATTAAGTCTTTTCATGTATTTTTAACATGTAATTTAATTAATTACCCCTAATTTTATTTATTATCATTGCAATTAAAATAACAATAAGAAACAATCCTACAATACTACTATCAATAGTTTTCTTGTAATAATTTCATTCTTGCGTAATTTTCGTTTACCCCATGAACTATACATTAATGACAATAAATAAAAAATTTCCCCTACTTTTTAATTATTATCATTACAAATAAAAAATAATTAAAAACTAATCTACATTAAAATTTAAAAGGTCATTGAAAAATTTAATCTAAGCAAGAAAATATCCTTCGATTAATAAAAATAAATGAATGAATTTTAGAATGCTTTTTATAATTTTTAATTTGAGAAATATTTAATAAATTAAGAATAATTCTATATCCTCCTACTTCACTATCCTACAAATCCTCCTATTATTAAATAAAGCAAGTATTAAATGCTTTCTCTATTTTTAAAACATTAAATGCAATTGCTTTTTGTTTAGGATTTACTTTATATAGTATTAGGAGGATTTGTAGGAGGATAAATTAGGAGGATATAGCATTTCTCTAAAATTAAAAGTCTGTAACTTATAAATCAATTTCGTCGAAGAGATTTACGTTATAAATAATTGATTACAAATTATTTTTTATTTAATAAAAGTATATAAATGCATGATTTTTAGAATACGTTATACTATTTAGAAAAAATAAAAATATTTAAAAAAGTTTTTAACTTAAATAAGAGAATATAGCAACATATAAAATACTTGCATCCAATCTCATGCCCACCGCAACCCACTCCCGCACCACCAAGCCACAACCTTTCTGCAAGTAGCGCTCCACAACCACCTCTTCCTACCTCAAACATATCTCTGTGAGAGAGAAATCTTAGACTGAATCACCAGCCGCAACCACCACCGCCTTCAATCTTACGGCCACACCCAACAGCGGTGCCACCACGACACCAACACTCTGCAGAGAATAGTGGACATCTCTTCACCATGATCATCGTTCCCGTTTCACAGTACTATCGATCACCGCCTCTCTACAAGTCATGGCCCCACCATGCCAAAAATAGAAATGAAGAACCTTTTTAGAAGATAAAACCATGACAAAAATTCAGAAAAGGGCAAAAAAGAGTTGATGCAACATATAAAATTTTAAAATTCATACATAAGACAACCACTTAAAACAAATAATCACTATTTTAATCTGAACCACCAAAAGCACAAATAGCCACAAAACAATGTCCAATATGGGTTAGAAGTCAACTGAACCCAATGTTTAACAATTCACACAATCATAAAAAGCAACCCAACATCATCAAATGCATTTTTTTTTTAAAAAAGATAAACAGTTGCATAAAAATTGCATAAAAGTGAAACAATATATATGCTAAAAAATAGGAATGGTTGAAAAGAAACAGTTAGAAAAGAAATGACTTTTTATAAGCAAAAGATAAAGAAATAAAATATTGCATTTTCTAACCTACCTGTCCTGCAGTCAGCATATCAAGTCCACCAAGCAACTAAAATGCACTTGTTCAAGATCACCATATGCGCTATAAGATAGCCAACAGACGAAATTCCAAATAAGAGAAGAATGAAATAAACAAAAAAAAATCATACCTTCAACAAAGGAGACAAAGAAGAAGGAGAATCATAGACAAAAAAGGAAAAAAGAACAACTTACCACCACCATATCGCATCTAGAACCCGACCGTTGCACCATCAGGCTCTGCCTCAATCGCATGCCACACCCCTCAGTGTTGCCAACACAGTTGCACGTGAGTCGCAATCAACACCTGTCTGCCACGCGACGTTGCCCTCCTTGCGGCTGGAGCCATGGCGGCTGTACGTAGAAGCCATTACCTTATACTTCAACATAGAAAAGGGAAGAAAGAATCACATGATTATTTTACTGAATCTCTACTGCAACAATCCCACCATTCAAGCATCTTTGATGGAAATTTTGAGAATAAAAGAAATGCAAAAGAGTTGTGTTTTGTTTGTAAGAGTAGGCAAAAAGCTTGTGCTTTTGGTGCAAATAAAGATGACCGAATGGGGAAAGTGTAGAAGCCATTTCCCATAATAAAATATAAGCATTTATTCTACATAGCGGATTCCAATCCATCAACATTTAATCTATCAATTTTTAATTTCAAAATCAAAATTAAATACTTAATAAGCAATTAATATAAACATCAGAATTCACGGTTTTCAATCCCACTATTTCTTCTACATGGGAAAAGTGTATCACTTACTCATAATTTAAATTTCCAACTCATTCCCATTTCCAAAACCCATTACACGATAATTCAAATTTTGAAATCAATTTTTTTTAATTTTAAAAAAATAAAATACGATATTACAGTTTTAACCTCATTTTAGGCGAGAAAATCTTGTCATGGTAAGTGTAAAATGCATAATATAAATACATACAGTGATTATGAAATAGTTAGCTGAATTTTCACACAAAATTACCACAAAATCTTCATCTCCCTACTTTTGATAGATCACCCTAATGTTGTCATTTAGGTTAGTTGAAAATTAACCTTGATTTCCATGTTATTTTTTGCATCGTAATCTTATAAACATGGTTATTTTTATTTTATACCTAGGGGTACAATTTTGTTTCAAATTATCATAACTAAACATCTACTTAGCAATAACTAACCGATTCACCCTTAAGAAAATGTAGTTTTTAACTACCACTATTAATTCAATATCATCACTCATATTCTTAAGAACATAAATTTCCCAATTCTAATCAATGTTTACTGCAATAATTTTAGCTCTAAATAAAATCATTATCCTTTAAAACCATTTTATTCTAAAGGATAAGCATCAGACTTATTTCCTTACAAGAGAATGTGAAAAATAAAACAGGGGGTAAAATATGTTTTTTAATCCTTATAAAATTAGTGAGTTTTGTTTTTAGTCTCTATAAATTTTTTCTTTAAAAGCATCCTTCCAAAACATTTTTGTTCTAAAATGGTCCCTACCATTAATGAGTCTCTCTTAAGTGATGATGTGACACACCTTTATTATTGCGGTCACCATTTCTAATTGTTATCATTAATATTAGGTGACATTTAACACATTCAATTAACCCTAATTGACTCTAATTATTAACATGAAATATAATTAAAATAAAAAGAAGAAAGAAAAAATAGAAATAAAGCCTAGACTATCTTCGTTTTTGTCACCATCACCGACGTTTGTCATTGTTGGCTACCCTCTCCAGTTAGGGTCCATTTTACTGGAAACTATCACTTTACTAGCTGACAAATCTGTCTTAAGGGTTCCACACACCCTGCTTATCCTCAATTCTTTGTTTTCTCAATTTCAAATCTCAACAATATCTAGAGAGCAAATAAAATTGCTCCAAATTAATGGCTACAGGGCATCGAAGAACACGGGAAAGTGTCATTGTTATCATTAAACATCCAAGGAAACAATATCATGGCAGCCTGTTTTCACATGGTGTGTTGTCAAGATCTATGAGAGGTCTTTGAATATACTATATTCAAAAGGAATACTCTGATTGAGTAAGGGAAAACAATATGAAATTAAAATTAACCTTTCCCATTTCGAAATCGTCGAGGGGACCATGCTGCCAAGTGCATTTCCTTCTGCACTAAGATACACGAGCGAGGAGTAATTCGCAAGCGTTGAAGGTAGGGTTCCTTCCAGAATGTTTTGGTTAAGCTAGAGGTATGCGTTGAGTGGTAGAGGCGCAACGACCTCTTAGAATGGCTTCAGGCCGTGCCACACAATGGGGAAGCCCTAAGTCAATGGTTGTGAATATCCATTCATGTTTTTGCGTGGTCACACTATGCCATGGTTGTTGTTGCCATGGCTACCAATGGAGTAAGAGGGTTATGGGACTCTACCCCTACTTCCCGAGGAAGAAATAAAAACTTATTTTTTTATTTTTAATTATATTTTATATTATTAATTAGAGTTAATTGTGGTTAATTGAATATGTTAAATGTCACCTAGGATTAGTAACTATCCGGTAGAAGGGGGGTGACTAGGATAAAAGTATGTCACATCATCACTTAACAGACTCGTTAACAACAAAGACCATTTTAGAGCAAAAAAAAAATTGGAAGGATGTTGTTAAAAAGAAAAATTTTATATGGACTAAATGCAAAACAAGCTAATATTATAGGGATAAAAAAAACATATTAAAAAAGCATAATTAAAAAACGCAATACTAAAAAATAATCATGGAAAAGAATAATCCTCTAAATTCCACTACAATAAAAATTTAATGCATGCAAAAGAATAAAACAATTATCATTGAAGAAAATTTTAAATATATGCTTACTAAACAAAGAAATCTAAAAATCCCTTCACAATACTATAAACACCATTCCTCACCTCAGTAAAAATTACATATAGACCTTCCATTTAAAAGGAGTAAAATTATAATGAGGTAAAAAAAATCCAAATAACATATGAAAAGTAGAGAAGTTGTTGGAGGAATTGAACTCACATGACAACTGTTATCCCCCGATCTAATGATTGATAAAATCTTCAAGCAAAACTACACAACAAAAAAACAGATCACTCTTAACAAAAACAAGTTAGATTACCTCATTTATGCAAAAAAAGGATAGAAGTTGAGAAACTAAATGCAACACTATCACAAACCAGCACCATCCAATAATGCTACCATGCCTGGGAGTACCGAAAAAAGGTAAAGGCACCAAAAGAATTAGGGCTTTTCCAAGAGATGAAGGATTAAGTTACAAAACAAACAACTCAAAACAAAGAGAAAATCAAAGGATAAAAAGCAAGGAAGAAGAAGAAAACATGAAGCTCAGTGAAGAGATGGTGGGTTCAGTGAAGAGAAGCCGGAAAAAAATGTAGAGAACACCCAATATGGCAAGAAGAAGAAGAAGACCATATGGGCTTAAGGAAGAAACTACACAAGCAGGTCAAAATGAAGAGAGAAGGAAATATGAGACGATTTAAAAATAAGGACCGCTCACCTAGTAAACGGAAGAAATGCAAAAGTCAATAAAGATTAACACGTTCCCATTAAAAGCCCATTAAAACCCACACAAAAAAAAATCATCCCAATGATTTCCATTAAAAGTTTACAAAATACCAACAAAATATGAGAGAAATAAAAATAAGGACCGCTCACCTAGTAACGGAAGAAATGAAAAGTCAACAAAGATTAACACGCCTCATTAAAAGCCATAAAAACCCACACAAAAAAAATCATTTAATGATTTCCATTAAAAGTACTAGTCCCTATATAAGACCCTCTCAACCGTTTCACATGGTTTAAGAAAAAATAGTTAATGTATTGATCTTTAAAAAAAATTATAGCATTCCACATATACCCTAATTTAAAGTCACTATATTTAAAGGTATTAAATATTACATGATGGAAGACTCCAAAAGTCAATTTCCAATGGTTTCCAATAGTGTTGTAGTTAACATGTGGGGTAAAACTTCATTAATTATTCACACTCGTCAATATACGAGGAATAAAAGAGTTGAATTATAATGAAGGGCAAATATGGAAAAATACTTTATCTAAAAATTTGTAAAGAGTCTTTTATTAAGGGACACTCAATTCTTTTAGAAGAGGTCTTATAAACAGGGACGGAGGGAGTACTAACAAAGTGAATAGGTTGCTACAAGGTCTAAAAATATTTAAAAATAACCATATAGCAAATAAAAAGAAACAAGGGCTTTAAATACAACTGAAAGTATAAATAAAATATATAAGAAGCATTTTTTTGTTTAAAATGACGAATTTAGATAGATTTAGGTCATCTTTTATCATTCAAATTTTAAAAACATAAAGTAAGTTTTTTAAATTTTAAGAAAAAATATTAGAAACGTAATCCTATCAACACTATCTATCAATACTATTACAACCTCAATTTAAGTCGGGAATAAGAACAACACTTAAAAGTGTATAATAATCCAACAAGTCAGTAGCATGATACAATGCCAAAAAAATATAAAAATACACAAATAAATATAAAACAATTTGGGGCTTTGAATAATTGAAAATATAAAAAATAATATAATGAACAATTTTTTTATCAAATTAGCAGATTCAGACAGATTCAAACAATATTTTGTAATTTTATTGTCCAAACAGAAATTATATTTTTAAAATTTTAAGAAAAAAAACCAAAAAATAATCCTCTCAACTCTGTTATAACATAAATTTGATGCATTCAAAAGAATAAAACAATGATCATGGCAAAAATTTTCAATCTATGTTCACGAAACAAAGAAATCTAAATCCCCTTCACAATTCTAAACACAATTCCTCACCTTAATGGAAATTGCTTTGACCTACAATTTAAAACGAGTAAAATTATAATGAAGTAAAAAAATGTCCAAATAACATATGCAAAGAAGAGAAGTTGTGGGAGGAAAAAATGAAAGTTTATATTTTTAAAAATTTACAGAATAGGGTCTCATTATTTGGGTTGTAAGTTACATCATATCATATTATTATATCATATCATCATATCAAGGGGTAAATTTGTAATCTCAACTCTTCCAACTAAAATAAGAATAAGTGAGTCAATTATTACTTTTAAAAATCCACTCATTCTCTCTCATTCAATTCATTTAAAAAATAGAAAAATATATATTATGGGTTATTAAAAATTAAGAATTTAATTTTAAAATATTATTATTATAGAATTCTAAATATTGTTATTATTAGTATAAAATTTATTTGTTTGAAAGATAATAATGAAAAACTTTCATTTTGTATCTTTAAATTATTTTCAAATTGATTAATTTATATTAATATTAATATGATAGTAAAATTAAAAAACATTTAGTAAATATTTCTAAGAGTTTAATTAGTATGCACTCACGGTTGTAAAAGAGTTTTAATTATTTAAATATATAAATAAAAAATATGTTAATGGATATAAAATTGGTTAATATTTGAAAAAACATTCAAATTCACTTTAATTAATAGAATTTATTTCTTCTTATTTAAAATTTGCGCTCAACAATAATGTTTTGAAAAAACAATTCACATCATACAAATAATTTTTAATTTTTTACCCTTGCTTTGTTGTTTATATGAAAGAATAATTAGGGTAAAAATCTATACAACAAAAGGTAAATGTATATCACAACAAGATAAAAAAAAGTAATAAGAAAATAACAATTTTTTATGGTAAATACTTAATTTTATCGATATATATTTGTTTAATTCAATATATATTTGTTTATATATTGTTATTTGAAATTATTATCCTTTTAAATCTAAATATTATATATAAAAATGTTTTTGAGAAAATGTGAAAACAATAAATATCTATTAATTATTTAATTTTTTATTACAATGTGTATTTTCAGAAGATAATTTTTTGGCTAAATATTTTAAAAGATAAATAAAACATGAATCATTGTGTATTTTTATAATAATAAATTTATAATTTAATTAATACAGGATGTTAATTTGTCTACTTGCCAATTATTTACTCTCTTTATATAAAGATTCTATAAAGAAAATACATTCTTTTTACAAAAAACACTGAATTTTTTGCGAGGAGTGGAGAAAAATGATTACAAATGCCTCCTTAAGTTATTTCTGATAGAATGAACAAATAAAAAATAGGGGCTACCATTGAGAATATATAATATGAAATTATTTATATTAAGCACCTCTTTAACAAATGAAAATAAAGAATGTTAATCAAAAGTAAATCTATTTGAAGTAAAATTCTTTTAATTTAATATGGTAAGTAATGATCGGATATGAAAGATTACTATTGGATGGAATAGTTTTTTTAATAGGAGTCAATTTAGGGAAAATACTTAAGAAAACTTGAAATACAAGATCCTTGATAGGAGATTCGGTGATGGTAGGGAAGGATTGGAAATATTGGTGGAGGGAGGGAGAATGACATATTCAAGATTTGTCGTTCTAATAAAAGTTGATTAAGATTCTACTTGCAATATAAAACAAGGATCTCCTTTGGCCGAATTGATAATAAAAACTAACTTGATTATATGGGATGAATCTCCTATGACTCATAAATACTGTTTTGAAGAATAGGACTTTTAGACACATTATTTGGTTATCTATTAAAGATCGCATGAATCTCTTCTTTTGGAGAAAATGTAGATTTAAAGAGTGATTTCAGACAGATTCTCCCTATCATTCCTAAAGCATCAAGGTAGAACATAGTTCATTCAAGTATAAATTCATCTTATCTTCATAGCTTTGGTAAAGTTCCAAAATTGACTAAATACACAATTCATGTTCTAATCTTGATGCATATGAGTTTGAAAAAAAAATTGAAATGGGTTTTTGGCAATTGTGACAAAACTATTGGCAATGGCAATGAAAAAGACATTTGAACAATGAAATTCCTGAAAACTCTGACTATCAAATTTAGGGATCCTCTACAATCAATAGTTTTAAAATACCCATCCAAACTTATGGAAAATCTAAATGATTAGATTTACTTTCAACTTATGGTTATTCTAGCACCTACCAATGAAATTGTTCATTGTTGAATAATTTTTGTTATCATTGTTTCCAAGTGAAAGTAGATCATATTTGAGTTTTGTTTTGTGCTTCTCCTGTGGAAAGGAAAATTGATACTATTGGTCAATTGTATACCCTAAATTTCTAAATATCATAAAATCTTCTGAACTTCCATGGGTACTTATGTATTGGAAGCCAAAGATATTTTGATCAGCAAGCTATACTGGCCAAAAGGTGTTTATTTCAAGGTTGTCCTTAACACCCTCTAATCAAAGAAATCTTTTGAAGGTTGTTTTCTTTATGATGATATATATAATTAATAAAAGTGAAGGCCGATTTCTGAAACATGGGCATTTATCCACGCCAAATAGTTTTTTTTTCTCATGATTAATTCTACGTCTTAATCCCAAACGCCATCTCCCGAAGTGATTAAAAATTTCAGTATATGACGGTGAAGGAGAAGTCTCAATTTTCACTTCAAACATTATTTATAAAGAAGTATTCGAAAAAAATAAAATATGACATATATTTTACATATCTATATTTATTATCTTTTAAATTATAATAATTTACACTCATAATATATTTTGCATTACAATCATGCTAATTATAATTTATGTTAATTTTTCAGATACTAGATTATACTAATATTTTGCATATGTTATAACATTATTTATGAATAATATTTTTTTTATTTTTAATATTAATTTTCTCCAGCATCAATATAAAATGGCCCGTGTAAGGCACGGGGTCAGAGGTCTAGTTCTTTTTAAAAGGGATGTATAATGGTGGGCACCATAGATTTCTCATTTGTGCAAAAAAAGATAGATGTTGAGAAACTAACCTCACTAAATGAAACATCATCACAATAGCACCATCCCCAATAAGCTACCATGCAATGAAGTACCATAAACAGGAAAAAGCATCAAAAGAATTAGGTCTTTTTCCTAGAGATCAAGGATTACGTTGTAAGCAAACAACTCAAACAAAAAAAATAAAAGATAAAAGAAAGGGTAAAGAAGAAAACATGAAGGTTCGGTGAAGGGATGGTTGGTTTCAGGCGAGAGAAGCCGAAAAAAAAGTAGAGAACACCCAGTATGCAAAAAAGAAAAAGAGAGAGGAGGAGGAAGAAGAAGAAACATATGAGCTTTAGGAAGAAACTACACAAAGCAAGTCAAAAGGAAGAGAGAATGATATACGAGATAGTTAAAAATAAGGACCAATAACCTGGTAACGGACGAAAAGTAAAGTCAACATAGATTAACACGACCCATTAAAAGCACATTAAAAACCCACACAAAAAATCATTTAATGATTTCCATTAAAAAGTTTACAAAATACAACTAAGTGAGTAGGTTGCTACAATGCCAGAAAAAAATATATTTAAAAGAACAATCAAGCAAATATAAAAGAATCAAGGGCTTTAAATACAATTGAAAGTATAAAAAATATATAAAGAGATTTTTTTTTTGCTTCAAAATGGCATATTTCAATAGATTCAGGCAATATTTTGTCATTCAAATTTTCAAGACATAAAGTAAACTTTTTAAATTTTAAGAGAAAATATTAAAAATGTAATCCAGTCAACTCTGTTATCACCTCAATTTAAGTTGGGAAAAAGAATTCAATGCTTTAGAAGTATATAACAATCCAACAAAGTCAATACACTATGCCACAAAACCCCTTTTACCCGCGCCCCATTTACCACGGTGGTTTTAAGGAACCGGGGTAAAATTCCATATAACAGGCATTTACCGTGGTTCCGTAAAAACAACGTGGTAAATAGGATTATGTAAGAAAAAAAATAAAAAATAAAACTCAATTACCGCGGTTTCGAAAAGGAACCGCGGTAAATAGCATGGCGTGAAATTATTATTTTTTAATTGTTTTTTTTAATTAACTTGAGTATTTACCGCGACCGTTTAACGGAACCGCGGTAAATGGGTTTAAAAAACCCTAAACCCTTTCCCCCATGCGTCCCTTCCTCCCTTCTCCTTCTTCCTTTTCTTCTTCCTCTTCCCTCACTGGTCGCCGTCGCCCTCCCCTGTCGTCGCCGTTATCCTCTGCTGGTGCGCCGCCGTTGAAGCCTTTCCTCTCCGTCGCACTTGCTCTGGCCGCAGCAGCCCCCGCCGTCGCCGTTCTTCTCCACTGTGAAGCCTCGCCGTCGCCGCGCCGTTTCTTCCTGCAGCCGTCGCCATCGCCGTCGCGCCACAGTCGGTGAGTTTATTTAGTTCTCTTGTTTTCAATCCTAACCCTATATTAGAACATAGTTGATGTTTAGAATGAGGTTGAGTGAGGATGAGTATTCCGTGGAAGCCTCTTGGTAAATATTTTGTAGGCTATTTTGTCCTTTCTCTGAGTGAAACATTGAGATTTAAGTTTTTAGGTTAGTATTGTGCAGTAGTCTTCAACTGTTTAACTTGTAAGAACAGTTTAACTTCTTTAGAGTGAAACATATGACCCTTGTTTTATTTGGTTCTATAATATGAGTTTAATATCCTTATAATTATATTTATCTGGTTCTATTTTGTTATAATCATTTAGCTAGGGAAACATTAATTAATATACTGTTGGGCACGTAATGTTTACTTTTCAGCAATTAAATTTTGGATTGAAGAAGGGATAGTGATTCTAGGGCTCATATGGAGAATCAGTCACATGGGGGGGAAATTAATGTAATTGCCTATTGTTCTATTGACTTAAATTTAGTGTTTTGTTAGTGACTTAAATTACTATGATTTAATGCATTGTTTAGGTTATTTGCTTTTTTGGTATTTGTATTATTATTCTTGAGTTGAAAAAATGGTTTTAGGTTGGTTTAATGAAAGGGTTTTCTGGCAGAAGCTATAACTGAAGTCATACACTGTATTGGTTGGTTTTTCTGGGTTTCAGGTTGACAAGAAAATTTGGTTTTGTCCAATTTATAGGGGAGACTCTGCCGAAATTTCGGTAGAGTGTTATGAACTATATCAACAGGTTTAAATGATAATATTGTAATAAACAATATGAAACCTTTATGGTTCCAGTGACAAAGTTCCATATCTTACCTTTCTACATACTTATGTGAAAGATTCCTTAACTCGTCAATGGGATGTTCCAATGCCGAAGGAGATCTTCAATGAGGAATATACGGAGCTGTTAAGCCATTCTGACATTTATGAGATTATTAATCATGAATGGCTAGGCAGTTGCACCATATGTGTGTATGTCAGGTATTTCATATGACTATTAACTCTATGTACTTGGCCTTATTTTTAATTAAGATTAGATCATATGTATAATCTTTTTTCTTTTTCATCCCTCAGGTTGTTGTACAATCTGCTCTTGGTACCAAATATGTGGGTGAGTAGATTCTGTTTTATAAATCCTACAAAGATAGGTCCAGAATACACACAACAAAGTCAGTATATTGGTTAGACCTTCATTGAAAGAAACCAACCCAACACGTTGTTTCTATCACCATACAACACAGGGTTAGTAATGTTTTGTTTTTTGGTTTCTTTGTCAGTTACAAATATTTCTAACTTGTACATCCTTAATCAATTTAATTTGTAGGGATCATTGGATGTTGGTTGTTGTCAATCCCACAACTGAAATTGTTTATTACTTGGATTCATTGGGTGTCAATATTGGACAACGTCAACAATTGAGGAGAATGTTTGATAAGTAAGAATGTCTTTGTTTACACACTTGTTTAGTTGTGGAAATACCATTTGTTAACTTACTAACTTGCATGATATTTCTCTCATTTGTTAGTGCTATTAAGATTTACCGTGCTAACAAAGGCACTAAGGTGTCTAAAGTCAAATTTAGCAACATAAAGTGGACGATGATAAAGGTTTGTTCATAAGGACTTAAATCAATTATACAATGGAGAAATGATACTTGATTACAACTATTTCTTTTTTACTTTGCAGTGTCCTACCCAGGATAATGGTTCAGACTGTGGGTATTATGTGTTAAGATATATGAAGGAAATTTTACTCTGCAGTCAAGAAGGAGTAATCCCACATGAAGTACGGTTTTATTTTCATAGTGATAAAATTCTGTCATAATTTCTTGCATAAGAATGCAAATTAAATATTAACTACTGTTTACTTTCATGGTTTCTTCTGCAGTACTTCTCTACCTACATATTGGAGAAATACTCTACTGAACTCATAGATGAAGTCAAGCAAGAATGGTGCCGATATGTGCTCGAGACTATTATAATCAATAAGTAAAAATATACTTGTATATGTTGCTTACATGCATGTATGGATTGATGTTGCTAATAACAGATAATGAACATAAATTGTTTACATGAATGTATGGATTAATGTTGCTATGTATTGATTGATGTGCTTGAACTCTGTTTGCTGGATTGGAATGGTTGCAATTGAGCTTTGACAGGAATTTAGCTATTTTGGGAAGCTTAAATTACAGGGGAAACTCTGTCCAATTTTCTTTAGAATTTGGGAATTTTGCCACTAATCAATTATTGTCTTGCCTAGAGGTGAATATGGTTTTATAGTGTGCTTACTATGCTTATGTCCACATTGAGGGTTTATGTCCACATTGGAATAAGGTGTGCATGATTGTAGTATGTTATATGTACTGACTTTTCTAGCTAATTTAATGATAATATCAAATAATTCATTATGATATGTTATAGGTTAAAGGGTAGTGGTAAATCACAGTTAATTTCAAATGGAGAAAAAATCAGTTACTAAACTAATTTGCTATGTGTTTTCCATGATTTAAAAAAAAAAATTACTTTTTACCGCGGTTATGAAGGCCAACCGCGGTAAAAAGTGGTCCAAAAATTGACACGGTTGACAGCCTTTTACCGAGGCTGATTTTCGGAACCGCGGTAAAAAAGCAACACCAATTACCGCGGTTCCGAAAATCAACCGCGGTAAAAGGCTTTTATCCCACTGCGCTACACCGCGGTTCTACCCGCGGTAAAAAGCCCATTTTAACCGCGGTAAAAGATATTTTTTGGCATAGTGATAGCTGGATACAATGCCTAAAAAATGTTAGAAAAAACACATGTAAATAGAAAACAATGTAGGGCTACAAATACTATTGAAAATTTGAAAAACATTATAATAAAAAAATTCTCAAAATAGCAAATTCAAACAGGTTCACACAATATTTTATAATTTCATTTGGTAGTCATATAATAAATTTTTAACATTTTAAGGAAAAAAACAAAAAAAATAACCCTCTCAACTCTACTATAGCACAAATCTGATGCATGCAAAAGAATAAACAATGATAATGGTTGATATTTTTAATATATGTTCACGAAACAAAGAAATCTAAAAACACCTTCACAATACTAAATCCAATTCCTCACCTTGTGAAAATTGCATAGACCTTCAATTTAAAACGAGTAAAATTATAATGAAGTAAAAAAAGTCCAAATAACACATGCAAAATAGAGAAGTTGTGGGAGGGATTGAACTTGTTGAGTCTCAAGACTTTAAACGTCTAAAGACACCCTTAAGATAAGATTGGGAAAATGTTGAGTCTCAAGACTTTGAAAGTCAAAAGACACTCCCATGATAAGGTTTTGATGAATAAAAACTTAGATTAAAACTCCGCAATTATTCTAACGAGTGTACTTGTGACACCCTTCTACCCCAAACTCTTATACATTCAGCAATTAGGAATATTTGGGAAATATAACGGACCACATTGGGTAAAAAGGTTCACATTCTCTCATTAAAACATCATTTATTTCAAAGTCAACTCATTTAAAATAGAAATTGAAGTCAAAGGTTTCCAAAGTAAATAAAACATTACTACCTCGAAAGTTAACAATAAAATATCCTTCTTAGCCATGTAAGGCACTTAAAACAGTTTACATATTCTCTTCCTAAAATAGAAACATAAAATAAAACTCCTAATACTAAGCCCTGATCTCACAAGTATTAGAGCGACACTCCCTTCAATCAATATTCGACACCTTTCGTGTCATCATCATTACCTGTAAAATTAACTGCAATGTAACAATGAGGAAAAGAATACCAACTCATACATACACACAGAAGGCTACCCTATCCTCACCCACATATAATCATCATTATCATCAAGTATTATCATACTCATATTATCTTACACTCTTTATTAGCAATCATATTATCTCATCACCAGTTTATAAATCACACTCGCAAATCACCAAGAAAACACATTCTCTATTCTCAACACATAATACTCATATCATCATAGTACAATTCAATTTCATCATCAAATGCAATGCATGTTCATCTATCATCATGCACACCAAACCTCATCAACCTCATCCCAAGGATCATAACTTGGAATTCCGCACAATGGGCGCACCTCGTCAATCTCCCTAGTTGTTACCGATGATGGCCCTACCGGTAATCACCAGACAGGCCGATAGGTTGCACAATGCTCCACTCTAGGCTTGTACAGAGACATCCACCGCACAAATATAGCCCTACCGTTAAACACCACACAGGCCGGTAGGTTGCACTACACCCCACTCTAGGCTTGTGCAAAAAATGTCCCCCATCATGGTCTCTGCACCACCCCTCAATAAGTCCGTATAGTTCACCTCTTGAGTTGCACCCTACCGTTATCACCACAAAGGCCGATAGGTTACACAACACCCCTCTCTTGGGCTCGTGCATCTCAGGTACCACACCTCATATGCTCAATGCATAATCATCATCATATCACAGCTCATGTGCTCAATACCTCTATAACATCATTATCACATAACTCTTATGCTCACGCATCAGTATATCCTCATCATTATAACACACATCATATGCTCAATGCATAATTATATCATCATCAGACACCTCATGCCTTATATGCTCATTACATTATTATATCATCATCACACATCCCATACATCATCATCATAAACTCAATACATCAATACATCATCCTCATGAACTCAATACATCAATACATCATCCTCATGAACTCATTACATCAATACATCATCATCATAAACTCAATACATCAATACATCATCATCATGAACTCAATACATCAATACATCATTATCATACATCATAATATTGTAAACATCTATCATCAAGGAGATATTCATATCATCATACTCATACCACAATCAATGATCTATCCACTTAAATCTCTTAAATTCATAAACAATGTGTATAAACACATCAAACAGACAAAAGAATCATCAAATACACTCTGGTAATCGATTACAAGGCTTCTGTAATCGATTACCAGCAAAACACCTCTCTGGTAATCGATTACAGGACCCATGTAATCAATTACCTGCAAGCAAAACATCTGGTAATCGATTACCAACCTGTAATATATTACCTGCAAGCAAAACATCTGGTAATCGATTACCAACCCTCTGTAATCGATTACCAACAAACAAACTCTGCTAATCGATTACAGACCCCTGTAATCGATTACCAGCAAGCCAGAATCACTCCCTTGCTGCCCAGAACACTCTGTAATCGATTACAAACCTCTGTAATCGATTACCCGCGACACGAGATGACAGTTCTTGCGATTTTTACCCCTTTTAAACCCTCTTATTGAACCTCTAATCAATCCTTAGTGTTAATACCTTAATCATATACGATTATATCAAACAAACTCAACAAAAACACCAATCTTTACACAGATTCACAGTTATTCCATCATAATCCCAAATCATCAAACCCTTACTTACCCCTTTTCACTATTCTCACTATCTTCCTCTAATTCAATCAAGATTCACATAATTAATCATCAATCTACATGTTCTCATCATACAATACTCAATATATATATATATCAATTTCGAATTTAGAGCCCTAGAGGGTCTTATGGTTACCCTCACTACCCAAGCACTCCCACATGTACATACAAGCAGCACCCTTTGCCCCACCGTACCTTGAAGTGAAGGTCGAACAACAAAGATTGGAACTTTCTTGATGATCACTCTGCAGCAACCTCCTCTTGAGACGTCGTTTCTCCCCTCCTTAGCGTTTCGCTCTCTGACGATTTGAAAAATAAGGATTAGGGTGAATTAGTACCCTCTCCCTACTTAAATACTCAATTGGGCTGGGCCCACTCTCAACCCACTTATCCTCTTTTTAATTTGAAATAGAATTATTAATAAAATAACTAATACTACTAATACTATTATTTATTTATTTCTCTACTTTATTAATTTTATTTTATTTAATAAAATTTAGGATGTTATAACTCTCCCCTCCTAAAAGAAAATTCGTCCTCGAATTTTTCCTGAAGTGAATAACTCTGGATAGGACTCCTTCGTCTTCTCTTCAAGTTCCCAAGTAGCACTCTCAGCTGTAGCTCCTCCCCAGATTACCTTAACTAAAGGAATTTCTTTACCTCGAAGTTGTTTCACCCTCTGATCCTCAACTCTCACCGACATGGTTTCCACCGTCATGTTTTCCTTAATCTCAAGATGATCCGACTCAATCACATGCGAATGATCATGAATGTATTTCCGGAGTTGAGAAACATGGAAAACGTTATGAAGGTTTGACAAGTGTGGAGGTAAAGCAATCTGGTAGGCAACATTGCCGATGCTTTTGAGAATTTGGTAAGGACCAATGAATCGAGGTGTAAACTTTCTAGACTTTAATGCTCTACCAACCCCAGTCCACGGAGTGACTTTCAGGAATACATGGTCCCCTTCTTTGAATTCCAATTCCTTCCTCCTCTTATCAGCATAGCTCTTCTGCCTACTCTAGGCTGTCCTCATCCTCTCCTGAATTATCCTAACCTTATCAGTGGTTTGCTGCACAATCTCCGGTCCTAGCACAAGGCTCTCCCCCGGCTCACACCAACACAAGGGTGTTCTACACCTCCTACCATACAATGCCTCATAAGGCACCATACCTATGCTAGAGTGAAAACTATTATTGTAAGTAAACTCTATCAAAGGCAAGAAACTATCCCAACTACCCCCTTGGTCTAACACACGAGCTCTAAGCAAATCCTTTAAGGATTGAATGGTTCTCTCGGTCTGACCATCGGTTTGAGGGTGATAAGCTGAACTAAGCCTAAGTTAGGTCCCCAAAGCCTATTGCAAGCTCTCCCAAAATCTAGATGTAAACCTGGGATCTCTATCTGAAACTATGCTAGATGGTATGCCATGCAACCTCACAATCTCACTAATGTAAATCTGAGCTAGTTTCTCTAAGGAGTACTTAATGTTAATGGGAAGAAAATGAGCGCTCTTAGTTAACCTATCCACAATGACCCAAATAGAGTCATGCCCCCTTACAGTCTTAGGCAAAGCAACTACAAAATCCATAGAGATGCTATCCCACTTCCATTTAGGTATACTTAAAGGTTGTAGCAATCCTGAAGGCTTTTGATGTTCTACTTTAGACTTTTGGCAAACTAAACAAGCACTCACAAAATCTTCTATGTCTCTCTTCATCCTAGGCCACCAAAACACCTTCTTCAAGTCTTGATACATCTTAGTTGAACCCGGATGAAAACTAAGCTTACTCCTATGCCCCTCTTCAAGTACTAAACGGTTAATGGTAGGTTCACTAGGCACACACACTCGGTCTCCAAATCTCACTACCCCATCTGTACCTAGAATAAACTTTCCACCATTACCCCCTTCTATAGCCTCTCGCCTAATCATCAAAAACGGATCCTCTAATTGGGCTTTGCTAATGTCCTTCAACAAATCATTACTTACTCTAATCATCCCTAGCCTCACACTATCAGAAGTCACCTCACAAGCTAAACTCAAATCCCTAAACTGAGTTAAGAGATCCATTTCCTTAATCATCAGGGAACTAACATGAATAGATTTTCTACTTAAAGCATCTGCTACTACATTAGCTTTAACAGGGTGGTAACTCAACTCAAAATCATAGTCCTTTAGAAATTCTAACCACCTTCTTTGCCTCATGTTTAGCTCTTTCTGATCAAACAAATATCTAAGGCTCTTATGGTCACTAAAAACCTCAAATTTGGAACCATACAAGTAATGCCTCCACATCTTCAATACAAACACTACAACCGCTAACTCCAGATCATGGGTAGGGTAGTTTCTCTCATGGATTTTCAATCTCCTAGAAGCATAGGCTACTACTTTACCCTCTTGCATTAACACTCCACCTAAACCTATCTTAGAAGCATCACAGTACACTACAAAAGATTTACTAAGATCAGGCAACACTAACACTGGTGCACTAGTCAACTTTTCCTTAAGGGTTTGGAAGCTAGACTCGCACTTACTATTCCACACAAAAGCAACTCCCTTCCTAGTCAACTCAGTCAAAGGTAAAGCTAACTTGGAAAATCCCTCTATAAATCTCCTATAGTACCCAGCCAACCCAAGGAAACTTCTAATCTCACTCATTGACTTAGGAGCCTCCCACTTAAGCACGACCTCAACCTTAGAAGGGTCAACACCTATACCCCCTTTAGAAATTACATGACCTAAGAAACTCACTTCTTCTAACCAGAAATCACATTTGGACATCTTAGCATATAACTATTTATCCTTAAGAATCTGAAGTACTACCTTTAAATGTTCCTCATGCTCCTCATTAGTTTTGGAGTAAATTAGTATGTCATCTATAAAGAAAACTACAAATTTATCCAAGTAAGGGTGAAAAATCTTGTTCATGTAATCCATAAAAATTGCAGGAGCATTAGTCACGCCAAAAGGCATTACCAGATACTCATAATGTCCATACCTAGTCCTAAACGCAGTCTTAGGTATATCCTCTTCCTTCACTCTAATCTGATGATAGCCCGACCTAAGATCTATCTTACTAAACACACACGCCCCCACTAACCGATCCATTAGATCATCTATCCCAGGCAAAGGATACCTATTCTTAATGGTTACCTTGTTCAACTGATGGTAATCTGTGCACAACCTCATACTACCATCCTCCTTCTTCACTAACAAAACAGGCGCTCCCCAAGGTGATACACTAGGCTTCACAAACTTCTTCTCTAACAAGTCTTCTAATTGTTTCTTAAGCTCTGCTAATTCTATAGGTGACATCCTATAAGGTGCAGTTGAAATCGGTCCCGTCCCCGGTACTAAATCTATAGAAAATTTTATCTCTCTCTCAGGTGGTAGACTAGACACATTATCAGAAAACACCTCAGGATACTCACACACTACAGGTATCTGACTAACATTAGCACTATTATCAGATTTCAAAGAAGCTAGTAACATGTAAACCTGGGCATCTTCCCTTAGAGACGCCTTCACTTGATTGGCAGTCAAAAAGTCCTTATTCTTACTTGATGGGTTTCTGGCAAGCGAACCACAAATCCAGCAGTATAATAGTAAGAAAGAGTATCGTATCCATAGGGAACAGTTATTTATGTAGACCGAAATCGTATTTATGAAGAGAAAGCATAGTTTAGAGAGTATGATTGCAGAATGGTAAAAAGAGTAGATAATTAATTGGAATTAGAAAGGTAGAGTTAGAGACACTTTACTTGGATCAGGATTGGATTTCATCTCATCACACCCATTGTGCATATAAAGACTATCTATTATTTTAGGTAATACTCTATAAAATATGTAGACAAACTTTATTGCTAAAGCCCCTACCCAGCGACCTTAACACTCAAGGATAAATTGTGTGGGCTCTCCCAGGCGACAGATTTATCTCGGCTTATTTTGCTCTCTTTTGTTCAGTTTGTAAGAGTTAGACGATAAACGAGGCCTAATGGTAGACGCACCCTTCGCTCCAGTACTGTCACTACCTTATACTCATTAGGAATACGCCCATGTTCGAATCCTGGATTGACAACCCCCTAACTCTTTGCTATCGATTACTAAGTCCTATTTGGCGAATGCTCCCTCACTTAGAGTACTCACACTACCCCACACTCATTAGTAAACATCCCCTTTCAGCCGTCAGTAGTAACCGAGTAATCTTATTCAATCAGAGAATGAGTTTCTTCAGAATCCGCTCCCCCATTCTCGTTCCTAGTCTAAACTACTTGAGTTAAGACTAGCCTATAACTCCAGACGCAAGCATGGGAATTAGGAATAAGCACAGAATAAGATTACCACCATTATAGATAGGGACTCATTGAAATAATAATATAGAATTTATATACACTCAATGATAGAATCAATTACATCCAATCCTACTGGAGAGTTAATTACATGACGTAGCCATACAAACCATTGAAGACGCTGTCACCATCTTCAATCTCGTGAAGCGCTCCTCCTCTCCTACTCTAAACTTAGCTTTGATACATAATCACTGAATTACAATGACTATCTAACTCGCTAACCAACTAACTGTCTACTAACTTGGATTGACGCAAGAGGTTCCTATTTATAGATTAGGAAAGACAAAGCAAATTTGGGAAGAGATCCTCTTAAAAACGGCAACAGGGACGTGATCTGCGTGTTCTGCGCTTCAAGCTGCGCTACAGCGCAGGCTGTAGCGCAGGTTCTAGAGAGTTGCGCTTCACCTGCGCTATAGCGCGGGGTGAAGCGCAGCTAGCGTCTGCAACTTCAACTTTCCTCTTTTAAATTGTTGATCTCTCCCCGAGACTGGTTTTCATGCGTTTGTCCTTCCTTGTTTCCCTTTATTTTCTTATATCTTTGTATTCATTGTGCAATCCTTGTTTATTTGGGAAGCTTGTCTGCAATATCTTTGATTGATTGGCTCTGATCTCCTTATTAATGATTCAAATCTTCTTCACATTTTAATTAATTGTCTTCAATCAATCTACAATCTTGCATAAATCCTTCTCATTTAATGCCATTTAATCTCTGAATTAAATATTTGCAATAATCCTGCAAAAATCAGCAATAAATCTATTAAAATAGCATCAAATTCAAAACTAGGATTAATAAATAGAAATTAGTAAATATTAAATAAAAAGGGATAAAAATGGGGTAAAATTATCATTTTATCCTTGATAAGTGAAATAAAATATATACTAATTTATCAACTATTTTTCACTTATCAAATTCTCCCCAACTTGAATTCTTGCTTGTCCTCAAGCAAGAGACCTCTTTGCATTTACAATCAATTCTAATCCATAGTGTATTTTTACAAAAATAAAACTAATTCAATGTAATCATCCCTCAACTCCTTCCTAAGCAGAAGTCACTTCCCAAACATAAGAAAAAATCAGAATCAAGAGATATTACCAATCAGCAGTTAGGATAGAAATACAACATCAATTAAACTTTCTCAATAATAGCAATTAAAGCAGTAAGTGATAAACCAAGGAAATCTCTCATTCTCACGGGTAAGTGTTTCCCTCAATCATTTTCACCCACTGTTGAACAACTAGAATTGATAGTCGTTTCCAAGGTCTGAACCTGCAAGCAGTTAGTATGGATCAAAAGGTCTTTCTTTAGGTTGTAATGAGGCTGGGCTATCAAGAAATCATGGTTTTTCTGGATATTCAAGGAACACTTTGAATAGAGAGCATCTTGTGGTTGTGCTTTGGAGCTTCTCTCAATTCACCTGATGATTCTTGAATGGTTACCCTTTTTCAGCTTTGGCCTCTTTTTTGAAGAATTTTCTCCCCCCAACTTATTTATTTTCCACACTTTGTCTAGAAACAATTTTTTTTTGTATACATAACATAAAGAACTTATTTTTGGTGGGGGAAAATCTTTTCTTTGTGATTCCTTGTTCCTTCTCTTGGATTCCTTGTGACCAACCTCTTTGTCAATTGCTTGTCCCATTTTGTTGTAGTGCACCTTGCTCTCTATCCCAAGTGTTAAGGGACATGGTATGATCATTGATCATTGATAATGATAATGGCTGGGGTGCATCAAAAGAAACATTAAAGGCTCAAATGGGCAATCAATAATTGGAAATATTAATGCATGATTGGCTATTTGGCACTAAGCAGAATATTAAAATCACAAAATTGTGCCTTTGTCACTTCCATACCTTTTACAAGCAAGACAAATTTCAGAAACTCAAGCAATAACAGTTGACAAACAGTGGTGAAAAGCTCTCAATATAAGTGTTTAAGTGTTTAGGGCTCTCAGCTCACCGACTGGGCTAAAATTTCCTTGCTAAAGCACTTACTGGATTTAATAAACTACCATGATGGGTTCTCTTGAGAAGTACTCTAAACTTAACCGATTATGGAATTAATCACAAGACCCTATCATCTTACCTAGATTGGTTAGTTAAACTACTTATTTACAGAGAAAAAGGAAATAATTACCTTGATTCCTAATTTCCTAAGGTTCTAAAAATTTTAAAAATTCTAAAAATTTAAGAAAAATTGAAAATACGAAACAGAAATCCTAATTAACTAGAAAATATCTATAAAATATTAGAAAATAAAAGAAAAACTAAAAGAAAGAAAAATTAAAAGAAAGAAAAACACCAGTATCAATCTTCATCCTCTGTATATTGTGAGTCCTTGTCCTGCTGCTGCTCCATCCCCCTCTGGGAAAATAGGCTTGTCCTCAGGCCACTGCAAGAATATCCGGAATCTTCAAGCAGCAAGCCCGGGTATGGGTCTAGTACTCCTGATTGGTTTGGGGTCAACTAGTCTTTATACTTTGCAGCAGTCTGTGCAATTCATGAAGAATATGGAAGCAAAACAAAGAGCATTCCAATCAAGCAAATTGTTCTTCATGTTCCACACAGCCAAAATCACATTTAAAATAGCAATAATCAATAATATTCACAATCCTAAGGTTGCTACCCTAAAGTGTAAATCATAGAGATAGAGTAAATGAAGATTTCAATTGGTAAAAATAAAATAAAAAAATATAACTGAAAGTTTCAAAATTGATGGAAGTTTGTGAGTGAAAAAGTGAAAAAAAGAGCTTTAGGAAGTAGTACATGAGAAAGATTTTTAAAATTTCGTATTCTGCGCTTCACCCTGCGCTATAGCGCAAGTGAAGCGCAGATTACAGTGACTAAAATTGCATTTCTGCGCTTTACTTGCGCTACAAACGCAGGTTGAAGCGCAGAAAACAGAATGCAATTTTGCAATTTTCAGTCACGTTTTCTGCTACTTCCTATTTTTTTAAAAAATTTTATTTTCCACAAACTTATTCCAATCAATTTTGAAAATTTCCTAAATCCTAAAAAAATGAAAAATCCTAATTAACAAAATAAAATTGAAAACAATTAAAAACTTAAAAATCTCTGGGTTGCCTCCCAGGAAGCGCTTGTTTAACGTCTGATAGCTCGACGCCTGTTCCCTCAAGGTGGCTGAAACTGAAATCTTTTGATGAGCCTGTGTGCTGCACCCTTCCTTTTCCTGGCCTGTATACCTCCCCATAATCTTGCCTTGGAGCAATCTGTCCTTTTCTTTACTTTCTTTCTTTGATGTGCATGAATCTTCTCCTCCTGAAACTTGAATGGTTCACAAATGAATTCTCTCAATTCCTTTGCCTCGGGGGGTTCTTTGACATGAAACACATCTGACCACTTGATCTTCAATCTGGCTATAGGCTCTGAATTTAAGTCTAGCTTGACTTTTCTTCTCTTTGCCTTGTTCTGGTCAGTGTGATCGCAGAACTTTCTTTTGTGAGGTCTGGAAGGTTGATCACTTGCACCATGCCTTTCTTGATCTTCCTTTAGAGGGATGGTTGGATAAGGCAAGGTCTCTGTTCTTGAAATTATTTCCCTTCCTTCCTCGGGCTTTGATTCACCATCTCTATGTTCACCATCATATGTTGTATTCTCTACCTCGCTTTCAACAGTCAGTCTCTTCCTCAAGCACCATCTTTCTGTTTCCTCCTCTCCTTTTCTTCTTCTGCTGCACCTTCTTCTTCTTCCTTTTCTTCTTCAGCTCCCGCTTTCTTGTGTTTTCTTCAGATTCATCTTCTTCCTTCTTCTTCTTCTTTTCTTCTTCGTCTGGTCGCTTCTTCTGTCTTCTTCTTCTTCTTTCTTCTTACTTCTTCTTACTTCTTCTTCGTCTTTCTTCTTCTTCTTCTTACTTCTTCTTCTTCTTCTTCTTCTTCTTGGCTTCTTCTTCTTTCTCTTCCTTCTTCTTCTTCTCTTCTGTCTTCTTTCTTCTTCTTCTTCTTTGCACTTCTCTTCTTCTTTCTTCTTCATTCAGCCATAAATTGTCATTGATTCCTCCCTATTAGCTGAAGCAATTTCATCGCACTGCTCTTCGGGGTTGGGTAATAATGCATTTGCCGTGAAGATTGCTTGTCCAACAGTTGGTCATATTTTCGATATCTGCCTTCTAGTGCAAGAACTAAACAGTTAGTCCTTCTTCTTCACAATAACCGAACCGCTGAAATTGTAAAAAAATTCATCCCACGTTTCTTTCACCTGAAATTGTCACTATCTATCTTCCTTTCTGAGATTTGTTCTGACTGTTGGTTAGCTCCTGTTTCTTCTGCTATCTCTTCAATTGTTGCAATCAGGAGACTCTCTCTCTTGTTGAGCAGTTCCAACATGGTGTCAGTGTTTCTTCTTGCTTCTTCTCTTTCCTTCTGAAGTATTGACTCCCTTTGTTCTGCCATCTGTTTTAACAAAGCGTCAGTGCTTCGTCTTCTCTCTTCGCTCTCTTTCTGGAATTGTATATTGCTTTGATTGAATTCTTCCAAAAACTCATAAAATTGGGAGTCTCTTTGTTGATAGGAAGAGTAACTTTGTTGCTGTTGTAAAGAAGGTTGCATGTGGAGTGAAACATCATCTTGGTATCTCCCAAAATTCTGATTCTGGTAACTTCCCCAATCCTGTGAAAAATTGTTAGCATAACTGTTGTAATTAGATACGTTACCTTGAATCGGTGCATGAGAGGAGTAACTTGGTTCTTGCCACCTAACATAATCTCCAGGGGTTCTCCTTGGTTGATTCTGCCATGCATAAGCCATAATGTAGACCGAGTATCATGGGTTTCTGGCAAGCGAACCACAAATCCAGTAGTATAATAGTAAGAAAGAGTATTGTATCCACAGGGAAACAGTTATTTATGTAGACCGAAATCGTATTTATCAAGAGAAAGCACAGTTTAAAGAGTATGATTGCAGAATGGTAAAAAAAGTAGATAATTAATTGGAATTAGAAAGGTAGAGTTAGAGACACTTTACTTGGATCAGGATTGGATTTCATCTCATCACACCCGTTGTGCATATAAAGACTATCTATTATTTTAGGTAATACTCTATAAAATATGTAGACAAACTTTATTGCTAAAGCCCCTACCTAGCGACCTTAACACTCAAGGATAAATTGTGCGGGCTCTCCCAGGCGACATATTTATCTCGGCTTATTTGCTCTCTTTTGTTCAGTTTGTAAGAGTTAGACGATAAACGAGGCCTAATGGTAGACGCACCCTTCGCTCCAGTACTGTCACTACCTTATACTCATTAGGAATACGCCCATGTTCGAATCCTGGATTGACAACCCCCTAACTCTTTGCTATCGATTACTAAGTCCTATTTGGCGAATGCTCCCTCACTTAGAGTACTCACACTACCCCTCACTCATTAGTAAACATCCCCTTTCAGCCGTCAGTAGTAACCGAGTAATCTTATTCAATCAGAGAATGAGTTTCTTCAGAATCCGCTCCCCCATTCTCGTTCCTAATCTAAACTACTTGAGTTAAAGACTAGCCTATAACTCCCAACGCAAGCATGGGAATTAGGAATAAGCACATAATAAGATTACCACCATTATAGATAGGGACTCATTGAAATAATAATATAGAATTTATATACACTCAAGGATAGAATCAATTACATCCAATCCTACTGGAGAGTTAACTACATGAAGTAGCCATACAAACCATTGAAGACGTTGTCACCATCTTCAATCCTCGTGAAGCGCTCTTCCTCTCCTACTCTAAACTTAGCTTTGATACATAATCACTGAATTACAATGACTATCTAACTCGCTAACCAACTAACTGTCTAACTAACTTGGACTGACCCAAGAGGTTCCTATTTATAGATTAGGAAAGACAAAGCAAATTTGGGAAGAGATCCTCTTAAAAACGGCAACAGGGACGTGATCTGCGTGTTCTGCGCTTCAAGCTGCGCTACAACGCAGGCTGTAGCGCAGGTTCCAGAGAGTTGCGCTTCACCTGCGCTATAGCGCGGGGGTGAAGCTCAGCTAGCGTCTGCAGCTTCAACTTTCCTCTTTTAAATTGTTGATCTCTCCCCGAGACTGGTTTTCACGCGTTTGTCCTTCCTTGTTTCCCTTTATTTTCTGATATCTTTGTATTCATTGTGCAATCCTTGTTATTTGGGAAGCTTGTCTGCAATATCTTTGATTGATTGACTCTGATCTCCTCATTAATGATTCAAATCTTCTTCACATTTTTAATTAATTGTCTTCAATCAATCTACAATCTTGCATAAATCCTTCTCATTTAATGCCGTTTAATCTCTGAATTAAATATTTGCAATAATCCTGCAAAAATTAGCAATAAATCTATTAAAATAGCATCAAATTCAAAACTAGGATTAATAAATACAAATTAGTAAATATTAAATAAAAAGGGATAAAAATGGGGTAAAATTATCATTTTATCCTTGATAAGTGAAATAAAATATATACTAATTTATCAATTATTTTTCACTTATCATTACTCTTAACAGGGTGACCAAACACAACAATTTTATTAGCACAATTTAATAGGACATGATTGGAAGATAACCGGGTCCATACCAAGAATAATGTCTAGTTGACTTAGAGGCAAACAAATCAAATCAACTAGGAATTCTCTACCATTAACATGAATAGAACAATTTAAGCACACATCAGAAGTAGAAACTGACCCACTAGCTGGCGTTTCCACACTCAATACAAAAGGCAAAGAAGAAACAGACAATTTTAACTTAGACACGCAAGCATGTGATATGAAAGAGTGAGTCGCACCAGAATCAAATAAGACAACTAAGGATTACCCGCAATGAAACCAGTACCTTGGATCAAATCTTCGGATTGAGTAGCTTCAGTACCACTCAAGGCAAAGACCCTCCCAGTAGCTTTAGGTTTACTGGCACTTCCACTAGCACCTCCACTTTCCGCTGCAGTTCCTTGCTTCTTTTGAGGACAATCACGAGAAATGTGTCATTTATCTCTACAGGTGTAGCAGGTGACCTCTTTATCTTCACATTGGGTTGCTCGATGTCCCTCATTCCCGCATCTAAAACAAATATTGGGAGCAGTAGAACCCACGCTTCCACCCTTGGACGCTTGACCAGCAGTCGGAGCGTAACTCTTCTTCTGCACCGAAGCCTCACTGCCACCTCCGAGCTTGGAGCCTCCCGTTGCACGAGAATACGATTTGCCCTTGCTAGTTGATTGGAACCTGTTCTGATTTCTCAAAGGCCCCCCCACTCTTGTAATGCGCCGCTCTAGCCCTGTTGTCTTCATCATAAATTCTGCATTTGTTTACCAGCTCGTGAAAGCGCGTCATCCCTTGGTAGTTGAACACTTGCTTGATCTATGGACGAAGACCGCTGAGAAACCTTACACACTTTGACTCTTCATTAGCAGCTCCCTCATATGTAGGACAGAATCGAACTAACGCTTCAAACTTGGATACGTAGTCCGCCACGGTTCCATCCCATTGCTTTAACTCAAGAAACTCTATCTGTTTCTTGTTACGAACATCATGCGGAAAGTACTTCTCAAGGAACAACCTCTTGAAGTTATCCCAGCTCAATGCGATGCCCTCATCGATCATCCTCTGATAGGTGCTCTGTCACCAGAATCCGGCATCCCCTGATAACATGAGCGCGACTAATGTCACCTTTTGTACCATAGGGCAGTCCATTGCTCTAAAGATCTTCTCGATCTCGAATATCCAGTCAGCAGCTCCATCGGGGTCATAACCCCCACGAAAAGTAGTTGGATGGTTCCTCTGGAACCAAGCAAGCCAATCCACCTCATGATGTTGGTTTAGGTTGCCAACAACCTGCGCCATAGCCATTAAGGCTTCAGCCATCACTCGGTCATTCCTACCTCCTCCAGCCATTACTCTTCTGATTCACAGAAAAGTAGAGAAATCAAACAAACAATTAAATCAAAGCAACACAATTACTCAATCAACATAACACATTAGCTCCACAGAAGCACAGTAAACTCATAACTCGAAGGTCGGTGAACCGACCTGCTCTGATACCACTTAATGTGACACCCTTCTACCCCAAACTCTTATACATTCAGCAATTAGGAATATTTGGGAAATATAACGGACCGCATTGGGTAAAAAGGTTCACATTCTCTCATTAAAACATCATTTATTTAAAAGTCAACTCATTTAAAATAGAAATTGAAGTCAAAGGTTTCCAAAGTAAATAAACATTACTACCTCGAAAGTTAACAACAAATATCCTTCTTAGCCATGTAAGGCACTTAAAACAGTTTACATATTCTCTTCCTAAAATAGAAACATAAAATAAAACTCCTAATACTAAGCCCTGATGTCACAAGTATTAGAGGGACACTCCCTTCAATCAATATTCGACACCTGTCGTGTCATTAATGAGTTTCTGGCAAGCGAACCAGAAATTCAGCAGTATAATAGTAAGAAGAGTATCGTATCCACAGGGAACAGTCAATTCGCGTATAGTCGTGATCTATTTATCAAGGGCAAACAATGGAATTTTGAGAGTATTGTTGTGCGGAAAATCTAAATAGCAATTTAATATTCAAAAGCAATAGAAAGGGAGAGTTGGAGACACTTTACTTGGATTAGGATTGAACTTCGTATCATCACACCCTTCGTGTATGTAAAAACTATTTATTATTTTAGGTTTACTCTATAATACTGTAGACAAACTAAATTGCTAAGACCCCGAGTTACCAGCAACCTCACCACTCAAAGGTAATCCGTGCGGGCTCTCCCAAGCGACAAACTTACCCTCGACTTATTTTGCTCTATTTATTCCGTTTGTAAAGGGACTCATTGACAAACCATGCTTATCCTTTAGACGCCCTTCATTAGGATACTGTCACTACCCATTAATCACTAGCAACGCCCATGTTTCAGTCACTGGGATTACAATCAACTAACCTTTGCTATCGATAATTTAATAACCATGCCTATCCTGTAGACGCCCTTCATTAGGATACTGTCACTACCCATCAATCATTAGCTACGTCCATGTTTCGGTCACTGGCTACCGAGTACTCTTATTCACTCAGAGAACGAGTTTCTTCAGTATCCGCTCCCCCATCCTCAATCCTAGTCGAAACTAGCCTATAACTCCGGCGCAAGCGCGAAAGTTAGGAATTAAGCACAAAATAAGATTACCAATATTATAGATAGGGAGCTCACAAATAATAAAATAGAGTTTACATACACTTGGGGATAGAATCAACTACATTCAATCCTACTGGAGAGTTAGCTACGCAGGGTAGCCATACAAACCGCTGAAGAAGTTGTCACCTTCTTCAATCCTTATGCAGCGCTTCGCCTCTCCTATTCTAAAATTAAAAGTGGTGCATTATCACTGGAATATAACTGAATTACAATAATCGTGCACACCTGATCTGGTGCAAGAAGGTCCTATTTATAAGCTAAGGAAAGACAAAGAAAATTGGGGAGAAATCTATCTAAAAACGGCTACAAGGCAAGAATCACGTATCCTGCGCTTCACCCTGCGCTACAGCGCAGCTTTCAGCGCAGAAATCAGAGAGTTGCGCTTCACCCTGCGCTACAGCGCAGGTTGAAGCACGCAATGCGTTCTGCACAGCTTCAATCTTTCTCTTTTTACTTGATTCCTCCCCGAGACTTGTTTTGTTTGATTGTCTTTCCTCGTTTCCCTTTTCTTGATGAAATCTTGCATTTATTGGGCATCTTGGATTTAATTGGGAAGGTTGTCTGCAGAATCCTTGCTTAATTGGCAGTGATATCTTCATTAATTGCTCTCAAATAATCTTCAAATCTTCATTAAATGTCTTCAATTAAACTTCAAATCCTGTAGATATCTCCCTTATTTAATGCTATCTTTCCTTCATATCAAATCTTTGCAATATTCTGCAAAAATCAACACAATTTATATCAAAACAACATCAAATTCAAATTCAAGATTAATAAATACAATTTATCTAATATTAAATAAAAAGGGATTAATTTGGGGCAAAAATACCATTTTATCCTTGATAAGTGAACTAAAAAGTGCTATAATTTATCATATAATTTTCACTTATTAAAATACCCCCCAACTTAACTTCTTGCTTGTCCTCAAGCAAGAGACTTCTTTACAATCAAGAAATCAATTCTATCCCCTGAATAACTAAAAAAATTCAAAAACAAATTCAAGGAACTTTTCATCATCTCTATGTTAAGCAGCAGTCACTTTCCAAACATAAGAAAAATTTAGGATTAAGGGATGTTACCAATCCTCAATTAGAATAGAACACAAACATCAATCAAACTTCTCAAAATTAGCAATTAAAGCAGTAAGTGATAAACCAAGGAAATCTCTCATTCTCACGGGTAAGTGTTTCCCTCAATCTTTTTCACCACCGTTGAACAACTAGAATTGATAGTCGTTTCCAATATCTGAACCTGCAAGTAGTTAATATGGATCAAAAGGTCTTTTCTTTGGTTATAATGAGGCTGGACTATCAAGAAATCATGGTTTTTCTAGATATGCAAAGAACACTTTGAATAGAGAGCATCTTGTGATTGTGCTTGGGACTTCTCTCCATTCACCTGGTCATTCTTGAATTGTCACCCTTTTTCAGCTTGGCCTCTTTATTTGAAGAAGTACTCCTCCCAACTTATTCAATTTCCACACTCTTTGTGCAGAATATATAAATTTTTTTAGGGATAAACAATAATAACATAAAAACTTATTTATGAGGGAGTATTCTTCTTTGTGATTTCTTGTGCCTGCTCTTTGAATCTCTTTGATCTTTCAGTTCACCAACCTCTTGTCCCATGTTGTTGTGGTGCACCTTGCTCTCTATCCCAAGTGTGAAGGGACAAGATATAATCATTGAGTATGGCTAGGGTGCATCAAAAGAAATATTAAAGCTCAAATGGGCAATCAATAAATGGAAACATTTAATCAAAGTTGGCTATTTGGCACTGAGCAAAATATTATAATCACAAAATATACCTTTGTCACTTCCATATCTTCTACTAGCAAGACAAAATTTAGAAACTCAAGCAATAACAGTTGACAAGCAGCGGTGAAAAGCTCTCAATTTCAGTGTTTGGGCTCTCAGCTCACCGGTTATTGGCTAAAATTCCTTGATAAAGCACTTACTGGTTTTAATTAACTATCCTGATAGGTTCTCCTGAGAAGTATCCCAATCCTAACTGATTATGGAATTAATCACAAAACCCTATCATCTTTCCTAATCTGGTTAGTTAAAGTACTTAATTACAGAGACTTTTGAAAAAGTTACCTTAAATCCTAGTTTCCTAAGGTCCTAAAAATGTTTAAAAATCCTAAAAATTTTAAAACTTTAACAGAAAACAGAGAATAACTGAATATGCACTGCATAATATAAATGATGTATCAGTGGGGTGACAATATACAGTACATATCAAAAGAAAATAAGAAAAATAAGAAAATAAGAAAAGAAAATAAGAAGATAAAAAAAACAAAAAGAAGGAAAAGCACCAAATGGAAAAAAATCAATCATCCTGATCCATGTGAGCAGCTCCATTCTCAGCTCCAGCTCCAGCTGCTCCATCCCCCCTGGGAAAATAGGCATGTCCCCAGGCCACTGTAGGTACGCCTGAAACTTATCAGGGGTCATGCTGAAGTGGGGATCCACACGAGCCTGGTAATGTAGGTCCTGAAAGTGAACTGTTGCTCGCTGAATGGTGGATAGCTGAGCCATCATGTGATTGTTCTGGGCCGCCAGATGATGGGCCCAGACAGGAGAATCCATGTCTGCTGCTGCTGCTGGTGGTGCCTGTTGCTGCTGCGGCTGCTCATCCTCAACTTGTAACTGCTCAGCTGGGATACAGTTGGCCTCTATGTATGCTCTAGTCATAGGAAGTGCAATGCGAACCGTGGGGTTCACATCCACACCCCTAGATCTGCAGAGTGCTCTGATAAGAGAGAGGAAGCCAAGTCTAATCTTGGAGTTAGGGCTTCTGCGCCCTACAACAGATGCAAAGTCTGATATCTTCTGGGTGATAACCCGTGAGATATCGACATCAGCGCCGATGGGGATACTGTACATGAGGTGGGCGATGGGCATAACAATATCAGAAACATGCCCTGTAGGATGTATATTGGCCAGCGTCAGTACCGTCCACATCCTAGTGATACCCCTCATATCATGCATGTAAATCCGAGCAGCCTCCTCATATGCATTCCTCTCAAAGGAACGCCCTGGCAGACATAGTAACTGTGCAGTCTGAATATCCAGTGGGTCATTGCCATGAAGTCCCACAGCCTGCATCCTCTCGTGGTATTGGCATTCCACGAGGGTCCCTATCCTCCTGTATAGGATAATCCAATAAAGCGTTGATTGCATCGCAATCAAACCTGATAACCTGTCCTTGAACGTAGGACTCCCTCCTATAGTTAACGTCGTGGTCCCCAATGGTGTTGGCATAAAACTCCTTGACGATCTCCGGGTCAAAGTAGTTGTCAGGTCGACTGAGGCGGGTCCCATCGCCTCCTATGAATCTCAGCAGCAAAATCCTCATACTCCCCTTCATGGAGGATAACTGGGCGCTCAAGAATGAAGTTGCACCTCTCTATAGCAGTATAGGCTTCAAAGGACTTAAAGTCCTTGAAGCAGTGAGGGTCAAACTCAGGTTCCCTCTGGGGGGCCCTCCTCTTGGCACCCCCTGTGCCCCTCCTAGAAGAACTAGGTCCACTGACATTCTTGGTGCGAACCATCTGTGAAAAACAAATGCAAGGCAAAATTATTTATGTTGCATAATAATATTTAATTGTTCATAATTATAAAATAAATGGCCAATTAATTTCAATAATCAGAGAAATTAATTAATCAAACAATTGTGCATAAAAATTTTGATTTTAGACATTACCAATAATTTCCAATTAATTAATTAAGACAAGCTAAAGTGATCAATTAAAGCAAGTCCTAAACAATTCTAAACAGGCAAAGTGAGAATCAAACTCATGCTAAAAAATCATGTCATCAGTAACATGCAATAAGGCATAATTATTTATGTATGGGCATGCAAAAATATCATAACAATTAATTAAACATACATGCACCAACAAAATAATTAGCAGAAATCACTGAGCACTCAAAAACTACCACCTAAGCAAACAAGAATTACTCACAATCAATCCTAACAACATGCAGTATAAAATAAAGCATTATGGACAATCATTTCTTTCCTAAAGGTTCCTAGAATTCTAAGTTTCCTATCCTAAGGTTTCTGCTCAAATAAAAAAATATTTCAATCGGTTAAAAGTAAAGAAAACTATAAAAACATACCTGGTATAAGCTCAGAAACAGGGAAATGAAGGCTATAAGAGTGAAAAAGGGAAGGCAAAGGGTTTGGAACTTCAAAGAAAACGCAAGAGATGGAATGAAGGGAAGTTCAAATGAACTTCCCTCGTTCAAAAAGTTGCAATTTGAAGACTCGCGCTTTGCGCTTCACCCTGCGCTACAACGCAAGGTGTAGCGCGTGTCATTTGGAAGTTGAAGCGCACTCGCTGCGCTTCACCCTACACTACAGCGCAGGGTGAAGCGCAGAAGTCAGAAACTCACTTTTCAATTTTTAATTCTGCGCTTTACCTGCGCTACAGCGCAGGTTGAAGCATAGATCTGCACTGTATTTTTTTGCTTCTGCTACTCCTAACTGGTTCCATGCATTCCTTTAAAAATTAAATTCTTCATTTAACAATTTCCTAATTAAACAAGTAATATTTAAAACTAAAAATTAACAAAATGAAAATTAAATGAAAATTAAAACTTACAATGACTGGGTTGCCTCCCAGGAAGCGCTTGTTTAACGTCTTTTAGCTCGACGCCTGGTTACTCAACCCTTTTTTGGTGGCCTTAAGTGGAGGATGATGTTTGGCTCCATTCCAGTTCTTCCTTTGAGCTCCCATCCTCCATGCCAATTCTTGACTCTTCCATCACTGTCACTATCTTCCTCAGTGTCAGATGTTGATCCCTTTCTTTTCTTAAAATGGAACTCCCATATTGACTCTGGATGCTTTGCTCTCATTCGAGGCTTCCTCAGAAATTCGGAGCCTGGCAGCTTTGTTTGAGTTTTGGAAATAACATCAGTTTGTTGTAATTTGGGGATACCTCTGTCAATATAAAACACAATACTTTCATCTTTTGAGCTCACTTTATATTTTCCCCGATCAACATCAATAATCATTTTAGCAGCTTTCATGAAGCGTCGTCCTAAAATTAGGGGGACATCAGTATCCTCCTCTTCTATCTCTGCAATGAAGAAATCTACGACATATGCAAACTTATCCACTTTGATTTGGATATCTTCTATTATCCCAAAAGGTCATTGAGCGGATTTCTCTGCAAGAAGCAACTTCACCCTTGCAGGCTTGACCTTCACATCACTCAACTTGTTAAAATACGATAGCGGCATCAAATTGATGCTCGCTCCAAGATCTAATAAAGCTTGAGTAGGGGGTAGATTACTAATAGAGATGGGTATAGTAAACTTACCTGGGTCAAGTGACTTACTTGTAATAAAGACCTTCTCTTCATGATGTTATTCTTCTTTAGTTGTTGCTTTTTCTGCATCTTGATGAACAAATTTTTTGGATAGTTCCTCTTGTGGCAGTTGTTCTTCAAAGATGATTTCTTCTTCCTCATCAGGTTCTTCCTCCTCTGACTTGTTGCCATCAGTAACAACCAAGTTGCATTGTTCCTTTGGGTTGGTTTGGCTTACAGCCTAGAAGTGATGTTGCCTGTACTCTCACTACAACATTTTTGGTGTGTGGCAACGACAAAAAACCGTTGCTGAAAGCAAAAAAACCCGTTGTTGAAAGTTTAGGGAACAGTTTTGCAGGCGTGGAATTAGCCGTCGTTGCCTATTCCTTTAGGCAACAGTTTTTTTTGGAGTTTTCAGCCACGGAAAGCGTAAACGTTGCTTAAAGCATATTTGGAGTACGATTTTCAAGAGACCTTAGGCAACGGTCTATTAGCTTACGCTACGAGTTTTAACCGTTGACTAAAATAAAGGAACAAACCACATGAAAAATATAAATTCTTAAAATGGCTAAGGTAGGATTTGAACACAACTCCTCATCTTTAAACACTAAGTTCTATCCACTAAGCTAACATATATATATATATATATATATTTGTTATATAAGTTGCCAATTTTAATATATATATCATATGAACCACAAATTTTAAAATAAACTTATAAAATCTCTTATTTTAAAATCAAAGATATAATTTTTTATGTTAAGGTCATTGATTTGACAAATCAAATTTTAGTAAAACAAAAACTTGAAAACTTAAACATTAAATTAATATTTTTTAATAGTTTAAACAACGATTTTTTCTTGTTGCTTGTTGAAAAATCGTTGCCTATTACATGTTTTGGCAACAATTTTATAATCATTGACTAAAAAATCTCCACAATTGAAAAGATGTTGCTTATTTTATGATTTTGCAACGATTTTACAATCGTTGACTAAAAAATCCATAAAATTTAGAAAATGTTGCCTATTTTATGTTTTGGCAACAATTTAATAACCGTTAATTAGGAAAAATCACCACAATTTAAAAAATGTTGCCTATTTTATGTTATGACAACGATTTTAAAATCGTTGACTAAGAAAGATCTACAAAATTAAATAAATGTTGCCTATTTCATGTTTTCTCTACGGTTTTTCAACCGTTGTCAATAAAAGTGTTGCCTAAAATACGACTACAACTTGAAAATCGTTGCTAAATATAAATAGGGGTGTTCGCGGTTCGGTTTGGATCGGTTTTGAGATAAAAAATCATCCAATCCGATCATTGCGGTTTTATCATTTCATCATCCGATCGGTTTTGATATTTTTTCAAATCCGATCCAATCCGATCCAATTTAAATTGGATTGGATTGGATCGGTTTTCGGTTTTTTAAAACGATAATAAATATTTGATAAAATTTATAAAATAATGAAGTAATGATAATCATTTTCTTATTGGAACTTACATTTATTAAAATTAATACAAAAATATATAAAGAAAATTACATGATACATGAAAACTAAACTAAAACTAGTTTTATATTGATATATTTATAGAAATATTAACATAATATATATTACATAATAAAATTATAAAAAATATATTAGTATAAGTATTTTTATAAATATATATGTATACAAGTATAAATATATAATTATTTTAATATATGTATATATAAGTTCGGTTTGGATTGGATTGGATTGGTTTTCAACATAGGATCCGAAAACCAATCCAATCCAATAAAAAATTTCGATTTTTTGTGGTTTGCGGTTTTTTGGATTTCGGTTTGATTCGATTTTCGGTTTTTCGGTTCGGTTTTTGCGGTTTGCATTAGATTGGATTGGATGTGAACACCCCTAAATATAAATGAGGTCTACATGTGTAAAATTGTTGTCTATTTCATGTTTCAGCAATGATTTTTTAAATGTTGTCTAAAAAAGCGTTGCTTAAAGCCTAAAATGTTGTAGTGTCTGCCATTTCATTTGCTAGCTGACCCACTTGGTTTTCTAGAGTCTTGATTGATGGCTCAGTATTCTTCTTGAATCCATTGAACCCTTGTACGAGATCATCAATCTTTCCTTCCAGAGTATTCAGTTTGTCATAGGTTGAAGGTTGCTGCTGATAAGGTGTTTGTCTAGGTCATCCATACTGACCCCAACCTGAGTTGGTTTGGTTATTCCTCCATCCTTGCGAGTACCGGTTGTTGTTATTGGATAAATTACCTTGCCTCCCCTGGTTTCCCATGAAATTGACTTGCTCTGGTTGCATTCCTTGATTAGCACATTGACCATTTGGATGATCACCTCCACAAAAATCGCAAATCAATGGTTGGGTTTGGATGGGTTGTGAGTGGACATCTTTGAGTTGTTGAGGGAGTGCCTTTAACGTCTCAGTGAGTGCTTCTATTTGTCGTTTAATGAGCTTGTTCTCGGCTAACAGAGCATCACTTTGATTGAGTTCGAGCATTCCTTTCTTTGGTAACTAAGCGAGCTGTCTTCCACTTTGAGCTTGTTGATCGTTTTGTGCAAAATTATTAATGGTTTCTAGTGCTCGATCAACTTCTGCGGATAAGATAGTTCCTCCTGCTGGAGCATCTATGAATGACTTTGAATCTGAACGGAGTCCCTTGCAGAATATGTTGAGTTGGGCTATATCCTCATAGCCATGATTGGGACAATTGCGCAGCATAGACTTGTATCTTTCCCACGCTTCACACAGTGGCTCATTAATCCCTTGTCTGAATGTAGAAATATCTGCTTTAGCTCCAATCTGCTTCCCCGGTGGGAAGAATCTTGTCAAAAACTTTTCCTCAACTACACCCCAATTGGTTAGACTTTGATTTGGGTGTGATTGCAGCCATTCCTTAGCTTTACCTATCAAAGAGAAAGGAAACAAGCATAAGTAAACAAATTCTAAACTACCTTCCTCGAAACCCATAGTGACAATTAATTCATAAAAGTTAGAGAGATGAGTGTTTGGGATCTCGTGATCCAATCCAGCGAATTGATGTGCACTGATGAGGTTGAGGTGCTCAGTCTTCAACTCCAAAGCTCTGGCAGTTGGTGGTAACACAATGCTTGAGAAGTGGCGTGGTCCTTGATGAGTGATATAGTCCTCTAGCGTCCTTCTTCTAGGTTCTTTTTCAGCCATATTTTTGGGTTATTCTACAATTGTCCTTCTTCTTCTTCTCCCGTTTCTACCTCTGTTCCTCCGAGATGTCCTATCTATTTCTGGGTCGAATTGTAATTGATTGGGGGACACCTGGCCTCTCAGAAGCATAAACAAGAAACTTTGAAAAAGGTAAGTGTTGAAGAGAATTAATAATAATAGAAAACTATAAATTTTTAAAAAATAATATGTCCTAAAATAATAAGAAGAATAAATATCAGAGTCCTAAGATAAATAAGGGAAATAAATAAACAAAACCCTAAGATAAATACAACTTGATAACTAGACCGTCAAGGTCTACACGAATTGGAAACCGTTCCCCGACAACAACGCCAAAAATACTTGATGAGTTTCTGGCAAGCGAACCAAAAATTCAGCAGTATAATAGTAAGAAAAGTATCATATCCACAGGGAACGGTCAATTCACGTATAGTCGTGATCTATTTATCAAGGGAAAACAACGGAATTTTGAGAGTATTGTTGTGCGGAAAATCTAAATAGCAATTTAATATTCAAAAGCAATAGAAAGGAAGAGTTGGAGACACTTTACTCGGATTAGGATTGAACTTCGTATCATCACACCCTTCGTGTATGTAAAAACTATTTATTATTTTAGGTTTACTCTATAATACTGTAGACAAACTAAATTTCTAAGACCCCGAGTTACCAGCAACCTCACCACTCAAAGGTAATCCGTGCGGGCTCTCCCAAGCAACAAACTTACCCTTGACTTATTTTGCTCTATTTATTCCGTTTGTAAAGGGACTTATTGACAAACCATGCTTATCCTTTAGACGCCCTTCATTAGGATACTGTCACTACCCATCAATCACTAGCAACGCCCATGTTTCAGTCACTGGGATTACAATCAACTAACCTTTGCTATCGATAATTTAATAATCATGCCTATCCTGTAGACGCCCTTCATTAGGATATTGTCACTACCCATCAATCATTAGCTACGTCCATGTTTCGGTCACTGGCTACCGAGTACTCTTATTCACTCAGAGAATGAGTTTCTTCAGTATCCGCTCCCCCATCCTCAATCCTAGTCGAAACTAGCCTATAACTCCGGCGCAAGCACGGAAGTTAGGAATTAAGCACAGAATAAGATTACCAATATTATAGATAGGGAGCTCACAAATAATAAAATAGAGTTTACATACACTTGGGGATAGAATCAACTAGATTGAATCCTACTGGAGAGTTAGCTACGCAGGGTAGCCATACAAACCGCTGAAGAAGTTGTCACCTTCTTCAATCCTCGTGCAGCGCTCCGCCTCTCCTATTCTAAAATTAAAAATGGTGCATTATCACTGGAATATAACTGAATTACAATAATCGCGCTCACCTGATCTGGTGCAAGAAGGTCCTATTTATAGGCTAAGGAAAGACAAAGAAAATTGGGGAGAAATCTATCTAAAAATGGTAACAAGGCAAGAATCATGTATCCTGCGCTTCACCCTGTGCTACAGCGCAGGTTGAAGCGCGCAATGCGTTCTGCACAGCTTCAATCTTTGTCTTTTTACTTGATTCCTCCCCGAGACTGGTTTTGTTTGATTGTCTTTCCTTGTTTCCCTTTTCTTGATGAAATCTTCATTTATTAGGTATCTTGGATTTAATTGGGAAGGTTGTCTGCAGAATCCTTGCTTAAATTGCAATGATATCTTCATTAATTGCTCTCAAATAATCTTCAAATCTTCATTAAATGTCTTCAATTAAACTTCAAATCCTGCAGATATCTCCCTTATTTAATGCTATCTTTCCTTCATATCAAATCTTTGCAATATTCTGCAAAAATCAGCACAATATATCAAAACAGCATCAAATTCAAATTCAAGATTAAAAAATACAATTTATCTAATATTAAATAAAAAGGGATTAATTTGGGGCAAAAATACCATTTTATCCTTGATAAGTGAACTAAAAAGTGCTCCAATTTATCATATAATTTTCATTTATCAGTCATCATCATCACCTGTAATATTAACCACAGTGTAACGGTGAGGAAAAGAATACCAACTCATACATACACACACACAGAAGGCTACCCTATCCTCACCCACATATAATCATCATTATCATCAAGTATTATCATACTCATATTATCTTACACTCTTTATTAGCAATCATATTATCTCATCACCAGTTTATAAATCACACTCGCAAATCACCAAGAAAACACATTCTCTATTCTCAACACATAATACTCATAGCATCAATAATACTCATATCATCGTAGTACAATTCAATTTCATCATCAAATGTAATGCATGTTCATCTATCATCATGCACACCAAACCTCATCAACCTTATCCCAAGGATCATAACTTGGAACTCCGCACAATGGGCGCACCTCGTCAATCTTCCTAGTTGTTACCGATAATGGCCCTACCGTTAATCACCACACAGGCCGATAGGTTGCACAACGCCCCACTCTAGGCTTGTACAAAGACATCCGTCCCATAAATATAGCCCTACCGTTAAACACCACACAGGCCGGTAGGTTGCACTACACCCCACTCTAGGCTTGTGCAAAAATGTCCCCCATCATGGTCTCTGCACCACCCCTAAATGGGTCCGTATAGTTCACCTCTTGAGTTGAACCCTACCGTTATCACCACAAAGGCCGATAGGTTACACAACACCCCTCTCTTGGGCTCGTGCATCTCAGGTACCACACCTCATATGCTCAATGCATAATCATCATCATATCACACCTCATGTGCTTAATACCTCTATAACATCATTATCACATAACTCTTATGCTCACGCATCAATATATCCTCATCATTATAACACACATCATATGCTCAATGCATAATTATATCATCATTGTAACATCCCAAATTTTATTAAATAAAATAAAATTAATAAAAGTATAGAAATAAATAAATAATAATATTAGTAAGATTAATATATTTTATGAATAAGGTTATTTAATAAATAATAAGAATAATAAATAGGATGAGTGGGTTGAGGGTGGGCCTAGCCCAATTAAGTATTTATTTAAGGAAGGGTCCTCAGTTCACCCTAATCCTTATTTTTCAAAACGCCAGAGAGCGAAACGCCAAGGAGGGGAGAAACGACATCTCAAGAAGGGGTTGCTGCAGAATAATCATTGAGAATCAAGAATTGTTGCGTTTCGATCTTCACTTCAAGGTACGGTGGGGGAGAGGGTGGTGCTCGTATGTGCATGTGGGGGGTACTTGGGTAGTAATTTAAGACTATAAATTCATATTGATACATGTTATAATTGAGAATGAATGATGAAAACCGTTGATTTATGATTGATTGAATGAATCTTGATGAGTTCTTGAATGAGATTGAAGAGTAAAGAGAAAAATAGAGAAAGGGGTAAATAAGGGTTTGATGATTTGGGGTTTTGATGGGTTAACTGTATAATCTGTGTAAAGATTGTTATTTTTGCTGAGTTTAATCGATATAAACGAATATGATTGAAGTATAAACGATGGGGATTGAGTAGGGATTGAAGAAGGGGAGAAAAAGGGGCAAAACGTGGTATAGTCGTGTTCTACGTAACTTGCGCTGCAGCGCAGGTTGAGGCGCAGTCCTCTGGAAGCTGCGCTGCAGCGCAGGTTGAGGCGTAGTCCTCTGGAAGCTGCGCTGCAGGTTGCGCTGCAGCGCAGGTTGAGGCGTAGTCCTCTGGAAGCTGCGTTGCAGGTTGCGCTGCAGCGTAGGTTGAGGCGCAGTCCTCTGGAAGCTGCGCTGCCAGTTACGCTGCAGCGCAGGTTGAAGTGCATCCCGCAGAACTTCTGTTTTTGATATGATTTTGAGGAGTTCTTTTCATTCAGAGTGAGGATGGTTTTCCTTAATACATGGAATTGAGATTGATATGTATTTAATATAAATGTTATTTTGTGGATTTGATGATGTTTAATGATGAAAATGATGATGTATAAAATGATACTTGACGATGTATGATGATGAGGTTTGATGAAGAGTAGGGTGTTGATGATGATGATGTATATATATATCTTTATGATGATGATAATTATGATGACTGGTGATATTTATGATGATGATGATTGGTGATATTTATGATGATTTATGATGAGAATGATTGATGATGATGATGTTGATGTTGTACCTGAGGCTAACTCAGGGAGATGAATAATGTACCTGAGTCTAACTCCGGGAGGTGATAAGGATGATGATATAACTAATCTTATGATGTTTATGATGTCTTAAGCATATATGATGTTGTACTTGAGATACACAAGCCCAGGGAGGGGTGTAGTGTAGCTCAGGGAGGTGAGTATTGTACCTGGGTCTAACTCGGGGAGGTGATTATGGTACCTGAGTATAACTCAGGGAGGCGAGTGATGATTGTGATAATATTGATTATGGTACCTAAGTATAACTCAGGGAGGCGAGTGATGATTATGATAATATTGATTATGGTACCCGAGTATAACTCAGGGAGGTGAGCAATGAGTATGATAATATTGATTATGGTACCTGAATGTAACTCAGGGAGGTGAACGATGATTATGATGATATTGAATATGGTACCTGAGGTGTACAAGCCCAGAGTGGGTGAAGTAAAACTCAGGGAGGTGAATGATGATTATGACGATATTGATTATTACGATTATTATAATGATATTGATGATTACGATGATTATGATGATATTGATGATTACGATGATTATGATGATATTGAAGAGTACGACGATTATGGTGATATTGATGATTATGATGGTTTTGTTGATATTGATGATGTTGGTGGTGTATATGATGATGGATGAATATGTCTTATATATGATGATATAAAAAAATGAGTTATATGATGATATGATTTGTAATGATGAAATGAGTAATAGGTGCTGAGAATAGAGTAGGCGAATTATTTGGTGAATGAGGATAAGAGAATTATATGATGATATTGATGATTGTTATATGATGAATTATAGGTGATATTATCTGATAAATTATTTGATGATTGAGTACATGGTATGATAAACGATGATGTTGTTTACATGAGGGTGAGGATAGGGTAACCTCCTATGTGTATGTATGAGTAGTATTCTCTTCCTCACCGTTACACTGTGGTTATTTTACAGGTGACGATGGAGACACAATTGGTGTCGAGTCTTGAGTAAAGGGAGTGTTGCTCTGGTACATGTGACATCAGGGCATATCATTGGGGGTTCTTTCTTTATGTTTTTAGTTATGAAGGATTTTACAAACCTTTCTTTAAATGCCTTGCACGACAAGTAGGATGTTTTGTTATTTATATTTTGGAGATTCTGCTGCTTGTGTATTCTGAAAACCTTTGAGTTCTATTTTCGTTATAATTAAGTTGTTTTACAATGAATGACGTTTTAAATGAAGAGTTATGTGAACCTTTTTACCTGTTGTGGAATACTATTCTTTCTATATTTCGAATTATTAATTGTATAAGAGTATGGGGTAGAAGGGTGTCACAATCATCACACACCTCATGCCTCATATGCTCATTACATCATTATATCATCATCACATATCTCATACATCATCATCATAAACTCAATACATCAATACATCATCCTCATGAACTCATTACATCAATACATCATCATCATCATAAACTCAATACATCAATACATCATCATCATGAACTCAATACATCAATACATCATCATCATACATCATAATATTGTAAACATCTATCATCAAGGAGATATTCATATCATCATACTCACACCACAATCAATGATCTATCCACTTAAATCTCTTAAATTCATAAACAATGTGTATAAACACATCAAACAGACAAAAAAATCATCAAATACACTCTGGTAATCGATTACAAGGCTCCTGTAATCGATTACCAGCAAAACACCTCTCTGGTAATCGATTACAGGACCCCTGTAATCGATTACCTGCAAGCAAAACATCTAGTAATCGATTACCAATCCTCTGTAATCGATTACCAGCAAACAAACTCTCTGGTAATCGATAACAGACCCCTGTAATCGATTACCAGCAAGCCAGAATCACTCCCTTGCTGCCCGGAACGCTCTGTAATCGATTACAAACCTCTGTAATCGATTACCCGTGACACGAGATGACAGTTCTTGCGATTTTTACCCCTCTTAAACCCTCTTATTCAACCTCTAATCAATCCTTAGTGTTAATACATCAATCATATACGATTATATCAAACAAACTCAACAAAAACACCAATCTTTACACAGAATCACAGTTATTCCATCATAATCCCAAATCATCAAATCCTTACTTACCCCTTTTCACTATTCTCACTATCTTCCTCTAATTCAATCAAGAGTCACCAAGATTCACAGAATTAATCATCAATCAACATGTTCTCATCATACAATACTCAATATATATATATATATATATCAATTTCGAATTTAGAGCCTTAGAGGGTTTTATGGTTACCCTCACTACCCAAGCACTCCCACATGTACATACAAGCAGCACCCTTTCCCCCACTGTACCTTGAAGTGAAGGTCGAACAACAAAGACTGGCTCTTTCTAGATGATCACTCTGCAACAACCTCCTCTTGAGACGTCGTTTCTCCCCTCCTTAGAGTTTCACTCTCTGACGATTTGAAAAATAAGGATTAGGGTGAATTGGTACCCTCTCCCTACTTAAATACTCAATTGGGTTGGGCTAATTCTCAACCCACTTATCCTCTTTTTAATTTGAAATAGCATTATTAATAAAATAACCAATACTACTAATACTATTATTTATTTATTTCTCTACTTTATTAATTTTATTTTATTTAATAAAATTTAGGATGTTACAGTACTTGTATTTCGAAAAAGCTAAAATGACATCTGATGAAAGGTGTCTGAAGTAAGCTCTAAATTCTGAAGTACGAAAAGAGGAATTTTGAAGGATGTATCAATCTGAATACTGAATCACTATCTGAAGTCTGAAGACTAAAGTGCAATCTGAAGACTGAAGCCAAGATGTCTGAAGTCTGAAGACTGAAGTGTTTTCTGAAGACTGAAAAGCCAAGGGTTCGACTGACGTGGGATGACTCAGTTTACACCACTCCTTCACGCAACCTTTTTTCACAAATCAAGAGTGACAAAAAGTAGTTTTCCAGGACATCTTTTTGAATTATCTAGCGTAAAAAGAGGAAATCTGGAGTAGATATCGGCTGCAGTAAGATAAAGTACTGCATACCTCGTACTTTCGTCAGAAGTGTCTCACACCGAAAGCATTTACATTAAATGCTATCTCTCAATAGATTTCTCAAACAGCTAGCATCTCAAAAGCCTATATATACCAGAAGTCTTCCTGATGCAGTAGAGATTTTTTTTAGAAAATGTTTGCTGAAAAAACAAAAAGCTCATGAGATGAAAAACACTGCCAATTCTCCTTAGAATTCTTTGTACTATAAACTTTCATATCCAGTGTTAGATCGTTGTTATCTCTGTATATTCTGAACAAAGAACTGTGAGTTCTAATTTCGTTTCTCTTTGTAAACACTTTGAGAGTGTTGAGAGCCTGGAGAGGCTTGGTTGAATAAAGAATACTTGGTGTGTAAAGCCTGAAGAGGCTTGGTAGAAAAGAATACTTGTAATCTTTTAGATTAGTGGAAAATCCAGAAGCTTGTTGGCTTTGGGACTGGAAGTAACTCACAAGTGGAGCGAGTTAACCAAGATAAATTTTGCTGAGTGTTTTTCTTACCCTTAAATCTTTACATTCAATTTCAACTAACAAGAAGAGAGTTTCAAACTGAGTTCTTATAAGCAATTCGAAAAATATAATTTGAGAAAAATTGTTACAAACCTCTGTTTAAAAATCTTTAGACAAAGGACTCAACTTCATAAAACTCACAAAACCTATCTCAAATTCCTCAAAACTCAGTTTGTGAAAAAGGCTTTCCAAAAACGTTAAAGTATATAAAAATATTATTCAACCTCCCTTCTAGTGTTTCTTGTGTGTTCCTACATAACTCACATGGCAACTGTTATCACCAATCCATAGGTTGAAAAAATCTTGGTTCAACAAAACTACATAAAAAAAAAGTAGGGATTACTAATCTTAGAGCCTCTCATTTGAAAGCTGTGAAAAGGTGTTTCAGGTATCTGTTAGCCACTACTAATCTTGGTCTTTGCTATAAGAAAAGTAAGAATTATAGGTTGACAGATTACTATCGTGATGACTTTGTTGGTGATAGAATTGAAAGAAAAAGAACCAGTGGTGGTTGTCACTTTATTGGAAACAACACGATCAAATGGTCCAACAAAAGACAAAGAACTATTGCTCTATCAACTGTAGAAGTTGAATACATTGATGTTGTAAGTTGTTGTTCACAACTTCTATTGGTAAAATATCAACTTGAAGATTTTAACATGTTTGAGCATAACATACCTGTTTTGTGTGATAATACAAGTGCCATCGATTTATCTAAGAATCACATTTAGCATTCTAGGGCAAAACATAGAAGTCAAGCATCATTTCGTTAGAGACTATGTTCAGAAAGGTTTTGTGATATTAAGTTCATTGAGACAAAGCATCAATAGGCTGATATATTCACAAAACCCCTTTAAGAAGATAGATTTAAGTTCATCAGAAGTTGTCTGAATATTCATGCATTATCCGAAAAATGCACTGTGTGAAATTTGTATTGTCTAAAACACAAACCTATCCGAACTTATCTACTATCAGATGGCATGGATAGGGATAGAAATAGGCCAAGCGGAGCTAGGCTTTCCAATGCCTGAGTCGGGCCTACACCTTAAATCCATGGCTTGAGCCTGGCCTATTTTCCTGATAAAGACATTATTTTACGGTCTAGGTCTAGCCTATTTAAAGTTTGACATGACCTGAAAGCCTGCTTAAAAGCCTGTTTTATAGTAAGGTACTTGAATATATCATAAGCATGTATTTGAATAGACTTCTAGGCCCAAGTCTTTTATGTAAGACAACGTACTTATATATTTACACAAGCTAATAAGTATATACTTATAAGGAAATATAATAGAAATCTTTATAATAATAATAGCAATATAAAAAATATTAGTATTTTATTTATATTAGTTAAATAGGTCTGCCGGATAGACTCAAAAGGCTTTTTCAATGGCCTAAAGTCTGGCCTATTTTTCTATATAGGCTTTTGAAAAAGCCTTGGCCCAATGTATTTAATAAATTGGCCAAACCTGGCCCAAGCAGCCTGATGTAGGCCAGACTATAGTGTTGAGTCTCAAAATGTTATTAAAAGGATAATAATGTTTTAAGTCTCACAACCTCAAGTTTTAATGGATAACAAATTTGGTTTTTATAAGAAAAAATAATTTCTACTGAAGGTATCTGCTCAGTATTTCAAACGGAACAACCTGAAGAAATCATATCATCTGAAGTACCCGAAGCAAAGAAACCTGCTGAGAGAACCCAACCTGCTGAAAGCAGTGAACCTCCTGAAGTTGTGAGATGACGTACCAATGCCTGTTCATCTTCAATATAATATTCTCAGAAATTCTTCTTGAAGACTCAAGTCTCTTGTAGCAGTCTAAGATTACTTGTGCCTCTTATTCTTCTGGAAAGTCAGAGAAAGTGCTTTTTGGCATATTTCAAATTTCTCTCACCAAAAAGGCAAAGTCTGCAGAAAAGTACATGCGACTCAGAAAAAGTGAAGTCTGTAAGCTGACTCTACTACCTGCTACTGCTGAGGGTTCAGGTTATGTGTCACAACGGGAGCATTTTCATTAAATGCTATCTCTTAACGGGAAATCGATTGGAGTTCAACGGACGGAAGCTCTCCTCACTATAAACACTGGACTCCACACAGAAACTGGGTGTGAAGAGAGAACTCAAAAATCGACTTGCTGAAACTCTGCAAAATTTCGTACTCATCTTTTTCATTATCTCTTCACTGTACAACAATTTCTTATCCTGAGTTCTACTCAGTTATCTTGTACAAGTCTGTATTTAAGCTCTGAACTTATTCATAGTTCCTTAGCTTAAACCATCTTACTGTAATCTCTTGTGATTGAGCCTGGAGAGACTTGTTTGTTAAAGAATACTTGGGTTACACTTGGTTAAGTGTCTGAGAGCCTGAAGAGGCTTGGTGGAAGAAAGAATACTTGTTTGAGCCTTGAGAGGCTTGTTTGTAATAGAATACTTGTTTGAGCCTGGAGAGACTTGTCTGTAAAAGAATACTCGTTTGAGCCTGGAGAGGCTAGGTGTGCAAAGAATACTCGTTTGAGCCTGGAGAGGCTAGGTGTGCAAAGAATACTCGTTGGGCCTGGAGAGGCCAGGTGTGCAAAAAATACTTGTTGTAATCTTGCGGGATTAGTGAAAATCCAGTGGTGGTTTGCCCTGGGACTGGACGTAGCTCACTGTGTTAGTGGGTGAACCAGGATAAATTTTTGTGCCTAAGTTCTCTTTACTCTTAACTCTTTACTTTCCGCTATTATCTGTTTATTTCTAACTGAGGAGGGTTCTGAAAAGTGAGTTTATAATTTGTGCATCAAAAACAACTCTATCAATTACGCAAATCGTTTTACTAGATCTGCTGAAGTGTTTCAACAAGTCTCTGACAACTCAATTTGTTTAGCAAACTGTTTGAACACTGAAAATATTTTTTCTTGTTTTGAAAGGTTTACCAAAAATCTTTAAAGATTATAAAACACTATTCAACCCCTCTTCTAGTGTTTCCTGTGGTCCTAACATGTAGGCCCCTGATGAGCGACCTGACCTTTTTCCACCCCTACGCGTGGCTATCTGAGACGTTTTCACTTTAAAACTTATAAATTTGTCACTGTCACTTCTGCACATTGCCCGAGGTTTCTGCGTACGTCTTTGTAATTGTCATCATAAAAGTTGTTGTATAAAGAAGGGAATGCAATCAGTCTAGGGTTACGCTTTCTTACATAAAGTAACTCATTTTCCTTCATTCTAAAGCTTCTCTAAAGTTCGTTAAGCTCTCAACCTACACTCTTCATCTCATCTTCAATGACAACTCAAAAGAAATTAGTCGGAGGAAACCTTGTTCTCAGGAAGTCTGTCAACCTCTCAAACGTGGCTGAAAATGGAGTACACATGTTCCTTGAGTTCGATGGTGCAAGATGAACACCTTATCTGAATGCAGTAGATTGTCTTTGGGGAGAAGGGGGAGTTTTAGAATTTCTAGAAAAATTTATTTGTGGTAACTTCAGACATAGGTTTTATGTCTATAAAAATAAAAGACATGGGAACCAATATCTTTGTCGCTGAAGGTATCATCTCTACCATCACAAGTATGAAGGTTGTGGGAAATGTTTTCTACACATACTGGGAGAAAGACAACAGAATCCCCAAAAGCTTCAACACACTATTTTATAGAGAGGATAGGCCTCAACATATGAAGGCCTCAATGATGTAAGACAAAGTGAGGATACTGCATGTAATCCTTGGCTGTGGCATAATTCCAAAAGTTTGCAGCAAGGACCATGTATCAGAGATGGAACGTTTCTGCCTTATCCATCTTTTAACAAAGCATAAGGCCAACATACCTAGGCTAATCATTTCTCATATGGGGAGGAAAGTCACTAATTTTGCTAGCAATTTGCCCCATAACACTCTCATCCACAAGATTCTGGAACACTTCAAGGTTCCAATACATTTGACGACCCTACACCATGCTCCTCTTCAAAACCTTTATTTTCTAAAATGGTCCCTGCCATTAATGAGTCTCTCTTTAGTGATGATGTGGCACACCTTTATTATTGTGGTAACCATTTATAATCATTAATCATTAATCCTATGTGGCATTTAACACATTCAATTATCCCTAATTTACTCTAAATATTTACACGAAATATAATTGAAAATTAAAAAGAAAAAGTAGAAATAAAGTCTGGACTATCTCCGTTTTGTCACCATCACCGGTGCTTGTCACTGTTGGATAACTCTCCAGTTAGGGTCCATTTTACTGGAAACTATCATTTTATTAGCTGACAAATATGCCTTAATTGGTTCCACACCTGCTTATCCTCAATTATTTATTTTCTCAATTTCAAATCCCAACAATATATGTAGAAAAAATAAATTTGTTCCAAATTAATGGCTACAGGGCATCGAAGAACATGGGGAAGTGTCATCGTCACCATTAACATCCAAGGAAACAATACCATGGCAGCCTATTTTCATGTGGTGTGTTTGTCAAGAACTATGAGAAGTCTTGAATATACTATACTCAAAAGAAATACTCTGATTGAGTAGGGGAGAGCATATGAAATTAAAACTAACCTTTCCCATTTTGGAAGCACCGAAATCGTCAAGGGTGAATTGGCTGAACATCTCTAGAAGGGGGTTGAATAGAGACTTTCTTGTAACTTGTTCCTGTAAAAACTTTAAGTATTTGAAAAAGAATGTTGAGATGTTATCTCAAGTCAGATGACCTGGAATCTCAGTTAAGACAGGTTAGAGACAATACAAATTCTAAAGTTCTTTGTTTAGACTCAAGTTGTCTTGTATTATCAGTTTATATTTTAGATTTGATTAGTGATGTTTATGTGAGCTGAGATATTTCAAAAATAGAAGATGAAGGAGAGAAATACACAAGGATCTTATCCTGGTTCACCCACTCTTTGAGCTACGTCCAATCCTCACAATTTGTGACATTTCCACTATTGACAACCCGTCAATTACAAGTATTCTTACAGCCTTTTCAGGACGTCTCTCACACCAAGCCTAGGTACCTCCTATCTTGGCTGAGCTACAAGTATTCTTACTGCCTCTTCAGGACGCACTCACTCACACTAAGACTAGGCTTCCTCCTATCTTAGATGAGACTTGGTTACAATGAATGATGGTTTAAAGTAGTTCTAGCTTAATCACACACAGTGTGAATATATAGTAATTCTTAGCTAGAGAGATTCTCTTCTCAAGAGGGTATAGAAATTTTTTAGGTAAGAGAAGAGAGTATTGAGACTACAAGTGCTCTTTTTTGGTAAAGTCTGATCTGTTGAACAGGCACTTGAGATGAGATGTTTGCTTGAGATCTGAGATGAGATGTGGTGATTGATTGATTTTTTTGGCTAAGTCTCACAGCTTCACTGTAGCTTTCAGCTTTTTATTCCAAGGTAAACTAGTCGTTATTTGGCGGTTATGTGTTACTTGAGAGCCATTGGAAAGTAGCTAGTAGAGAGAGGAGAGACATTCTGAACAAGAGATGACTTTTTATTCCACTTTTAGGTGATGTAACATGTGACATCGTGCAGTGTACTTCTTCTCCTTGTGTTGACTTTGCTTTTTGCTTTTATACAGGTTGTATCTTTCAACTTTGATTCTCATCTCTTTGACTATTCTTGAGACTTATCTCCTAGTCTCTTCTTAGAGCTTGCATCTCTTTCATGAGCTTGCGTCTCAAGCTGATCTGGGGTCTCTTCATGAGATAATGCATTTGGATCTGATCTCTTGTATACTTAGGTTCTGAATCTCATATGTTAGGTCTTCTGTGTACATGATGCTTAAGTGATTTTCTGAACCTTGGTTCTTTGATTGATGAGATGACCTCTCTTCATTGAGCTTGCATCTGATCTTGAGACAGCGTTTCAAGATGTTTCTGAATCTCTTCACCTGTTGTTTGATAAGACTATGAGTCTTTGCTCTTTGATGCTTCATATTTCTAACTTCTTGTGTTTTGCTTTGAAGAACGTGTTTGAGTATTTATCAAATACTTAATTGAATCTGCAAAGAACAAGGTCTAAAAGAAATCTGCCACAAGCTCAAACAACACAGTTAGTAATAACAAGATGCAGCTTATTTTTTTAGCTCATGGTTAAACTTAATGGTTTGGTATATTAAAAACTCTTAGGAGTGAGTTTGTCTCAACAATCTCCCCCTTTTTTTATGATGGCAAACCATGAAGTTTTTAACTTAAGAGAATTCAGATCTTCATAAATTTTTTTAAACTCTCCCTGAGTTAAAGACTGAGGTAAAAAATGTACTGAATTTCTGAGTGAACTAAGAAACTTCTTTCATTAATCAAAATAAGATACAAGTACAATGATAAGTAAAAGATGCCACTGCATCTCACCATACATCAGAAAAGATGCTATTACATCTTAAACCAAAAGAGAGCACAAACAGATAAACAAACACAGACTACACAGACTGAGACTCTTATCAGATGATACTACATCTAACCAACTCTCCCCCTTTTGCCATTATCAAAATGGAAATTAAGCATGGTTTGGAGAAGGAGAAGAGGATGAGTCTGAATCAGAAGAAGTTGGACGCTTGACAGCTTGAGGAATCTCAGGCAGAGGAGGCAGATTTGAGAGATGAAGGTTCATTTTCTTGTGAAAATCATTGGAAGTACGCAGTTCTTGAAGGACAGTGTCAAGTCCATCAAGAATAGCCTCTTGCCTTTTCTTGTGTTGATCCAGCTTCTTGAGAATTTTCTTCTGGGTCTGCTCAATCCTAGAGTGGAGATTTTGTTGAGTCTGTTGTTGCTCTTCTTGCAGCTGATTGATAAAGGTGTTAATGGAATTAGAGAGATGGGTTGGAACAAATGGATCTGATGATGGAGCTTGAGGAGGTTCAGGAGGTGGAGCAGATTGGTCATACTTTGGTTGAGGAGAGCTGAGCAAAATTGTGTCCACAAAGAACTTGCCAGGTGTGGGAAAAGAGGTTTGAAAGAAGTGAGATGTTTCTTACCTAGCAGGTGTCTTTTGTTGAGACGTGGGTATCTCTTCAGTCTCTCTAGCAGCAGGTGGAGTTTCTTATGTAGTCTCATAAGCAGAAGCAGAAAGATCTTTAAGAGTCTCAACCACAATTTTGGTAATGGGTGAGACATCAGATTGATTAACGTTTTGCTGAGGAGATAGAGGTGGTGATTGATGGTGTGGAGATGGAGGATGATGATCAGGTTGAGTGACTAGTAAGGACTCTTGAAAATCAGTAACTTGTGGTTCCGTCTCTTGTGCAGGTTCATCCATAATAGGAGCTTCAGTGTCAATTAGTGGAGGGTCGGGCTGAGTCATTGCTGAGGAGATATGTTCAGACCTTGTCTTCTTCTTTTTCTTCTTTTTGGTCTCAGTCTCAGTGGAGGCTGAAGGTTGAGACTTTCTCTTCTTCTGCTCTCTAGAGATCGCATGATCCTCTTGAGATCCCTCAGTGGTCTCCTTAGCAGCCTTCTTCTTTTTCTTCTTTTTATGAGTTTCAGATAGTTTTGAGGATGGAGAAGCTTGAGTAGTGGGAGGAATGGGAGCAGGATTTTCAAGGGGAAAAGTGGGAGGAGAAATTGACTTACCATCCAAGCTTAGAGACTTGAGATTTGATTTTCCAATCACACCAGGTTTCTCTGGGGTCTCTTCACATCCACTGAGATCAACCTTGAAGTGCTTCATGATTTTGGTGGTGAGCATTCCAAATGGCAGAGATGAAGTGATTTTGGAGTTGAAGAAGGCATGCTTCATGTGTCTCAGAATTAGAAAAGGAAGATTTAGAGGAATTCCATGCTTAAGATGATACATTACCATCAGGTCTTGAGTATAGATTTTGTTGAATGTACCAGCTCTGGGCATGATGCATTTGGCTACGAGGTGAAAGAGAAATTTTCCAAAATAGTTGAGTGAGGAGGAGGAATCTGTGACTTTGGCATCTTTAAACAAAGAGGTTCCCACACTTGCACTTGGGACCCCTATTTGTTTCCACCAATCTTCTTCGTTGTAGAGTCTGTTTCCAGCTACAGGGGCTTGAATGATGGCCCCCAAGGTTTCTTCAGTGAGTTCAATGTGAAATCCTTTGAAATTGACAATCACATGGGGTAACCCCTGAGAAGCACCCTTGGCTTTGGTGCAAGCATCATAAAAGGCCCTTGTCATCCTAGGGTAGACAGGCTCAGTCATTGTCAAGTAGTCTTCCCACCCTTGCTTCCTGAGATAAGAAACAATGTCCCAGTTTTCTTCTTTCAGCTCCTCAAAATCAATAAGTCTTCCTATCACAATCTTCTTGTCTACGAACTTTCTGATGAACTTTTCTTCAATCTCTGAGTTTTCGAAGAGATCTGCTTGGAAGGAGAGTTTCTTCTCTTTTGATTCTGATGCAACTTTTCCTTTTCCTTTGGTTAAGGGCTCATTTTTTGTGAGATCAATATGGACAGGTGATTTTGGGGCTTTGGGTTCAGAGGTTTGGACAACATTTGAAGCAATTCTCTGAAACTTGGGTCTGCGTGGAAGTGGAGTGTTCTTCTTTGAGGAGGTGGATTTTGATGAGGGAGATGGCTTAGAAGGCTGAGATGGTTGAGATTGTGTCTCAGATGGTTCGGACTCTGTGCTTGGTTGGGGAGAGGGAGAACGACTGAGACGTTCCTGACTTGAGGTGATGTCTTGAGATTTTTATTTTTCAGAGGCAGAGGACATTTTTTCTTTTGGAGATGAAGGGGATGAGGATTTATCAGAGTAGGGCAGTTTTAATCCTATGACTTTGATACGCATTGAGAGACGAGGAAATTTTGAGAAGAGAGGTTATGGTTTGGTATAAATAGAGAGTGGGTCTTCAGAGAGAGAGAGAGTCGTGAATAATAGTGAGTGGGCAGTTAATGAAACGGTTGAAAGGTGGTTGGCACTCCTTTTTATACTGTAACGGCTAGTAGGACTTAGTGGAGGAGTTACTAGCCGTTTGTTAACGGCTCTTTCTATTTCTCACATAACGTTCATGAGACATTTGAAGCAACCTAGACTTAAGATTCTTTTAAGAGCTGCATCTCATTACAGTTTTTCATGAGACGTCGTCTCTTCGCATGAGTCTCATCTCTGATGAGACACAGAGTTGATCTCATCTCCCTTTCCTTTTTTGATACATTAATAATTTACAAAGCTTAATCAATTAAGAGCACACATATTTAACATTTTTAAGTTATCAACGAATTTTTCTTCCACTAATGGTTTGGTAAAAATGTCAGCAAGCTGTTTCTTAGTATCAACAAAGATAATCTCAATATTTCCTTTTTGCACATGATCTCTGACGAAATGGTGCTTAATGTCTATGTGTTTTGATCTGGAGTGGTGAATGGGATTCTTAGCCAGGTTTATTGCACTAGTATTATCACAGTAAATAGGGACTTTGGAGTACCTTAGCGCATAATCTAACATCTGAGACTTGATCCACAAAATCTGTGTACAGCAAGCTGCTGCTGAGACGTATTCAGCTTCTGTAGTGGATAAGGCTATTGTATTCTGCTTCTTGCAGGACCAAGAGACAAGGCTTTTTCCCAAGAATTGACAAGTTCCACTTGTGCTTTTTCTGTCCATCTTGTGTCCAGCAAAATCAACATCACTGTATCCTATGAGATCAAAACTAGAGCCTTTCTCATACCATAGGCCAAGATTAGTGGTTCCAATTAAATATCTAAAAATTCTTTTAACAGCAGTGAGATGAGATTCTTTAGGATCAGATTGATACCTTGCACAAATACCTATAACATACTGAATATCAGGTCTGCTTGCAGTTAGGTACATGAGAGATCCAATCATTCCTCTATAGAGTTTTTCTGATACGGATTTACCAGTCTCATCTTTGTCAAGTTGAGATGAGGGATGCATTGGAGTCTTCATTGGTCTTGCATCATTCATCTTGAATTTTATTAGTAGATCTCTTGCACATTTTTCTTGACTGATGAAAATGCCAACTGATAGCTGCTTTATTTGCAAACCAAGAAAGAATCTCAGCTCACCATCATGCTCATCTCAAACTCTCCCTGCATGAGATTTGAGAATTCTTGACAGGGAGATTTATTAGTGGATCCAAAGATAATATCATCCACATAAATTTGAACAACTAATAAATAATTGTCAAACTCCCTCTTAAAGAGTGTGGTGTCAATCTTCCCTCTGATGAACCCATTTTCTGTTAGAAAAGTGCTTAGCCTATCATACCAGGCTCTTGGGGCTTGCTTGAAACCATATAGAGCCTTTTTTAGTCTGAGCACATATTCTGGATGATGAGGATCTTCAAAGCCAGGAGGTTGTCTCACATAAACTTCTTCTTCAATGATCCCATTGAGGAATGCACTTTTTATATCCATCTGATAGAGTTTGAAGTCTTTGTGAGCAGCAAAAGCTAGAAGAATTCTGATGGCTTCAAGTCTGGCCACTGGAGCAAAGGTCTCATCATAGTCTATTCCTTCTTGTTGGTTATATCCTTGAGCCACCAGTCTTGCCTTGTTTCTCATAACTTTTCCTTTTTCATTCAGTTTGTTTCTAAAAACCCATCTGGTGCCAATTACTGACTGATGAGATGGAGGAGAAACTAGATCCCAGACTTTGCTTTTGTCAAATTGGTTGAGCTCTTCTTCCATTTCTTTGATCTAGGATTCATCATTAAGAGCTTCATGAATGTCTTTAGGTTCCACTTCATAGAGAAGTGCCATCATGTTCTCAGCATCTCTGAACGAAGATCTTGTCCTGACTCTTTCTGAAGTCTCTCCAATTATTTGATCTCTGGGATGAGATTTCACCAACCTCCAGCTCTTTGGTAGTTGAGATGCATGTTTATTGTGGATCTCAAGTGTTCCATGTTTTGTTCCCCTGTTCTCAACTTGTCCTTCAGATTTGACTTTCTTTTGTGGTGTATTAAGTGTCTCAGGGTGAACCTTTTTGTGTGATCCTTCTGTTTGAGAAGATCTCATCATCTTTTGTTCAGGAGTGCGTCTCTCTTCAGCTTCCTGAGTTGAGATTCTCAGATCTCCCATCATTTCCTCAATTTCTTCATCCATATTCTTCTCAGAGTTGTCCTGCATCTCATTGAAGACTACATGCATAGATTCTTCAGTAGTTTTTGTTTTTAAGTTATATACTCTATATGCTTTAGAGGTAAGAGAGTAGCCAAGAAAAATTCCTTTGTCAGACTTTGTATCAAACTTACCAAGTTGATCTTTAGTGTTCAGTATAAAACAGTCACACCCAAATACATGAAATTAAGATATTGAGGGCTTTCTTCCTTTCCATTGTTCATAAGGAGTTTTATTCAAGATCTTTCTTATAGAGACTCTGTTTATAATATAGTAGGAGGTGTTTACAGCCTCTAACAAAGTTCTTGCCATTTCTTGTAGAGTTCTATTCTTTCTTTCAACTACACCATTTTGTTGAGGGGTTCTTGGACAAGAGAAATTGTGAGTAATGCCATTTTTATCAAATAAGTTTCTAAATTTGGCATTCTCAAATTCTCCTCCATGATCACTTTTCACGGCACCAATTCCATATCCTTTCTCAGATTGAATCTTTTTGCAAAATGTTTTAAAAGATTCATAGGATTCATCCTTTTGAGATAGGAACAGAACCCAGGTAAATCTTGAGTAGTCATCCACAATTACAAAACCATATTTTTTGCCACTGAGACTTGTGGTCTTAGTTGGGCCAAAAAGATCAATGTGGAGAATCTCAAGTGGTCTGGTGGTTGAGACATGAGATTTAGGTTTGAAGCTTGACTTGCTGTGTTAATTTTTATACAAGATTCACATATCATGTCTTTATCAAATTTTACCTTTGGTAATCCTTTGACAAGAGACTGACTAGCAAGTTGACTAATGGTTCTCATGTTAATGTGTCCAACCCTTTTGTGCCATAGCCACTTCTCATGGTCATGAGACATGAGACATGTGAGATCAGACAGACTCTCAAGTGAGACTGAGTAAAGATTTTTGTTTCTTTCTCCAGAAAAAGCTATTTTTCCAGTCTTTGAGTCTATGATCTCACAGAAGGTAGGTTGAAAATTAACATAATAGCCATTGTCACACAGTTGGCTAATGCTCAGCAAGTTATGTTTCAGTCCCTCAACAAAATAGACATTTTCAATCTGAGTTGAGTTTATCTTACCAATCTTACCTATGCCCTTAATTTGGGCCTTACTATTGTCTCCAAAGGAGACAACTCCTGTAGCTCTTTCTTCGAGTGATAGGAACTTGCTTTTGTCCCCAGTCATGTGCCTTGAACACCCACTGTCCAACACCCACATCCTTTTTGACTTGGCTGCTGCTAGGCACACCTGTTACATCAAGAGATTTAGCTTTAGGTACCCACTAATATTTGGGTCCTTCATGGTTAGTTGCCTTTCTTTTAGATGCTACTTGTCTCATGTAGCAATCTGTGGTCTTGTGGCCAAACTTACTGCAGCAAGAACATCTTTCTTTCTTCCTTTTTCTAGCAGGAATAAAGAAATCTTTATACCAGATTTCACTAGAGGATTTTTCATAACCTAATCCAGCTTTATCAAAGATTCCTTTTTGAGACCCAATGAGTCTCTCAAGGTTTTTAGTTCCATTTACAAATTTTGCCAGATCATCTATGAGAATTCTATTCTGCCTCTTGAGTTTCTGGTTTTCATCAGATAAATCTTTTAGCTCTTGCTCATTATGAACTTGAGTCTTAGCTTTAACCATTTCAGATAGTCTCATGTGAGACAGCATGAGACAGATGTTTTTATGATTCAAATTTCATTTTCATTTTCAAGAAATTTTATCTTCTCAAAAGCTGTATTCAATTCTGATTTTAGTAAGGAGCTCTTAGAAGCAAGAAGATTTGAATCATATAGGAGGTTTTCAAAGGCAGAGTTAAGTTCATCAATTGAATATTCAGTGTCAGATTCATATACCTCTTCATCAGATGAGTCTCCATTAGCCATAAGACACAGATTAACCGATTGTTCATCCTGGCTTTCATCTCCATCAGTGTCATCCCAGGTGGCCATCATTGCCTTCTTTCTTGGACTTTTCTTTATTTCCTTCCTGAGCTGTGGGCACTCAGATTTGATGTGTCCAGGTTTTCTACACTCAAAGCAGATGAATTGTCCTTTTCTATCAGATTTGGCTTCTCCTCTTCTTGATGGGAAGTTTCTTCTTCCACTTCCTCTAGCTCTCCACATGCGTCTGATCTTTCTTGAGATGTAAGCCAGTTCATCATCCATCTCACTTCCATCATCATCTTCTTCTTCAGTTTCTATATCATGAGATGAGGTAAGTGAAGTTTGTTGGGATGAGCTTACCTTCTTACCTTTAGTGTTGCTAGATGTTGCCTTTAATGCAATTGTTTTTGGACGTCTGATGTGGTTTTCTTCCATCAGCTCCTGTTCATGCACTTTTAATGATCCAAGAAGCTCATCTAGTCTGAGAATGCTGAGATCTTTGGCTTCTTGGATGGCTGTGACTTTAGGTCTCCAAGGCTTGGGTAAGCTTCTCAAGATCTTTCTTACCATGTCTTGATTAGAGTAGGCTCTTCCCAAGGATTTGAGGTCATTTGTGATAACTGTGAATCCTCTTACCATATCTTCAATGCCCTCATCTTCATTCATCTTGAGGAGCTCATACTGCCTGACCAGTCTGTTGATCTTTGCTTCCTTAACTTGTTTTGTTCCTTCATGTTCTACCTCAAGTGCATCCCATATTTCTTTGGTTGATGCGCATCCTGCTACCTTATCATATTCATTGCGACTGAGAGCACATGTTAGCAGATACTTTGCTCTTGAGTTTAGGACATACCTTGCCTTTTCAGCATCAGTCCATCTATCCCTGGGCTTAACTATTCTTTGTTCAAGCTCATCAGTGATGTAAGGTATGTAGGGTGCATTTTCTATGATTTCCCACAGATCAACATGTTGAGATTCAATGAACAATCTCATCCTGTCCTTCCAGTAGTAGTAATCAATTCCATCAAAGTCAGGTGGCCTGTTGGTGGATGCTCCTTCAGGTATGAACAAGCTTGCACTAGGTCCAGCCATGGATCTTTTCCTCTTCACACGCAGGTGTGCTCAACCCCTTGAGAGGCCGAGCTCTGATACCAACTGAAGTTGGCTGAACGTCTCTAGAAGGGGGGTTGAATAGAGACTTTCTTGTAACTTGTTCCTGTAAAAACTTTAAGTATTTGAAAAAGAATGTTGAGATGTGATCTCAAGTCAGATGACCTGGAATCTCAGTTAAGACAGGTTAGAGACAATACAAATTCTAAAGTTCTTTGTTTAGACTCAAGCTGTCTTGTATTATCAGTTTCTATTTTAGATTTGATTAGTGATGTTTATGTGAGCTGAGATATATCAAAAATAGAAGATGAAGGAGAGAAATACACAAGGATCTTATCCTGGTTCACCCACTCTTTGAGCTACGTCCAGTCCTCACAATTTGTGAGATTTCCACTATTGACAACCCATCAATTACAAGTATTCTTACTGCCTCTTCAGGACGTCTCTCACACCAAGCCTAGGTACCTCCTATCTTGGATGAGCTACAAGTATTCTTACTGCCTCTTCAGGACGCACTCACTCACACTAAGACTGGGCTTCCTCCTCTTAGATGAGACTTGGTTACAATGAATGATGGTTTAAAGTAGTTCTAGCTTAATCACACACAGTGTGAATACACAATAATTCTTAGCTAGAGAGATTCTCTTCTCAAGAGGGTATAGAAATTTTTTAGGTAAGAGAAGAGAGTATTGAGACTACAAGTGCTCTTTTTTGGTAAAGTCTGATCTGTTGAACAGGCACTTGAGATGAGATGTTTGCTTGAGATCTGAGATGAGATGAGGTGATTGATTGATTTTTTTGGCTAAGTCTAGCTTTCAGCTTTTTATTCCAAGGTAAACTAGTCGTTATTTGGCCGTTATGTGTTACTTGAGAGCCGTTGGAAAGTAGCTGTTAGAGAGAGGAGAGACATTCTGGACAAGAGATGACTTTTTATTCCACTTTTAGGTGATGTAACATGTGACAGTGTGCAGTGTACTTCTTGTCCTTGTGTTGACTTTGCTTTTTTCTTTTATACAGGTTGTATCTTTCAACTTTGATTCTCATCTCTTTGACTATTCTTGAGACTTATCTCTTAGTCTCTTCTTAGAGCTTGCATCTCTTTCATGAGCTTGCGTCTCAAGCTGATCTGGGGTCTCTTCATGAGATGATGCATTTGGATCTGATCTCTTGTATACTTAGGTTCTGAATCTCATATGTTAGGTCTTCTGTGTACATGATGCTTAATTGATTTTCTGAACCTTGGTTCTTTGATTGATGAGATGACCTCTCTTCATTGAGTTTGCATTTGATCTTGAGACAACGTTTCAAGCTGTTTCTGAATCTCTTCACTTGTTGTTTGATAAGACTATGAGTCTTTGCTCTTTGATGCTTCATATTTCTAACCTCTTATGTTTTGCTTTGAAGAACTTGTTTGAGTATTTATCAAATACTTAATTGAATCTGCAAAGAACAAGGTCTAAAAGAAATCTGACACAAGCTCAAACAACACAGTTAGTAATAACAAGATGCAGCTTATTTTTTTAGCTCATGGTTAAACTTAATTGTTTGGTATATTAAAAACTCTTAGGAGTGAGTTTGTCTCAACAGAGGGGACCACACTGCAAGGTGCATTTCCTTCTACGGTAAGATACACGAGCGGCGAGTAATTCACGAGCATTGATGGTGAGTTTCCTTCCATAAAGTTGTGGTTAAGCTAGAGGTACTTCAGCTGCTGAAGCTCCCAAAATTAAGCTTGACGGAATCTCGCCGGAGAACTAGAGATGGATAGTTGTGACTTTGGATTGGGGCGACGATGAGAGGCAGAGGCGCAACGACCTTTTACAATGGCTCTAGTCGTGTCGCACGATGGGGAGCCCTAAGTCAATGGTTGTGAATATCCATTCATGTTTTTGCGTGGTCACACTCTGCCATGGTTATTGTTGCCATGGCTACCAGCAGAGGAAGAGGGTTATGGGGATTCTATCCCTTACTTCCACGAGGAAGAAGACAAAACTTATTTATTTTTTTATTTTTTAATTCTATTTTATGTTAATAATTAGAGTTAATTATGGTTAATTGAATATGTTAAATGTCACCTAGGATTAGTAACTATATGGTAGGAAGGGTGACTAGGAAAAGTATGTCACTTGATCACTTAACAGACTCATTAACAACAAACACCATTTTAGAGCAAAAAAATTGGAAGGATGTTGTTAAAAAGAAAATGTTTATAGGGACTAAATGCAAAACTCACTAATTTTATAGGGATAAAAAACATATTAAAAAACCATAATTAAAAAACACAATACTAAAAAATAATCATGAAAAAGAATAATCCTCTAAATCTACTACAATAAAAAATTGTGCATGCACGAATAAACAATTATCATGGAAGAAATTTTAAATCTATGCTTATTAAACAAAGAAATCTAAAAATCCCTTCACAATACTAAACACAATTCCTCACCTCAGTGAAAATTACATACACCTTCAATTTAAAATGAATAAATGTATAATGAAGTAAAAAAAAAAGTTCAAATAACATATGGGAAGTAGAGAAGTTGTGGGAGGAATTGAATTCATATGACAACTGTTATCCCCAACCTAATGGTTGATAAAATCTTCATTCAGCAAAACTACACCAACAAAAAAGTAGATCACTCTTAAAAAACAAGTAGATTACCTCATTTATGCAAAAAAGGATAGAAGTTGAGAAGCTAAATGCAACACCATCACAATAGCACCATCCTTAATAAGCTACCTTGCAATGAACCACCAAAAAAAGGAGAAAGCGCCAAAAAGAATTAGGGCTTTTTCCGAGCGGTCTAGGATTAAGTTTCAAGCAAACAACTCAAACAAAGAGAAAATTAAAAGAAAAAAAGAAAGGAGGAAGAAGAAAACATGAAGGTTCGGTGAAGAGATGGTGGGTTCGGTGAAGAGAGGTCGAAAAAAAGTAGAGAACACCCAATATGGCAAAAAGAAAAAAGAAAGGAAGAATAAGAATAAAAAAATCATATGAGCTTGAGGAAGAAACTAAGCAAAGAATGTCAAAATGAAGAGAGAAGGAAATATGAGACGGTTTAAAATAAGGACCGCTCACCTGGTAACGGAAGAAATGGAAAAGTCAACAAAGATTAACATGCCCCATTAAAAGTCCATTAAAACCCACACAGAAAATCGTTTAATTATTTCCATTAAAAAGTTTACAAAATACCAACAAAGAGAGTAGGTTGATACAAGCCTAAAAATATTTAAAAAGAACCATCAAGCAAATATAAAAGGATCAAGGGCTTAAAATACAACTAAAAGTATAAATAAAAAAATATAAGAAGAATTTTTTTGGTTTAAAATGACGGATTTAGATAGATTTAGGTCATCTTTTACTATTCAAAATTTGAAAACATAAAGCAAGTTTTTTAAATTTTAAGGAAAAATATAAGAAATGTAATCCTATCAACTCTATTACAACGTCAATTCAAGTCGGGAATAAGAATTCAACGCTTAAAAAGTGTATAATAATCCAACAAAGTCAATAGTATGATACAATGCCTAAAAAAAATATAAAAACACACATGTAAATGTAAAACAATTTGGAGCTTCAAATAATTGAAAATATAAAAAACAATACAATGAGTAATGTTTTATCAAAATAGCAGATTCAGACAAATACAAACAATATTTTGTAATTTCATTTTCCAATCATAAATTAAGTTTTTTTAAATTTTTAAGAAAAAAACCAAAAAATAATCCTCTCAATTCTGTTACAACATAAATTTGACTCACGCGAAAGAATAAACAATGATCATGATGGAAATTTTCAATCTATGTTCATGAAACAAAGAAATCTAAAAACCCCTTCACAATACTAAACACAATTCCTCACCTTAGTGAAAATTGCTTTGACCTACAATTTAAAATGAGTAAAATTATAATGAAGTAAAAAATGACACAATAACACATGTAGAGAAGAGAAGTTGTGGAAGAAATTGAACTCCCATGAAAATTGTTATCTCACCAATTTAATGGTTGATCAAATCTTCATTCAGCAAAACTACACAAACAGAAAAATAGATCACTCTTAATAAAACATATAGATTACCTCATTTGTGCAAAAAAAAAGATAGATGTTGATAAACTTAACTCACTAAATGCAACACCATCACAATAGCACCATCCCCAATAAGCTACCATGCAGCGAAGAACCAAAAATAGGAAAAAAAACACCTAATGAATTAGGGCTTTTTCCGATAGATCAAGGATTAAGTTGTAAGCAAACAACTCAAACAAAGATAAAATCGAAAGATAAAAATAAAGGAAGAAGAAGAAGAAAACATGATGTTTCGGTGAAAGAGATGGTGGGTTTAGGGAGAGAAGCCGAAAAAAAAGTAAAGAACAACCAATATGGAAAAAAAGAAAAAAGATAGGGGGAGGAGGAAGAAGAAGTAGAAGTAGAAGAAAAAAATATGAGCTTTAGGAAGAATCTACATAAAGCAAGTCAAAATGAAGAGAGAAAGAAATATGAGACGATTAAAAATAAGAACCACTAGCCTAGTAACGGAAGAAAAGGAAAAGTCAACATAGATTCACATGCCCTGTTAAAAGCACATTAAAGCCCACACAAAAAATCATTTAATGATTTCCATTAAAAAGTTTACAAAATACCAACAAAGTGAGTAGGTCGCTACAATGCCAAAAAAATATTTAAAAAGAACAATCAAGCAAATATAAAAAGAATCAAGGGCTTTAGATACAACTAAAAGTATAAAAAACAATAGAAAAAGCATTTTTTTTTTATTTTCGAAATGGTAGATTTAGATAGATTCAGGCAATATTTTGTCATTCAAATTTTCAAGACATAGAGTAAATTTTTAAAATTTTAAGGGAAAATATTAGAAATGTAATCCGTCAACTCTGTTACCACCTTAATTCAAGTTGGGAAAAATAATTCAACGCTTCAAAAGTGTATAACAATCCAACAAAGTCAATAGCTTGATACAATGCCTAAAAAATGTTAGAAAAACACATGTAAATAGAAAAACAATGTAGGGCTACAAATACTATTGAAAATTTGAAAAATAATATAATAAGAATATTTTTCTCAAAATAGCAGATTCAAATAGATTCACACAATATTTTCTAATTTCATTTCACAGTCGCAAAATAAATTTTTAACATGAATGTACCTGGTATATCAGTTTCTCTTTCAATTTAAACTTCTAAGTCAGATTTGGTCCCGCGTAGGTCACCAGACAAGAAAGATTTCGCTGGAAAAGAGAGAGAGATCACTAGAGAACATTAGAAGAAAATGGCAAAGTGAGCAAAGAATAACCAAACCCCCAATTTATATCAACGGACCAGGTCCACGAACCAGTCAGGCCCAGAAGTCGGAACGACACGCCTTTACGAGCTGTCAAACGAAACGTCACCTCAGAATATGAAAGGTCGCCTCTTGAAGGGGCCTGAACGGTCACAATGTTTCAGTATCTTGGCCACTGCCACACACCTCATCCTGGTCCATACACTTGGAAGCTTGAGCCAAATGTCTCCATTCGACTCCAGCTGGGGGCATTTGTTACGACCTAGACCTCCAAGGCCCAAATCCAAATAATCTGAACCGGACCCGTCCAAGAGACCCGACCCATATGCCTAAGTCAACTTAGACAACTAAGCCGGCCTCAATCAGAAGACCTTAGGTAAGGAGCACTTGAAACTCCCCTACATCACACACTACTAGATTATAGTTTATGGATAAGGGCCCAAGACCCAAATCCCAAGATATTCCGCTATAAATATTGTAGATGTCAGGTGTCAGGTACGCATTAATTACCCATTTACTGCTACATACTCGGATCAAAGTTGACTTGGGTGTTGGAGTGTCTTCGCAGGTACACCCCCATTTCGGTGCAGACCTACCAGATTGATTCACCGGAGCACGTGCCCGAGTCCGAGATCTCAGAGTACCCGAGTCTAAGTTTCCTACTCGAACATTTGGCGCTAGAAGGAAGGCCTCCCCCTTTATCAACATGACAGTCAACACTCGTTTCCAGACCAGAAGAGCTCGACTTGAGCACATTCCTAAAGGCTAGGTTGAAGATCTCACTTACCATGATGAAGGCTTCGGAGATGTCGACACATTCCAACCTGCACCCTAAACCAACCAAATTATCACTTACCATGATGAAGGCTTCGGACGCTCCTCTTGGTTTGTATCAGAGAGTAAAAGATGAGATGCGGCGAATGAAATGTTGTGATTAAGAGATCATAATAATCTGAGAACAGAAAATTATTCGCAAACTTGCCAATTCCACCATTATCGCACTACAACATGGTTTCAGAATGAAATAGTTTGAGCGTCTCACCTAATACACAAATGATGCACCTTCGATATCTCGCAATAGGGATTGCAGTGCTCGTCTTTCACTCTTTTTATGACAGGTCGACAGAGGTTAATGACTCTACTGCAGCGCAAGGTTAAAGTGACTTCGTGAAACCCTCGACCAATATTTAACTCACATGTGGCACCATGGACTATATTGCAAATGTTATTTACAAGGAGGGTTTCCTAAGAAAAAGTTTCGTACAGAAGGAAACCTACAAATGTAAGTGATTTTACTCATGTATCTTTACATAAATCTTCAACTTTCTCCCTTCTTTAATCCAATTCGATGTTACACTTGAACTGTAATTATAATTTAACAAAATCAATCCAATAACAAATGAAGTTAGACAAGTTGTTCTTGAACAAAAATAAATCCTTGAACTGATTTAAATCAATTCTATATATTGAACCAGATTTTAAACTGGTTTTAAATCCAATTCAGGACCAAAGAAACCAGTTTGGTACCTAAACTAAAACCAGTTCAATTCATAATTTCAAAAACCGGTTCACTAAACCAAAGAGCCAGTTCTATTCAGTTGTGAGGTCAAGAAGAGAACAAGTTTTAGATCGGCTCAGTTCAATTTTAATGTGAAAGAACTGAACATTGTTGCTTACCATGTATAGGAAATAATAGAGAAACGAACATAGAACAATGATGCCTGAGACGTGTGCTGACACTGTCCTCAAGAGTCTATTCGATGGTACTCGAAAACTCCCCAAGATTTAACAAGCACTTCTAACCAATTTGGCTAAGTATCAGAACAGCAAGATAGTAACTCAGTCTGTTATCTCTATAACCCAAAAACATCCCTTTATAAAATATTGCAGCATCAAAACAATTAATATAATAACGTTAAAACTAATTACTCAACATTTGTAACTGTACCATAATTATAATAACGTTATAGTAATGATTAATTAGAATTAAAATCAAAACGTTCATCTGACAATTAAAATTGTAAAATAAATGAGTAACTGAATTCAAATTTAAAACTTTAAAATATATAAAATATTTTTTATAACTTTTGAAATATTTATAAACAAAATTACAACAATCCCCCACATATTTCAAAAGTTTTTTTTTTAATAGAGAATAAAACAAATATTTTTATTTCTTGGGTTTACTCACAATTGGTGCAAATGTTTTGAATCTGATGTTTTTTGAACTTGAACCAGACCTAGACGGATAAGACTTAACATACAAGTGAACTGGTGGAGCATGCTCATTGAACCAAAACACTTTGGTGTAAGTTAGAGGTCTACCAATCACATCACGCCCCCACAATTTCTTGCTGTTATCGCTGTTTTGCGCCAATAGGACATGCGCGCGCCTGGTATTCATGAGTGCTCTAGAGATTATGCCACAATCTCATGCAAGCGGCCCCACTTGACACTCATATAGGTGATTTCATCAAGTGTATGTTGCACTTCATACACCACCCATAAGGGATATGAAATCCATTAAAAACCTTAAAAGCTTATCCTCTCCAAAATGCAGTCTAGCACCTCTACACCATAGGAACGGACAAAATAAATAGTGCTAGCAGAATTAACAAGTGACTTGTTCTTACCCATTGAACCTTCTTCATGGGATCTCCAATCACAAAGGTTGGGTTACCATCACCGTTAATTTCAAAATGGCTTTAGTCCCATTCCCCTCGATGTTTTATTCACAAGTTTTTGCTTTGTGATAGATTGGTCAAATTTATTTTTGACCACACATTTTAGTAGCTACTTTAAGAAATATAATGTATACGTATACGTCCCAATTTTCAATTATAAATTTTAGAGCTCTTGTGAATTTATAGGACTTTAAAGCAGGGGTAAAACATAGAAGTAAGGAGAACGAATCCATTGGATTGTTGTTCACGCGATGTATATAGGCTCAGATAGCTTTGATGATGACGGTTTCAGACTTTGGGAGTCTTGAAACGTACATCATTGATTGGTCATAGATGAAGCACCATAGGAAACTGAGTCATTAGCATGGTTAAAGAAAGTTTTGGAAAACGTTTTTGAAAGACAATTGAAAAGAAACGGAAAAAAAAAACATATTTGAAAATATTTTTGAAAATACGTTTTAAAAAAAATAGAAGAGAAAGTGTGAGAAAACATTCAAAAGGAAAACTTTTAAAAATAGACTTATATGATATCAGAGCAAAGGATATTATGATTATTATTACTATCTGAAAAGCTTTTGAAATTTTTGAGTTAAAAATTAAGTGCCAAACACATTTTTGAAAACATAGATTTTAAAAGACAAAAGTATGTTTAAAGACAGAGAGAGAGGAAGGTTTTATAAATTTACAAAAAAAACTTTTTCGAAAATATTTTGAGAGAGAGAAAAAAAAATTTGTAAAGGCATGTATCTGATAACTTTGTATAAGTCTTTTAAGTTTGTACTTATTAAAGGTTTCTTAAAGGCTTTTAAAAGTATTTATGGAGACAGGTATTCAAAGCTGTAAAAGTTTTAAGATGAAGTGATGTTACCATGAATTTGGTTATTGTCCACTGGGTAAAGAAGTCCCTTCTGACATTACTTCTTGCTTGAAAGACTTTTTCTTCATCTGAGGTTGCTTGATGTCTGCACGTTTCAGTATGCTTTTGTCTTTTGTGCTCCCAGAGAATCTTTGAACAGTCATCTTAACCTATCCCTTTACAATTGAGTTGGATTCTAATGACTTGAGTAACTATCCCTTAACATTTCAGACCCACAATTTCAGACAGTCCATAAGAAGCCTTCTGAACGGGTTAGATGAATAGAGATATTACTAAGTTAGTATAATCCACTCAGAGATTGAGTTAGGTTTGGTGCATAGAGTGTTAACCATCTTTAATATTGATAACCCACGCTTTCAGAGAGTTCATTTTGAACTTCCTGAATAGGTTCAGACAATGAAGATGTTATCACACTACCCATCCTTTTAGATGATGTTTCTTAGATGGTCTTCTTAAAACATGTTTCCTGAAACATTCAAACTAGAAGTACCTTTCAGTAGCACCTGATTGTAATTTGTCTAATTATTTAACTTAAGCATTTTAGAATTACAGATAACATTTCATCAAGTTTAAAAATTATCTTATTAGGTTAATTAAATTTATCTTTTAGAATCACAATTTGTTAATTTGTTAAGAAAGGATTGTGTTCTTAATTATGCACAGATATTAACACAAAAGAATCAAAACATAGAGACTTCAAACAAAATAGTATTTCAATATCATTAAAATACAAAGACATAGAAATAAAGACTTCAAAAACAGGACACACGTATATCATTGATCATTAGATTGGTTCTCATCAGCCTTTTCCTTTTCATCCCTAAGCTTTTGAAGCTCTTCTTCTGCAGCTCTCAATTTCTTTGTCAGCCGAATTACCCTATCATTCGCCTTCTTCAGATTATTTGCACCCAATGCCATCATTTTCCTTTTACGAGACTTCAAGTTGGTATCTTCGGTTCCTTCTTTAATGCGTGGAGCAAAAAGAGAAGGAATGACCACTTGATTTTCATGAGCTTCTTCTCTTTCTATGAGAGTCCGGTCTAACTCAGCATATTCAGCCGGAGTGAAGAAGTCAGGAGATGGTTGGTCAAGGAGACTTTCCATAGGAAATCCCTTGTGCAAAAGAATTTTCATAATCAAGGTGTTGTGAAGATAGAGGTCCTCATTTCCCATCTCATCTCTGAATATCATCTGGTACAACAGTACCCATGGGAGATTTATTTTCTTCTTTGTCATCAAGAGTCCCAATATGATCCTCTCCATCATACTTAAAGTCAAATTGTTACTTCCTCTGGGAAGAATGCAACAATTTAATACAGCAAGGAGGGCTCTGGGTGTGCTCAGAAGTTGAGAAGGTCTGAAAGGGGCAATCCTTCGTCTTCCAAATAGATGTTGGTCAAGGACGAATGTTCCACCATGAAGAGATTCCCATCTTTGGAAGTATTGTTCTCCTCTGTCAGGAACACCTATAACTTCAGCAATAAGTTTGGTGTCCACAGACAGTGATTTTCCCATCACCTTTGTCTCAATCCTGGTTCTATTGGGTTCAGATATGATCTTGATGTTGTCCCAAAAATCCGTTACACTCTTCTTATGCCAGGAGGAGGAAATGTTGTTGAAGTATGGAGTCCATCCAACGGCATTGAAGTACTCAGATATCTTGTAGTCTGCTTCATCAAAGTCAGAAAGGTTAACCGCCTTACAGGGTATGATCCTGTCATCAAACACGGAAGGGTTTGAGTTGCTTGATGATGCAGACGCGTTTGCCATAGATTTCTATGAATCAAATGATCTTTCTGAGATGAAGATACTTGAGGAGATTTGATCTTTTTGGGAAAGGATTGAGTAAAGTGTGATTTCCATGTTGATCATCCAATCCCTTTAAATAGATAGCCAAGCATGCTTCAAGCATTGATGAGAGACGATTATGTGTGCTGAACCGGTGTGGGGAGTAGTGCACCGTGTCCATTGAGAGAAACCGGTTGATGATTCAATGATTCACATCGTGCCGTTTCATATTTTCAAAAACAGTTATGACTAACACACACGACTCTTCATTTACTTAATTTAAAAACGCAGTTATTACTTTACTAAACATGTGTGACTCTTCAACACATACATTTAAATAAGTAAAGCATACATAAAATGAATCATACATTTCACACAGTAAACATAGTAAAACACATAGCATGCAGTGATTTATTTTAACACAATTTAGAAAGCATGGAGCAATTATATCATGTAATCATATTTTTCACAGTTTCAATAAAACAAATCATGCATCAGATTAGTGACTATATTTAAAATTTTAACTTAAATATAGATAGGAAAGGTGTTACCAGTTTGTGATCTAGAGATAGATTCACTTTCCTTTTCTGTTGCGTCCTGTGCCTTATCCTCATGAATAATGAGTATTGGAAAAATGATTTTCCTATTCTCATTGTCATTCTTCAGAGTTGCTTCAGCCTAGTGAGATTTCCATATTCTGAGGATCTACTCCTTCTGCATTTGTTAGATGCTCAACCCGAAGGTGAGCTCTGATACCAATTGTTAGAACCACAGGCAACACTAGAAGGGGGGGTTGAATAGTGTTTTAGACATTTTAAGACAATTTTGGAAATCATTAAAATAAACAATCACGTTAAGTGATCATTGTACAAAACCAATCTTAAGATCAGAGTTATTTTAAAAACATGCGGAATATATGAAAGATTTAGATTAAAAACTTTTTCTTACACTTAAGATTGTTTTGATTTTAAACAAACTTCTCTTAGTGTCTTCTGAAGAATATTACTAAGAGTACCTTCAGAACTGTTTCTGAAATACTTTAGATGATCAGAGACCATCTATATCATGTGTCTGAACTGAGTTCCTGTTGGGCTCACTTCAGACAGGTATTTCAGACATCCCTCTGAATATATTCTTCTATAATAATACTTCAACCTACACTAGAGACGTTTTAACGTTATGTTTGTATGAAAACTTGTTTTATTGAAATCCTTGAGTTAAGCTTGTTATGAAAAATACTTTTCAATCCCCATCGTAAATGTAAAGACTGTAAATAAAAGAGATTAAGGGAAAGAAAACTTAGACACAGAATTTATCCTGGTTCACCCACAAACCCTGTGAGCTACATCCAGTCCTAGTGGCAAACCACCACGTGCCACTCCGAATCCCCCAGACCCTTGCAGCCACATATATGTCACACTATCTGAAACCACAGATAGACATGTTAACCTCTCCAGGCCAACACAACAAGTATTCTTTTCTATCAAGCCTCTCCAGGCTCTACCACGAGTATTCTTTCTTCCACCAAGCCTCTCCAGGCTCTCAGACACTTAACTAAGTGTTGAGTATTACTACTCAATCTAAGCTAGATGTTCGCTAGAACCTCTCAACTCAGATTCTTCTTGTACATAGAGATTACTGAGTACATACTCAGGATACAGTCATTACAAACTAAATACAAGGATAGACAGTGATACAAGTGTTTGAATTTAAATACAATCCCTGTCTTTTCTATGAGGAATACATCCTCTGCGAGTAGGCTAACTAAGATGTGAAATTAAGCTTCAGCCTTATTCTCCAACCATTGGTTTCCATGGGCTACATTCTCACCCGTATCATTGGAATACCAAAGGTATCATCCAAGCTTCAAACCGTACCTGGTTTGATAGTCATTTGTACAGCATGATTGCCTTCCCAACAACCAACTCACTTGATCAACAGACCAACTGTACAATCTAACTAACTGACCAACTGATCAGTAGCCTGATTGAGAATTCACTCTCTGATCAATCGTTGTTGACATTTTCATGATGTATTTTAGCTCGAGTCAACTCTTGTTAACTGTAAGACACTCAGCCTAGTTAACAATTTTCATCCTGATTGATTTCAAGAACCTTCATGAAAATCAATCCCGATTGATCTATCTTGGTTGTACAGCAGCTGCATGGTTGTTTCCAACAACCTGATTGATCTTCTACCCAACCAGCTTGGTTGTGTGCTGCAACAACATCTTCAACTTCAATCTTGAGGCTATTTATATGTTCTTCTTGAATATAGCCGTTGAAGATAATTCATAATACCGTTGAGCTTTTGATGATGTGGCTCATATAGCCGTTGTGTAATAGCTTCTCAAACGGTTGCTTCTTCTTAAGCATAGTGAGTGTTCAGAATACTCCCGTTCTGACACTTCTGTTGATGAGCTCTGTTTTGAGAGATGTGATGATTATGTGTATTCTCTCTCTTGAATTCTTTTGCTTTCTAGCATTTGTTTTATCCAGCTTGCATCTGCTTGCTCCAGCTTGTATTATCTTGCATCTGCTTGCATCTGCTTTATCTGCTTTATCCAGCTTGCATTATCTTGCATCTGCTTGCTTTCGGATTTCCTCTGTTTCTCTTGAGAGTATGTATCCGTTGAATTTGCCCTTTTTGCTTATTCTGCATATACTCCTTTTTCACTTGCTCCTGACACCATTACTTCTTTGAATGAGATGTCTTGATCAATAGTCGTTGTTTGCAGATTCCTCTTTTGGGATTTAGATAAAGATGTTGAATTGAATATATTTTATTCAAACATCTTCCTTGTTGTTTCTGCTTAGTCTCCTGAGCTTTTCTTCTGCTTTGTTCCAGATTGCACAAATGAAGAAATGTCTCGTTGAAATGCTATCGTTTAGAGACAGCAAATAGTCTTCTTTTAATCCGTTGTGAGACACGCTTCTTGAGAGTTCTGACATAGTACAACGTTGGTGCTGCAGTAAAGTTGCTACTGTTGTTGCTGCGAATGCTGCGTTGCAGAGATTTCCTCAGTGGTGTATGAAGTTCAAATGCACCGGGAAAGGTCTCTGTGTTTGTTGCCATAAATGTGTTTCAAAACGTACGAGCAGCGGAGACTTAGAAAAGTCTTCACGCAAGGTTTCAGCAAGGATGCCACATCATTATTAAAGCTTCAGACAGCCTCCAAACTTCAGACGGGTTCCAGTCTTCAGACAGGTTCCAGTCTTCAGACGGGTTTGGCTCTTCAGACGGCTTCAATACTTAAGGCAGGTTGATGACTTCAGACAGTTCAAGTCTTTCAGACAGCTTCGTTGTTTCAGACAGCTTCAATACTTCTTACTGGTTGCGTCCTTCAGACAACTTCAATTCTTTATACTGGTTGTAGTTTCATTCTTCTTTGTACCTTCTTCTTCTTCTTGTATCTCTTCTTCTTCTTTTCTTTAGTTCATTGTTGTTCTTCAGACAGACGTATATTTGAATCTGTACTTCTTCATATCTTTTGCTTTCAGTTCTTCAGATAGTCTTCTAATCTTCACTTCTTCAGATAGTCTTCTAATCTTCGATTCTTCAGACAGTCTTCAAGTCTTCACTTTTATTCTTCAGTTGCTTCAACTCTGTTAAGGATTAATCTTCTTCAGATTCTGCATTCTTGTTCTTCTGATTCTGATCTTCTGATTCTGATTCTGTTCACAAAATCTTCTTCTTCTTCTAAAGAGTATTTTATCCTGAAACATAATTAACAAACAAATACCTTTCTCAGTAGAACCTGTTTATATAATCTAATTGGTTCTTTATATAATCTTATTTGTTCTTTATATAATCTTATTTGTTAATCATTAAAACTAACGGATGTTAAGTCTTATAATCATGTTTAATTACTTAAACAGATTTATAGACTCCACAATCTTACCAGTTTTCTTATGTGGAATCCTATTTTGTAAGAAACATGCTGTTAATAAGGCTTCACCCCAAAGGTTATTAGGTGCATAGGAACTAACTAGCATTCACCATTTCTTTTAAGGTCCTATTTTTCCTTTCTGCTACTCCATTAGATTGTGGGGAATAAGGCGGAGTTACATCATGAATTATTCCTTTTTTTTTTACAAAATTCATTAAATAAAACATATTCGCCACCTCTATCAGATCTAATTCTCTTGATTTTCTTATCTAATTGATTTTCTACTTCAGTTTTATATAGCAGAAACATATCAAATGCCTCATCTTTATTTCTTATTAAGTAAACCTTGGCATATCTAGAGAAATCATCAATAAAAGTTACATAATATTTTTTACCACCTCTAGTCATTGTTTGTTTTAAATCACCTAGATCAGTATGTTTTAAACTAAGCAATTCAGTTTCACGATGAACAGGGGGACATGACTTCTTAGTTAATTTTGTTTCGATACATACATCACATTTTCTATAACTTTCATGGTTAACTTTAGAAATAATACCTAGTTGTTGCATTTTGTTTATATAACGAAAATAAACATGTCCTAATCTAGCATGCCACAAACCAATAGAATCAATCAAGTAAGCAGAAGAAGAAGCATTTCCATTCATAATTTCAGAAACATTAAGTACAAACAGTCCCTGATCACAATAGTCCTTGCCCACAAATACATTATTCTTTGTCATTATAATCTTATCAGATTCAAATGACACTTTAACCCCAAATTTCCCCAGCATTGTAACAGAGACCAAATTGGCCCTAATATTGGGACATGAAGCACATTGTTTAAATTCAGAGACATCCCTCTATAACCCAGAGACATCCCTTTATAAAATATTGCAGCATCAAAACAATTAATATAATAACGTTAAAACTAATTACTCAACATTTATAACTGTACCATAATTATAATAACGTTATAATAATGATTAATTAGAATTAAAATGAAAACATTCATCTGAAAATTAAAATTATAAAATAAATGAGTAACTGAATTCAAATTTAAAACTTTAAAATATATAAAATATTTTTTATAATTTTTGAAATATTTATAAACAAAATTAAAACACCATTTAGTTCAATTGTTTTTTTGCCTAGGCAATGGACAACGACTGATTTTATTTTTTATTATTATTTTAAAAATGTAACCTTGTCATAATTATGTATATATACTGACCATTTTTTTTTTTCTTTTTTTCACAACACTCACGATATTTTTCTGTCTTTTTTTCGTTCCCCTTTCGTTCCTTTCTCCCAACCCTGTTTGATTCTGCAACTGTCTGTGAGTGGTGGAGCCGAATAAAATGAAAAATCCAAATCCACGAAGCACATAGCCACTCTATAATTCAAAACCCTCTCTCTCTCTCTTCCTCCTTCTTCTTCCACCTCATAGCCATGGCCACGATGCCTCAACCACAACCACCTTCACGTGCCTTTCTGGACACAGTACAAGAAATCACCCGAATCTACAGGTCACTGCCACCTAGACCTTCGCTAGAAGAGGTGGAAGCTGCCACGTCTACTGTAGAAACCGTGAACAACGTGGAGCAAACCAAACTCCACGAAATCTCAATGCAAAAACCCTCCCACGATGTCCCCCAGGACCTTTTCTCTGTTCTACAAGAACTCAAGAAGACCATGGTCTTGTTCCAGAGCCATCAACAGAGGAAAGAGGCCCTTCACCTTCTTGAACTCGAAAAGATGTTTCAGACCTTTGGTGATCTCATTCAGAATGCTTCTCAATTGGTTTCTGGCACTGGAGATACCCAGACCCATAAACAGAAACAAAAACAGAAACTTCCTACTCTATTCGAGGAACCCCTTGAAAAAAATGAAACTTTAGTGAAGAAGGAGGAGGAAGAGGAAGAAGAACCACAGAAGAGTGATTTCGAAGCAGAAAAGGGTTCCTCTGTGCACATGCCGTTCTTGTCAGCAGGTTAGTTATGGGAAATAAATAACACAATTATATAGCATTTACTTAGATTATTAATATGTTCTTTTTTTGCTTTAATTATTATTCACTGATTTTAGTTAAAATTTGAAAAACACTCTGTCTTTGTATCTATTACTATGTGTAAATGAGGAGAAAAGGAAATGATATTTAGAATTTGCTTATAGAGGCTGAATGATGTTCATCTTTTGATTTGACTTTAATTTTGTAGGTGATGGAAGCTCTGAGAAATTAAGTCTCATGAAAGTGGCTACTGTTATTGAAAGTTGTTCTAAGAGTGGAGCTAACATCCTTGAGCTTAGAGGGAAATTGGTGGATCAGATGGAGTGGTTGCCTGTGTCAATTGGGAAATTATCTGATGTTACTGAAATGGACCTATCTGAAAACAGAATCATGGCTCTTCCAACAACCATTGGGGGTCTCAAGGCCTTAACAAAGCTTGATCTTCATTCAAACCAACTTATAAACCTTCCACAGTCATTTGGTGAATTGATAAACCTTGTTGAGCTTGACCTTCATGCCAACAGATTGAAATCACTTCCTGCTACTTTTGGAAACTTGACAAATCTCATTGATCTTGACTTGAGTTCAAATGAATTCACACAATTACCAGAGACAATTGGGAGTTTAAGCAGCCTGAAGAGATTAAATGTTGAGACAAATGAGCTTGAGGAACTGCCTTATACAATTGGAAATTGCTCCTCACTAGCTGTGCTGAAGTTAGATTTCAATCAGCTCAAGGCCCTTCCTGAGGCAATTGGGAAGCTTGAATGGTTGGAAGTTCTCACTTTGCACTATAATAGGATTAAGAGGTTGCCTTCCACAATGGATAATCTAATGAATCTGAAGGAACTTGATGTTAGCTTCAATGAACTTGAATTTGTACCAGAGAACCTGTGTTTGGCAGTTAATTTGAAGAAATTAAACTTGGGAAAGAACTTTGCAGACCTAAGAGCCTTGCCAAGATCAATTGGAAATCTTGAAATGCTTGAGGAGTTGGATATAAGTGATGATCAAATAAGAGCCCTACCAGAGTCCTTTAGGTTCTTGTCCAAGTTAAGAGTTTTCCGGGCTGATGAGACTCCTCTTGAGGTGCCACCAAGAGAAGTGGTCAAGTTGGGTGCTCAGGTAAACTTTTTGTCTTGATCTATAACTTTTGCATGTTTCTATTCTATTCTATAAGCTGCTCTACTTGCTTAAACTTTGCTCATTGTTGTTCACCAGGAAGTTGTGCAGTATATGGCTGATTTTGTCACCAAGAGGGATGTAAAACTTCTGCCATCAAAGAAGAAAAAGAAGGGATTTTGGTTCTGGTTTTGTTCCATATTTTGCCCTCAGCGGAAATGATGTGATAACAAAAACCATGTTGTTAATTTATGTTTCATCAAGTTATATTTCATCCATTGCATATGTTTGGGACACCTTGTTTTCTTCTAATAAACTGTGCTACATTTCTGAGTTTCCCTTGTAAATGACTGTGTATAACTTTTGATTTTCTGTTAATCTTTGTATATATGAGTGTTTATTTAGTAATATGCAATCAATTCAAGTGGTACATGATTATTCTCCTTAAGCAAGGTTTCGAGTTCGAGTCTTGTAGATGAAAAAATTTCATGCTGGAAAAGCTAATCCTACTATGATGTGAATGTTCTCGACTCGAACAGAATTATGTCCCGTGTGGAGGATACGCTTTAAATCAAAATTTAGTAATATGCAGATTTAAATTCCTGCTGTAAGCATGTCTAATTTTCAACGCTTCGATTTTCAGGAGAAAAGAGGATAAGCATTCATTGTAGAAAACCTTTTCTTAAAATAAAAAATTATAAAAATCAGAATCAGAAGCCAGTCATAGTTGATAAGGAGCTTGTTAATCCTTAATCCAATCTCATTTGGATTTAACGAAACACGTCAGCATCTATGGTCTGCAGTAACTGTTTAGCCTATTTTATATTTTTATAGAAGGAAAATAACTCAATTTATTATTGTTGAAGATAATATAATAACCTGTCATTAGCTTGCGCTTGCAGTATAATGGTTGACTTGGAAAGATATATGTAATTAGAATGGAATAAAAGACAAAGAAACGTTTAAGAAACGAGGCGGGCATCGTAAAACAATGTGCTTAAACTATGGAATCATCGTGTCAGAATTGTCTTCATAGCAATTTTTTTTAAAGTCTTCACTTTAGGCGGCTCTCGAGAATGTTCGTGAATCGTGATGAACATATATATTTATGCGAGGTACTAGAAGCATAGTGGGCATCGCTACAATTTACAATTAACATAAAAGAGTACATGGAATAATTCTTATATGAACTCGTATATTAAGTATTTTTTTTAGTTTAACCACAGCTAGCAATCCTATGAACATCCACATTATGGTGGGGCTAACTCATTCAATGGGGATTTTTTCCATTCACAATACTCGAACCCGAGAGAACACGTATATTAAGTATAATTCATAGTATAAAAATAATTTTAATACAAATTTATTTTTTTAGTAGAACTAGAAGTGTTATATGAAGAGTAAAGTTCATAGCACCTGGCCCTGTAGGGGAATGGGGTGTCTTGACCTATAGAACCCGATTCCTGCAGATGTAAATATCAAGATTGAGAATTTTTGTAGTATTTTATCATTCATTATTTTAACATAAAATTTAATTGCAAATGGTTGAGATCTCTGCAGCTATTGTGTAACTGGAGATGAAAGTCTTCTATAGTGTCCGGGAAAACATGGGATGTACAATCTGCAAATGAGTATGATCATAGATGTGAGAGTACAATTTGCAGTGATCTTCTTTGTGTTTGTTTGGTTTACAATCGAGTAAAATTGATTTTGAAATTAATGGTTGAAAATGAACAATACACACTTTATTAAACACGTTAAACATAAATGATTTAAAATCAAATATGTGAAATTGATTTTACATTATACTTAACTCACCTTGCCAAACAAACACTTCATCTCCGTGTAAGAGTTTAGAGTTGTGGTCACCTATTGGAAAGCTTGACCAACCAGTTTCAGCAATGAGTATGATAACATTTGTGCTGAGTTGTCATGTATGCACAAATGCACAATAATGAGGACCAATTATAGATGATTATATTTGACATAAAATAAAAAATAAATATAATTAATTTAAATAAAGTTATACATTTTAAGAAATTTTTTAATATAAATCTGCTTTATTCTCGAGAGTAAATACTCTATTTTATTAAGAATAGATAAAAGTGTAGCTTTGATATATTTTAATAATTACTAGTTTTTTTAAAAAAAGGACTTATAATTTTTAATATTTATCATTACACATTGTCAAATATTTGTCTTGCTGTAATTGCTTATGATCATATAACCACTATTAATTTGATAAGAACAGATACTACCACTATTAATTAACCAACAGGGTTGGTTCCCAACATGATGTGGATGTTCCTGGCTCGAATAGGATTGTCTCCGGTGGAAAATACATGTGGTTAAACCAAAAAATATAACCACTATTAATTTATCAACCTTTATATCCATTTTTTTTGAATAAGATGCGATTTAGGTAAAACTATGACCTAAGCAAATGCGTAGGAATGTATGAATTAATATATCATATCATGTATAGAAATCTTCTTTGTTATTTTTCTTGGGCTAACAATCCACATCAATTTACTTATTTTATATTTAGGCACAAAATAAACATACAAACCAAATAAGTCAATTCACATATCCAGTGCACTGATGAGCTTTGAGTCGAAGCTGACGGCCAACCATGATAAATAAATAATTTGTTAAGGGCAGATACTAAATTAATTACCCGTTTGGTTTAAATTCTAAACCATTCAGAATCAATTTTGCATAATTAATTTTAAATTACTTCCGTCCAACGTACTTCGTAAAGCGTGCATCATTCATCTCAACCATTCATTTCTAGAATCAATTCTGCTCAACTGTAAACCAAACGGGTAAACAATGAATGCTTCTATGGTAATGTTTTTCATTGGTGAGGACACCAATTTCCTTTATAAATTACTAATGAAAATGTAGTCATACGTTTTACTTACTTAAAATATGAAATATAACAAGTTCCTTTAATTTCAATTAAATAAAATGGTGTACGAGACATATAATTATTATAATTGGGATATTTGTAGAAATAAAATAATAATAAACAAAGCAGGTACAGGTACACTTGTTGATGATCAAGGCAAAAAGGGGGGTGGAATAGCAAAGGCACACACAAAATGGAGGATCGGTTTGATATTATGGGCCAAGCATAAGTGGGCTCCTCATTCGGGCCTGGGGGAAAACATATGAGTAAACCCAAGAGAAAAAGAAGAAATTTGACCCCAAAAAAAAAAGAAGAAAGAGAAAAAATTGTAGTTGTGATAGTTGAATGCGATGGTCTTACATCACAACTTCATCGTTCTCCTCGTACTCCTTCGCTCTGCAACCTTAACCTAAGGTAACCAATTCTTTGTTGTCACTTTTTTCCGTGCATACATATATTGATTTTGTGCTGTGTTTTATACCTGTTTTTGTTATTCGTTTTTACAGTTTACACGCTGATTCGAATCTTACTGATTTTGCTTATTATAATTATAATTAATACAGGCAGCATGCTCATCCTTTTAATTTAAATTTCTGAATTCATTATTTACTCATGTTTTAACGCTGTTGTTTCAACGATTCCTTACGCCTTTTTTTTATTTTTGCTCTCTTTTAAATTTTGGTACCATTAATTTCAACTGAGGTTGCATAACTGTGTTCAGCAATTGAATGAGTGTGAACAAGGCTACATCTGTTTGCATTTGTTCTAAATCATAACCATGTCATGTTTAGCATTTTAAGTGGGAATCATTTGAAGTAATTGATGTATTGTATCCTTGTGTGTTGATGATGATGTCATTATGCGGTGATAAAGGTGTGAGCTTTAAACTATGAAGTAACAATGTACAATGAAATTGAATCATGATCTTTTTTATGCAGTGCACTGTCAGGTGTGTTCCTTGAGTACAAGGGAATGGCCACTGCTTCTGGGATGGCTGAGGAGGAAACACAAGTGTTTTCCAGCAACAGCATTCATCCCAGGCTGGATGTCTACGTGTGGGACATGGATGAAACCCTTATCTTGCTCAATTCCTTGCTGAAATCATCATATGCTGAGGCTTTCAATGGTCTGAAGGATGTGCAGAAGGGAGTTGAACTCGGGAGGATGTGGGAAAATCTCATTCTACAAATATGTGATGATTATTTCTTCTATGAACAAGTAAAATATGGCTTTTATGTCAAAATGTCCGTGGTTTGCATTACTTGTGGAATGTTAGTGATTTGATGGTGGGTTTCCATGCTGCAGATTGAAAATTACAATAAGCCATTTCTTGCTGCTCTGACTCAATATGATGATGGCAGGGACCTATCTGATTATGACTTCAACCAAGATGAATTAGGTCCCCCACATGATGATGTTAACAAAAGAAAACTTGCATATAGGCATCGAATTGTAGCCGAAAAATACTTACAGGTAAACTTCTGGAGGCTGGAGCATTTTTTATATTTGTTCTAATTACAAAATTTGAAATTCATTACTATAACATGGAATTTTACTTGTTGTATTATTGAATATTTATTGAAGCCTTTTAAAATTGATATATATATATTATGTGATGGATCTATCTATTACAGTATTTTTGCTTTGTGTTTGTGTTATGGAATGGTGTGGTAATCCATATAATTATTTTGTTTTATGGCGCTTGTTTAAAAATTTAAGTTTCTACAATAAGATATATATATATTTCTAATGATTTTTTTTATTGGGTTAGCTTTTTACCCATGTGTGATTGTATTGCTATTGTCTAGACTGTAGACATACATAATTGTTATATATATGACTGATATGGATTTGGAAACAAATTTTTTGACCTGTACAAGACTTGATTTATTGTTGCAAACTACATATAGGTTAAAATAAAACTTACAAAACATAGTTTTTTGAGCATTATTGGTAGGCTTACCCTTAATGTAGAAGGTTGCAAAGTTAGGGCTTATTTTATATGATGAATATTCTAAAAATGAGGAGTAAAACTTGCATTTAACTTGCTTTTTTTTCTGACATTACTTATTTAATAAAGGCTTATGGATTGAATATGATATTGTTTGGCTAATGGCTATCATTAGTTAATGCTGTTTTACTGTTTACTAAAATTTGTCTGTAGGGAAATATATTTATGTATTTCTATGGTACAGTTCTTGTCTGTTCCTATATGTTGTCAAAGTGAGTTAATATATTTTGCTGAGTTGGATAGATGTTGATAATTTCTTTCTAGAAAATGTCAAATAGTGTTGCACCTCGCGACCTCCCCTTCATTTTATCTTCTATTAAAACAGGAAAATGTTAAATAATTCATCAAGGCATAGCAAGCTTAGGAAAATGAGTACTTGCTCTTTAAAGAATTGATTGAGAACCCATGTTGAAGATAAAAGTAGAGGCTACACAATCATAGACTCTTGGCTACTGCTGTAAATAAATATTTAAATTCCCAAGTTAACAGATCAATAGTTGCAAGTAAAAAGTGACAACCTTTGAAGTTTTGACAGATCAATGCTTATAATATATAATTAGACTGCAGTTTTGAAACAACATCACAAGCCTTGATTTATAGGTGAGAGATGGTAAGTTGTTTTCAAGGACTGAAGCTTGATAGACATCATGCAGTGGTAATCCATGTTAGAGAGACTTAGAGTTAGGGTGTAACCAAACAATTGTAGTTTACTTAAATTTCCAAGCTTATTCATCAGTAGCTTGATCTAAAGGATAAACTTAACATTCTTTCTTGTTTCAGGGTTTACATAATATTTTAGATCACGAAACAATAAAACTATGGGATGAATTGTATGATAAAACTGATGAATATACTGACAGATGGCTTTCATCAGGTATGTGTTGACAGCTCAATGATATTATCTTTTGTTGCATGACCTGTATGACTTATATCTTTCATGTTTAATTCATTGTAGCACGGGCATTTTTGAAGGACTGTTCAGGTGAAAATAAAGATTCAGTTTCTTCTATGGCTTTTGCTAACACAAGCACTGACTCAACTAATGCAAAGTATCAGCATGTAAACGTTTTAGTGACATCTGGATCGTTGATACCCTCTCTTGTAAAATGCATGCTCTTTCATCTGGACAGCTTAATAACACATGGAAATGGTAAGTAATTGTTTCTCTCTTCTGAATTCCACGAATGCCATGTCACAGAATAGATTTATTATGTCAAACCACACTATCTTTTTAAACACTCAAAACTAGTAATCATTTTAGTAATGAACAGAAGAGTTTAGTCCTGATCTGACTTGCCACTGTAAATGATGTATGTTTCATTTCAGTTTATAGCTCTTGGGAAGTGGGAAAAACTCAATGTTTCCAGTGGATCAAGGAGCGTTTCAACCATCCCAATGTTCGCTTTTGTGTAATTGGAGATGGATGGGAAGAGTGTAAAGCTGCAGAAATCATGAGATGGCCATTTGTTAAGATTGAATCAGGTCCGGGAAAACCTCACAGGTTCCCTGGTCTCACAGTGAGAACAATTAGCCACTATTTTTCTGTGGTGTATGGAAGACCGGCCAATGAGAACGATGAGGAATGATGCATCTTCATGTTATCTACCTTTTTCTGGGATCCTGTTTGTCCCCAAGAAAGAAAGAAAAAGTCAGCAGCATAATCAAATTCTGCTGCCAAGTGTATGAATTGCTGCTAAGAGATGGCTGTCACCACTTAGGTTCTAATTGCTCTTGAAGAGATTAGGTTGAACCATTTTCCATATGACATGAGTGATCATAACTTTAAGATGTAGATGTTGACTGAATGAATGTAGATCATTCACCACTCCTCATGTATATAAGATGTTTCAAATTTATCTCTATGAACCTTCTCTAGGCTCATCAGCTCATCATGTGTCGTTGTTGTTATTGCTTATTTGGCAGTAGGAAGGCATAGTTGGAGCCTCACACGGCTAAACAAAACAAAAGGAAATTGGATCATCTGCAGTTTGTTAAAAAACTGCACCTCTTGCAGTTATGATCTGATGGTTAAATTTTTTTATTTCAAGCTTGCTTTTAATAGTTTATCATACAACAATAAAATTTCATGGTTAAGATATTCTGCAGTTCTTTATTAAAATTATAGAGGATGGTGATCCAAACAAATCCTCCAAAGGTCCTAAAGTTTACTGGATTTTGGTCTCACCTGAATTTTGGACTTCTGTAAAATAACATGCATGGCAAATCCAGCAGCACCTAAATATTTTTAGAACTTCATATTGTAAAAACAAAGTGATGTTAAATGTGTTGATTCAAGATTCTTTGCTGATATCAATATCCAAAATTTTATGGCTGAAGTTTTACAGAGTGGCTTCACTTTCAAAGTGAAGTTCATAGACCTGAGCATCACATTCACAAAGCTGTGCTTGATGTAGCATGGCCGTTAACTGAAACTTTAGGATAAATATCCTGTTATGATTTTCTTAGGTCATTTTCAGTTTTAAAAATGCTGGACCTAATAAAAAATCATCTCAAAGGTAGGTCCTGTTATGAATGAAGTTTACCAATTAACTAGTTAAGTCCAATTTTCCCACAGCACGCTCAGCTTCACAACATCAATTACTACTTTTGTCTCTTTGCCAAATGATAAACTCTAAATTTATATTGGTATAATGGTGTGGTCTTCTTTTGGCATTGACATGCACTATATGTATGGTTCCGACATCAGATTTGCTACAAATCTATCATTTATTGTCCTTTACTTGTTTAACACATAACGCACTGATTAGAATTAAGGATAAGATGATTGAATATGGATCAGGTAGGGGCTAATCGTCCAAATAAACACTTTGTCCATTTAATCATCTACTGTTTAAGATAAATCACGAGGGAGTTATTTTGCCCTACAAAATTGGACGGCAGATGCATTTGCATTATCAACTTTGGCTTGGTATGGTGACAAGGACACTTTGTTTCAAAGCTTCTTAGGGCATCTCCAACGCCCGGGCACACAGTTGCTAGACTAACAAAAAGAATTGTGACCGTGGTTGCTAAGCATTGAAGAGCAATTTTACATTTCATCAGCAATCCAAAAACTGGGTTGCTGCAGGTTTTTTATTTGAGTAAATGATAAAATATATGGGTATAAAGTAGATTATGGGGTCCAATTTTAAAAATTTGGGAGAGTTGCTGAGTTGGAGATAAAAAGTGATTGAGTTGTTTAAAGTAATAAAAATAATATAATAATATAAAAAATGTGAAGAATTATAAAATATTGGTTTAAGAAATTTTTTAGAGTTGCTGGGATGGAGATGGCCTTATAGTGCATTCTCTATGTGACCGATGGCGATTTGGATAGTGTAAAGTGAAAATTTTATATATGACCATCTTATGTGGAAATGGTGTCTATCTCTCTCCTTACAGATGCTCATTTGTAAAGAGAAATCGATACAAAATTTCCACATGAAATGATCATGTGAAATTTTCACTTGAGAGTATCCAAATCTGACTGATGAAATATTACAAAATAAATGCTAAGAACCTTTTTTTTTGCAAAGAAAGTAAATCTAAGATCTTACTTGTTGACAAGGTTTCAAGTTCGCCAATTTTCTTTCAAAGGCAAATAAACTATTTAAATATTTTTTTTGTGTGAACCAAAGATATCCCTCAACTTATAGCTAGAGACTAATCCCTTTGAGGCTTAGAGATCATCAAAGTGAGCTTTATCTCTCACAACTACTTAAATATTTACCTCTATAATGTAGGATGTAATTTTCTTCTTTCGGTCACTGTCACTAATTTATCATACAAAAAGTGACAAAATTGTTAGTGAATAATCTATGTGCCGTTAAACGTGAAGCTGTTCTTAACCTCAAAGAAAATCATCTTAATAAACATTTTATAAGAATGTCAACACTTCTATCTCAATCTGCAAGAGATGAAATAATATCTTTCACAAGACAAATTAAGATTTCAGGTTTATCATTAGTATAGGGTAGATAATGAACCACATGCTACATAATCCATGTTGGATTTTGTTTGGAAGCAAGTACATATGTTTCAGCTTTTATGTAGATCGAGGTCCCATTTCTGCATTATCTCTAGCTATACTTGAATATCTTATAATAGATGTAATGAAATCAATGGAATAGAACATAACAAAACAAAGCATAGTGGAATAGAATAAAGTTTCTATTTTGGTATTTTTACTATAGAATAGAATAAAGTTCCCATTCCACCACTTAAAATATCGATGATATAATATTGCTTAAAACTTTATTATTTTTATATTATTTTTTATTTTAAACACGCTAATATTTTATTTATTTTACCTTTTTAAATTCCAAAACTTATATTTTTCATGTTATTATTTTCTCTCTATGTAAGGAATAAAAATTTATTATAAAATTTTAAGATATTTAATATTATTAAACGTTAATTGAAATATGGACGTTGTGTTTTTGTATAATTTTAAAAAATAAAAAATAAAATAAAAAAAAATGATATTTTTATAATTATTAATACAAAATAACAATTTTTTTTTACATAAGACTAAGTCAAGCGTGGCATCTTTTTGTTGCTAGAGCTGATAAATTCGCTCGGATGATGGATATGTGTAGACTCTTGGATTTAGACGTTGTTGGTAGTAGCTTTACATGGTTTTGAGGAAGCATAGTGGCTATAGTATCTCTAATAAGCGTCTAGATAGGGCGTTGGCCGGCTGTGAGTGGCGTTTGTTAACGTTAGATGCTTTTGTCGAAGTACTCTGTAGAGTGCAATATGATCATGCACCCGTTTTACTTCACTATGAGGATGATCCTTCCTCCAAAAAAGGTTGTTCTTTCAGGTTTTTGGATGCTTGGGTCAAGACATGTTGGTTATCATAGGGTTATGGTTTATGTGTGGTGTTCAGTCTCTGATGGTGTAGTTGTTAGTGTATGCACTAGAACTCATATTGTTTTTGAATATCCATCACTTGTATCATATTATTTATCTTACAAAGGTAATTTTGTTATTTCTTTCGATGGAGGATAATAAATGTCCTTAGAATAGTAAGTTTAAACTTTATAAGACATCAAGTAGACGACTTGATCGTGAGATCTTATGAAGAACTATTCTTAAAATAGTCCCTAGTCAAGCATCATCTTAGGACAATTCGATGCATTAAGACTAGTATGTGAGTTTCTTGATGATCACATCTCACAAATCAATGATATGAGATATCAAGTGCTCGCATATATAAGTACATATTAAGAATAAAGATGTACTGGATTGACCCGCTATAAAAACGTTGCATGGTTTGTTTTATTAGTGTCATGAACGATTCTTAAATTGATAATGTTATATGAAGTCCTTTGACCTGAAATCATTATGATTCCTACATGAGGAATTATATGTTTTAATATCATTGAACGTCACCTGTAACGAGGTGATTATATAGTTGATTTGTAGCCATATAATAAATTATATGGTGGAATGTGAGTGACCTAGATGAGATTTATCCCTCCTATGTAACATAAGTTATATCTATGGGCCTCTTGATAAAGTTAGACTACAAAATGTATGACCATGCTTAGAATGATAAACATGAGATATTTATTTTCTGTACAGTCTGCTTGGGCATCAAGAAAACATAAATTGAACTATACAAGGATGACACATTCAATGCCCTTGTACTCAATTAGATATTTGGATAAAGGGACGATTCATATAGAAAATTATCACAAAATAGGATACGTTAAATTGCTGACATTTTGCATTACTAATGTATTACTAGATACCACTCACTATTTATGATATTAAATATAAAAGGTTTTATTTTAATATCATGACCATATATTAAGAGAACCTATTGGGTCACATGCATACAACAAGTCCATTAGGAATGTTAGAGATTCTAATCGGATTAGAATAATAACATAATGGACCGGACTCATAAGTGATAGGGTTAATGAGTAACAGTTAAACCCTAGCCACCACTCTATATATATTGCATAAGATTCACAACCCGAGATACATGAGTAGCCGCCCTTACTCTCCAAACACTACTAGCAAAGGTGATGAAGGTTTTCTAGTTCGCTTGTTGGCGTGGATACCTCTAGAGATATGGCTGCAACTACCTCATCTGCAATTTAAAAGGTATAATAATCGTTTTTAAATTAATGCCTTAATACATGTTTTCACAATAACGTTCAAAAGGGAGAATCCAATTGTTCCGTTGCACCATGACCATGCTTGATTCCCGTCAGTAGTGTCTTGCCTTAATAAAGTTTGGGAACAATAACTTAAATTTAACACCCAGGTTTTTGGGAATATTTTCAGAAGGAAGCGTCAGATGGAATCTAGATGGAAAGGCATCCAAAATGAGTTGGATATTGCACCTTCATCTCAGTCGATTCAACTGGAAATAGAATTACAAAGGGAACTTATTGAAGTTATGAGGCATGAGGAGATTCTTTGGTATAAAAAATCTAGAGAAAAATGGGTGAAGTTAGGTGATAAAAACAACAATTGTTTTATACCCAAACTATTGTAAGCAAGAGGCGTAATAAAGTTTCTTGTATTAATCTTTGTGGTGGTATATGGTGCACTGACCAAGATATTATTAAGCAAGAGGTTCTTTCCTTTTATAAGGAGTTGTTTGCTGCCAACTCAAGTGTAAATTATAGACACCATTATTCTTCAGATGTGCTCCCTCACCTCTGTGACACCCTTCTACCCAATACTCTTAAATGCTTAATAAATCGAAGTTTAGAAAAGGTAATGTCCCACGATGGGTAAAAAGGTTCACAATCGATCTTATTAAATCTCATAGTTCGAAAACGACTTTATTAACAGAAATTAAACTTTCAAATATAATTCAAACATAAAGCAGCGGAACCTCCAAAGAAATAAAAACAACTAGTGACCTACTGCCATACAAGGCATCCAGAAAGTGAATAAGAAAATACTCCTAACTAGCAACATGGTAAAACTCCCAAATACACCCCGATGTCACATCTATCAGAGCACAACCCTTCAATCATAATCGACACCAGTCGTGTCCTCATCAACACCTGTAAAATATATCCACAGAATACGGTGAGGAAAAGGAATACTACTTATACATACACATAGAGAATACTCATCCTCACCCACAACATCATCATGTCATCAATACATTAATCACTAATCAATAACATTCATCTAAACTCAACATATATTTAGTCATCTACATCAACATATACATGTCCTACCATCATTCTTATTTATAACACATAAATATATCCATTATACATTCACCAAGCTCAACATCATCATAGCATCATTCATATGTCATCATACTCATCGTCATCATAGCATCATTCATATATCATCATACTCATTATCATCATAACATCATTCATCTATCATCATACTCATTCTTATCATAACATCATTCATATATCATTATACTCATTATCATCATACATCAATACTCCGCTCATCATCTACCCAAAGATCATGACTTGGAACTCCACACAATGGGTGCACCTCGTCAATCACTCTAGTTAGTACCAAGATAGTCTACCGGTGTTACCACACACTATCCGATAGGTTGTACCCCCTCTATGGGCCCGCACAACGACATTCGAACCTAGGTTGTACCACCTCTATGGGCCCGTACAATCACCCCTAGGTTGCACCCCCTCTATGGGCCCGTGCATCGAACGCCCCATCTTGATCCCCTGAGTTGTACCCCCTCTATGGGCCCACACAATTCAGGTCTCATCACATATGCTCAGGGCATCTCTACTAAGTTGTACCCCCTCTATGGGCCCGCACAACTTAGGTAACATCATCATCATGCATCCTCATGCTCATCGTTAAACATCATTATAATAAAGTGATATACACTTATCATCATCATCATGCATCAATACACTCATCATTAAACATCATCATAATAAGGTGATATACACCGACATCATTATCATCATCACACTCATCATCATTATACGCCATCATAATCATCGCAAACCTCGTCAAACATCAGTAATCATCAACATCATACTCATTATAAAGTACCATCAGACAACATCAATCATCATCAAACATTTAGGATCTCAAATTCACTCTGGTAATCGATTACCAACCTCTAGTAATCGATTACCTGCAAACAGGGTCCCTGGTAATCGATTACAACCACCTTGTAATCGATTACTCGCAAACAAACTCTCTGGTAATCGATTACAGCACCCCTGTAATCGATTACCCACAGACAAACTCTCTCGTAATCGATTACAGCACCCCTGTAATCGATTACCAGCAAGCAAACAATGCTTCTGGGTTGTCCAGAACACTCTGGTAATCGATTACCACACCTGGTAATCGATTACCCGCGATGCAGATCGCAGATTTCACGATCTCAAACCCCTCAAAACCCATCCAATCAATCCCCAATCAATCTCTTTCGTCTAATCGTCATACATAATCATTATTAACATCAATTACTCAGTAAATCATCAATCTATTACAGATTATAACATCAATTAATCAAAACCCCCAATTTCTCAATCCCTAATCACCCCTTTTCCATTATCCTCATTATCATCTTTATTCTCATTCAGTAAATCATCAATAAACATACAATCCATCATAAATCGACAGACTATACCATCATTCTCAGTTATACATTCATTAATACGAATTTATACTCTTAGATTACTACCCAAACACCCCTACATGCATATACAAGCAATACCCTCTCCCCCACCGTACCTTAAGCGAAGCTTTGATCACAGCAAGGAAGTCCTTTCTTGGATTCTTGGCTTTCACTCCACAGCAGCTCTCTCTTGAGACTCTGTTTCTCCCCTCCTTAGCGTTTCGCTTACTGACGAATGATACGAATAAGGATTAGGGTGCTCTATTAACCCCTCCCTACTGAAATGTCTAATTGGGCTTGGGCCCACTCTCACCCCCTTATTTCTATTTTCAATTAAATCTTACTTTTACGAAATAAAACTAATAATAATAATAATAATAATAATAATAATACTCCTATTATTTATTTTCTCATTAATTAATTATCTCCTTAATTAATCTATTTAATTTAATTAATATTTATCCTAATAGAATTTAGGATGTTACAACTCTCCCCTCCTAAAAAGAAGCGACAAGCTCTAGATAAGACTCCTTCATCTTCTCTTCAAGTTCCCAAGTGGCACTCTCGGGTGTAGGTCCTCCCCAGATTACCTTCACTAAAGGAATCTCTTTACCTCGAAGTTGTTTCACCCTCCGATCGTCAACTCTCACCAGCATGGTTTCCACTGTTAGGTTTTCCTTAACCTCAAGATGATTCGACTCAATCACATGCGAAGGATAGTGAACGTATTTCCGGAGTTGAGAAACGTGGAAAACGTTATGAAGATTAGAAAGATGTGGAGGCAAAGCGATTTGGTAGGCAACATTACCGACTCTTTTAAGGATTTGGTAAGGACCAATGAATCGAGGTGTAAGCTTTCTAGACTTTAATGCCCTACCAACCCCAGTCCACGGAGTGACTTTTAGGAATACATGATCCCCTTCTTTGAAGTCTAACTCCTTCCTCCTCTTATCGGCATAACTCTTTTGCCTACTCTGGGCTGTCCTCATCCTCTCCTGGATTATCCTAACTTTATCTGTGGTCTGCTGCACTATCTCAGGTCCTAATGCAAGACTCTTACCCGGCTCACACCAACACAAAGGGGTTCTACACCTCCTACCATATAATGCTTCATAGGGCGCCATACCTATGCTAGAGTGAAAACTATTGTTATAGGTGAACTCTAGCAAAGGTAAGAAGCTATCCCAACTACCCCCTTGGTCTAACACATAGGCTCTAAGCAAATCCTCTAAGGATTGGATAGTTCTCTCGGTCTGACCATCAGTTTGAGGGTGATAAGCTGAGCTAAGCCTAAGCTGGGTCCCCAAGGCCTGCTGTAAACTCTCCCAAAATCTAGAGGTAAACCTGGGATCCCTATCTGAGACTATACTAGATGGTATGCCATGCAACCTCACAATCTCACTGATGTACAACCGAGCCAACTTCTCTAAAGAATACTTAATATTGATGGGAAGGAAATGGGCACTCTTAGTTAATCTATCAACAATAACCCAGATTGAGTCATGTCCTTTCCCGGTCTTAGGCAAGGCAACTACGAAATCCATAGAAATACTATCCCACTTCCACTCAGGTATACATAAGGGCTGAAGCAATCCTGAAGGTTTTTGATGTTCTACCTTAGCCTTTTGGCACACTAAAATGCACTCACAAACTCCTCTATGTCCCTTTTAATCCTAGGCCACCAAAACACTTTCTTTAAATCCCGATACATCTTAGTTGATCCTGGGTGGAAACTAAGCTTACTCTTATGCCCTTCTTCTAGCACTAATCTTTTAATGGTCGGTTCACTAGGCACACACACTCGATCTTCAAATCTCACTACCCCCATCGGTACCAATTACAAACTCTCCTCCATTACCCCCTTCTATAGCCTCTCTCCTACTTACTTAAAATGGATCCTCTAACTGAGCCTTACTAACATCCTTCAACAGGTTATTACTTACTCTAGTCATCCCTAACTTCACACTAGAAGAGGTTACTTCACAAGCCAAACTCGGATCTCTAAACTGGGTTAAAAGATCCATCTCCTTAAACATCAAGGAACTAACATGGATAGACTTCCTACTCAAGGCATCAGCCACTACATTGGCCTTACCGGGATGGTAACTTAACTCAAAATCATAATCCTTAAGAAACTCTAACCACCTCTTCTGCCTCATGTTCAGCTCTTTCTGGTCAAACAGATATCTAAGGCTCTTATGGTCACTAAAAACCTCAAATCGGGAACCATACAGGTAATGTCTCCAAATCTTCAACACAAACACTATGGCTGCTAACTCTAGGTCATGGGTAGGGTAGTTTCTCTCATGGATTTTCAATTGCCTAGAAGCATAGGCTACTACTTTACCCTCTTGCATCAACACCCCACCTAAACCCATCTTAGAGGCATCACAGTATACTACAAAGGATTTACTAAGGTCAGGTAACACTAACACTGGTGCACTAGTCAACTTCTCTTTAAGGGTTTTGAAACTAGTCTCACACTTACTGTTCCACACCTAGGCAACTCCTTTCCTAGTCAACTCGGTTAAAGGCAAAGCTAACTTAGAAAACCCTTCTATGAACCTCCTATAATACCCAGCTAACCCAAGGAAACTCCTAATCTCACTCACTGACTTAGGGGATTCCCACTTAAGCACGGCTTCTACCTTAGAGGGATCTACACCTATACCTCCCTTAGAAATCACATGGCCTAAGAAGCTTACTTGCTCTAACCAGAACTCACACTTGGACATTTTAGCATAAAGCTGTTTATCCTTAAGAACCTGAAGTACTACCTTTAAATGTTCCTTATGCTCCTCCTTAGTTTTGGAATAAATTAGTATGTCATCTATAAAGACAACTACAAATTTATCCAAGTAAGGGTGAAAAATTCTATTCATGTAATCCATAAAAATGGCAGGAGCATTCGTCACACCGAAAGGCATTACTAGATACTCGTAATGTCCATACCTAGTCCTAAAAGCGGTCTTAGGTATATCCTCCTCCTTAACTCTAATCTGATGATATCCTGATCTAAGATCTATCTTGCTAAACACACATGCCCCCACTAACTGATCCATCAAGTCATCTATCCTAGGCAAAGGATATCTATTCTTAATGGTTACCTTATTTAGCTGGCGGTAATTTGTACACAACCTCATGCTACCATCCTTCTTCTTAACGAACAACACAGGCGCTCCCCAGGGTGACACACTAGGCCTTATGAACTTTTTCTCTAACAGGTCTTCTAATAGCTTCTTAAGTTCTGCTAGCTCTATGGGTGACATCCTATAAGGTGTAGCGGAAATCGGTCCTGTACCTGGCACTAAGTCTATAGCGAACTCTATCTCTCTCTCTCTCGGGTGGTAAACTAGACACATTATCAGCAAATACTTCAGGGTACTCACACACTACAGGTATTTCACTCACCACAGCACTACTATCAGATTTCAAAGAAGCTAAAAGCATGTAAACCTGGGCATCTTCCCTTAGAGACGCCTTTACCTGATTGGCAGTCATAAAATCCTTACTCTTACACTCAACAGGGAGACCAAAACACAACAGATTTATCAGCACAGTTTAGAAGGACATGGTTGGACGATAACCAGTCCATACCAAGAATGACATCTAGTTGACTTAGAGGCAACCAAATCAAATCAACTAGGAAGTTTCTATCATTAACAGAAACAGAACAGTTTAAGCACACATTAGAAGTAGAAACTAACCCACTAACTGGCGTTTCCACACTCGATACAAAAGGCAAGGAAGAAATAGGCAATTTTAGCTTAGACACACAAGCATGTGATATGAAAGAGTGAGTCGCACCAGACTCCGGCATCCCCTGATAATATGAACGCAACCAACGTAATCTTTTGCACCAACGGGCAGTCCATCGCTCTAAAAATGTTCTCGATCTCGAAGATCCAGTCAGCAGCACCATCGGGGTCATAACCCCAAGACAAGTAGGTGGATGGTTCCTCTGGAACCTGTGCAAGCCAATCCACCTCGTGATGTTGGTTTAGGTTGCCAACAGCCTGTGCCATTGCCATTAAGGCATCGACCATCGCTCAATCGTTCCTACCCCCAACCAGTATTCTTTCTTATCAAAGAAAGGGTAAGCACACATACTAAGTAAAGCAAAAAAGTAAAGAAATCAATCAACAGTCAGGCTAAAGCAAACAATTCACTTAAGCAATCAATCAATCAATCAATAACTCAATCAATCAGATTAACACCTCAGAAGCATAGTAAACTCATAACTCAAGGCCGGTGAACCAACCAGGCTCTGATACCAACTAATGTGACACCCTTCTACCTAATACTCTTAAATGCTTAATAAATCTAAGTTTAGAAAAGGTAATGTCCCACGATGGGTAAAAAGGTTCACAGTCGATCTTATTAAATCTCATAGTTCGAAAACGAATTTATTAACAGAAATTAAACTTTCAAATATAATTCAAATATAAAGCAGCGGAACCTCCAAAGAAATAAAAACAACTAGTGACCTACTGCCATACAAGGCATCTAGAAAGTGAATAAGAAAATACTCCTAACTAGCAACATGGTAAAACTCCCAAATACACCCCGATGTCACATCTATCAAAGCACAACCCTTCAATCATAATCGACACCAGTCGTGTCCTCATCAACACCTGTAAAATATATCCACAGAATACGGTGAGGAAAAGGAATACTACTTATACATACACATAGAGAATACCCATCCTCACCCACAACATCATCATGTCATCAATACATTAATCACTAATCAATAACATTCATCTAAACTCAACATATATTTAGTCATCTACATCAACATATACATGTCCTACCATCATTCTTATTTATAACACATAAATATATCCATTATACATTCACCAAGCTCAACATCATTATAGCATCATTCATATGTCATCATACTCATCGTCATCATAGCATCATTCATATATCATCATACTCATTATCATCATAACATCATTCATCTATCATCATACTCATTCTTATCATAACATCATTCATATATCATTATACTCATTATCATCATACATCAATACTCCGCTCATCATCTACCCAAAGATCATGACTTGGAACTCCACACAATGGGTGCACCTCGTCAATCACTCTAGTTAGTACCAAGATAGTCTACCGGTGTTACCACACACTATCCGATAGGTTGTACCCCCTCTATGGGCCCGTACAATCACCCCTAGGTTGCACCCCCTCTATGGGCCCGTGCATCGAACGCCCCATCTTGATCCCCTGAGTTGTACCCCCTCTATGGGCCCGCACAACTCAGTTCACCTCTCGAATTGTACCCCCTCTATGGGCCCGCACAATTCAGGTCTCATCACATATGCTCAGGGCATCTCTCCTAAGTTGTACCCCCTCTATGGGCCCGCACAACTTAGGTAACATCATCATCATGCATCCTCATGCTCATCGTTAATCATCATTATAATAAAGTGATATACACTTATCATCATCATCATGCATCAATACACTCATCATTAAACATCATCATAATAAAGTGATATACACTTATCATCATCATCATGCATCAATACACTCATCATTAAACATCATCATAATAAAGTGATATACACTTATCATCATCATCATGCATCAATACACTCATCATTAAACATCATCATAATAAGGTGATATACACCAACATCATTATCATCATCACACTCATCATCAATTATCATCATTATACGTCATCATAATCATCGCAAACCTCGTCAAAATCAGTAATCATCAACATCATACTCATTATAAAGTACCATCAGACAACATCAATCATCATCAAACATTTAGGATCTCAAATTCACTCTGGTAATCGATTACCAACCTCTAGTAATCGATTACCTACAAACAGGGTCTCTGGTAATCGATTACAACCACCTTGTAATCGATTACTCGCAAACAAACTCTCTGGTAATCGATTACAGCACCCCTGTAATCGATTACCCACAAACAAACTCTCTGGTAATCGATTACAGCACCCCTGTAATCGATTACCAACAAGCATACAATGCTTCTGGGTTGTCCAGAACACTCTGGTAATCGATTACCACACCTGGTAATCGATTACCCGCGATGCAGATCGCAGATTTCACGATCTCAAACCCCTCAAAACCCATCCAATCAATCCCCAATCAATCTCTTTCGTCTAATCGTCATACATAATCATTATTAACATCAATTATTCAGTAAATCATCAATCTATTACAGATTATAACATCAATTAATCAAAACCCCAATTTCTCAATCCCTAATCACCCCTTTTCCATTATCCTCATTATCATCTTTATTCTCATTCAGTAAATCATCAATAAACATACAATCCATCATAAATCGACAGACTATACCATCATTCTCAGTTATACATTCATTAATACGAATTTATACTCTTAGATTACTACCCAAACACCCCTACATGCATATACAAACAATACCCTCTCCCCCACCGTACCTTAAGCGAAGCTTTGATAACAGTAAGGAAGTTCTTTCTTGGATCCTTGGCTTTCACTCCACAGCAGCTCTCTCTTGAGACTCCGTTTCTCCCTTCCTTAGCGTTTCGCTTACTGACGAATGATACGAATAAGGATTAGGGTGCTCTATTAACCCCTCCTTACTGAAATGTCTAATTGGGCTTGGGCCCACTCTCACCCCCTTATTTCTATTTTCAATTAAATCTTACTTTTACGAAATAAAACTAATAATAATAATAATAATACTCCTATTATTTATTTTCTCATTAATTAATTATCTCCTTAATTAATCTATTTAATTTAATTAATATTTATCCTAATAGAATTTAGGATGTTACAACCTCACCTAAGATGATGTGCTTGTTCTCTCATCTCCGATCTTGAAGGAGGTGATAAGTTCTAAATTAATGATAAATTTCTATATAATTACAACACTTATCAAGGGAAAAATATTAGATTTATACCCTTGTTAGGAATATGCACTAGAGACATATTTGTGAACATCCATCGCTTGTATCATGTCATTTTATAAAGGCAAACTTATTCTTTTAGAATATAATCATTGTCCTTAGAATAATAAGCTTAAACTTCATATGGAATCAAGTAGATGACTTGATCGTGAGAGCTTATAAAGAACTATTCTTAAATAGTCCCTAGTCAATTATCATCTTAGGACAAAGATGCATTTAGACTAGTATGTGAGTTCATTGATGATTACATCTCACAGATCATGGATATGAGATATCATGTGCTCACATAGGTACACATTAAGAGTAGTGGTGTACTGGACAGACCCACCTTAAGAACGTTGCATGGGTTGTTACATAAGTGTCATGAACGTTTCTTAAATTAATCAATTTTATATGAAGTCCTTCTACCTGAAATCACTACGATTCCTACATAAGGAATTATATGTTTTAATTATCATCAAACGTTACCTGTAACAGGGTAATCATAAAGTTGGTTTTTGGACATATAATAAATTATGTGGTGGAATGTGAGTGTCCTAGATGGGATTTGTCTTTCCTATGTAACAGGAGTTATATCTTTAGGCCTCTTGATAAAGTGAGACTGCAAAATGCATGGCCATGCTCAGGAGGATAAATATGAGATGTTTATTTTCTATACAGTCTACTTAGGGATCAAGAAAATATATATTGAACTATACAAGGTTGACACAATCCATGCCCTTGTGTTCAATTAGATATTTGGACAAAGGGACAGAGCATATAAATTATTATAATAAAATAGGATTTATCAAAGTTATTGATAATCTCAATATTTGGATAGTGATGTTGCTAGATACCGCTCACTATTTATGATATTAAATATAAAAGGGTTTTATTTTAATATTATAACCAGATATTAAAATCCTATTGGTTCACACGCATACAACATGCCACTAGGAAAGGATAATAATTCTAATTTAATTTAATTAGAATTATAACATAATGGGCCAGGCCCTTAAGTGTGAGGGTTAAGTGAGTGAGGGGGTAAAACCCTAGCCACACTCTATAAATAGAGCATGAGATGCACTACCCCAAAGACACATGAGCAATCGCTTCTTACTTTCTAAGGCTACTAGCAGAGCTGAGGAAGGTTTCCTAGTCCAACTATTGGCGTGGATACCAATAGAGACGTGGCTCCACTTGCCTCGTTTATAATCCTAATAAGGTATGACCTTTCGTTTCAATACCTTTTATGCCTTAATTCGTGTTTTCGCAAAACGATTATAACAAGGGAGGGAATCCATTTATTTCCGCTGCACCCTGACCACATGCTTGATTCCTTTCAACCCCAAATTGCCTCTGTTTAGTTTAAAATGCAGATCTTGTGATTATTTAATTCAAATTTGAATTTGATGCTATTTTGATAAGAAATCTGTTGATTTCGTAGATAAAAGGGAAAGTTTTAAATGGAGTAACAAGATAGCAGCAAATAAGGATAAGATCAGCAAGAGATCAAGCTAAAAAGAAGGAAATCAGGAAAGTAAAGCAAATAAAGATAAGATCAGCAAGAGATCAAATCAGAAAAGAGGAAATCAGGAAAGCAGAAAACGGAGATCTGCGCTCCACCTGCCCTGAACGCAAGTGGAGCGCAAAATTAAAAATCCATTCTGTTTCCTGCGCTTCATTTGCATTGAACGCAGAGTGGAGCGCAGGAGCACGGGATTCTAATTTCCAAAGGATCAAAGCAAGATCTCAACAGGCTTTCCAAAATTCTATTTAAAGGACCTTTTGCATAGATCAAAGAAGAAGACGGCGGAGCAGATTTGGAGCTAGAGAAAAGAGTGACAGTCTCTCTATTGGTTTGTAATGGCTACCATGAGTAGCTAAACTCTCCCATAGGATTGAATGTAGTCGATTCAAACCCCTATTGTATTTGGATTCTCTTTGTTATCTATGAATCTCTATTTTTATAATATATTGGTGTTTTTACTCTGTTCTTAATGCTTAGCTTCCGCCTTTGTGTCGGAGTTTGTTGAAATTCTGGTAAGCGTACCAAAACTCCAGCAGTATAATAGTAAGTAAGAGTATCGTATCCACAGGGAACAGTTCAATTTATAAAGGTTAGTGGTCACAACTATCAAGTAAGAGCGTATGTTTGTTTATTGAGAATTGCAAAAGTAAATAAATTTGAACTTGAAGTGAGATAGAGATAGTTACTTGGACTAGGATTGAACTTCGTATCATCGCACCCCTTTCGTATGTGAACCCCAATAATATTTGTGAATATATAATTATGATACCTTAGCCAAACTATATTATTTTACCTTAGTGTCCTAGCGATAAAATACTCAGAAATAATCCATGCGGGTTCTCCCAGGCGATAAATTACCCCGGCTTTAAAGATGTGCTTTTCCGTTTGTTAAAACTATCAGTTCGTCCTATAACTCGATCCCATAGTTACTACTTTGAGTATTTTTACCAATCAGAGTTCAAGTTTCCTATGTCTAGGCTCCCCCAAACTCGCTATTGATTTCACAAAACTATTTACCAATGCATCTTATAAAATCAACCTATAACTCCGGCACACAGGCGGAAACTACGCATTAAGCAAAGCATAAAAATACCGATATCATAAAAATAGGGATTCATAAATATTAAAGAGAATTCACATACAAGTGGGGATTGAATCAACTACGTTCAATCCTATCGGAGAGTTTAGCTACGCATGGTAGCCATTACAACCCAACGGAGAAACTTTCACACTTTTCTCCAGCCCTAACTTCTGCTCTGCCGTCTCTCTAAAAGCTCCATTGATATTTGCAAAAGGTTCTATTTATAGAGGTTGGAAAGCTATCTGAATCTGGAAGGAATCTGATTTGAAATCCTTTGAAAAACTTATCCGTATTCCTGCGCTTCATCCTGCGCTCAGCGCGTTTTGAAGCACAGGTTCCAGAATGAAGTTTTAATGTTGCGCTCCACCTACGCTCAGCGCAGGTGGAGCGTGAGTTACGTTCCAGCTTTCCTTGATTCTTTCCTTTTCAGCTTGATCTCTTCCTGATCTTATCCTTGTTTGATTTGCTTTCCTTATTTCCCTCTTTTTAGCTTGATCTTGTGATGATTTGATCTTCAATTTGAATTTAGAATTAAATCTGCAGAATCCTTATCCCAATAATTGCTGATCTTATCCAAATCAGCTGCCATTTAAATCCTTATCTTGCAGATTCTTATTTCAAATAAATGCTATCTTGTTTCTTCATTTAAATTCTCCTATTTTATCTGCAAAATCAACAGATTTTCTATCAAAATAGCATCATATTCAAATTCAAATCAAATATTCACAAATTATGCATTTATTACTAAAAAGAGGTAATTTGGGGCATAAAGTCACTATTTTACCCTTGATAAGTGCAGTAATTATACACTAATTTATCATATATTTTTCACTTATCAAATTCCCCCCAACTTAGCTTCTTGATTGTCCTCAAGCAAGAAAACCTTTTACAATCAAAATGGATTCAATCCCCCTTATCATTCTAAAAAAGACTAAGGAAATAATTTCATCACCTCTTGCTAGGCAGCTGTCACTTTCCAAATATCAGATTAAAAATCAGAATCAAGTGATATTTTCATAATTCAATCAGAATAGGATAAAACACAATCAAACTTTTTCAGATATAGCAATCAAAACAATAAGTGATAAATCAATGAATTCTCTCATGCTCACGGGTAAGTGTTGTGTTTCCCTCAATTTTTCACAGCAGTTGAACAACTAGAATTGATAGTCGTTTCTGGTTCCTAGACATGCACATTGTCAACATGGATCAAAAGGTCTTTTCTTGGTTGTAATGAGGCTGGGTTATCAAGAAATCATGGTTTTTCTGGGTATGCAAAGAAAACACTGGAATAAAGAGCATCTTTGAATTTTTCTTGGTCATGAAATTTCTCTCCATTCTCCACTTTATTCTTGATTTGTATCATTCAACTGGCCTCTTTCCTTGTTTGATGATTCACTCCCCCCACTTATTCACTTTCATTCATTTTTTTTTTTGAGGGAGTGATCCTCTTTTTGCTTTCTTGTGCCTGCTCTTTGTATTTCTTCACTTTCAAGTCACCAACCAATTCCCCATTTAATCAGATTACACCTTTGCTCTCTTTCCCAAATGTAAGGGACAAGATATAAACATTTAATTTGGCTGGGGTACATAAGAAGAAACATTAAAGCTCAAATGGGTTACCAAAAAATTGGAAAAAATTTCACGGGTTGGCTTTTTGGTACTGAGCAAATTATAATCAACAAAACTTGCCTTTATCACTTCCATATCTTCCAAATGCAGAATAAAATCCAGAAACGCAATCAATAACAGTTGACAAGCAGCGGTGAAAACTCTCATATCAATGTTTGGTCTCACAACTCACCGAATTTTGGCTAAATTCCTTGATAAAGCACTTACTGAAATTAATTAACTACCCTGATATATTTTCCTGCACAATATCCTAATCCTAATTGGTTATGGATTTAATCATAAAACTCCTATTTCTTTCCTACTTTGGTTAGTTAGACTGCCTAGCTTTGAGATTTAAAAATTAATTCCTTTTTCCCTTTTTCCTAAAGTCCTAAAAATTAAAAAAATCCTAAAAAAAAATCAAAATATGCCCCTGAAATTGCACTGCATAGAAAGTAATGTGTGAGTGAAGTTATATATATAGTACAGGTCCAAAAAGAAAAGAAAATAAAAATGAAAATAAAAGAAAAGAAAATGAAAAGAAAAAAGGAAAAAGAAAAGAAAAACACCAAATAAAAATCAGTCCTCATCATCCATGTGGTCAGGCTCAGCATCATCAGCTCCATCTACAACTGCTCCACCCTCTCCTGGAGGAATAGGCCTGTCCCCAGGCCACTGTATGTAATCTCTGAACTGCGCAGGTGTCATGCCTGGGTACGGGTCTGGTCTAATCGAGTAAAGATACTCCTGAAGGTGGACATGTGACCTATGGAGTGAAATCAACCGGGCTGTCTTGTGCTGAGCCCAAAAAGGAATAGAAGAATCTGTTGTTGTTGGTCGTGGTGGTGGTGGTGCCTGTGGCTACTGCTGCTGCTGCTGCTCCTCCTCCTCCTCCTCAGTAATGCGGTTGGCCGCTATGTATCCTCTGTTCATGGGGTTCTTGATGCGTGCAGTGGCCGAAACCTCAATCCCCCTGGCCTGACAAATGGCAGTGATGAGGGAGGGGAAACCCAAGCTGATCCTGGACCGGGTGCTTCATCGCCCCACAGAAGATGCAATATCTGATATCTTTTGAGATATCACTCTAGCAATATCAATATCAAACCCAACCAGGATGTTGTAGAGGAGATGAGCGACTGGCATGGTAACATCTGAGACATGATTGGTGGGCTGGATGTTAGCCAACACCAACACTGTCCACATCCGTGTAATGTCCTTCATGTCGCGCCTGTAGATCCTAGCAGCCTCCCCATAAGCGTTCCTCTCAAAGGTCCGCCCCTGCAGGCATATGTACTCTGTGGTCCTAGTGTCTAGTGGGTCATTGCCTCGAATGCCTACCTCGTTTACCAGTGCATGATACTGGCAAACCATCTCATCTCAATCCTCAGGCATGGGTATCCTAATAGTGTGTTGATCGCATCGCGACCATATGATACCCACTGACCCCTAACCAGAGATCGTCGTTGTATGTCAATGCCATGGTCTCCAAGGGTGTTGGCGTAGAACTCTCTCACTATCTCCGGGTCATAGAATCTGGCTGGCTCAGCAATGCGCCTCCAGTTCCTCCTGATGATATCATCAAAGAACACATCATATTCGCCAGGCTGTAAAGCCACTGGCCTCTCCTCAATAAAGTTACAGTTCATCAGTGAACTATAAGCCTCAAATGCCTTGTCGTCCTTGAATCTAGATGGATCGAACTCTGGTGGTGCCTCTCTGGTCCTCTTGGCACCACCCTTACTTCCTCTCCTGGAAGTGCCAGCAGAATTAACTACTTTAGTGCGAGCCATCTGCAAAAATTAAATCAAGATTATTTCATGTGATGAACACATTTTTATTCACACTTTGCATAATTAATCTTAGCTTGCTTGGACTATAATTGTGATTAAATCCACTGTTTTAATTGGAATTTACCAAATTGGGCTTAATTGGGCTTTAATTGTGAATGTTGTTTAAATTCGGATTTTTAAGCCTACTGACCTACCTATCTTGTTTTGATGATATCTGGAGCTATAGGTGTCCGATTTGAGAGATTCCAGTGGCATTGGAAAGCTAACTTCCGGGGCTTTAATTTGATATGCAATATGACCATATTACCATGAAGCAATTAGGAGCAGTTGCTGTTTGAAAATCGCCTACTGTTGTTGTCTGACACAAGTCCGAATTTGATTAGTTTTGTAATTAGTTTGTGGGCCTGTTTTAATTAATTTCGGCCCAATTAAGGCCTAATCAGATTGTTAGTGATTTAGGCTCTATAAATAGGTGTGTTGCTGAGTAGTTTGAGGACTTTACATTCATTTTTCAGATTTTAGAAAAAAGACTCTCCACTTTCCCTCTTTTTTCTCTCTTCTTGCAATTTTCGAATTTGGTTCCTCTTCTTCATCTTCTTCAATTTTCGAGTTTCTCCTCCATGGAAATGGAAGGCTAAGCTTCAAGGATTGCTTCTAAACTGAATTCACAAAGGAAATTGAGGTTATAATTTCGTTTTTCATGTCTTGAATTCTTGGACAGATTCTTCACTTTCCTTCTCCTAGTTTCTTGATGTTTAGGTTTGAATTTGAAATTGAGTTACATGCTTTATGGAATTCGAATTCTAATCTGAATCTAACTCACATTTTAGGTTGCTTAATCTGGAATGAATTCTAGGTTTGCTTAATTCCAAGTATTAGAAATTAGGATTCATGCTAGTTTGCTTTATTCTAGTGTGAAAATTAATGAGGATGCTTAATCCGAATTTGAATCTGTCAAGGAATTGAGGAATTTTGTATAAACCAATGATTGATCCAATTTGTGAATGAGGTAGAGAACCAATTCGTTTTTCTGAAATTGTTTTCTGCAAATTTAAATTCTGTTTTGGAAATTAGGAAATTAGTATGAACAACAATCAAAATCCTCTTGTGTGTGTGAGTTGCTATGGGATTGAAATTCTGAATTTGTAATTGGATTCCTTGAGAGAGATGACTTTGGGTTAATCAACCTATTGTACTTTAATTCATTTTATTTGGTTGAGTACGGCCTCGACCATCATGCAAAGAATATATTAACTCATAATTAATGAAATAAGTGGCCAATTTAATTCAAAAATTAGAGCAATCATTTAACAAGCACTTGTGCATAAAAATCTTTATTATTAATTTACCCAATGCCAATTTATTAATTTATTAAGAGCATGCTAAAGTGATCAGTTAAAGCAAGTCCTAATTAATTTCTAAACAGGGTATTAAAGAGTAAACAAAATTATGCTAAAAAATCATGCTTTAAAAACATGCAATAATGCACAATTATTCATGCAATGGTCATGCAAAAATATTAGCAAATTAATCATTCATAGTACCATTTAGAATAATTTGCAGAATTTTACTGGGCACTTCAAAAACTACCACCAAACACACCATATGCATACAACCACAGTTAGCATACTAAATTAAGACTCTATTGACAAATAATCCTAATTTAATGGGTCCTAAGAGCCTAAGTTTTCTAACCTAAGGTATTTCTCAATAAAAATAGAGAACTAAAATTTTAATTAGTGAAATATTAATAAAACAATAAAAACATACCTGGGGTAGTGTAAAAACTTGAAAGGAGGAGGCTTGAAGGTGAAAAAGTAAGGGAAAGGTAAGAATCTTCAGAGAAAAACACTTTTAGGAAGTGAGGGAGGGTGAAAATGGCCTTCCCTCGTTTTAGATTTTTTAATTTAAAGTGAAGCGGGAACACACGCTCCATATGCGCTCAGCGAGGATGGGGCGCGTGTTTCAGAAAAATCTGAAGCGTGACGTTGCGCTTCATCTACGCTCAGCGTAGGTTGAAACGTGAAAAACATAAACAAATTGACAATTCTACGCTTCACCTGCGCTAAGCGCAAGTGAAGCGCATAAAAAAGAATTGAATTTTCAGTTCTAGTTTCTGCTCCTTCCTAATTCTAAGTGTTTTCTAACCCTTTTCCTTATTTTAATGATCCTCTTCCTAACAATTTTCCATACTAAACAAGCATTGACTCTCTCTAAGACACTAAAATCAAAACAAATACCAAACAAAAACAAAAACAAAAAACAGACAAAAATAAAACCACAAAAACACTGGGTTGCCTCCTAGGAAGTGCTTGTTTAACGTCTTCTAGCTCGACGCTTTTTTCACTCATGGTTGCCTCAATTGGAGGATGATGGTTGACTCAGCTCCTATTCTTCCTTTTAATGCCCATCCTCTAAGCCAGTTTCTGGAGTTGTCATCACTTTCTTCACTGTCCTCATGATCTTCTTCTTCATCTGATGTTGATCTTTTTTCTCTTTTTGAACTTAAACTCCATGATGGACTCTTGTTGCTTCACTCTCATTCTTGGTTTCCTTAGAAATTTGGAAACCTCTTTCTTTTTGTGCTCGGGTATTTTTATGTTCAATGCTTCTTTATTTCTTACCTTTTGCAGCTTTGGTTCAGATTGAAAATTGTAGATCCCATCAGTAGGATCTATCTGCAATTTTTCTGGAGTTTCAATTATTTGGGGAATTCCTCTGTCTAGGTGAAACACTATGCTCTCATCTTTAGAGGTGATTTGATATTTTCCCCGATCAACATCGACTATTACCTTGGCAGCTTTCATGAATGGTCTTCCTAGAATCAAGGGGACATCATTATCCTCCTCTTCCATCTCAGGTATGTAGAAATTTGCAGCATACACAAACTTATCCACTCTTATTGGTAAATCTTCAATTATCCCATATGGGCGTTGAGTGGTTTTATTTGCAAGCTGTTACTTCACCTTGGCAGGCTTGACCTTCAAAATTCCCAATTTGTTAAAGAATGATAGCGGCATCAAATTGATGCTCGCCCCAAGATCTAATAAAGCATTTGTAACTGGCTGATTACCAATAGAGATAAGTACAGTAAACTTACCTGGGTCAAGTGACTTACCTGTGCTGAAGACCTTTTTTGCCTCTTTTTCTTTTTCTGGAACAGTTTCGGGTTTCTCTTCTTCTTGAACACTCATTTGCCTAACCTCCTCTGTGAGCACTTTTTCTTCAAATATGATATTATCTTCTAAATCACTCCCTTCTGTTGTGTTACCATCAGTAGTAATCACATTACAGTGCTCTTTTGGATTGGTCCGAGTGTTTGCTGTAAAGTGGCCCTTTTTGTGTTCTACCATCTCATTTGCCAACTGTCCAACTTGATTTTCCAAGGATTTGATTGATGCTTCTATATTCTTCTTGAATCCATCAAAGTTCTGCATAAAAGCATCAATCTTCTCTTCAAGCTTTGATAGTCTATCATTTGTTGAAGGGTAATTCTGTTGCTGCTGATATGGAGTCTGTCTGTTTCCTTCTTCTTGTCTCCAGCCAGAGTTGTTGTTTTGGTTATTTCTCCATCCTTGTGAATACTGGTTATTGTTGGAGAAATTACCTTTCCTTCCTTGATTTCCCATGTAACTGACCTGTTCTACTTGAATGTTCTGGGAGGATCACTGACCATTGGGATGGTCACCCCCGCAAAAGTCACAGATCAACGGTTGGGCTTGGCTTGGTTGAGACTGTACTGCTTTCAGTTGTTGAGGAAGTGCTTCCAATTGTTTGGTGAGTGCTTCTATCTCCCATATTGAGCTTGCCGATCATTCTGTGCAAAATTATCAATGATTGTGATCGCACGCTCTGCATCTACTGTCAAAATTGTTCCTCCTGCTGCAGCATCTATGAAAGACTTTGAATCAGGTTTGAGTCCATTGCAGAATATGTTTAATTGAGCAATGTCGTCAAAGCCATTATTTGGGCATTTTCGTAGATAAGACTTGAATCTCTCTCAGGCATCACATAATGGTTCATCTGCTCCTTGCCTGAATGTGGAGATGTCTGACTTGGCTTGAATATATTGGCCTAGTGGAAAGAATCTCTTCATAAATTTATCTTCTACCACGCTCCAACTGTTCAGACTCTGATTCGGATGTGATTTCAGCCACTCCTTTGTTTTACCTATTAGAGAAAAGGGAAACAACCGTAAGTATACAGATTCCAAATCTCCTTCCTTAAATCCCATAGTGCCAATCAACTGATAGAAATTAGTAAGATGTGTATATGGATCTTCATGATCCAATCCAGCGAATTGGTGGGCACTAATGAGGTTCAAGTGTGCAGCCTTCATCTCCAAGGACTTCGCTGTAACTGGTAGAATAATGCTTGAGTAATGACAAGGTCCTTGGTGCATTATATAGTCTCCTCAGACTCTTCTCCTTGGTCCTTCTTCAGCCATATTTTTGTTTTCTTCTACACCTCTCATTTGTCTTCTTCTCTTTTTTCTGCTTTTGTTCCTTCTAGATATCCTTTCTATTTCTGGATCAAATTGCAACTGATTTGGGGACACCTGACCTCTCAAAAGCATAAATCAAGAAAAATTGAAAAGGGTAAGTGTGGAAGAGTATTTTTAAAAGATTAAAAATTAAAATTAAAATTTTTTTCCTAAAAATCCTAAAAAATTAAAAATAGAAATCCTAGAAAAGATAGAATATATACAACTTAATAATATAGACCTCCCAAGTCTTTACAAATTGATACACCGTTCCCCGGCAACGGCGTCAAAAATACTTGTTGAAATTTTGGCAAGCGTACCAAAACTCCAGCAGTTTAATAGTAAGTAAGAGTATCGTATCCACAAGGAACGGTTCAATTTAATAAGGTTAGTGGTCACAACTATCAAGTAAGAGCGTATGTTTGTTTACTGAGAATTGCAAAAGTAAATAAATTTGAACTTGAAGTGAGATAGAGATAGTTACTTGGACTAGGATTGAACTTCGTATCATCGCACCCCTTTCGTATGTGAACCCCAATAATATTTATGAATATATAATTATGATACCTTAGCCAAACTATATTATTTTACCCTATTGTACTAGCGATAAAATACTCAGAAATAATTCATGTGGGTTCTCCCAAGCGACAAATTACCCCGGCTTTAAAGATGTGCTTTTCCGTTTGTTAAAACTATCAGTTCGTCCTATAGCTCGATCCCATAGTGACTACTTTGAGTATTTTTACCAATCAGAGTTCCAGTTTCCTATGTCTAGGCTCCCCCAAACTCGTTATTGATTTCACAAAACCATTTACCATTGCATCTTATAAAATCAACCTATAACTCCGGCACACAGGCGGAAGCTATGCATTAAGCAAAGCATAAAAATACCGATATCATAAAAATAGGGATTCATAAATATTAAAGTGAATTCACATACAAGCGGGGATTGAATCAACTACGTTCAATCCTATCGGAGAATTTAGCTACGCATGGTAGCCATTACAACCCAACAGATAAACTGTCACACTTTTCTCCAACCCTAGCTTCTGCTCTGCCCTCTATCTAAAAGCTCCTTTGATCTTTGCAAAGGTTCTATTTATAGAGGTTGGAAAGCCATCTGAAATCTAGAAGAAATCTGATTTGAAATCCTTTGAAAAATTGATCCGTATTCCTGCGCTTCATCCTGCGCTCAGCGCGTTTTGAAGCGCAGGTTCCAGAATGAAGTTTTAATGCTGCGCTCCACCTACGCTCAGCGCAGCTGGAGCGTGAGTTACGTTCCATCTTTTCTTGATTCTCTCCTTTTCAGCTTGATCTCTTCCTGATCTTATCCTTGTTTGATTTGCTTTCCTTGTTTCCCTCTTTTTAGCTTGATCTTGTGCTGATTTGATCTTCAATTTGAATTTAGAATTAAATCTGCAGAATCCTTATCCCAATAATTGCTGATCTTATCCAAATCAGCTTCCATTTAAATCCTTATCTTGCATATTCTCTATTCAAATAAATGCTATCTTGTTTCTTCATTTAAATTCTCCTATTTTATCTGCAAAATCAACAGTTTTTCTATCAAAATAACATCATATTCAAATTCAAATAAAATATTCACAAATTATGCATTTATTACTAAAAAAAAGGTAATTTGGGGCATAAATTCACTATTTTACCCTTGATAAGTGCTGTAATTATACACTAATTTTTCATATATTTTTCACTTATCAGAGTTATGATATGGTTTTGTGGGGCGCACTGGAAGGTGGTTTTGTAAAATCAGGAGCGAGTTCTTGGGAGGCTAGGAATAGGGATCTTGAATTCTGATTTGGGTAAGATCACTCTGTAGGTTAAATGCCTAGGAATAAGGTTTAATTTATGGATAGCTGTTAACAACTGATCTTAATGCTAGGATAAATTTGTTAAGTTGCCAAGGAATTGGGATTTAGGGAGTTAGTTCTAAGGATTTCATAGTTGAGGAATCTTTATGAATGATATTTATTTGGGCTTCAATAATATAATTATAAATTCTTAGATTTCATTGGTTTCCAAATACAAGAAGGGCGTGATAGATGAAGTTCAATCCTAGTTCTAGTAATTGCTCAACCTCATCTCAATTTATCGTTTTTCTTTATTTACTATTGCAATCTACACAAATAACAAACATCTTCTCTCACTTGATAAGAGTGACCACTAGAATTTACAATTGAATCATTCCCTGTGAATACGACAACCCGTTTTACTTACTATTATACTGCTGTGATTCTGGTACGCTTGCCAGAATTTCAACAAGTATTTTTGCCGCCGTTGTCGGGGAACGATGTCTCAATTTAAATTCTTGGGAGGTCTATCCTATCAAGTTGTATATATTTTACTTTTTTTAGGATTTTTAGGAAAATTTTATTTTATTTTTCTCTCACCCTTGTGCAAGTTTCTTGATTTATGCTCTTGTGAGGACAGGTGTCCCAAAATCAATTGATGTTTGATCCAGAAATAGAAAAGACATCCAGGAGGAACAGGAGCAGAAATAAAAGAAGAAGACAAGGGAGAAATCAAATAGAAAACAAAAATATGGCTGAAGAACAACAACAAGTTCCACGAAGAAGAGTCTTAGGAGTCTATGTCATGCACCAAGGGCCTCTATACTTCTCAAGCATAGTTGTACCAGTTACAGCAAAATCCTTGGAGATGAAGGCCACACATTTGAACCTCATCAGTGCCCACCAATTCACATGATTGGATCATGAAGATTCACATACTCATCTTTCTACCTTCTATGAATTGATTGGTACTATGGGTTTTGAGGAAGGAGATTTGGAATCTGTCTATTTACGATTGTTTCCTTTTTCTTTAATAGGTAAGGCAAAGGAGTGGTTGAAATCACATCCCAATCAAAGTCTGAACAGTTGGAGCGTAGTGGAAGACAAGTTCCTGAAAAGATTCTTTCCACCATCGCGCTACATTCAAGCTAAGTCAGACATCTCCACATTCAGGCAAGGAGGAGACGAACCATTATGTGAAGCCTAGGAGAGATTCAAGTCATTGCTGCGAAAGTGTCCCAACCATGGTTTTGAAGACATTGCTCAGCCGAACATCTTTTTCAATGGACTCAGACCCGATTCAAAGTCATTCATAGATGCTGCAGCAGGAGGAACAATTTTTATAGTAGATGCGGAGCGTGCTATTGCAATAATTAATAATTTCGCACAGAATGACCGGCAAGCTCAATATGGGAGACAACCAGTCCAGAAGAAGGGGATACTAGAGCTAAATAGGAATGATGCACTTTTATCAGAAAATAAGCTCATCAAGCGACAACTAGAGGCACTTACCAAGAAAATGGATACACTTCCTCAACAATTGCAAGCAGTGCACTCTCAACCCAGCCAAACCCTACAGTTGATTTGTGATTTTTGCGGGGGCGGTCATCCCAATGGTCACTGTTCCTATCAGGATACTCAAACAGAACAGGTCAGCTATATGGGAAATCAAGGAAGACAAGGTAATTTCTCCCACAATAATCAATATTCACAAGGATAGAGAAATAATAAAAACAAGTCTGGATGGAAACTAGATGGAGGAAACAGGCAACTACCTTATCAGCAACAACAACGACAAAGTTATCCTTCAGTGCATGACAAACTCTAAAAAATGGATGAGAAAATTGATGCTTTTGTGCAATCTTTTGAAGGATTTACGAAGACTACAGAAGCAACCATCAGACTTTTGGAGACTCAAGTTGGTCAATTGGAAAAGGATATGTCAGAGCACAACAAAGGCCAATTTACAGCAAATACTCAAACTAATCCCAAGGAGCAATGCATGAAATGGAAGAGGATACTGATGTCCCTTTAATCTTAGAAAGACCATTCATGAAATCTACCAAGATGATAGTTGATGTTGATCGGGGAAAATTTCAACTCAGCTCTCAAGATGAGAGTATAATTTTCCACTTAGACAGAGGGATTCCCCACCTAGCTGAACCACCAGATCAATTGGAGTTAGTTCCTACTGAGGGGATCTATATAACTCATTCTGAACCAAAGCTGCAGAAAGTAAGAAAAAAAGAAGCCATGAATCAAAGAGTTTCTGAGCACAAGAAGAAGAAGGTTCCCAATATTCTGAGGAAACCAACAAGAAGAAAGAAGCAGCTGCAGGAATCTATGGTGGAATTCCGGTTCAAAAAGAGAAAAAGATCAACATCAGATGAGGATGAAGATAGTGAGGAAAGTGATGACAAGACAAAAAGGTGGTATGGAGGATGGGTCAAGGCAACAGGAGGTGGATCAACTGATTCTACCATCATCCTCCAATTGAAACCACCATGAGTAAACCAGGCGTCAAGCTATATGACGTTAAACGAGCGTTTCCTAGGAGGCAACCCAATGTTTTTTTTTTTGCAATTTTTTTTCATTTGTTTGTTGTAGTTAGTTTAGTTTTCTTTTAAAATACCTGCTTAGTTTATAAGTTGTTAGGAAAAGGATCATTAAAAAATTGGAAGGGAGACATAACTTTTGAAAGTTAGAAGTAGCAGAAAATAGGAAAAATGCATTTTGTTTTCTGCGCTTCACTTGCGTTCAGCGTAAATGAAGCGTAGAATTACTAAATTCAATTTTTTTTTCTGCGCTTCACCTGCCAGAGCGCAGGTGAAGCACAACTACTCGCTCCAGGGAAAGCTGCAACACGCGCTCCACCTGCGCTGAGCGCAAGGGAAGCGCAGGTTGCCGCTCCTGCATAAATTCAAAATTTTGGAGCGTGGAAGGTCATTTCGCACCTTCCACTATTTTTCTTGAGTAGTTTCTCTGGTCTCCTAACCTTCCATATTCTTTCTTTCACTCACAAGCCTCTTCCTTACTCATTTCTCTTGCTATTCCAGGTATGTTTTTTACAATTTTGAAAAGATTTTACCGATTAAAATCTTTATTTCTCCGTTTCATTGAGCAAACCTTAGGATAGAAGACTTAGGCTCTTAGAATCACATGATTTTACGATTAACTATCAATAGAGCCTTAGTATAGAATGCTGATTGTGATTGTATGTTTGGTGGTGACTTTTGAAATGCTCAGTAAGTCTCTGCAGATTATTCTAGTTGGTAATGTATGTGCTTTAATTGTGTGAAATTTTGCATTGCCTATTGCATGAATAATTGTGCATTATTGCATGTCTTAAAGTCATGATATTTGAGTATAACATTGTGTATCATTTAATGCCATGTTTAGAAGTTTATTAGGACTTGCTTTAACTGATCACTTTAACATGCTCTTAAGAAATTAATAAATTGGCATTGAGTAATATGGTAGGCAAAACTTTGTGTAAATGAACCTAACAGTTCCTGCTGAATGATTGCTCTGATTTTTGAATTAAGATGGCCACCATGTGTGTGATTTTCATGGAAGTGAGCATGCATGGCTTAATACATTGATCATGAGTTGATATTCTTTATATGCATTGTAATAATCTTGGTTCTATTTACCGTGCAGATGGCTCGCACAAAGGTAACCAACACTGTTGGTACCTCTAGGAACGGCAAGAATGCCAAAAGATCTCAGGATGTGCCTGATTTCGACCCCCTTAAGTTTAAACGCCCCCAAGCTTTTGAGGTGTACAGCTCACTGATGAACTGTAACTTCATCAAGGAAAGGCCAGTTGCTCTACAGCCTGGCGAGTTTGATGATTTCTTGGATGAGATCATCAGGAGGCGGTGGAGGCGGGTTGCAGAGTCGAACCGATACTTTGACCCGGAGTTGGTCAGAGAGTTCTATGCCAACGCCATTGGAGACCATGGCGTTGATGTACACAGACAGTCTTATGTGCGAGGCCGGTGGGTTACTTATGATCGCGACGCGATCAACACTTTTCTGGAGTGTCGTGGACCTGAGTATGAGGAGATGATGCCTTACCAGTATCATGCTCCGATAGAAGAAGTAGGCCTCCATGGCAACGACTCATTGGATATTAGGACTGGTGAGTGCTTATGCCTGAGGGGACGCACTTTTGAAAGGAACGCTTACAGGCAAGCTGGCAGGATCTACAGGCACGATATACGAGACATTTCTCAGATGTGGACAGTCTTAGTGTTGGCTAACATTCAGCCAACCAACCATGTATCGGACGTCACCATGAAGACTGCCCATCTCTTATACTGCATCCTGATTGGGCAGGACATTTACATTGCCAGGGTGATCTCTCATAAGACACTGAAAGGTACTTCTAGTTTGAATGTTTCAGGAAACAGGTTTTAAGAAGATCATCTAAGAAACATCATCTAAAAGGACATAATGTGATAACATCTTTATTATCTGAACCTATTCAGGAAGTTCAAAATGAACTCTTTGAAAGTGTGGGTCACCAATATTAAAGATAGTTAACACTCTATGTTCAAACCTAACTCAATCTCTGAGTGGATTATACTAACTTAGTAATATCTCTATTCATCTAGCCCGTTCAGAAGGCTCCTTATGGACTATCTGAAATTGTGGGTCTAAAATGTTAAGGGATAGTTACTCAAGTCATTAGAATCCAACTCAATTGTAAAGGGATAGGTTAAAATGACTGTTCAAAGATTCTCTGGGAGCACAAAAGACAAAAGCATACTGAAACGTGCAGACATCAAGCAACATCAAGATGAAAGAAAAGTCTTTCAAGGCAAGAAGCAATGTCAGTTAACACTGCTTCACCCAGAAAACAATAAACGGATTATGTGGTAACATCTCTTCTTTACCTAATCTAAACTTTCATGATCCTATATTCAATGCATTGTCCTCTGAAAAGACGTGTTGTTTTAATAAGGGAGTCTCTTGGAACCATAACGTCTAATATCTTTAAAGGTCGTGGCGTTTCACTTGTCTATCAATCAACGCACTCTTCCCAAGAACGCGCTGTCAGTGTCATAATTGATTACTCTTATATATATTCTCAAACTTCTATTTGCTCTCTTCATCTCAACCTCCAAATCTCTCTAGCAAACCTCCAAAAGATTTCTCACTTCCATCTCTCGAAATGTCTTCCTCTATCTTTCAAACTCAAATTGTAGACTTTCAGAATCTCTCTAAGGTTGGTTATAATGTAACTGCCTTTTTCGAAGCCGCCGGATGGTTACCTTTCTTTGAAGCCATTGACAGTCAATGGCATGAAGAAAGTGTGTACCAATTCTGGAACACACTTTGTCTGGAAAACTCAGGGGAAGAGACCTGTCTCAAAGCCCAAGTTTTGAATCAAAAGGTGGTTGTAACTACCAATATCCTTGAAAAAGCTCTAGGAGTAAAAGCTGAAGGAGAATTGTTCTCCACAGCTTGGAAAGATCTGTTTGAGGAACAGTTTAACCATCTAATCTTCAATAGACAAGGAATGAAAGTCATTCCCAAAGTTCTCTTCAATATTCTGAAATATTGTGTGATCCCACGTATTAAGGATAACCATAACCTTGAAATGGAAAGGTTCTGTGTTATCAATCTTTTGCAAAAGAAGAAGATTAATCTTCCGTGGATCATTCTTTTCGATATGGTAAGAAGAAAACTGGAAGACTCTACTATCCTACCTCACAATACTGTGATCATGAAGATTCTTATGGTAAACAATGTGTTCATTAGCCACCTGTACGATCATAGACATCCTGGTCTTCTTAAGGTAAATCATCGGAACTCAGAGGAAACCGATAACATTCCTGAGATTTAAAGACTAAGGATGGAGAATGCTCAACTGCGTCGCGAGATAAAGAAGTTAAGGAAGAATGTGCACAAGATCTCTAATAATATCTAGTGTCTAACGAGCAATCTTATGGAAATTAGTACCCTCTATCGTCTTTAGAACTCATCTGATGACAGCTTAAGTGTCTCTGTTCCTCTGTCTCCATTATCTAATGTGTTTTCTTCTGTGAATTTAGTTGTTCTCTTTTTTATTTCAAAATCTTCTTTGTTCAGTTTCTTTTATGCTTCATAACCTCTTGATAATTGTTTAACAAGCAATCTAAAACTTCTCTCTGTTTAATGGAAGATAAGTAGGGGGAGAAATTCTTAAAAGATTGTAGAAAACTAATCAACTTAGGGGGAGAAACCTCAGTAGATCTTTAAGCGTAACAAATCCTAACAGGAGAAATATATCTGTCAGAATGATACACTATTTAACATTTGGTATAGGGTTGCATTAACTTATAATATAAACCTTTTTAATTAATGACAAAAGGGGGAGAAATATAAACTAACAAAATACTAAAAAGAATGTAACAAAAAGGGAAATATATAGGGAGATTATAGGAAGAAGAAATAAATAGCGAAATAGAGAATACAGTAAGAAAGAAGATAACAACTAAGAGTTCTAATAATAAGCAAGAATAACAATAAGTCATAACAATAGGTATCTGAAATCTTAACAAGAAAATTTTAATAATCGTCTATCTAAAATTTCTGAAGTATTATATAACAATAGGTATCTGAAGGGTTCTAATAACAATAGGTATCTGAAATCTTAACAAGAAAAATAACAATAGGTATCTGAAATCTTAACAAGAAAAATTTTAACAATCGGTTATCTAAAATATCTGAAATATTAACAATAAACTTGTAACAGTTGGTTAATAAAAGATTTAACAATTGGAATTGATTAATTAAAGACTTAATTGTTTCAGAAGATATCTAAAAGAATCAATGCCTGTCTCAGGGGGAGTAATATAGATAGGGGGAGTAATAAAATCTATTATCTTATGTTATTATCTCTCATTTCTTTTTATACCCATTTTGTCAGTAATATATAATTTATTTGTCATCATTAAAAAGGGGGAGATTGTGAAGTCTATAAAACTGTTTAAGTAATTAAACATGATTATAAGACTTAACATCCGTTAGTTTTAATGATTAACAAATAAGATTATATATAAATAAGATTATATAAAGAACCAATTAGATTATATAAACAGGTTCTACTGAGAAAGGTATTGGTTTGTTAATTATGTTTCAGGATGAAATACTCTTTAGAAGAAGAAGAAGATTTTGTGAACAGAATCAGAATCAGAAGAACAAGAGTGCAGAATCTGAAGAAGATTAATCCTTAACAGAGTTGAAGCAACTGAAGAATAGAAGTGAAGACTTGAAGACTGTCTGAAGAAGTGAAGACTTGAAAACTATCTGAAGAATCGAAGATTTGAAGACTGTCTGAAGAAGTGAAGACTTGAAAACTATCTGAAGAATCGAAGATTAGAAGACTATCTGAAGAATCGAAGATTAGAAGACTATCTGAAGAATTGAAGACTTAGAAGACTATCTGAAGAACTGAAGGCAGAAGATATATGAAGAAGTACAGATTCAAATATACGTCTGTCTGAAGAACAACAATGAACTGAAGAAACGAAGAAGAAGATACAAAGAAGAATGAAGTTACAATTCTATTATCATAAGGAAGAAGGCTTCTGAAGTTTCAACCAGTATGAAGAATTGAAGTTGTCTGAAGGACGCAACCCGTCTGAAGTATTGAAGTTGTCTAAAGCAATGAAGCTGTCTGAAAGACTTGAGCTGTCTGAAGTCATCAACCTGTCTTAAGTGTTGAAGCCGTCTGAAGAGCCAAGCCCGTCTGAAGACTCGAACCCGTCTGAAGACTGGAACTCGTCTGAAGTTTGGAAGCTGTCTGAAGCTTTAGTAATGACGTGGCATCTTTGCTGAAACCTTGCGTGAAGACTTTTCTGAGTCTCTGCTGCTCGTACGTTTTGGAACACATTTATGGCAACAAACACAGAGACCTTTCCCGGTGCATTTGAACTTCATACACCACTGAGGAAATCTCTGCAACGCGGCACTCGCAGCAACAACAGTAGCAACTTTACAGCAGCACCAACGTTGCACTATGTCAGAACTTTCAAGAAGCGTGTCTCACAACGGATTAAAAGAAGACTATTTGCTATCTCCAAATGATAGCATCTCAACGAGATATTTCTTCATTTGTGCAATCAGAAACAAAGCAGAAGAAAAGCTCAGGAGACTAAGCAAAAGCAACAAGGAAGATGTTTGAATAAAATATATTCAATTCAACATCTTTATCTAAATCCCAAAAGAGGAATCTGCAAACAACGACTATTGGTCAAGACATCACATTCAAAGAAGTAATGATGTTAGGAGCAAATGAAAAAGGAGTATATGCAGAATAAGCAAAAAGGGGAAATTCAACGGATACACACTCTCAAGAAAATCAGAGGAAATCTGAAGAAAGCAGATGCAAGCCGGACAAAACAGATAAAGACAGATGCAAGATAATGCAAGCTGGATAAAGCAGATAAAGGTAGATGCAAGCAGATGCAAGCTGGAGCAAGCAGATGCAAGCTGGATAAAGCAGATGCAAGCTGGAGCAAGCAGATGCAAGCTGGATAAAGCAGATGCAAGAAAGCAGAAGAATTCAAGAGAGAGAATACACATAATCATCACATCTCTCAAAACAGAGCTCATCAACAGAAGTGTCAGAACGGGAGTATTCTGAACACTCAATATGCTTAAGGAGAAGCAACCGTTTGAGAAGCTATTACACAACGGCTATATGAGCCACATCATCAAAAGCTCAACGGTATTATGAATCATCTTCAACGACTATATTCAAACAGAACATATAAATAGCCACAAGATTGAATTTGAAGATGTTGGCATGTTGAGCATATTAACCATACTGCTGACCTGCAGCTGCTATTGCAACCAAGTTGGTCGGAATGATCAACCAAGATAGATTAATTGGGATTGTTTCTCAAGAAGGTTCTTGAAAACAATCAGGATGAAAATTGTTAACTAGGCTGAGTGCCTTACAGTTAACAAGAGTTGACTCGAGCTTAAATACATCATGAAAAAAGTCAACAACAATTGATCAGAGAGTGAATTCTCAATCGGGCTACTGATCAGCTGATCAGTTAGTTAGATTGTACAGTTGGTCTATTGATCAAGTGAGTTGATTGTCGGGAAGGCAATCATGCTGTACAAATGACTATCAAACCGGGTACGGTTTGAAGCTTTGAAGATACCTTGGTATTCCAATGATACGGGTGAGAATGTAGCCCATGGAAACCAATGGTTGGAGAATAACGCTGGAGCTTAATTTCATATCTTAGTTAGCCTACTCTCAGAGGATATATTCCTCATAGAAAAGACAGGGATTGTACTTAAACTCAAACACTTGTATCACTGTCTATCCTTGTATTTAGTTTGTAATGACTGTATCCTGAGTATGTACTCAGTAATCTCTATGTACAAGAAGAATCTGAGTTGAGAGGTTCTAGAGAACATCTAGCTTAGATTGAGTAGTAATACTCAACACTTAGTTAAGTGTCTAAGAGCCTGGAGAGGCTTGGTGGAAGAAAGAATACTCGTGGTAGAGCCTGGAGAGGCTTGATAGAAAAGAATACTTGTTGTGTTGGCCTGGAGAGGTTAACATGTGTATCTGTGGTTTCAGATAGTGTGACATATATGTGGCTGCAAGGGTCTGGGGGATTCGGAGTGGCACATATGTGTTGTTGTTATTAAAAGCTAGTGGTGGTTTGCCACTAGGACTGGATGTAGCTCACAGGGTTTGTGGGTGAACCAGGATAAATTCTGTGTCTAAGTTTTCTTGCCCTTAATCTCTTTTACTTACAGTTTTCAGATTTTCGTTGGGGATTGAAAAGTACATTTCGTAATAATCTTAACACAACGATTTCAATAAAACATGTTTTCATACAAACATAACGTTAAAACGTCTCTAGTGAAGGTTGGAGTATTATAGAAGAATATATTCAGAGGGATGTATGAAATACCTGTCTGAAGTGAGCCCAACAGGAACTCAGTTCAGACACATGATATAGATGGTCTCTGATCATCGAAAGTATTTCAGAAATAGTTCTGAAGGTACTCTTAGTAATATTCTTCAGAAGGCACTAAGAGAAGTATTGTTTAAAATCAAAACAATCTTAAGTGTAAGAGAAAGTTTTTAATCTAAATCTTTCATATATTCCGCATGTTTTTAAAATAACTCTGATCTTAAGATTGGTTTTGTACAATGATCACTTAACGTGATTGTTTATTTTAAAGATTTCCAAAATTGTCTTAAAATGTCTAAAACACTATTCAACCCCCCCCCCTTCTAGTGTTGCCTGTGGTTCTAACAAGAACCATGATTGGGGATTGAATTCATTTGATTGCAAAAGGTTTTCTTGCTTGAGGACAAGCAAGAAGCTAAGTTGGGGGGAATTTGATAAGTGCTAAATTAATGATAAATTTCTATATAATTACAACACTTATCAAGGTCAAAATATTAGATTTATACCCCAAATTGCCTGTTTTTAGTTTAAAATGCAGATCTTTTGATTATTTAATTCAAATTTGAATTTGATGCTATTTTGATAAGAAATATGTTGATTTTGCAGATAAAAAGGAAAGTTTTAAATGGAGTAGCAAGATAGCAGCAAATAAGGATAAGATTAGCAAGAGATCAAGCTAAAAAGAAAGAAATCAGGAAAGCAAAGCAAATAAAGATAAGATCAGTAAGAGATCAAATCAGAAAAGAGGAAATCAGGAAAGCAGAAAACGGAGATCTGCGCCCACCTGCGCTGAGCGCAAGTGGAGCGCAGGATTAAAAATTCATTCTGTTTCCTACGCTTCATTTACGCTAAGCGCAGGGTGGAGCGCAGGAGCACGGGATTATAATTTCCAAAGGATCAAAACAAGATCTCAACAGGCTTTCCAAAATTCTATTTAAAGGACCTTTTGCATAGATCAAAGAAGAAGACGACAAAGCAGATCTAGAGCTAGAGAAAAGTGTGACAGTCTCTCTATTGTTTTCTAATGGCTACCATGAGTAGCTAAACTCTCCCATTGGATTGAATGTAGTCGATTCAAACCCCTATTGTATTTGGATTCTCTTTGTTATCTATGAATCTCTATTTTTATAATATATTGGTGTTTTTACTCTGTTCTTAATGCTTAGCTTCCGCCTTTGTGCCGGAGTTATGATATGGTTTTATGGGGCGAACTGGGAGGTGATTTTGTAAAATCAGGAACGAGTTCTTGGGAGGCTAGGAATAGGGATCTTGAATTCTGATTTGGGTAAGATCACTCTGTAGGTTAAATGCCTAGGAATAGGGTTTAATTTATGGATAGCTGTACGAATCTTAATGCTAGGATTAATTTGTTAAATCGCCAAGGAATTGGGATTTAGGGAGTTAGTTCTAAGGATTTCATAGTTGAGGAATCTTTATGAATGATATTTATTTGGGCTTCAATAATTATAATTATAAATTCTTAGATTTCATTGGTTTCCAAATACAAGAAGGGTGCGATAGACGAAGTCCAATCCTAGTTCTAGTAATTGCTCAACCTCGTCTCAATTTATTGTTTTTCTTTATTTACTATTGCAATCTACATAAATAACAAGCATCTTCTCTCACTTGATAAGTGTGACCACTAGAATTTACAATTGAACCATTCCTTGTGGATACGACAACCCCTTTTACTTACTATTATACTGCTGTGATTTTGGTACGCTTGCCAGAATTTCAACAGGAGGAAGTCAAATATGCTCTAATGAGAATGGGTTCTTATAAGGCACCAGGGCCATATGGGTTTCAACCCATTTTCTTTAAAAGGTATTGGGATGTTATGGGAGATGATATCTGGCGTCTGGTGCGGGATGCTTTTGCTACAGGTTTTATTAATGCTTCTATTCTTGAAACCCATATTGTCTTTATCCCCGAAGTGGACCAGCCTGTTCACTTAAAATATTTTAGACCTATCAGCTTATGTAATCTTATCTACAAAATCATTACTAAGGTGATGGTTAATAGGTTAAGGCCTTTTTCTAAATGATTTGATTGGCCATCTACAAAGGAGCTTTATTCCTAGACTTTGATTGACTCTCTTCAAATAATGTCTATATGGCTCAGGAGGGTAATACATTACATGCACAAAGCTAAGTTGAAAATGGCAATATGGCCTTTAAGATTGATCTGAAAAAGGCCTATGATAGGGTCAACTGGGAGTTCTTAGAGAGGACTTTACTGGATTTTAGATTCCCTATTTTGTGAAATGGCTCCAAATTGGATCCATTTTTTTCTACTAGGGGTCTTCGTCAGGGAGATCCTTTATTTCCATACTTATGGAAGCCAATTCATCTTACTTGGATTGGGACCCCTCTGTCACACCTTCTTTTCATTGATGATATTCTCTTATTCTGCAAAGTTTATAAGTCGCAAGTCAAATTGGTTTTTGACGTTCTCCAGGATTTCTGTGCAACCTTTGGTATGAAGGTTAATCTTGATAAATCTAGACCCAACATTAAATGCAGAGTCGTTTGGTCTATTGTGCGGCTACTATAGGTTGCTTTTTTTTATAATGCACAGTGTTTTTTCAAAGAGCAAATGTCCTTTTCTGATTGCTTTATTGTTTTAGTATGAGCATCCTTCTGTTTTTTCATAAAATCATTGTGTGTCTTGCCTTGAAATCTTATTCGCAGTCTTTTGAGTCTGAGGTAGCCCTTTTTTAAAAATTTGAAAATACTAACTTGGACTTATTCTTTAATGAAAGGATCTTTAATTTGAGGTTCCATTAGACTTGTGTCTTTGACTTCATTAGACTGATGACGCTTCAGACACTTATAGTGCTTACGAGCTTCAAACTAATGACTTGCTTAAGACCAATATTGATCTTTAGACTTAGAGTACAAGACTTATTTCCTGCATTAATAAAACTTCAAATCGAGCCAATAATAAGACTTATTCAAACATTCAAAAATTATTAGCATCAAATTTTAAGGCTTCAACCCAACTAATCTCGAGACTCAACAAAAGGGGTTAAGAATGTAATTGGCATATCATCAGAATAGTTTTGGTGTTGATATGGTATTTTAGCACTTCATTAGATGTGTTATGCATGTTAGCATGTTGTTGACATTTGTCATGCTGCTACACACATTCCATTACATTAGCCTCTAATGTTGACTAGTAATAACTGACCCTTAGGTTTTTATTTATGAAGGATCTACCTTTGAAATGGTGTATATAGCTTCTTTCATGCATCTCGGGCCAAAGCACAATTGGTTTCAAAAGGATTAAAACACTTTAAGAGTGGAACTAAGAATTAGTGATTGTACAAGTACACATCATACATAATGTATGAGGTAGTTACTTATTGCAAATATAGAGTTTCTTTCTTACACTATGTTGGCTTATCATGCAACAAATAACCTTTGATCAAGGTTGTCCAATCTTCATTGTTGTCGATCATCATTATTGTGTTGGGAAATATGATAATTTATTGTACCATAGTTTTATTATTTTTTGGACACTTTGTATTTACCAGCTTTGAAATTCTACTCTTGGGGAATATTTTGTATGTCCAACTTCTCGAATAGGGTTATAAACTCTTTGACTTTAGACAAATAATATTCAAGGAAAAAGTCCTTAACTTTATAGTCCCTTTTTATTTGTGACAATACCAACTAAGAGTTACCACATAATGTGACCTCCAAAGCTCCTAGATCATGTCTTATAAATATACCATTAATACATGCTTTATGCTCCATTTAATTGATAGACATAAAAAAGTTGAAAGTCTGAGATTGTTGTATCACAATTCCTTTTCTAATCTCTAATAGAATGTTGACACCTCCTTTACTATTTCTAAACCACATCCACAAAGATTGTCCATGTGGTGTTTGATGAATCCAGAGTAGTTAGACTCATCTCAAGCATAGAGTCAAATAATGCTTGAACTTTTATGACTTGCCCCATGGTTCATACATGAGTCTAAATTTGGAAAGTTATATTGACCATGTTATCATCTTGCCTACTAATTTCGACTTGTGGAGGATTTGTCTTATAGATTGGTTTGTCTTCACCATAATTGGGGGACACGGGAAATGTTAACATAACCTTCTTATTGCCATAACCAAAGCATATTCCACTTTCTATTTCATTTGGCACCTAGGTTTAGGTCCCTAATTAAAGAATCTTAATGGTGATATAAATGGGCTCCTGCACTTGATCCATTTCCTGAACCAACAAAATACTTACTACTTATCCGATCACTAAAAGGTAAAGGTACAAGATCCCCTTGACCTCTAGTCTCGTTAATACCCATGGAGCTGCCAAAGTATGTTTAAGTTTGACAAATACCTCGTATTGCAAAATCTATTTGAAGGTGTTGCCCTTCTTGAGAATTGGAAGAATTAGAGATCCATCTAGGCCTAATTTGAAATGAAGTGAGTTAAAGGTGTTATTTGACCAATCAACTATTATATTTCTTCCATACTTCTCTGACTCTTCATCTTTGATATAGCCTTGCATGCACTTGTCATAATTTTCCTCTATACCTTGGTTTGTTAATATAAAGCCAAGGAATTTCCCATCTCAAACTCCAAAGTCACACTTCATAGGGTTAAGTCTCATGTTATACCTCCTTAGCTATTGGAACACCTCCTCCATATCTTTGACATGTTTTGCCTCTACCATGCTTTTTACAACCATGTCATTCACGTAAACTTTTAACAATATTCTTTTCATGTAGTCCATAAAGACGAGATTCATCATCCTTTGATAGAATACTCTTATGTTTTTCAAACCAAAAGGAATCATCACCTTGTAACTAGTGTTATTAATGATAAAGGGCATCTTCTCATTGTCTGAGTGCAGGTACTTAATCATACTCAGAGTAGGATTTCATATATAAATGGAATCTTTGAGAATTGTGCATTTGGTTTGTTGATGTTGGGTAGGGGTAAGGGTCCTCTTAGGAAGGCTTTATTTAGATTTGTATAATCAACATACATTTGCCACTTGATGTTAGCCTTTTTTGAATCTACCATAGTGGTAGGAATAAAAGTTTACCAAAATTCTCACAAAAATGTTTTGACAAAAATGGTTAGGATCAAGATTCAAGATTTGTACCTCAGTGATGTTAGACCTGGATATATTTAGGACTTATGATAAGGTTAGGATATAATGAGGACATATATGATAAGAAAGTTGGATAAAAGAAGTAGAATATGATATGAATCTGATAATTTATTATCTCATCCAATGTTTGACATACATTAGGCGAGTCACCAGATAATATTATGTTGTCTTATTGAGTTTTAGGTGATAAAGACAATAACATTATACTATATGAATTATATACAAAATGACAAAATTATCCTTTACTTTTATATATATATATATATACACACATGTAATTTTTTAAAATAAACTTTTAATTTTTTTTTGGATTTTTATATATTAATCCATTTTTTAAATTATAAAAAATGGTGGAGGGTGCCCCGTGGAGATGGAGGTGAAAGGTGTTTGACAATGATAGCAATTGGGGCATCAAATAATGGTGGCAACAATTGAGGGTATTGAGTGGTGATAGCAATATGGAGGGTGTTATAATAGATATGGTGGTGGTAGATATTGGCCATCCATGGTAGCGGCAGCGGTAGAAAGCGTTGGGTGGTAGTAGTAATGATGAAGAGTGTCGAGCGACAATGACAATGTGGAGGGTGTTGGACAATGGCAATAGAAAGTGCCAAGTGGCAATAGTGAAGGGTGACGAGTGATGATAATGATGGTCAAGAGTGTTGAGTGATACTGACAAAGGGTATTAGATGGTAGTAGGGGTTGGAGGCCATATGTGACAATGATGAAGGTTGTCAAACAGTAATGGTGTTGGTGATGGTGGATAGTGCTAAGCACGGTGGAAGGTGTTGGGCCATTATGGTAATGGAGGTTATCAAGGATGGTATGTGAAAACATAAAAGTGTATAAATCAATCAATTTTTGTTATGCATCTCCCTTTTATGTTGATCTTTTATAACATATCGGATTTAGTAAGAATAATGCTAATACGTTTTTTCATTGCATTACTTATTATTAGGTGAATTTGTTATCTTACTAAATAGAGAATAGGCTTAATTAGGGAGATCAATATAAAATTTCAACTGAGATCAAACTAAAAACTGCTAGTGTATTAGAAAGATTGTATTGTTGTGATTTCCCATTCCATGAAACCTAAAATTGGTTCCACATGTTCCATATTTAAACAAAATGAAATTTCTAAGAGTGAAAGCTAGCTTCCATGAAACAATCCCCATAAATGTATTTTAAAATTACTTGAATGACGAAAGAAACTGATGCTTATGCAGAGTACATAGATAGCTGATCATAATTATTGACGGACATATCTAGAACAATAATGGGAGGAATATCCAGTTGGGATCAGAGTTAGAACGCGGAGAAAATCCAACAAAACCACACCTTTGTGGTCCCAGCGTGTGCTTCATGCATGCTTATCTCTGGACCTTGTTTTTGGTTCTATGTAATGTTGCCGAGTTCAGAAAAGGTACAGCCCATGCCTCACAGGGACTTTTTTCACTGCTATACACTTCTTGGTGCATAGCTTTTTGTTCTCTCGCTTTCTTGACAATTCAATGCATAAACTATACTTTTTGTTTTATATTTAATTTATTTTCTTATATATATTAGTGAATCTCAGAAAATTTCCTTTCCTTTTCCTTTTCAAATTTTTATAATAAACTTCTCTCTTCTTAGACATATATAGTATCTAAAAAGATTGTATACTTGTCCACTTATACCCCAATCGTTTTTGAAGAATGAGAACCACTCTAAGAAGCAGCAATTGCAGTCTCGCTGTTGAGCTTCATTACATTTACTCACTATGCTAATGCAATTCCTACGTTTAATAATTAATTCAGAATCTTAAAAGGACTTGAATCAATGGAATAAAATTAACCAAGCACTAGCTACCACAAATCTGGTCCAATTTTTTTCTATTTGTGTGTTGCATTGGCTTGTCCTTGGGGATATAGCCACATGGGTAAAAGGGGAGAAAGCTGAACTAAATGGGCCACTCTGAGAAGTCTAACATGGTTTTGATTGACCAACTACAGCTATCATCACAAAAAGTAATAATGCTAGTTAGTAAGTGTCTATTTGGTTAACCTATACTTTTCCATTTTAGTTGGTCAAAAATTAAATTTGTATGCCAGTTTGCTAACTAATATCACTTTTGTTTGATTTTGTTTTTTCATAAATTAAAATTAAGTTTATAGATTAGTTAAAATTCTATTACACCATCCAAATAAAATCCATTCTTTTAATCTTACATTTCTAAACATAAATCAATTCCACCAAAAAGATATTTTACCAAGATTAATTTTATTAAAAGACGTTTCACCCAAGCTTAAAACAAAGGGACCCTGCTACTTATGATATTGCTTGTTCTTAGTTGAAGGAAAAGTGGCCTTGAAAGCTCGTCATAAAAAAAAGGTTACTAAGGACCACAAGCTAACTATGTCACCCACGGATTTGGATCCTCTCCAGCAAGTTATTGTCTCCAGCCATCTACAGCAAAATTAGCTACGGAATAACTACAGAATAACTACGGAATAACTAGGAAACAAAAGTCATAGCTAATCCGTAGTTATTCCGTAGCTAATTTTACTGGAGAGGATGGAGAGGCAGGAGAGGATCCTTACACGTCACCCACACCTCGGGTGGCCTTCCACCGAGCCAAACTAAGCTGTGTAAGGTCCAAGTCTGATTTATATTATATTTTTGTGGCCCAAATCAGATTCATGTAATAGATCATTTTTTAGGTTTGGTTTGACTTTGTTTGAAAGCCCGGTTTAACCTATTAGTTTATTTAAAAGCCTATTTCTTATTATAATCTTTAAATAGGACAATAGGTCTATCTCTAAATAGGCTAGTAAGCCTAGAGACTAATAGACTTACTTTTTAATAAGATATGTCTTTAAATAGGTCAATAAGTCTATATCTAAATAGACCGACCAAAGAAATCTGAAAAGTTATATATTATTATTAAAAGGGTGCTTCTAGGGCGTGTCACCCACATGGGTGACGCACCGGTGTGTCACTTTTTTTTCCAGGTTATAGTAGGTTAGTTAACCTGTTAGAATAAAATAATAAACAACGATATTGTCTTGCTGGACCAAAAATGATAACACCGTTAATGGATACTTTAAACCAAAAATCGATACATAGGTACTGTCTTGCTGGACGATCTTCTTCGTACCATTTGGTCCATTTCGTTCGCTCGGTTACTAGACCACTAATGAAGGTTGCCAACAGATAGCAGTTTAAAATTTTACAAGAGGGGCACCTGAGCAACTTTTGCACAAACCAGTTTACCAAGTAGCAGATAACACATATCAGGGACGTTCATTAAAAAATAAATAAATCTAATGGCTCAGAGAAGGTGGAACACCGCCCTAGACGTTGCCTTATTAAAAATAATATTATTTATAAATATGCGTTAGCCCTCAAGCTTAATAGACTTTTTAAAAAGAATAAGGTCATCTTTATCCCAGTACCTCATTCTTTCACTATTCACAAATTTTAAATGGGTCATACCAGTACACACAACAAGTTCTTATTGAGCATCTCTAATCTCTAATCCAACACCTCACTTTTTTACTATTCACAAATCCTAAATGCGTCCTACCATTACACATTATTCATTCTTTATATTTTTTAATTTAAAAAATTAATTAATAAATAATAAAAGAATATGGAATAAACTTCCTGGTGATTAGAAAACGCCACAAAGTTTGTTTAATATTTTTTCTACACTTAGTGGCGGTTGCCAATAAATGAAGAAAAATATTAAATAAAATTTGTGACGATAATAAACCACCAATATATACAAGATAAAAAACAAAAACAAAAAATTACTTGCGCATTTTCTGGTAGTTTTAGACCGCTAGAAACGCAAAAAAACAAAAAACTTTATTGACACGTTTTCTGGCGGGTTGAGACCACTAGAAACGCAAAAAAATAAAAAAAAATGTAAAGCACATGTGCTCAACTGAGCACCAATGCTTGAGAAGCACCCGTCCCTATTTTCACTCTAGTGGCAATATCTTAACCAACACAATGCTTATTAAGAACCCCACTAAAATGCTCTAAGTCTAACCTATTTAATTAAACAAACATTTTCAAAAGTTAAAACCTGATATTTTTATTATAAGAATAAAGTCAAACTAAACTTTAAATAAGTCAAGTTGTAGATCCCCGATCAGCAATCTGACCTATTTCCACTCGTTAGCACACCATGCTTGAATTGAACCATCAGCACACAGATTGGTGAGTGCTGAGTAGTGAGTACTGTTCTGCGGACGGCCTTGATTGGCCTGTTTTGGAAACGTGAACGTGGCTCCTCATGCACCATCTAATTAGTAACTCTAATTAAATAATAGGGAGTGTGGCTAGTTTGCATCACTCACGTGCATGACGGGGTATAGAGTATAGGGTCGAATTAGAGATAGAGAGAGAAGTAGGACCCAAGGCCCTTTGTCAGATTTGATCTTGATATGCCACCAACAGAAATGGTAGTTAATCATCCGTAATCCACATGCATAGTGGGGAAATATAATATTAATATGATACTTAATTTTCTTTATTTCTTAAGTCTAATTGTTTTATTTATTATCATTATTTTCTATATCCTGATATTATCCACCCGACAATTCTCAGTAATAAAATCACATGTTTTTTTTCATTAACTTAAAAATCACATGTTTAAAAAACTTCAACTTTTTTCTACTTAAATAAACTCAAACCTTTTCATTTTAATCGACATCCATTGATTTATTTTTTTTTTTTATCTTTGATTGAGAAGTTTTACCAAAATTCAAACCGTTAATATTATAAGTAATTTTTTAAAAAAAATAGTTTATTTTTATTGCGATGAATCATTGTTAGGTTATTAATTTAATTTTCCGTATCTTACATTAATTGTGCTAGGTTGTAGTCAGCGGGTACTTTTTTCTACAATTTTTTTGGTGATATTTGTTTTTGGTTATAGTACTTTTTCTACAATTGAAGTCACTTATTTTATTTCTCTATCTCTTTTTTAATCTAATGAAAATATATTACTTTATTAAAAATTTTCTTTTTTTGTTATTAAAAAATAATATTCTTTCTCTTTTTTTGGTGACTAATATTCTTTCTCTTTGTCATTAAATATTTTTTACTAATTAAGGTGTTAAATTTTTATTGAGAGGACATGGAATTAAAATCCTTTTCATGGATTTCAAATCATTGTACTAGTAAGTATTTTATACATTGGACAAGTATTTATTGTGAAACATTAAAAAATAATTTTTAAGAGAATTATATATGGTTGAAAATTTTATTTTGTACAGTCTCTAAAATTGATCTAATTGATGTGTGTACATGTGAACATCATCATTTGACACTAAATGTCAAATTTTCATAGTTATAAAATTTAATAATTATTTTTGTACAAAGTACATTAATAACCAATCAATCCATTAAATTATATATGTTATTATGTATATCAAATTATATATATAATTTGAATATTTATATGTATGTTATATAATGGTGAATATTTACTATAAGAAAAATGGCTTTTAGTGACGACTTTTAGTCGTCGCTATAGGGGAAAAATCGTCGCTATTTCATAATTAGCGACGACCCTAATAATTTGAATATTTATATGTATGTTAATGCAGTAGCGATGACATTTCACGACCGACGCTATGTAGTAACGACCATCGCTAATAATCTTTTCGAAAAAATATCGATCCTTTCTTCCCAGATTTGTCAATTGTGAGGATCGAACCTGTAACCTGTATGATACCAAGAAAGAGTATTGTCGTTAAGCTATTTTTTGTTTCTTGAAATATATAGTGTAAAATATAATATATATATATATATGGAAAAAAAATTAGCGGCGGCCACGCCGACACTAACTTTACGAAGGCCGACGCTAAAATTTTTATGCATTTAGTGTCGGCCATTAGCGTCGGACTAGCCGATGCTAAATAGAATTTTTTTAAAAAAAATATTTTACCATTATTGACGGCCTAGTCGTCGCTACATAAAAAAATAAAAAAAAATCAACTTTAGGGCCGTCGCTACAAGGTTGTCGCTAAATAGCGAATTTCTTGTAGTGATTTATTTATATTTTTAAATACATATTATACCTTAAAATAAAATAGTGCAGATGAAGTATCAAATAGCTTTTGATTTGTATGAAATTTGATAAACTTGACATATTTTATATACAAGAATCTTCAATCCAATGATTGGATTGAGCAAATTTACATGGTGTATAAAACAATATCAAGTGATGTAACTCTAATGTGTTAAACTTTTAATAACTTTGTATAGAATGAGAATGGACAATCTAATCATTGTAAGAAGCTTTAGAGTATGTTTATAGTAAGCCATTTCAGCTAGCTGAAAACTGAAATTAGTAGTTGAAATCATTCCACCTGTGTTTAGTAAGGTGGCTTTTTAGGTAGGTACTAACTTTTTCTTGAAAAGCTACTTGAGGTAGCTTTTTTAAAAAAGCTTTCATTTCAACTACTAGCTGAAAATTTATTACAAGTTTATCTCTTAACGACTCTCACTCATCATTTTTTAATAATGAATGATGTCATTGTATGTCATTCTACCAATTTTAGCTAATCAAATCAACTAGCTTTTCAGTTTGCATCTAGTTTTTAGCTAGATGAAAGCTGAAAAGCCAGCTGATTTGATTAGTTAAAATTGGTAGAATGACATATAAGGACATCATTAATTATTAAATAATGATGAGTGAGAGAGGTTGAAGGATAAACTTGTAATAAATTTTCAGTTAGTAGCTGAAAATGAAAGTTTTTCAAACAAAACTACCTCAAGTAGCTTTTCAAGAAAAGTTGGTAGCAACTTAAAAAACTACCTTACTAAACACAGATGAAATAGTTTCAGCTACTAATTTTAGTCATCTAACTAAAATATCTTACCAAACACAGTGAGATCAAACGCTTTAGTCTTCTTTATTAGATAAGATGTTTGAAATAGTTTATTTAAAAATTTGCAAACACTTGTTTGATTTTTTTGCACACTCAAATAAATAAATTAGCACACTCACATCATTCATCTAATTATTTGTGTTTGGATTTGTCAAAATCAAGGGTCTCAATAATTAATATGTGTGTGTATGCTTATATTAAAAAATTAAAAAATGTAAAAATATCAATTAAATAATTAATTGAAAAAATTAATATTGATTTGATTTAATATGAAATTTTAGAATGTATTTCATAATATGAAAGATACATGATTTCATAAAAAATAATATATAGCTTTATGAAAAAGAAGGTATATATTAAGGTTATCTCGTTTTAAAAAATGAAAACTTGAATTTATTATATTAAGATGGATTAGTCTTTTATTTACTATTAATATCAATTTTTTTTGAAGAAACTGTTAATATCAAATTTGACCATTTGATAACAATTGATGTCATGAGTTTCCCCGCTTAAAACAACTAATTTTTTTTTATGACTAGATGTATCTTTAAGGAGGTAATCCTATTTGAGTTGGGTAAAATCTTTATGTGTGACAAAGTTTTTCCTCCGCACATACATCCAAAACTAAAACTCAAAATCATTGGTTAAATTAAAACAACTCCTCATATTAAATAATCAATTTGATGTATTTATTTATAAATAATAAATCAAAATGTTTACTCATATAATTAATATTAGAACAACATTTACTCAAAAGAAAACAAAACTTGTGAAAATTTTGCCTTTTCTTTCCGGTGTCCACTTATATTCTTTTCCACTATTTCTTCTCTCTCTTTCTTTCCATTTCATCAGTAGCAACTGGCAAGGTCCCAAAGGACAAGTATAATGCATTTTTCCCCTTTCCCACATTACTCAATTAAATAAATACAACTGGTGAAAGCTCCCAAACTCTTCATTGCTTCTAGACTCCTTTCTTTCCTCCAGCTTCATGCATAGCTTTTTATTTCTAAGGGGAAGCTTGTCATTTGACTCTAACTTTATCTGGTTTATTATTTGATTTGCTGGCACCCTCTCCTTCACCGCTTTCCTTCTCACTCTACTTCTTCTGGAGGTTAACTGGTACTAATGACAAGTTTTAGTTCACTTTTCATGCCCCTTTTGTTCCATCATCACGTTCATTACCAAAGATTAAATCTTTACTATATTTCCTCATTTTCCAGGAGTTGAAAAAAAATGGGAGAAAGTTCTTGGTTCTCTGTGTAGAATTTGGCAGAGAAAGAAAATATTTTTGAGTCTTTTATAATGCCAGTTCCACTTGCTCCCTACCCGACACCACCTGCTCCTGCTCCATACACACCACCAACAAATGGTATCTTCCTTTGTCTGTGCTTGATTTGCTCATTGATGTCTGTTCTCTATTTGGTGGAATGGTTGGAGATTTGGATTCATATTATTTTCCATCATTTGTAAAAAGAAAATCTAATATCCAATTTTAATACTGATGGTGTAGACAACAAATCATTAGATAGATTGAGGAGTATAAAATTAAAGTACACAAGTTACCAAGTGGAGAGAAAAAAACACAATTCCACTTTCCTATTAGCAAAAATGAGAAATGGTAAATTGAATATGAATATTTGTTTAGTGAAATATCTCACTCTGATTTGAGTGGAATGTGTGGATTTGAGATGCTGGTGATATATCTGTTTTAGGTGAAGTCCTCTGATATAGTCCAATATATAACTTGTCTTTTAGATAGGCTGAATGCTATAGAACCTTTATCATGTGGTAATTTATTTGATACTAAAAATTGTTTAATGTTCAAATGTTCCTTGGCTTCCAGGTGCACAGAGTCAACTTGTCTGTTCTGGGTGTAGAAACCTTCTAGTCTATCCAGTTGGAGCCACCTCTGTGTGCTGTGCTGTTTGCAATGCAGTCACAGCAGTGCCACCTCCTGGTATGAAACAGTTTCTCCTCACTAGGTCTCTATCATGTATATAGTTCATGGTCTGTACTCTGTAAGTTACTTGAAAGTTCAATTTGCAACTTATACCACTATTTTCAAATCACATGCATTTATGTTTTCACAGGCACAGAAATGGCCCAGTTAGTTTGTGGAGGCTGCCATACTCTACTCATGTACATCCGTGGAGCAACAAGTGTGCAATGCTCTTGTTGTCACACTGTCAATCTAGCTTTGGAAGGTATTGAACTATTAAATGGTCTCATGAGCTTTAAAAAATTGTATATGTGCATGAGGGCAGCCTTAAAACATGTTTCTTTTGTGAGATAAATCATTGTGATTTGAGTCCCTACTTTTTGGTAAGCATCAAATGCCTATTTTGACAGCAAATCAGGTGGCACATGTCAACTGTGGGAATTGCAGGATGCTCCTTATGTACCAATATGGAGCAAGATCCGTGAAATGTGCAGTTTGCAATTTTGTAACCTCAGTTGGGGTCAGTATAATCTCCTCTTCCTTACTATGTATGTAGATTCCTTTAATTGTCTTGAGTCCCTACATTGTTGTGAAGAATCCCTTCAGGTGTATATATATATCAGAAGAGCACATACCTTTCCCTCTTTTCATTTTGGAAGAATAGAGAGACAACATAGCTTTTAATCAGTTTCAAATAAGATCAAGTTTTATTAGTTAGTAAATTGAAGGAATGAAAAGAAAGGGAATTTTTCCAACATGAAAAGTGTTTTTATATATATGGATGAGCAAAACTAGAACTACTTAAACTTTCTGATATAAGCAAAGATTTACACTTGTGTTACTGAATGATGCAGGCCTCAGCAAGCACCACTGAGCAGAAGTTCAGCACCTAAATCATACTATAGCAAGGTCATTACAGACTCTACAACCTTGGTTTTGCTAGTTACATATCAACCTTAAGGAATAATGAGTGCAAATCAAATTGGAGAGGAAACTCTCTTCACATGTATAGAGTTATTTTTCCTTTGCGTGATTGTATTTAATATTTTGTTAGATTGGGTGTATGAATATCTATTTATGAGAAGATTCCTGATTCTGAGTGCTTTGGAAATCCACATCTTTGGATAAGGTGAAGTGTATTTTTTTACTATAGATTGTTTGTATATTGGAAATAATATATCCAAAAATAACAGTAACTCACATACCCCTCACAAGCACTAAATAAGTGGTGAACTGGGTTTAAATTAAGCAATGATGTGAAGATCTTAACTACTAATTTACTTTTCTATGCTTAAGTAATTTTAACCATATATGGATGGTCAAAATTGTTTTACTAAAATCTAATTTTCACCATCTATTTATATTGTGTGGTCAAGATTAATTCATGTAACAATGATAGGCTTATATGGAGCACCAAAGACCATTAATTTCTTTCAGAAACTTTCTGCCTTTTTAAATCAGAAAAGGTCCAAGTACGGCCACAAGGTAAAGCAGTCAGTTGAAACACTAGATGGACTGATTCAACAAGATAACATCTGGGTCCAAAATCCCAGTAGATATTTCAGAATGAAATTGAGGTGAGGATTGTTCAGTGAGGGAGCCTTTATTCTGTGGTTTCCCATTGCTGATTTTGACTTGTATTGTATGACTAACCTCACAAGTACTTTGCGTAGACAAACCATGTTAATCAGGAATCGGATATACATTGCAGACTTTATCAAAATTCTGAATATGACTAAGCTCTTAGCTCATCCTTTTGGGTTTGACTAGTAGGTGATAACTTTTTTTCTGGATAGTGGTGCTACCATTTATCCTTGTGGCTAGAAATTGGGTCATAAAGTGGTAGTGTGCCTAGAATTTTCATTGAAAAGAGGGCAAGATCAAGAAAACATAAAGTTGTTGTTAAGTTTTTTCTATGTCCAGTGAACTCATTCTGCCAGGTAGTACATAACATGTTGCAGTTGCAGAATGCAGACAGGTTGAATCACACAACATAAGCAACATTTTTGGTAGTTTAACACAATTAATGTCCTTTTCAACCTCTACTCTGCCTGACTTTTGTTTTCCACTTGAAACACTAGGAGGTAGCAAAAATCAATCATAGTGATCTGGACATCACTTCCTACATTTCCAGTCCTGGCCCTTTGATGTTGCCCCATGTTCCCCAACAGCCTTGTTTATGTCAGCCATAATGTTTGAGCGCTCCAAAGAATATTTTTGTTCCAAACATTTTTTTGTAAATGTCACCTTCAATGAAAATTACTCTTTTGTGAGTACCAGGCGGGTGTCATTTCAAGTTAAAAAGATATTTGGCTGCAAGTGTCCCTTGTAAAGAGATGATAAACCCAATTTGATCTATCAGATTTTTTTGCTTCTTGGGTTATATATATGCCATATAAATGGGTTGGAACTTGGAAGTGAGGTGGCATGGGTTGACACGTTGGGTTATTTTTTTTAATTTTTATTTGAGCAATAATACTCATGTAGAAAAGAGAGATAAATAAACAGAAAAAAGAAAGGAAAAAAGTTATGGGTACACCGTATATCCAAACTTAAAGGGTCTATTCTAAAATTACCATATAAAAAAGAGATTGTGTAAAAGAAATAGGGAGAAAAGAGGTGTTAAAGTATTATCATTATTCATATTTCATAATTTCTAACTAGACTCAACCTCATGCTTAATTTTAATTGTTTTCTCATTTCTATTCTCATTCACGTCTTTATCTCTCATTTAATTAATTTTTTTCTTAAGTTCTTCATTTTTTTTTCCATTATTTACGCACTGAAATTCTAATCCACCATAAAACAAGATGGGTTAATTTTATCAATCCATTTTTTAAAATTGAGCCAACACCCCATTTTATAGGAGATTGGCGGTGTGCAGGATGGGTCAAGTTGCTTTCTTAAATAATATCACAATATGTTGTTGTGGTTGCTAGTTGTAAAACACTACTATTTGAGTTAGATATGAAAGACCAAATTATCTTTCTCAACATACATGAGTATATAGAGATAAAGGAGAGAAAAAAAAAATGTGGGATGTGATGGGTGATGTGATGGAGAGATATAAAGAGAAAAAGTGTGTTGTATAAGTTATTGTATGTTTTTTATTGTATAAATATGTTATCTCTGAGCGTATAACCAACTTGGTCCACATTCATTTAGTTTGCAATGAATCACTTATAAATGTTTAGGAATCGGTCGTTCCATAATTTAAATGGGCCTACAAAATTTTGACTTGCATTTAGGGTCGGCCCAACATATTGGGAAAACTCAAGCAAACCTTCATATTGAGACATTTTTAAAAATATTACATGAAAAAAAGGCTTTAAAAGTTAAAATTCAATCAACAAGGATTGAACTCTCAAGCAACCTTGAGATGAAAGATCAATTTCTAAACCAATGTGATAGGCCTAATAATAATAATAATGAAATATGCTTATATTTTTTTATAAAGGATGTTACTAGAAATTTGGGGCCTAAAGCAAGGGCTTGGAACACCTTACCATTGGGTCGACCCTACCTGCATCCACACAGTAAAAGTTCAGAAGTTCAGCCTCTAATTTGCACATTGCTTTTTATTTATCCTTTAATGTGTAATGATGTCAAGGAGATTTAAAACCATGACTTCATGCGAACTATCCAATCTCCACGCTACTAGCTCAATGCACAATCCTAGTGATTTCTTTTTATTTTTTGAATATATAAAATACATATATTTCTCTTAAAATATGTAAATACCAAGCATCAAATACATATATTTCTCTTAAAATATGTAAATACCAATCAAATACCCACCCGATCAGCATATTTCCACCCAAACATTCAGGCAGCTAAATCGGCATCTGATGTCAAAGCATATATCGAGAAAGACGGTGAACTCATTGATTTTGGAGTATTCCAAATCGATGGTAGATCCAGTAGAGGAGGTAAACAAAACCTCGCTGACATATACGCGGAAGCACTAAACGCTGATTGTAAATCAAAAGTGCTTGAAATCATTAAAGAGAAAGACCCTAAGTCTTTTTTTATAATATCACAATTTAGTCGTTAATGCGGAGAAAATCTTTTCCAACCTATTGACAAATTTGTTTATATTTTCTCACCACAATCATTTAAAATACCACCGGAGACTTGTGTAATTCTTCTATCTCATCCTCAAACTTACCGTCATGTGGCCAGAAATGTGTGTATGGGAAGAACTTGGTGTTGTTCACTTCGAAGACACATGGTAACACGTACGGGGAGACTCTTTCGAAGATTTCAAAACTAGGTTGTAAGTGAATATCTCCCTTTTGAAGTGAAAAGTCACACTCCACCAACCATCGACTTTAGGTATAAACCTTTGTAAACAATCACCAGCACACGTCTCCTTCCTATGTTAGTGCAACAACTCAATGAGGTTGCAATTGCAGTTAATAAAGTTTCAAAGTCACAAAATGGGTAGTACAAATTCAATTTAGGGCTAACAAAAATAATCAATAAGTTTTAACCCTAGCAAGATTGAGGATTTAACTTAAATTAGTTAAAAATGGTTTAAAAACTTCAATTATGTTAATTTTTTTCTAGGGTCCTACCGAGATCCGACTGATATACCCAAATGCTTTGATTGGTACTGGAATGGAAAGGCAACCAGTTGCGCACTTACACTTACATACCAAGACGTATGACCTCTGTATAACATCCTCAATCCATGTGCCTACTGCCTACTCCTACCACATATGTCATCACCGAGCTAATAAGGGCATGAGAATTCATAGAATCTTCTTTGTTCTTAGAACACCACATGACCTACTAGCCCCTGCTACTAACTGGGTGATGGGATTTCTCCCACCTACCTCATGGGGATGAGTGCCCATGCACTCCACACCCATTATAAGAGGAATGCTCATTACGGTTGTCGATTCAGGTCGACTCACTACGGGCCAATACATTTTCAGGTTGGGTTAATTTAGTGGTGGGTTAGAATTTTGTTGACTCGGCCCAACACTTTGCATGTTGCAAAGCCAAATGGGCTAGCCCATGGGCCACATACCTTTTTAAAGAATTAATAAAGTTTTATTAAAATAAATCAATCTATGTAATAAATTAATAATTTTTTAAATCATTATAAATTAAAATTAAAATATAGATATAACCTATTTTATTTTATATTATTCTATAAAATAACAAAAAAAATATACGTAATAATGAAAATAAAATAAAGTGCATCAATTGTAACAATCAATAAATGTTAGAAATAAAAAAAAAATCAATGCATATGCAATATTAACCTTAAAAAGAATACTAAGAACACAATAGTATTAGATTTATCACTTTTAATTTTACTAATTATAAAGGGGGAAATAATAAAACAAAAATGGTTGAAGTTGGCTGAACGTTTCTAAAGGGGGGGTGAATAGAGACTTGTAAAATTATTTCCTGAAAACTTGAGCTCAATCTAAGGTGGTTCTTAAGATTTAACTTAGATCTCATATTGACTCTTGAGATAAACATCTCAGGTAAATTAGGTTAAACAAATCAAATACGTGTTACACTGAGATTTAGATATGTTGAGATTATTTGCTATTGATTAATACTTATATAACTTAATTATACATTTTGTTACCAGTGTGAATACTTAAACAAGTTAAGATCAGATCAACAGAATAATATAGTAGGGATAAAGAAAAAATACGCTGAGATTTATCCTGGTTCACCCACACCTTGGGCTACGTCCAGTCCTCACAACCTTATGAGATTTTCACTATAATTGCAGTTATATTACAAGTATTCTTAAGTTCGCCTCTTCAGGCTTGCTCTCTGAGTATTCCTGTTTCAGTGCCTCTCCAGGCTTACACTCACCCACACCACTACTTAGGCACCTCCTAGTTGATTGGGATTTCAACAGGGATGACAAGATTGAAGTTTTTCTGGCTTTGACTACGTATAACGTACGAATATACAGTGAGATTTGCTAGATAAACTCACTTTTTAGAAATTCAGATTACAAATAAATGTAAGAAGTGATTGATAGATGAATATTCTCTCACATTCAGCATTTATGAGACTTGCTATTTATAGACTTTCTTTAGCCGTTATGTGATCATTTTAGGAGAGAGAGAATGTACTTTTACTTTTGTTCAAACGGTCAAACGTCTTAGCATGCCTTGATGGTACGACTTGATCTTGTGTTTGAGTCTTAGTCTTAGATCCTTAATCTGAGGTACAAGCTTGAGTTGTCAGTTTGAGGTGCGAGTCTGAGTTTGTCAGTTTGAGATCAATTCTTGCGTAGGAGTTGCTCTTGATTAAAATTCATACTTGTTGATTTGACTTGCTTTCTCCTTTTGTAGTAGACTCAAGATTTGACTTAATCTTAGTCTGTGCTTTGGAGATCTTTTAGGAGAGATTCTGTTTACTGAATCTTTAGCAAAGGGTTTCTTTAATTTTTATACCTTAAAACTTGCAATATGTAATTTATGAACTAAGATCTGCAACACTTAACACATATATTAGTAATATAAGTGAATCTTAGACTTAAGAGGTTTTTTGTCATTAAAACATCAAGAGAGAGTTTGTTTCAATAATGGTCAGGTCGACTGGTCTAGCTCGCATTAGGCCACTCAAAAATCGGGTTGGTCTAGGCCAAAATTGATTCGAGCTTGAAACTCCACAGCCTAGCCGGGCCCATATATTGGGCTAAATGGACCAACCTATCGGGCGTTGTCTATTTTCAAACCCCAAATGCTAATGCAAACTCAGGTACACACTTCTATTTCAAAAGTCAAAACTCTACTTGAATCCCTACTAACTTCTTGATTAAGTGTCTTTATAAATGCACCACTCTATCTTGCCATTCTAGTAATTGTTGCACAAGAAGAACTACTATCAGACCACCACCTCTGAGTTGTACCAAGAACAATTTCTAACTCGTTGAAACGCTAGATAATTAAATAAGCCAATATGGAATAGTTAACATGACCTTCTGTTATAAAATTCATCACTTAATTGGATAGAGTTAACGCCAGGACCAATTACCAAAGTTATGTTACTTCATAAAAGTAGGGACCAAAACCCATATGATTTCGAAATGTAAGGACTAAGTCCAAATTTTTAAAAATTTAATTATACAGGATCTAAAACATATATAATCCTAATATTTGTAGTTAATTTTTTATATAACAAGAAATTTAGCCCATACGTTGCATGAGTTTGTTTATAATTTATGAATATAATAATTAATGTTAATTAATTTTAAATATACACATCTTTTAATTTAAAATGTGATTAGATGGTTTGTAGATATAGTAAATGTAATTATTATTTTAAAACTATTTTGAAATATATTTATTAAATATTAAAATGTTGAAAATACAATTTTTTTATAATAAAAGGAATTTTAGTATTTGGTGTTTTTATTTATTTGTAAATATGATTAATTGATATATTTTTTAATATAAATATTTTTGGTATTTAATTTATAACTATTATGAAAGAAAGTGAGATTGAATGAAAAGACGGATTAATAGAAGACCTACTAGAAGACCTACTGAAAAACAAATGAAATTAATAATTAATGATGAATATTAAATTTATTAAATTAAACAATTATTGATTAATAGATTTTGATGTAATATATGTAAATATTTAGAGGAAGGCATTGAAAACCTCATGGTAATGAATAATTGTTTTATTTAATATTTTTTAATTTATTATTAATTAATATTTTTAATTCTTTTTACTAGGTATTTTCAATTATTTCCGTTAATTTTATTTTTTCATATATTCTTAGTTTCCTTCCTAATACTTTTAATTAGTGAAAAAACTGTTTTTATTAAAACTTAAAAATAAATTAAAATATATAAAAATTGTAAAAAAATTTAAATAATAATTACATTTAATATATGTACACATCTTGTAATAGTTATGATATTTAAATTATAAAAATATGCATATGTATATAGAATTTGCTAAATTGCTAGTGTCTTATTATCTGTCACTACTTCCAAGTTTCAATCATGACCACATTTTATTTTCATTTGTATAGCTATTTTATGTAACGATTTAAATTAAAAGTTAAATAATTATTAAAATTAAAGAATGTCACGAAGTTGATTTTACGTTATCATCCAACACCATTTATTTTTGAAATTTGTGGAATCTATCTTTATTTGATTCCCCTTATTCTTGAACTCTATTTGTCTTCATATTTTTCAACCATTCAACCCCAGTTTTCAAGACCCAGTTGTGGCCTTCTGAACCAGTAGAAGTGTTTTGTGAGACCAACACTAATCCCTACTCGGTAGCATAGTCGCAAGCACACTCATATCCAATTAGCCTCCCATTCGCATAAACCACTACTGTGAAATTAAACTCATCGTATTCAGTGGACATATTCCCCTAAAATTTAAAGGGGAAAAATTAGCTATATGTTAGTATATGGAAGTAATTTTTACGATAAAGAGATATTTGTATACCTATTAAGATAGTAGTGAGAGTTGACATGGTTTTGCTGGATTTTTATTTTCCCTCCGTGTGAAGGTTTGGATATATGTGTTCTTTATATAGACAACGCAGAAAGAAGTGAAGGTTGAATAGAAGGAATTGAAAGGTCATCTTTGTTTTAGTAGGTTATAAAATGACATTTCAATGTACTAATATTTTATTTGGCTCTTCATATGACCTTAATGTGAAGGTTATTTTTCTGGTGGAATGAATCTTGTTTCTTTTGTGCAAAATAACGGTTTGTATTTGCAGGGGAATTGATCATGTGAGGCATTTATGACTCAATAATAAAATGTAACAATACACATTGGAAAAAAAAAATCTCATTAAAAATGATGGTGCTATAGTCTTCTAACAAATTGTTAAATAACGGTTTGTATTTAACAGGGAAATAAATCATGTGAGGCAATTATGACTAAATGCTAGTTACCAAAAAAATTATGACTAAATGCTTTCATGTCACCCTAGGGTGTGTGGAGAAGAACCACCTCCCGAGCTACTTGTAAAAGAAAGAGGTCTACATTCCAGTGTTGAGGGTTTTTGCTTGTGAAAGTAAATTAGGAAACATTTTGTAACGTTTTTCTTATTTGCATAATTGAATTAAATTTGATAAACTTAATAACATGAAGTTAACTTTTTATTCAAGGTAATTTTACATAGAGATACAGATAGATAGATACTTTTCATGTTCATCTATTTCTCATTCTCTTTCTTTTTCTCCCACTTTCTTTTTTTCATCAAATTTAACTGTATTCATTCTCCTATATAAATTATGTGAGAGTTACCCATTATCTCAAAATGCAACTAACTTTACTTGATATATAATTTGTTTGGTTTCATACAAAACCACATTATAAACGTGAATTCAAAATTAATGCTCTTCTTATTGACATGAATCCACTTTTATGACGAGATTTTGATGGAAATCTAACATATATACTGAGCCCGTCAAAACAAGTCAGAACCTAGAATTACCAAATTGGCGAGAAGCATGCTCTGTTGCATTGGGTAGAGGGTAATGCAATTAATAGTAACAAACAATCAATATCACAGTGAACTAAAAACGCTTCCAATCATTACAGTTAAGATTAGCTTCTTCATAACATTGTTTCATCAATACCAGCATCTTGTTGAGTAAAAAAAGAAAAATTACTTCTGTTACGAATGCACTTAGTTATCAATCTATCAATTTTTCATGCATATATATGAGAACCCCTTCACACCCAAAGCATGTGGGACTGCGGGGTCTACTGTTGTACATTTCACCATCTTGTTCCCAAGTGACTCATTATTCATGGAACATTGGACCACAATGGTATATTCTCTTGAACCTGCATTATCTCACTAACTGTATGCAACCAGGGCAATTGTTTGCTTCTTCAGCTGGACCAAAGCAAATATTTCATATTTCTATCATGGAGCCCAACTGAATCGAAGAAAAGATTGTCATTCCAGTCTTCTTTATTCATGTGTTTATCTCTATTCCTAAATGACAAAACCAATTTATACGTAATCCTGATGCTTCATTATCTCATCTGCTTTATGAAACTAAGGCACTTGTTCTCTTCTTCAGCTGGTCCAAGACTAAAAGCACAAATTTATGTCATGGAGCCCAATTGAATCAAAAGAAAGATTGTCAAACCAATTTTTATTTTTTATGTTCCTATCGCTATTCTAAAATAGCAAAGTAGTGTTATGAAACCCACTAGAGTCGAGAGTGGTTGGGGATTTGGGTAGTTTAACATCAGTTTCTAGATTCAAACTTTATTGGTTTCATTGTACACCGAAAAAAAAAAAAGTGTTAAAAAATAAAATATACTTTGATTATATGAAAAAAAAAGTAATATATACCTTTTTTTCTTTAAAAAATAGGGAAATTCAATTCCATTGCCATGGATTTCACAAATACTATAAAAAGAGTTATCTTTAGCTTTTGTGTTTCCCAGCAATGCTACTTGCTATGAAAGCTTGCAAAAGCTGTTATAATACTTTGTAACTAATGGCTGATTAATGAAGCAAAAACTGAACGTTTGAAAAGTAAATTGGATATTGACAAAAAAAAAAGTAAAGTAAATTGGGTAAGTGACAAAAGGGACAAACTTTTTCATTCTTTTTAAAAACAAGTAAATAGTCAAATTAGTATTTAAAAGATAAAATATTTTTATACCAGTCCCTAAATAATAAAATTATGTTAAATGTTCTCAAGTGATACTTTACTCATCAAAGTCTTGAATGTCCATAAGTGTATTTTTTTTGGTTAAATTAAGGGCCGATTGGGGTGGTGGCGAGTTTTCAGTTTTTGATTTTTAAAAATTTTTATTTAAATTTTTACAACTCAAAACCAAAAACTGAAAACTCGCAACCATCCCCCGAACGACCCCTTAGTCTTTGAAAAAACACAACACAAGTATTAATTTAACCGACAAAATATACAGGCAGAGATGTTGAATGAAATTTCAGTTATATAGATACAAATATAACCAAGTCAATGTCTTTCTGTGACTAATTTGACTATTTTCTCCTGAGTAAATCCTTTCATGGAAATACCATTTAGCACTTAATAGTTTTCTTGCATTTCCAAAACAGATCCGGTTTCAACTAGGACTTGGATTTGCTGCACTCACCATTTTGGTGCATTCAGATAGTTAGTAAATTTGGATCAATGTCGAGATGATTAGATCATATTTAAAAAACATCCTGCCATTTGAACCGTCTCATCAAGATCAGACAGTCCAGATTTGTTGATTGTGTGAATACAACTAAATTGTGACAACAGCAAATCTGGTTTCAACCGGTACCGTCCTATGTTCCTAAAAATGACTAAACTGTCAATTTAGTCCCTAAAATATTGGAAATATTTAATTTGGTCCGTGAAAGAAAAAAATTGTCAGGTTAGTCCCAGATGGCACCATTTGGAAAGGTGGTTGGACAAGGCCTTTTTTTTGTTTTACTAATTTATGTCAAGCCTAAGTGAATTGAGATGGGTCGGCCACAACCAGTTCTATACTACGCAAAAATGATTACTGTAGAGCCATATATAGCATGGTGCTTTACTTGAAATGTGCACAATAGTATATGTAGTAAAATAGATAGAAACGACAGAGTAGAAGCATGAAAAAAGGGGAAACAAAATTCGCATTGTTTGCTCCACTGCTTGTCAGATTTTCTACATTGCTTACTCGTCACCCATGGCCAACTCCAAGGCATAGTCATCTCGTTCCTGTAATCAAGTTCCGTGTTAAGATTCGTGTTAAAAAGTCACATAAAACCACTTCACAAATATGAATTTAGTTCAAGGCTATTGCAAATAGTGTTGGACTGGATCCACGTTTATAATTTGATTTTCATGTTATTCAAACATACTAATAATCAAAGAGAAAATAAGCCACATTGACATTGTTCTCAAAAAATTAAGAGTTAGAGAGAACAGAACCTACCACTGGTCCTCGGGCAAAATAGCGTCCAAATTGAAGCCAATATACCTGTACGCGCCAAGGATTTATTATATTCATAACCAAAATTCAGTAACAAATGATAATAATAACAACAGTGATGAAAATTTTATTAAGCACTTCATCTCCTAGCAAATTTCACAGATCATAAAATTGGTTGGAATTACATAAGGGAGTGAAAAAAAAAAAGAAGGAACAGAGACACTAGGGGCCTGTATTGAAAGTTTGTTTTATCAGACCCAATAAACTTGTGAATTAAATCTAGGAATGATGTGAGTCACAACAACAACAACCAAACCTTATCCCACTAAGTAGGGTCAGCCATATGGACCAAACAACCAAAGGAGAGATTCTACCATTTTTTCCTACAATTGGAGCTACCCTAATTTTCTCTCTAACAATTATATTCGTCCTATCAAACAATTTCTCTGTGACAGCCTGCACAGCACTACTGTTGAGATTATTCAACATGGTGCATGTCTAGTTCTTGGACTGGCATCCCTAGGAGGTAGCAACTGCTGATGAGGATATTTATGAAGAATAGTGCTCTCGGAACAGGCAGTGATAAGGCAAATGATATGCTCACTTATGCACACGAGACACAATATGAAAAGATTATTAGAGCATTAGGAATAGCTCTTATAGTTTATGACAGAGAAGAAGAAGCTGACATTTTGATTGAGCAAATGACTTGGCATCAGGATCTGATATTATGTTATGGTAGCATGTATGCATTGGCCTTGGCATATGATTGCAGATAGAAGGAACAAAATGAAAACTTTAGTCTTGATTGTTATAATTGGTACACCGTACATGACCAATAGATAGAAAAGAATCATAGAGATAAAGACATCTTTGCAGTGGAGCTCCAAATTTTAAGAAACTCAACAATGGAATAATGACAAGACTAAGTGCCATAGTGATGAGAATCAAGAGGGGACCATAGCCAAGAGGTGGAAGATATTGAGCCCAAGTTGATCCACTTGATTAAAATAATATTTAGGGTCTATTAGTTAAGCTTTGGGCTTGTTAGCTTAGATCTTTTAGGTTTTCTTTATATTTTAGGACTTGTTTTCTTTATATTTTGGGCCTTGTTGGCTTTTATTAGTTTAGGGATATTTTGGGCCTTATTGGCCTTTAGTGTTATTTAATTGTTTTAATTTGGTATGTATTGGGCTTAACTAGTTATGAGCCCATTAGATCTTTTACTGAGCTTTTATAATGTGTGACCTACTCATGAAACAATTAGTTTTGATTTTGAATAGAATTGGGGATTTTCCTCTTTGAGAGAGCTTTTGTGCCTCTTTAGGGTTCTTGGGTGAACCATTGACTTTGATCTTATCAAGGGCTTCCTTACTATTGTGGCGATCTTCACTAGGCTTATCATTCTCTGAGATTGTGGCGCCTTCATCTTCTTTCTTTATTCTATCTTTTTATTCTTTTATTTGGGTTCGTTCTTGGTTCCAAATCTAAGGTTGATCATTGTTTTGTTTGTCTCCAACCCTATCAAGATCTATTTTAGGATTCATGGCAATAAGGATCTCATCATGTGGTATCTAGAGCTTGGATCTAGAGTTGGAATTGGATCCTGCAATTGCATTTTGAATAACCCATTCTTGATTTTCGTTGAGTTAACATTGAAGTGTTAGTTAGCACCTTTGAAGGAAATTTTCTCTATATTACAAGACTTTAGGTCTTGAATTTTAAAAAAGATGGAAACAAAAAAAAAGAAGGAAAGAGGACTTTTGTGTATATGAAAACTTTTGTGTGGGTTGGCTTGAGATTCACTTAAGAATTCGGTAAGAGGACTGAGTGGAAAAAGGCAAGAGTGAATATTATATAAAAGCCTTGTTTGAGTGCAAACATGAGTGAATTTTCCATCCAAGAGTGATACACGTGAGTAGAGTGGTGAGGCCTTTATTCTTGCTAACTCTATTGATTTTGTAGTTATGTCAAGAGAATGTGAAGCTAGTGGAGGGAGCAATCCTCCTTCACCTAGAACTGCAGCAATCAATCTACAAATGCAAAGTCTCACACAACATTTGGAGAGACTTCTTAGAAGGCAAGGTGATGAAATTCATGACATACTTGATAGGCTTGAGAGGGGAAGGTCTATACATGATTGTAATTCTTTTGGTGATGAGGATGAATATGAAATACCAAGAGAGAGAGAGAGGAGAGGAGATGGGAGGCATGGTGATAGGAGGAGACGTGAGAGAAGGAGGAGAGAAAATGAGAGGGGAGCTAGGGAGGAGAAGCTTGGAGGTGTGAAAATTATAGTTCCATCTTTTCAAGGGAGGAATGATCCGGAGGTTTACTTGGAGTGGGAGATGAAAATTGAGCAAATCTTCTCACGCCACAGCTATAATGAGGAGAAGAAGGTGAAAGTGGCTGCACTTGAATTTTCAGATTATGCTTGATATGGTGGGATCAAGTGCAAAAGGATAGAAGAAGATATGATGAGCAACCTATTGATACTTGGGAAGAAATGAAGACATTGATGAGAAGGCGGTTTGTGCCATCATACTACCATAGGGAATTGCATAATAAGCTGCAAAGGCTTACTCAAGGGAGCAATAGTGTTGATGGGTACTTCAAAGAGATGGAAGTGGCTATGATAAAAGCTAATATTGTGGAGGAAAGGGAAGCTACAATGGCACGGTTCCTTCATAGGCTTAACCGTGACATAAGTGACATTGTAGAGCTCCAGAATTATGTTGAACTTGAAGACTTAGTGTACCAAGCAATAAAGGTGGAGCAACAACTTAAGAGGAAAGACACCTTGAAGAAGAGTTCTTCTAACTTTAACACAACAAGTTGGAAGGACAAATCAAAGGGGGGGTTCCTCTTCAGAAGAAACAATGGCTACTCACCAAGGTAAAACACACACTAAGTCTAATATTCCTACTAACTCTTCTTCTCAAAGTAGGGATATCAAGTGCTTTAAATGTTTGGGAAGAGGTCATATTGCTTCTCAATGTCCAAACAAGAAGATCATGGTAATTAAAGATAATGGAAACATCACTAGTGAAAAATCCTCTTCATCATCCCCTCAATCTAGTGAGGATGAAAGTGAATGTGAACCTTTGGCCCCAAAAGGGGATTTACTTATGGTGAGAAGATTGTTGGGAAGCCAAGCTAAGGAGAATGATGAAACTCAAAGAGAAAACATCTTCCATACAAGGTGTCTCATTCAAGGGAAGGTGTGCTCCATGATTATCGATAGTGGGAGTTGCACAAATGTGGCTAGCAGTAGATTGGTTTCCAAACTCAACCTAAAGACTACTCCCCACCCACAACCTTACCAGCTACAATGGCTTAGTGAAGATGGTGAAATTGTAGTGAACCAACAAGTTGTGATTGGCTTTTCTATTGGGAAATATGAGGATAGCATTGTTTGTGATATAGTACCCATGGAGGCTGGTACATTCTTCTTGGTAGGCCTTGGAAATTTGATAGGAGAGTCCACCGTGATGGTTTGACTAACAAGTTTTTCTTTTGTACACAATGATCACAATGTTACACTTGTACCCTTGTCCCCAAGAGAGGTATGTGAAGATCAAGTGAAGTTGAGAATGAAAAGAGAACGAGAGAAAAGACTTGAAAGAGAGCAAAAGAGAGCATGAGGGAAAAGACTTAAAAGATAAAAATAGAGGGAAAAGGTATGGAGAAAAGTTGAGAGGTACTTTGCAAAAGAGAGTGAGGTAAAAATGGCATTGTTTTCAAAACAACCCATGTATACGCTTTTATGCAAAGAAACTTGCTCAAATTCTTATGCTTCTAATGTTCATTCTTTGCCTAGTGGTATTGAATCAATTGAGCAGGAACTTGGGGATGTGTTTCCAAAGGAGATACCCCACAAACCACCACCTTTGAGGGGAATTGAGCATCACATTGACCTCATTCCTACTGCATCTCTACCCAATAAGCCACCCTATAGGAGCATTGTCCATAACACCAAGTTCGTTAGCCACTTTTGGAGGACTTTTTGGAACAAGCTTGGGACAAAACTTCTTTTCTCTACTAATTGTCATCCACAAACAGATGGACAAACTGAGGATGGTAAAGCTAAGGCTGATTATGTGGGGAAGCTCCATGAACAAATTAAAGCTCAGATTAAGAAGAAAGTGGAGCATTATGCCCAACATGCAAACAAGGGAGGAAGACACTTGTATTTGAACCTGGTGATTGGGTGTGGTTTCATATGAGCAAGGAGAGATTTCCTGCACAAGGTGAAGAAGATCTCAATTCGAGGACGAATTCACTTAAAGAAGGAGGGAATGATGAGAATCAAGAGGGGACCATAGCCAAGAGGTGGAAGATATTGAGCCCAAGTTGATCCACTTGATTAAAATAATATTTAGGGTCTATTAGTTAAGCTTTGGGCTTGTTTGCTTAGATCTTTTAGGTTTTCTTTATATTTTAGGACTTGTTTTCTTTATATTTTGGGCATTGTTGGCTTTTATTAGTTTAGAGATATTTTGGGCGCCTTTAGTGTTATTTAATTGTTTTAATTAGGTATTTATTGGACTTAACTAGCTATGAGCCCATTACATCTTTTAGTGAGCTTTTATAATGTGTGACCTACTCATAAAACAGTTAGTTTTGATTTTGAATAGAATTGGGGATTTTCCTCTTTGAGAGAGCTTTTGTGCCTCTTTAGGGTTCTTGAGTGAACCATTGGCTTTGATCTTATCAAGGGCTTCCTTACTCTTGTGGCGATCTTCACTAGGCTTATCATTCTAGTTGAGATTGTGGTGCCTTTCTTCATCTTCTTTCTTTATTCCATCTTTTTTTCTTTTATTTGGGTTCGTTCTTGGTTCCAAATCTAAGGTTGATCATTGTTTTGTTTGTCTCCAACCCTAACAAGATCTATTTTAGGATTCATGGCAATATGGACTCATCACATAGGGTGGTACCACTTTGATATCATATTAAAATTTTAGTGTATAGGATAACGAATGCATTACATAATAGGATATTAGATTGACACAAACAAAGTGCATTATGATGTTATACATAATACCAACTCAAAGGCCCTTTTTATATCAATAATTAAGTCAAACACTAGCAAGCACAATCTCAGGCCATTACTACGATTATACTACTAACACTAATTAAATAAGGAAACAAAATAAAAAATATAATGAAATTGGGAAATAACTCCTAAGATTGCTCCCTCGATTGGATGACTAATGGATTCGACTACAATATATTCGAAAGATGAGGTAAAATATTCAAAATCATTCAAAGGTGCAAAAAGATATTACGAGATATCTAAAAGATATTCTAACAGGATAAAAATTAATAACATATCTTTAGACTTTATCCAATTTGGCATCTATTCAAGTAGTTATTTTAAAGTGCAAGTTATGATTAGTCTTGCTCATTACCTCATCTTCATCTTGAGTTTCTACTTCAACGTCAGAGGACGGGAAGCCCACACAAAGAAGTGCATAGCCCTGAATTGAAACAAAATTCACACACATTTGTTCAGCTCAGCAATAAAAGACAATGGAATTTTCCAGCGGCAGTAGCAACAATAACAACAACAACAATAATAATAACAACTATCATTGTTATATCATGTTCCCCACAGTTTTAACTACTATTAGTGGAAAAGGAATATTTATAGCAAATGGCATTAAACTAACCATAAGTTGGAAAACATCTTTGTTCTGTTGTATGTATAAACTATAAAATCTAATATAATCTGTTTGTTTGGGGGCCACTGAATAAAAACACCGACACAGAAAACAAAATGCGAACTATACATACAATCACAACAGGAATATAGTAGAAAGAAGAGTACAGTAGATTACTTCTAAATTGATCTCTTATTTTGAAAAGGTAAATCCTTTCCAATTCTCATTTTTTTTAATTACTGGAATGAACCAGAAAAGTAAAGCTTCTATTCTTTTGGCTTTCCTAAAAATTTTAATGCAAGTAAAGGTAATATTGGAAAAGGATAAACAGCAGAAGAAAAATATTTTGTCTGGAATAATGTATAGGATCCTATTAATTGAGTGGCCTGTATAAAAGTACAAGTTCATAGTTGTTACCAGTGATTTTTATTTTCGATTTTGACTTGTAATTAAAAGTAATAAAATAATTAAGGAAAACAATAAGTACAAGATTAGCACTTTGGCACTATGACATAGAAAGACAAGACTTTCACAGTTTCACATTGTCCTCTTATTTGCCAAATGGATATGGTACAATTATAGACAGGCTAGACATACTAAACTACTAATGCATTTGGCATTAGCATGTCGAAACTTGAACAAAGTAAACAGTTCTATACCACCACTTCTTCCTCCTCTATAGTAACATGCATAAAACTAAATTGTTTATCATGCTCGATATCTTCTTTTCCTCTTAAAATTTAGAATAAAAATGAAAAAAGAAAAGAATTTTGATTTTCTTCTTTTGGCATCAATCGCCGATGGTTCATGAGAAAATCATTGAGTACAAAGTATTCCATCACAAAAACATGCTTTGGTACTCAAATCAAAATTACCAATTCAAGCATAGAAATTTTAAAAAATATATACAACATAGAATAAAGATAGTAACACGTGCCTTCTCTCTCAATTCCGCAGATATTCCAAGTGCCTCTGGCTGTCTAATCTGACCATTCTTTATACGTACAGCACAACTAGTACAACAACCTGCCATATAAGGTTTCACAGAAGTAAAAAGTATCAGGAAGCTAGCAATAGCATCACAGATGACAGACCCAACAGATTTCAATCTGGATTGCAATAGAGGCAGCAGAGAAAACATGTATGAAGGATGCATCGTGTGATCTGCAAAGGAAACTTCAATAAACAATTACCATATTGTCTTTGTTCCCAATAGGAGGTAAAAAAAAAAAAAAACTTACAATAGTTTACAGTGATAATCTTTTTATGATCTGTATCGTAAATAATTCCCAGGAAAAATGGAATCTATCATCAGGAAAGGCCATTGCTATTAATATAGTTATAAAACCAAAAACGATAGGTTCATAAAATTCTTCTGATGACTTCCAAAAACCTAATATAGAATACTATATTTAGAGATCTTGAAGCATAAAAATTTCTCTCCAAGGATACGTAAAAATGTCAAATTTGATACTATAACATCCCTATTTGATAGCTATATGCTCAGTTGTGCAGATTTAAAATAATCAAGATAATGAAACCCCCATTTAATCTAATCTAATGATATACAATCCCAATTCTCTCTAATGGGTAAATGGCGAAATCTTAATATTAAGATCACTTGAGAAATTGAGGGCCTCCTTTAGGAAACTACAATGCAGGTTCAGGCAGGTAGCAACAACACAAGATAACAGAGTAAATCTAGATTATGAATGTGAGTGTGAGAGAGAGAATGTGCTTCTGTGAGAAAATGACAACTGTTACAAACAAATAGGATTACAGTAAGTACCATGCCTGCAGGCGAATGGAAGGGTAATGTTCTGGGACTCAGCAGTGTGTAATATATACTGGTCCTGCATGTTATAAATAATAGTCACATTCACATACAAATTTTCTAAATAATTTTCAATAGAATTTATTATAATAATAATAATAATAATAATAAACACAAGGACCATGAGTTTCCTTTCCTTTTGAATCACATGATAAAAAATCAACACTTCAACAGTCATCAAAATGAAGAAAAGAGATTAAGATAAGTAGGAAAAGCTATAGTTAAATAGCATGTTGCTGCAACAGGGAAGGGAACAGGACATCGATGACAATCGTGGGATGGGATCATACCTCAGGTACAACGAACTCGTGAACAATTCCTTTTTGTCTGTCGTGGACTGTAACCTTATGGGTTGGGACATCAACAGACGGAGGCTGGTAATCGGTTCCACCCGTCAGCCCCACCGACGTTCGGAGCTCCGCCGCCGATGCCGCTGTCGTACGGAGGCATTTGGAAGGAAAAGATTGCGTAAATGGAATGCTGCAACTTCCGGGAATTCGAAGAAGGGGGAGTGCCATGTTCTTCTTCTTCTTCAAGTCCTGATAAACACACACTGACCGGATAACGAGTGCGATTTCAGGAACCACGCGCGCTCTCAACGAACCGTTAGATTCTATATCAACCACAGCTCGACACGTGTACGGTCATCCTATCTAGTCCAGGAACTTCGCCTTACAAGTATTTTTTGCACGTGGAGTGTGTTTGACTTGCCATTTCAGCTAGCTGAAAGTTGAAAATAACAGCTGAAATCATTTGAGCAGTGTTTGGGAAGGTAGCTTTTTTGATAGCTATAAGTTTTTCTTAGAAAGCTACATGGGGTAGCTTTTTTAAAAAAAACTCCAATTTTCAGCTACTAGCTGAAAATTAATTACAAGTTTAACCATCAACCACCTCCACTTATCATTATTTAATAATTAATGTTGTCTTTAAATGTCATTTTACCATTTTCAACTAGTTTTACCAAACGCATTCAATAGTTTTTTAGTTTTCAGCTAACTTTAAGCTTTCAACGAGTTTTTCAGCTTTCAGTTAGCTTTTCAGCTAGTTTTAGCAATCACACTCGTAGTTCTTTGCACTTTTCTTGTTTTTTCTATCACTGTAGTCTTCAAACATGTGTTTTTTTGTTATTTTTTATTTTGTGACATGTTGAGTGATATTATATCACAGTGTTTATTATAATAGTGTTTAATTTGATACAAAATGACGTGATTTTATCAAATTTATAGTTTGAAATTATTCAATTCTAACCGTCGTGTGCTTCATTATTCTCTTTTTTTCTCTCTTCTTTTCGTTTTATCATTTGAAGGTCTCGATCCCAATGATGTTATTTTTGTGCCTCATAGCAAATAGTATGACACAATGTCACTAAATGTGACACGTTATAAAAAAAATTAACAAGAAACATTTAATTGGACTATATTGACATAAAAAAACAAGAAGTGAGAGATTATACTGCGTGTTTCTATTTCTTAGGAACTAAACTGCATGGCACCAAAAAAGTCAATGACGGATTTGCTAGTTTACTCTAAGATTTACTTATATTTTAGTCGATTATAGGTGGGTCTTTTTCTATTTATATTTAAGTTTGGAGAGAGTATTTTAACAACAACAACAACAACAACAACAACAACAACAACAATAATAATAATAATAATAATAATAATAATAATAATAATAATAATAATAATAATTCTCCATTTTAAGTAGGAATGGAAATGGATCATGGGTTAAGACCATCTACAAAGGGAGATACTAGTTGAGTGGGTTAAGACCATCTAGAAAGGGAGATACTAGTTGAGTTCTTAAAATTAAGAAGTCAAATGGATCATGGGTTACAAAGGGAGATACTAGTCGAGTTCTTAAAATTAAGAAGTCAATTAAGCTTACAAATTCTATAAACCTAAATATTTCAAAAGTCAATAAATATATGATTTTAATATTTTATAATAATATTATTTATAAGAGAAAAAATGTGTTTTTTCCATAAACCCTAAATATAAGAAACATAATACTATTTTGAATTGTATTAATTGTAAAGTTACTTTTATACTCTTAATTTATTATTGTGGGCAGCATCAATGGTGCGGTTTAGGTGCAAGCGACAACGGGGATTGAAGAAAGGAAGCGGGAGAAAGAGTGACCAGAGAGTGACCACCACGCCACCACTAGTGCACTGTCGCGCGCCATCTCCCTTGTTTTGCACCACGCGCCACCTCCACAAGCCTGTAGTCTTTGTACTGCCGCATCGTGCCGTTGCCTTCACTGTCCTCCTTTGTCAACCATCATGTCATGGCCTCCCTATAACAAGCCAATAAGACTCTAATCTGAAAGAGTAAAATAGGGTAGGAAAAAGAGTGGAAGAGAAATTTATGGACAAAAACAATGCAGTGTGACGGCTCTGTTAGGGCTAAAAATTTGTCAAGATTGAAGAGTGAAACAGGGGCTATTGTTTCCTTTTAATATTAGTAACGTATCCTCGGGTCGGGTTGGGTCATTCATTTTTAAATGTAGCCCAACATGATACCCAACTTGAAGGTTATGTTACATAAAAATAAATCGAATCGACCCATAAATCCAACCAACCTGTATATTTGCACTCGATTTGGGTTGGGTCGATCAGGTTCGCGGATCGACCCAAACCCGCTTACACCCCTAGCTATCTCCCCATGTCCGACTATCAATGTGAAGTCCTTTAATTATTTAACACAACTCTGACTCAATTACATCTAAACTCTCAGGGTTTTATCAGAGGCATACATCGACATTTTACCAACTACTTCTTTTACTTTTTTCAAGTTAAGTTTAATTGTTCCTTGGGTTGTATTCCTATTAGTAGCCAACCTCGACAAGAATCCTTGAACCTTTCACGACATCTTATAAATATTTCAAAGATAAATAATTTTGAGTGTCATCCAAGCAGAACCAACTTACTTTCTTTTTGAATAAACAAAGAGATCACAAATTTCCCATATATTGGTCTCCCAAACCAGTCCAAATAGAGTTCATTTTCTTTGGATGATAGGTTGAGTTGGAGAGTTTGGAAGAACTTGTTCCTTTGAAGTGTGCATCTCTAATCGATCTGAGGGATAACACCATGGTGCTTATGGACCAAATCTTGCACTGTTGGATTACCATTATTCTAAGATTTAGTCTTTTCCATTTTAAAAGCAACACTCTTGTGGAAATTTGGAAAAAGTTTTACCAGCTAAATTCTTACAAAGCTAAACTTGGTTAGCCTAATTGAGAGACTCTAATTAGATGACATAAAGTACGTTGCCTTTGGTATAAAGAGTATCATCCTTTTGCTTCAAACCTTCATGCTCTTATATATAGTGGCTTGAGTATTGATGGATAGCCATAATGTTGTTAAGGATAATCCTTTCACTGGATTTTATGGCAGAAATTCCTCCATCTAACAAATTTTCTAACCTCATGGATTAAGGCTCTGTTTGGCAGAGGAGAGAAAATGAGAGAACGAAAAATAAAAGGAAAGAAAAAGGAAGGAAGAGAAAATAAAAGAAAAATGGAAAGATTTTTGAGTTGTTTGGTTTGAGTAAAAAGAAGTAAAAAAGTGAGGGAAAGGAAAATGAGTGTAGTATATAATTACCCATTTACCCTTCTATTAGAAATATTTATAATTTCTTTTATTATTATTATTATTATTTATTTTTATTTTAGTATTGTTATTATTATTATTATTTTTTATTGTTATTTCTTTTTAAACGTAAAATAAAAGATAAAAGAAGACAAAAAAAAAATTAGAAGGCCCCCCTCCTGCATCTTCATCTTCTTCCTAGCGCAGGGGGTGGGTTCTGCAACTTCAATAAAGCTATCATGGCTCCCACCTCCTTTCAACTCAAATAATTAAAAATCATGCTGTGTAAGAGTTGTCCCAGCATCATCTCTCTATTTTCCACGGGCTACCTTCCTCCATCAACCATCGACCTTTGTTACAACAAAAAGAAAAATCTGAACAGTGAAATGAGAACCAAAAATAGAGGGAAATGCAAGAAAACAAGAGGGAGCCTTCATCGTTGTGATGATCATCCACCTTCTGCGCATCATGGACCGTCATCCATCAGAAAAATTGTGCAGGAAGAAAGATGGATTTTTGCATAATAAATTGAAAAGGGGTAAATGAGTCTTTAAGCTATATTACTCACTCACTTTTCATTTTCATGCCTGTTGCGAACGGAAAATTCAAGAGGCACTGTTCATGTACTATTTTTCTCACCCCTTCGTTTTCCTGCTGTCCCAAACGCCTCTCCTTCCGGTTTTCCAGCCAACTTCATCCCTCTAACTTCCATCCATCCAATTTATCCCAAAACAAACAGAGCCTAATTAAATGTCATTGATTGATGTTGTCATTAACAATTCCTTCAATGTCATGGTCGTGTGATTAATTCTCGCCTTGTAACATTTAGACCATATGCTACCAATATCATGGTCAAATGGTAAGAGACCTTTCACCCAATATGATTGAGGTATAGCTCGATTGAGATGCAAGGAAAATAACTGAGGTCCTAAATCCTAATCTAAAACTTGGCTAACCAAGGTATACCTTGGTGTTTAATAATACAACTAATAATAATAATAAACAGTATATTATTTATATTTATTTAAATAATTCAAGTTGTTAATTTCAAAGACTTTTTAGTTGATTTAAAACCTAATCTCTAAAATTAAATAGTCTTTAAAAAGATCTTAATTATGCAATATATATAGATATATAGACTTGGTTTAGCTTATTTAATATGAGACAAGAGCGAACTCCTAACAAACCGCCTAATTATTCTATTCTCCTCCTTCAATTCTTAACCTATCATGATCAAGTATTGATTTCTTTAAATAACCGGAAAGATAATTCAAAACTTACGCTTATTATTTTAAAAGGTGATAACTCCGGTACCATAAAAAAATTATGGGTACTGGTGCAGTCATGAGTTGTCATACTCTAGGATTTAATTCTTCCACCATTCTTGTCCATTATATTTGAGCTCTATTTTTTTTTTAAATATTTTATCTAAATTGTTTTTGGTAAGAGTCATTTTTCTTTACAATTTGAGATTGTTCATATAATTAAAATGGTATATTATGACTGATGTCGTTCTGCTCGTTGGTTAAGGGTTCACGATGGAAGACATTAGACTTGACAATCATCCTGCATTGGTAATTTTCGGAGTTGGTTTTTTGAACATGACTTAAATTGATTATCAATTGTTTTAGTTTTGTAAATTAAATATTTTTGTATTTTTAAATCTCTTTGTTTTGTATTAGGATTATGATCCATTTTCCATGGAATTTTATCGACTAATGCATTTTTAGATACAAAATAGAATTGAGATGAAAAGGGACGAACAATCATGAACAATAAAAAAATGATGATCAAATAGAAAAATAAATCACGCATATACACCTCTTTGTCAAAGAACCACCAGAGAAGAAATGACGACAAACACTGCTTCGAAAATTTGAATCGGGGTTCAAGAATTTGAATCTGGGTTTAAATAAAAACAAATTAATGTTGTTTTTTCAAAAATGATAAAAGTATTGGGGTCAAAATATGATTATTTTTTTTACAGTTGATGCGTTAAAAATTAAATTGTGTGTATCAATAAATTGATGACACCTATAAAATGTATCAATACCATAATTTATTAAATGTACAGTAGAATCTACCATTTTAAAATTGAGAAATGCTATAGTGTCATGAGGGCATTATTAAGGAACCAAAAATAGAAAGTTTTTATTGAAGTGTGTAGCATTTAATGTTACAGATGCAATCAATACTGTAATTTACAATAAGAACCTTCTGTTTATGGATCCTTAACCAGTGCCCTTAGGGCACTCGTTAGCAGGACCTTTAAAATTATACTACCTCATTAGTAACTCATGCTCTATTTATAAGAGAGAAAATGTGTTTTTATTTAGTCTTAAATATAAGAAAGATGGTATTATTTTGAATTATATTAATTATGAAGTCCATTTTATACCCTTAATTTGTTGTCCACTACTCACCTATTTCCTATAATAATGGATATATTATTCTATTTTCATTGACCAACTATTGGAGCATGAGTTACTATTTTAATGATGACTTTAATTAGGAGGAATTTTATCACTATTTTAATTATTTAATATTAATGATATGTTTGGAATAACATTTAAAATTATGGTATTCTTAATTACAATTAACTGATTTCAAGGCATTTTCTTGATCTTGATGATTTGGTCCTACATTTCTTATAAATTGGACCGAAGATAGTATTATTCTAAAGATATACTCCCTACATTTTAATTATTTATCGTTTTTAGTAAAAAAAAATTCTTTCCATTTTAATTGTCTTTCTCTAGTTTCAATGTATCATTATTTCTCTTTTTTCCATTTTTACCCCAAATAATTTTTATGAAAAAAAAAGAGTTTTCAAAATTAGGCTTCACATTTAAGAGTATTAGTGCACCTTAAATTTAATGCAATTAAAAAAATAAACATGGATAATTTAGTCAAATTGTTATATCCATTGAGTCACTTATTGTTTTTCTTAGTATGTGTGAGTAAAACTTAAATAACATAAATTAAAATAGAGGGAGTAATTACTTATTAGAGAAAGTTCTTACATATATACTACTATACTACTACTACAATATAAATAGACTATTTTACTCAAACATGGAGATTAAGAAAATATTATTTTAATACATTTATGTTTTTTAAAAATTTTTAACTGTCAAATTTACCCCTATTTAAAGTTAAACTCTATTTAATTCTCTATATTAACAAAATCTTAAAAACTACAAAAGTTCATTAATTATAAAAGAAAAGGGTGAAAGAAAAACTAATAAATACTTCTAAACTTTGTAAATGATCTTATAAAAAGGACCGGGTAAAAATATCTTATATAAAAATTTATTTTATAATATTACATACTATATTATGTGTGAGGATTCTCTTTTGGCCATGTTGCCTTCTCCCGAATGATATAGTTATGAAATAGTTACGAATTAGCTACAATTGATTTGAATTACCTAATGATTCCATAGTTATTCTGTAACTAATATTGGTTGGAGAGGCCGAAGGGAGAGGAGAGGATCCGGGTCCCAATATTGTTTGAGTGAGAAAACCAAATGATAAAAATTTCAATAGAAAAATAAGAGAAGAAAGGAAAAAGAGGGAAACATTACAATTATTTTCTTGTTTTGTATATAAGAGCAGGAGAAAATATATAAAATTAATTTATTATTGTACTTTTTTAAAAAATAAAAAATACTAACTAATATATAATATGAACTAATATGAAAACTTTATAACTAAAGGTTGCATAACGTGAAAATATAAAAAACATGAAATAATATTAGTAACTGAAGATTATTAAAAACAATATATATAAAGATCGTTTAAAAAACAATGAAAGATATTTTAAATAACACAGTTGATAATTTTTTTTGTTTTCTTTTTAAAATATTTACGTAGATATATAATTGATTGACTAAGCCCCGAAAAGGATTGCTCCTGATAATAAGGAATACTCATAATTAACACCAAAAATATTATGGGAATCGATGGGTTCTATTCATAATCTTATAGTTATGGATTATTGTTCTCGTCCTGCAACATAGTACCATTGCAAAAATCCCACACATTTTTTTTCTTTTTGCACGCCCTTTTTTCTTTTCACACCCCTTTTCTTAATTTTTTAAAACTGTTTTTTACCTTTTTCTTTTATTAAAAAAATATTTTTTATTTTTTATTATATTTATTTTTATTTATTTATCTCATCAAATAAAAATATAGATCAAGAAAATACAATTAAATGATCATATAAAAATTATATTAATTAATATGAGGTTAATTATGTGTCCCGAAACGGTGAATATATTAAAAAATGAGGTTAATAGTGTTTCCGTTTGTGATTAACAAAGTAGGATTTTTGGTTAATTGCAACTCCTGTTAACACGAGATTAATTATATGGCTAGAAACGGTGAATATATTTGTAAATGAGGTTTTTTTACAACAATTTGTAAATAAGGTTAATGGTGTATACATTGGTGACTAAAAGAGTGAGATATTTGATTAATTGAATTTGTGAGGTTAATTGTGTGCACATAAACAGTGAATGCAATGGTATATTTGGTTAATTTTGTGTCCAAAACGAAGATCATATTTTTAAATAAGATTAATGAAGTATACATTAATGGTCAACAGAGTGAGATATTTGGTTAATTGAATTTGTGAGGTTAATTGTGTGCACCTAAATGGTGAATAAAGTGGTATATTTGGTTAATAAATTAGAAAATAAATAAAAACTATTTAAAAAAAAACCGCACAGAGTGCGGTACGTAGATCAGCGCTGTATAGTTATATATGATATCTCTATTTTTCTTTTCTGTGAACGTGGCAGCCCGTCAATAGGAATAGCCCTGCATGTTGAACAAGTGGTGCGGTGCCCAACGTGCCGTTCCTTGGAGCCTTTGAGGGTTTTGTCTTCTGCTCTGTTCTTCCTTACCCAAAACCCAGCAACTGCATATAAATTGCCCGTCACATGAATGATACTCAGTTACGTACTTAATTTGAACACTTAATAGAGGGAAACAGAAGACAAACATAAAGATGCAATCTTCAAAGGAGAAGCTGAAAAACGTCGCTAGTGCTGCCAAGGAGCATGTCGACGTCTATAAAGCCAAAATAGACGAGAAGGTCTGCTTTTCTATTTTTACACATAAATTTTCAGTATATATGTTTGATTTTTTGTTTGAAATTCGTAAATTATATATTTGCAGACAACAATTGAAAATTTCAAATCATGTTTTGAATTAAAATTATAAGGGACAAGATTTTATCAAAGTATGACGTCGTTGAGTATCTCAAATGAATTGAGGAGATGTTTGTGGTAAGGGGTGACATGAAGCAAAAACCATTTTATATATTTATATATTAATAAATTTTTGGTAATTCACTTTGGGATTTGTGGTGTGTTTACGTTTCGATCCCAAGCTTACTTTGCATTTACCCATATCTATGAACCCATATCTATGTTTGAAACCACGTGGAATAAATCGAAAGCACACTTGGTGTTTGATTTGACTTTGAAGTTGAAATTGATGTGTTTAATAAGTGTTTGATTTGAAGTTAAAATTGAAATTGATGTGTTTGATGTGTTTAATTTGACGTTAAAATTGATTAACAACTAAAGTTTGGATTTTTTAATATAATTATTTTTAGTGTTAAAAATCTATTTTAAACAAGAAGCAAAATATTGGGGGTACAAAAGCTAGTTAGAAACGCACTTTAATGCACCTTTAGTATCACATTTTTGTAATGCATTTTCTAATATCTGGGGTGTTAGCATCAATATCTGTTATATATGTATGTATTACAAGGAAAGGCTGGGATTTAAATTGTACGAAATAAATAAAAAAGTGATGTTATGGGGTTGAATTGAATAATGGATGCAGGCAGAGAAAGCAACGGCAAGAACAGAGGAAGAGAAAGTGATAGCCCATGAGCGTGCAAAGGCTAAGGAAGCTAAAGCAAAGATGGAGCTGCATGAAGCTAAAGCCAGGCATGCTGCGGAGAAGCTAGGTGCTCACCAATCACATTATTATGGTCACCATAACGAACCTCCACCACTTGGCCTTGGGGCTCACCAGCCACTTGGGTCAGTTCCCAAGCCCGGATCCACTTACCCAACTTATCCACTAGGAGGAACCCCTCCCGGGAACAAGCATATATAGATCTGTATTTCATTGTAGCTTTTTCCCCCTTCTTGTCGTGTAATTGGAGTGCGTTTCGCTTGCAGACATGGAACACGATCGAGGGGTCTGTTTTTTTATCTGAATCTTTCTATGTATTTGAGGATATGACTTGCATCTTTTGATTTCAGTGAATGTTTCCCCCTTGGTAATTCAATGATCTTTAAATTTCTAGATGGTATGATAACGTGCCATCATTCATTATAAGGTCCATTCCTCTGTATCTTAATTCTGACTATATATGTATATTTACAAACAGTTAAGGCAATATAGGTAGAGAAGAACGGAAGATCAATAGAACAGAGTATCATCATGTCATTTTAATAACTTTAATAAGTGTACATGTTGCACTCCTTCTACCTTATTTCTTCTAAGTAAGGTAACACGTGGTTTAAGTATGGTGGTTTAAGTATAAAATCATGGACTATATACCCCACCTATGACAAAGAGTTTTATGCTTTGTGAGGACATTTTAAACATGGCAACGTTATCTCCTACCAAAGGAGTTCGTGATACATAGTGATCATGAATCCCGGAGGTATATTAAAGGATAAGGGAAGCTTAATAAAAGATATGTCAAATGGGTAAAATTTCTTGAACAATTTCCCTAAGAAAGGTAAAATCAACATTGTGGCTGATGCTTTCATGAAGGTAAAGTTTATTAGCTACATTATATGCAAAACTTGGGTTTGAAAGTCTTAAAGACATATATGTGCATGATATCTTCTTTGTTGAAAAATATAAGGCGTGTGAACAACCAACAAAGGATGGTTTCTTTACGCATCAAGGGTTTCTCTTTAAGGGGAACAAGATGTGTTCCTCAAAGCTCCATTAGGGACTTGCTAGTTAAGGAAGCCATGAGGGAGTGCTTATGGGACACTTTGGTGTTCCCAAAACTTTAGAGGTTTTACAAGAGCATTTTTATTGGCCACATATGAATTTGCAAGTTAAGTCATATTGTAGGAAGTGTTAAAAATGTAAGAGTGCCAAATTGTAACATCCTAAATTTTATTAGGATAAATATTAATTAAAATTAAGTAAATAAGTAGAGGAATTAATTAATTAAATAGGTGAATAAATAATAGGATTAATATTATTAGTAGTTTTAATCCATAAAGATAGTTTAAAATTTAAAAGAAAATAAGGGGTTGAGGATGGGCACAAGCCCAATTTGACATTTTAGTAAAAGGGGGGGGTTAATAGATCACCCTAATCCTTATTCGTATTATCGTCAGAAAGCGAAGAGCCAAGGAGGGGAGAAACCACATCTCAAGAGGAAGTTACTACCGAGTAACCAAGCATCAAGGATTGTTGCAGTTGATCTTCACTCCCAGGTAACAGGGGGAAAATGGTGTTCCTTGTATGTGCATGTAAGGGGTTATTGGGTAGTGGTGGGCGACCATAAGACCCATCTAAAGATTTAAATTTGATGGAATCTATGTTGATGTGATTAATAATGATGAAAACTGGGGATTGTTGATTGTTGTATGATTCTTGATGAATCTTGAGTGGATTGAATGGAATAATATGAATAGAGAAAAAGGGATTAATAAGGGTTTGATAATTTGGGGTTTTGATGGGAAAACCTTGAAAAAATTGTTAAAGATTAATATTCTTGTTGAGTTTGATGAGTATAATTACATATAGATGCTATTTTGATGAAAAGGGATGATTAGAGATTGATTAGAGGTGTTTGGAAGTGGTTGAGATCGCAAGATTTGCGATCTGCGTCGCGAGTAATCGATTACCAGGAGTGGTAATCGATTACCAGTTAGTTCTGGGCAACCCAGAAGTGCTGTTTGTGCGTGGGTAATCGATTACAGGGTTGTGGTAATCGATTACCAGAGAGTTTGTTTACAGGTAATCGATTATAGAAGTGTTGTAATCGATTACCAGTGTGTTTGCTTGCAGGTAATCGATTATAAGGGTGTTGTAATCGATTACCAGAGACTTTGTTGGTAGGTAATCGATTACAGGAGGTGTGTAATCGATTACCAGAGTGATTTTGGTGATCTTAATGATTGATGATAGTTTCTATACCTGAATTTTTGTATGATAATAATGATATGAGTGTGGCCTTGATGAAAGATGATTATTATGATGATAATAATGATGATGATTAATATTGTTGATAATGATGTATGATGTGGATGATAGATGATGATAATAATGTGATGATTAATGTTGTTGATAATGATGTATGATGTGGATGATAGATGATGATAATAATGTGATGATTAATGTTGTTGATGATGATGTTATGTTGTTGAGGATGATATATTTAATCTTATGATGTTGTTCATGCATTGAGCATGTGAGTTGTGGTACTTGAGATGCACAAGCCTAGTGAGAGGTGAGTGTACTCGGGGAGTTGATGTACTCGGGGTGCATAAGCTTAGAGAGAGGTGAGTGTAACTCGGGGAGTTGTCGTACTCGTGATGCACGAACCTAGTGAGAGGTGAGTGCAGCGCGGGGAGTTATGGTACTCGAATTGCATGAGCCTAGAGAGAGGCGAGTGTAATTCGGGGAGTTGTGGTACTCGAATTACATGAGCCTAGAGAGAGGCGAGTGTAATTCAAGGAGTTGTGGTACTCGGATTGCATGAGCCTAGAGAGAGGCGAGTGTAATTCGGGGAGTTGCTAATGATGAATAAATACATGATGCATATAATTGTGTGAATAATGTCATTGTACTCGATTACATGAGCCTAGAGAGAGGCGAGTGTAGTTCGGGGAGTTGTTAACGTTGGATGAATATATGACGCTTATGAAAAGATTGTGAAATGATGTTGGAATGTTGTGAGTTGATTGATGAATGATTATGTGTAATAGATGAATATGATGTTTTGTTATGTGTGTTGAGGTTAGGGTAGCCTCCTATGTGTATGTATGATTTAGAGCTCTTTCCTCACCGTTACTGTTGTTGTTTCAGGTGATGATGATGACACATTTGGTGTCGAGTTTTGATTAACGGGAGTGTTGCTCTGGTACATGTGACATCAGGGCATATTAATGGGGTGTTTCCTTTATGTTTATTTAGGAGATTTTTATAAATCGCTTTGGATGCCTTGCACGACGAGTAGGTTGTTTAACTATTTTATTTTTTAGAGATTCCGCTGCTTAAGTATTTGAGTACATTTGAATTCTATTTCTATTATTCTTATTGTTTCAAAGTAATGAGGTTTTAATAAAGATTTATGTGGATCTTTTTTACCCAATGTGATCTTGTTATTTTCGAAAGTCTTCCACTACGTTATGTTATAAGAGTTGGGGTAGAAGGGTGTCACATTAGTTGATATCAGAGCAGGTCGGTTCACCGGCCTTGAGTTATGAGTTTACTATGTTTTTATGTGCTAATGTTTTGTGTGATTGAAATGATTGTATTATTTGTTTGATTGAATTGATTGTATGACTTATTACTTTCTGTGAACCAGAAGAGTAATGGCTAGTGGGAGGAATGATAGAGCGATGGCGGATGCCTTGATGGCCATGACACAGGCTGTTGGTAACCTAAACCAACATCACGAGACAGATTGGCTGGCACGGTTCCAGAGGAACCATCCACCTACATTTCGTGGGGGTGACGACCCCGATGGAGCTTCCGATTGGATATTTGAGGTCGAGAAGATCTTCAGAGCGATGGATTGTCCGATGGTTCAAAAGGTGACGCTAGCTGCATTTATGCTATCAGGAGATGCAGGATTCTGGTGGCAGGGCACATATCAGAGGACGATTGATGAAGGCACCGCGTTGAGCTGGGACAACTTCAAGAAGGCATTCCTCGAGAAGTATTTTCCACAAGATGGCCGTAATAACAAACAAATCGAGTTCCTCGAGTTGAAGCAAGGAGAAGGCACTGTGGCGGACTACGCATCCAAGTTTGAGGCACTAGTTCGTTTCTGTCCTACATATGAGGGAGCGACTAATGAAGAATCAAAGTGCGTGAAGTTTCTCAGTGGTCTTCGCCCAGAGATCAAGCAAGTATTCAACTACCAAGGAATGACGCGTTACCATGAGTTGGTCAACAAATGCAGAATTTATGATGAAGACAACAGGGCTAGAGCGGCACACTACAAGAGTGGAGGGCCTATGAGGAGTCAGAACAAATTCCAACCAGCTAGCAAGGGCAAACCGTATTCTCGTACAACGGGAGGCAACGCAGGCTCGGTGCAAAAGAAGAGTTATGTTCCAGCGGCTGGACAAGCATCCAAGGATGGGAGTGTGATATCTACTACTCCCAATACTTGTTTCAAATGCGGAAAGGAGGGACATAAGGCAAATCAATGCGGGGATGCAGAATTCACCTGCTTTATATGCAAGGAGAAGGGGCACATTGCTCGTGATTGCCCTCAAAAGAAGAAAGGGACTACAACGGGGAATGGAGATGCGAGTGCAAGTGCCAGTAAACCCAAAGCTACTGGGAGAGTCTTTGCCTTGAGTGGTACTGAAGCTGCTCAATCTGATGACTTGATCCAAGGTACGGGTTTCATTGCGGGTAATCCTTTAGTGATTTTATTTGATTCTGGTGCGACTCATTCTTTCATATCACATGCTTGTATGTCTAAGCTTAAATTGCCTGTTTCTTCTTTGCCTTTTTTATTGAGTGTGGAAACGCCAGCTAGTGGGTCAGTTTCTACTTCTAATGTGTGTTTAAACTGTTCTATTTCTGTTAACGATCGAAACTTCCTAGTTGATTTGATTTGTTTGCCTCTAAGTCAACTAGATATTATTCTTGGTATGGACTGGTTATCTTCCAATCATGTCCTTCTAAACTGTGCTGATAAATCTATTGTATTTGATCACCCTGTTGAGAGTAAGAATAAAGACTTTATGACTGCCAATCAGGTAAAGGCGTCTCTAAGGGAAGATGCCCAGGTTTACATGCTTTTAGCTTCTTTGAAATCTGATAGTAGCGCTGTAGTGAGTGAGATACGTGTAGTGTGTGAGTACCCGGAAGTATTTGCTGATAATGTGTCTAGCTTACCCCCTGAGAGAGAGATAGAGTTTGCTATAGACTTAGTACCGGGGATGGGACCCATTTCAACTGCACCTTATAGGATGTCACCCATAGAGCTAACAGAACTTAAGAAGCAATTAGAAGACCTATTAGAGAAGAAATTTATAAGGCCTAGTGTCTCACCCTGGGGAGCGCCTGTCTTGTTTGTTAAGAAGAAAGATGGTAGCATGAGGTTATGTACAGAATACCGCCAGCTAAATAAGGTAACCATTAAGAATAGATATCCTTTGCCTAGGATAGATGACTTGATGGATCAGCTAGTGGGGGCATGTGTGTTTAGCAAAATAGATCTTAGATCAGGCTATCATCAGATTAGAGTTAAGGAAGAGGATATACCTAAGACTGCTTTTAGAACTAGGTATGGACACTGAGTATCTGGTAATGCCTTTCGGTGTGACGAATGCTCTTGCGATTTTTATGGATTATATGAACAAGAATTTTCACCCTTATTTGGATAAATTCGTAGTTGTCTTCATAGATGATATATTAATTTATTCCAAAACTAAGGAGGAGCATGAAGAACATCTAAAGGTAGTGCTTCAGGTTTTTAAGGAGAAACAACTGTATGCTAAGATGTCCAAGTGTGAGTTTTGGTTAGAAGAAGTAAGTTTCTTAGGCCATGTAATTTCTAAGGGAGGTATAGGCGTAGATCCTTCTAAGGTAGAAGCCGTGCTTAAGTGGGAGGCTCCTAAGTCTGTGAGTGAGATTAGAAGTTTCCTTGGGTTGGCTGGGTACTATAGGAGATTCATAGAAGGGTTTTCTAAGTTAGCTTTGCCTTTGACCGAGTTGACTAGGAAGGGAGTTGCCTATGTGTGGAACAGTAAGTGCGAGACTAGTTTCCAAACCCTTAAGGAGAAGTTGACTAGTGCACCAGTGTTAGTATTACCTGACCTTAGCAAATCCTTTGTAGTATACTGTGTTGCCTCTAAGATGGGTTTAGGTGGGGTGTTGATGCAAGAAGGTAAAGTAGTAGCCTATGCTTTTAGGCAATTGAAAATTCATGAGAGAAACTACCCTACCCATGACCTAGAGCTAACGGCCGTAGTGTTTGTGTTGAAGATATGGAGGCATTATTTGTATGGTTCCAGGTTTGAGGTTTTTAGTGACCATAAGAGCCTTAGATATTGGTTTGACCAGAAAGAGCTGAACATGAGGCAGAGGCGGTGGTTAGAGTTTCTTAAGGATTATGATTTTGAGTTGAGTTACCATCCCGGTAAGGCTAATGTAGTAGCTGATGCTTTAAGTATGAAGTCTATCCATGTTAGTTCCCTGATGATTAAGGAGATGGATCTTTTGACCCAGTTTAGAGATCTGAGTTTGGCTTGTGAAGTAACCTTTGTTAGTGTGAAGTTAGGAATGACTAGAGTAAGCAATGATTTGTTGAAGGATATTAGTAAGGCTCAGTTGGAGGACCCATTTTTGGTAAGTAGGCGAGAAGCTATAAAAGAAGGTGATGGTGGAAAGTTTGTGATAGGTACCGATGGGGTAGTGAGATTTAGAGATCGGGTGTGTGTGCCTAGTGAACCTAGCATTAAGCGTTTAGTGCTTGAAGAGGGTCATAGAAGTAAGCTTAGTTTCCATCCAGGATCGACTAAGATGTATCAAGACTTGAAGAAGGTGTTTTGGTGGCCTAGGATGAAGAGAGTCATAGAAGAGTTTGTGAGTGCTTGCTTAGTTTGCCAGAAGTCTAAGGTAGAACACCAGAAGCCTTCAGGACTACTCCAACCCTTAAGTATACCTGAGTGGAAGTGGGATAGTATTTCCATGGACTTTGTAGTTGCCTTGCCTAAGACTGTTAGAGGGTATGACTCTATTTGGGTTATTGTGGATAGGTTAACCAAGAGTGCACATTTTCTTCCCATTAACATTAAGTATTCCTTAGAGAAACTAGCTCAGTTGTACATCAGTGAGATTGTGAGGTTGCATGGCATACCATCTAGTATAGTTTCAGATAGAGATCCCAGGTTTACCTCTAGATTTTGGGAGAGTCTGCAGCAGGACTTGGGGACCCAGCTTAGGCTTAGTTCAGCTTATCACCCTCAGACTGATGGTCAGACCGAGAGAACCATTCAATCCTTAGAGGATTTGCTTAGAGATTGTGTGTTAGACCAAGGGGGAAGTTGGGATAGCTTTTTACCTTTGATAGAGTTTACCTATAACAATAGCTTTCACTCTAGCATAGGTATGGCGCCTTATGAGGCATTGTATGGTAGGAGGTGTAGAACCCCTTTGTGTTGGTGTGAGCCGGGTGAGAGTCTTGGATTAGGACCTGAGATAGTGCAGCAGACCATTGATAAGGTTAGGATAATCCAGGAGAGGATGAGGACAGTCCAGAGTAGACAGAAGAGCTATGCTGATAAGAGAAGGAAAGAGTTAGAATTCAAAGAAAGGGACCATGTATTCCTGAAAGTCACTCCGTGGACTGGGGTTGGTAGGGCATTAAAGTCTAGAAAGCTTACACCTCGATTCATTGGTCCTTACGAAATTCTTAAAAGAGTCGGCAATGTTGCCTACCAAATTGCTTTACCTCCGCACTTGTCCAATCTTCATAACGTTTTCCACGTTTCTCAACTCCAGAAATACGTTCACGATCCTTCGCATGTGATTGAGTCGGATCATCTTGAAGTTAAGGAAAACCTGACAATGGAAACCATGCCGGTGAGAGTTGAGGATCGGAGGGTGAAACAACTTCGAGGTAAAGAGATTCCTTTAGTTAAGGTGATCTAGGGAGGACCTACACCCGAGAGTGCTACTTGGGAACTTGAAGAGAAGATGAAGGAGTCCTATCCAGAGTTGTTCGCTTCAGGTAAAATTCGAGGAAGAATTTTCTTTTAGGAGGGGAGAGTTGTAACATCCTAAATTTTATTAAGATAAATATTAATTGAAATTAAGTAAATAAGTAGAGGAATTAATTAATTAAATAGGTGAATAAATAATAGGATTAATATTATTAGTAGTTTTAATCCATAGATAGTTTAAAATTTAAAAGAAAATAAGGGGTTGAGGATGGGCCCAAGCCCAATTAGACATTTTAGTAAAAGGGGGGGTTAATAGATCACCCTAATCCTTATTCGTATTATCGTCAGAAAGCGAAGAGCCAAGGAGGGGAGAAACCACATCTCAAGAGGAAGTTACTACCGAGTAACCAAGTATCAAGGATTGTTGCAGTTGATCTTCACTCCCAGGTAACGGGGGGAAAATGGTGTTCCTTGTATGTGCATGTAAGAGGTTATTGGATAGTGGTGGGCGACCATAAGACCCATCTAAGGATTTAAAATTGATGGAATCTATGTTGATGTGATTAATAATGATGAAAACTGGGGATTGTTGATTGTTGTATGATTCTTGATGAATCTTGAGTGGATTGAATGAAATAATATGAATAGAGAAAAAGGAATTAATAAGGGTTTGATAATTTGGGGTTTTGATGGGAAAACCTTGAAAAAATTGTTAAAGATTAATATTCTTGTTGAGTTTGATGAGTATAATTATGTATAGATGCTATTTTGATGAAAAGGGATGATTAGAGATTGATTAGAGGTGTTTGGAAGTGGTTGAGATCGCAAGATTTGCGATCTGTGTCGCGAGTAATCGATTACCAGTAGTGGTAATCGATTACCAGTGAGTTCTGGGCAACCCAGAAGTGCTGTTTGTGCGTGGGTAATCGATTACAGGGTTGTGGTAATCGATTACCAGAGAGTTTGTTTGCAGGTAATCGATTACAAAAGTGTTGTAATCGATTACCACTGTGTTTGCTTGCAGGTAATCGATTACAATGGTGTTGTAATCGATTACCAGAGACTTTGTTGGTAGGTAATCGATTACAGGAGGTGTGTAATCGATTACCAGAGTGATTTTGGTGATCTTAATGATTAATGATAGTTGCTATACCTGAATTTTTGTATGATAATAATGATATGAGTGTGGCCTTGATGAAAGATGATTAATATGATGATAATAATAATGATGATTAATGTTGTTGATAATGATGTATGATGTGGATGATAGATGATGATAATAATGTGATGATTAATGTTGTTGATAATGATGTATGATGTGGATGATAGATGATGATAATAATAATGTGATGATTAATGTTGTTGATGATGATGTTATGTTGTTGAGGATGATATATTTAATCTTATGATGTTGTTCATGCATTGAGCATGTGAGTTGTGGTACTCGAGATGCACAAGCCTAGTTAGAGGTGAGTGTACTTGGGGAGTTGATGTACTCGGGGTGCACAAGCCTAGAGAGAGGTGAGTGTAACTCGGGGAGTTGTCGTACTCGTGATGCACGAACCTAGTGAGAGGTGAGTGCAGCGCGGGGAGTTGTGATACTCGAATTGCATGAGCCTAGAGAGAGGCGAGTGTAATTCGGGGAGTTGTGGTACTCGAATTGCATGAGCCTAAAGAGAGGCGAGTGTAATTCGGGGAGTTGTGGTACTCGGATTGCATGAGCCTAGAGAGAGGCGAGTGTAATTCGGGGAGTTGCTAATGATGAATAAATACATGTTGCATATAATTGTGTGAATAATGTTGTTGTACTCGATTGCATGAGCCTAGAGAGAGGCGAGTGTAGTTCGGGGAGTTGTTAACGTTGGATGAATATATGACGCTTATGAAAAGATTGTGAAATGATGTTGGAATGTTGTGAGTTGATTGATGAATGATTATGTGTTATAGATGAATATGATGTTTTGCTATGTGTGTTGAGGTTAGGGTAGCCTCCTATGTGTATGTATGAGTTAGAGCTCTTTCCTCACCGTTACTGTTGTTGTTTCAGGTGATGATGACACATTTGGTGTCGAGTTTTGATTAACGGGAGTGTTGCTCTGGTACATGTGACATCAGGTCATATTAATGGGGTGTTTTCTTTATGTTTATTTAGGAGATTTTTATAAACCGCTTTGGATGCCTTGCACAGCGAGTAGGTTGTTTAACTATTTTATTTTTTAGAGATTCCGTTGCTTAAGTATTTGAGTACATTTGAATTATATTTCTATTATTCTTATTGTTTCAAAGTAATGAGGTTTTAATAAAGAGTTATGTGGACCTTTTTTACCCAATGTGATCTTGTTATTTTCGAAAGTCTTCCGCTACGTTATGTTATAAGAGTTGGGGTAGAAAGGTGTCACACAAATCAAAGGTAAATCCCTATGGTCTTTATACCCATTTCCTATCCATGAAGATCATTGACTAGATTTAAACATTGATTTTATTGTAGGCTTGCCCCTCGGACGCAACATGGAAAGGATTCTATCTTTGTGGTAGTGGATCTTTTTTTCTAAGATGTCACATTTCATTCCCTGCCAAAAGGTAAATAATGCACAAATAATTGTTGATCTAATCTTTAGAGAAGTAGTTCGTTTGCATGACATACATAAGAGCATAGTGTCTGAAAGAGATACTAAATTTCTTATTCATTTCTGGCACACACTATGGCATAAATTAGGCACCAAACTATTTTTCTCTACCACTTGTAACCCACAGACACTGAGGTAGTCAATAGGACCATAGGCACTTTATTAAGAATAGTGGTTCAAAAGAGTTTGAAATCTTAGGATACATATCTGCCTCATATATATAGTTTGCATACAATAGGACAAAACATCCATCTACCCTACATTCCCCATTTGAAGTAGTATATGGTTTTAATCCTCTAACTCCTCTTGATATTTTGCCTATGCCTAACCCAACTGTTGTTGAGAACAAGGATGCTACAGCCTAGGCGGAGTTCATTAAGAAACTACAAGCTCAAGTAAAAGAAAATATTGAGTGAAGAGTAGCTAGCCAAGCTAAAACTGCAATTAAAGGCAGAAGTAGGATTGTTTTTGAACCGGGTGATTGGTGATCGAGGTCGTACTCAATCAAATAATATGAATTAAAGTATAGTAGGATTGAATCAACCCAAAGTCGTCTCTCAAAGGAATTCAATAGCAATTTAGATAATCAGATTTCAGAACGCAGAACATCAGACCAGTTTTAAGGCACAATAACTTCAGATAGATCTTCATCACGGTAACTTCAGAACGTGTATTTCAGACAGGGTCTTTAGACTGGTGACTTCAAATCACCTACTTCAGACGCTACTTCAGAATATGTAATTTAGATCACTAACTTTGGACACAATCTTAAGAGTGCAGATTTTCAAAACATAACAGAAAACAGGGGTTTTGATGGTTGTTCAGGAACAACAATTTCGCAAGTAAGAAAGTAAGAGTAAAACATTGTAAGAAAACATATTCATTCGCTCGTTCATTCACAGTTGGATATTTCATCAGTTAATATGCATTGATTTCAAATTCTCAAACTGATGAGAATTAACCAATGAAGCGTTAATTAATTCATCAATTATCTCATTCAAGAACTAAGCGAACTTTCCAGAACTAAGTGAACTGGTATGAGATATCTAATCCTTTATCTTCTGAATTAAGCAAACATCAGGTTTTTTAGAATTAAGTAAACTAAACCAGAATTGTAGATGAAGAGCAGAGTTGGATTATCAACAAGCATTCAAATCCAATTCAAGATTCAAAACCTAGAGTTCTAAAGGAGATGATGAAACATAACCTGTTGGAGAAATTGAAATGCAAATTTGAATTAAAGTAAACCTCAAGATCCAATGCGAATTCACTTAAGGATAAATTCTCAAACGTTTATCCTTCCATGGAGGAAGAATAGAATATGAAAATTACAGAAGAAAAGAAGAAGAACGTAAATTGAAGAAGAGAAAAACCAAGAGTCTAAAACTAAAATCTGTAAAATGAGAGAAATCCCTCTAACAAAATTGTAACTACCACTATATATACAGCTCTTCTAAACTACAAGGTTAATGTGATTAAAATGACAATTGGGCCTTGATCAACAAGTATTAGACCCAATACACTAAAACAACCTATAAACTATGTTGTTTCCGGCATCATTTCAGAACATGAACTTTAGAAGTAAACTGCACCTCATTCCTTCAGTGAAATATCATCATAAAGCATATCAAAATGAAACCCCGAATCTTAGCTTTCCAACGCCACTAGAATCACCACAATCGACCACTTACAGCTCCATATATCAGCAAAACAATAGAGATAGGTCAGTAGGCTTAAAATTCGAAATTAATCAACAATTGTAACTAAAGCCCAATTAAGCCCATTTAGGTAAATTCCCATCAAAGCAGTGGAATTAATCATAATCACAGTCCAGTAAAGTTAAGATTAAAGGTGCAAAGTGTGAATAAAAACATCTTCATCAATTGGGTTTGGGTACATTTTCGTAAGAAACGGTTTCAAACTCAACGCAAATCAAAGTTATCTCCACGGGGTGATGGGCCTTTTCAAGTTTTGGAGCTCTTAGGGGACAATTCCTATAAGATTGATTTACCCAGTGAGTATGGTGTTATGTTGAGTCTCAATACAAATTAAGTATTCATTCTAACTCAAGACTCATTTCCCTTGGTTTTAATGTTTAACAAATTTGATTGCAAAAGAAGCGGATGCTACTAAGAAAGACAATTTATTTTTATTGTTTCAGGAACTCAGAGAAGAATACATTCAAGCTAAAGCATCTACCTATGAGGATTGATCAAATTGCGGAAGAATTAAAGTAATCATCTGAAGATTGATCAACCTGCTGAAACGCTTAAGCTTCTTGAAGTATGTGTGTACTAAATAAGCACTTACTAAAGTCTGTGGACCTATTGAACACATACTCTCGGAATCAACATGTGCAAGTGAAGAACTCTCCGAAGTATGTACGCTCAACTGAAGAATAAATCATCCTTATGAAGAGGTGCATCATACGAGTTGCTAAGAAGACCTTCTGAAAGTTGTTCAACGAAAACACTAACAAAGTTAGAAGAACCTCTGCTATATAAAATTAAAGGTCTCTAAATGTCTTCTGCAAAGCGTACACAACAAGGAAGTCTACAAAGGTCTTTCTCTGTGCCTACAGAAAAATAGTACATGAAAAAGAACTTTTATGCCTGCTGTGTGTCAGAACGGTACAGTTTATGTACACCTACTTTGCTCAAGATAAAGGCTATCAAAAAGCTACTTGTTTTTTCCTTAACGACTACTTTCTCAATGGCATTTCACTGGATGTTATAAATAGCTTCTCACAAGTCCTTGAAAGTGTCGGCCAAATTTCCAAAAGATTCATTTTACAAAGTGTCGACCAAAATGGGCAACCATGAATTCCTAAACTCCGAATATTAAACCATGGCATTGATATAGCCCACAGAAGAGATTGGCCAAGCTCAACACAGATTATATCCAGCCAACCATCTAAACCTACAGAGATAAATTAGAATTTAGATTTATACACTTGTATCTCTGTATATCCTCGTACTTAGAATTCACCTATTGTATCCTGAGTAGTACTCAGCACCCATCTGTACAAGAAGAAAAGTTTCCAGGAAACTTAAACTTTATGTTGTAAACACTTTATGTGTCTGAGATCCTGGAGAGGCTTGGTGGAATAAAGAATACTCGTTTGAGCCTGGAGAGGCTTGACTGTAAAAGAATACTCGTTGAGCTTGGAGAGGCTTGCCTGTAAAAGAATACTACATGAGTTTCCTGGAGAGGCAGTTGAGAACAAAGAATACTCGTTGGGCTTGGAGAGGCCAGGTGTGCAAAGAATACTCATTGAGTTGCCTGGAGAGGCAGTTGAGAACAAAGAATACTCGGTTGTAATCTTGCGGGATTATTGGAAAATCCAGTGGTGGTTTTCCCTGGGACTGGATGTAGCTCACTGGGTTAGTGGGTGAACCCGTAAAAATATTTCTGTTAAGTTCTGTCTTCCCTTACCTCTTTACTTTTCGCTGATATTTGTGTTAAAGAAAAGAGTTTTATTAATCTGTGCAGAAAACAATCTTTTCTTTAAAGGGAAAATATTTCAAAAAGGTTTTAATTCAACCTTCCGAGTCGCATCAGCAGGTTGCTGAACACTCCAGTTTCGGAAGGTTGATCAAGTATTTTCAAATCTGTTTTGCTTGTTTTCGAAAGGTTTTCCAAAATCTGTAAAGATTAACAAAACACTATTTAACCCCCTTTTTAGTGTTTCCTGTGGTCCTAACAGTTGGTATCAGAGCTTAACCTTCGGGTTGAGCATCTAACAGTGCTAAAGGAGTAGATCCAGATGGAAACCTCAACAAGCTATGGTGTCTACATCTTGGAAGGCGTATCTGTAACAAGACCACCAATCTTCAACAGGAAAGATTATCTTTTCTGGAAAGAGCATATGAAGCTGTTCATGGACTCCAATGATCTAGATCTGTGGGATATAGTTAATGATGGTAATTATATTTGTAGGAACACAGGGAAACACTAGAAGGGGGGTTGAATAGTGTTTCTAAATATTTTAAGAAGCTTTTTGAAAACAGATTTACAAAACAGACTTTCAGACAGGTTGCTAGAGGGCTGTCTGAAGTTTTTCAGATAGCTGTCTGAAGTTGGTTTCAGACAGCTTTAAAATGATTCTAAAAGAAGTTTCTTCCTTTTTAAAATATTAGATTAAATATTCAGTCCCCTTGATTAGCTTAAAACTAAAATGACAAAGATAAGGGAAAGAGAAACTTAGCCACAGAATTTATCCTGGTTCACTCAATACCACTTGTGAGCTACGTCCAGTCCCAATGCCAACTAGCACTTGGATTTTCTCTTAATCTTGCAAGATTACAAGTATTCTTTTCTATCAAGCCTCTTCAGGCTCTACAACCAAGTATTCTTTTTCAGACAAGCCTCTCCAGGCTCAACAACACAAGTATTCTTTTTCAGACAAGCCTCTCCAGACTCAAAAGCAAATACAAATGAGAGAAATGCTTAAGCTCACAAACTATATAAGTTTTGAGACTTAAACAGTTACAGATTGTACAGAAATTACTGAGGTATGCTCAGAATAAAATAATTTGTGTGTACAAAGATGATAGATTCTATCAGAGTGTTGCAGCGAAAAACTTGCAGAGTTTCTGTTCTTTTTCTATCCTTCTCACTGTTTTAGGTCTTCAAATGAGGGGGTATTTATAACCAAATGATTGGCCCATTGATGACTCTCATGCTTGTGAAATCCATGCTAGCCGTTGTGAGACAGCTACTGCAGTACAGAATATTCTCTGACATATTCTGATATTCCCTGACAAATTCTGACACTTTTACAAGGTTTGCTCATGCCAAAAAGGTGCTCTTTGTTGCTGCTGCAATTGCTGCGTAGCAGAGGACACGTTGTGACAGAGAACGTGCTTGAATTGCATTGCACAAGTGCCAGCTGTTTGTAGCAGAGGACGTGCGTGAAAAACGTGCAGAGGTACATGGATTGTCACAGCTTCAGACAAGAGATGCCATGTCATCAAAAGCTTTCAGACGACTTTGATGCTTCAGACGGGTTGATCATCTTCAGACAACATCAGCTTCTTCAGACGGATCCAACACTTAGTCTTATAAAGTAGGCTTCTTGCTGAAAATCATAGATAAACAATTAGACAATTGTATCTATGAGAAACAACTTAAGTTGAATTTGTTGATCATTAAAACTTAGAGAAATTTCAGTCTTTAAAACATCATAAACCTCATTATGATATTTTTGAGACTCAACATTCTCCCCCTTTTTAATGATGACAAATTTAACTTAAATTATGCAAAATTGAGAGATTAAGATTTAGCTCCCCCTAGGACAAATATATCCTTTTAGATGCTTTTATATATGATTTTCTCTGAAGTTCAGACAACTTTGAACTTTTTCATGTACTCCCCCTGAATCCTGTAATCACTCCAGATTTTGTTAGATTTAATACTCCCCCTTTTGTCATCAATCAAAAGGGAATCATAGAGCAATAACAGTAACATAGCAATAAAACAAACAGGATTATGAACTACAGATAAAGTAAAAACAAGTATCAGAGCAAGGATCATGAGCACATGAGATGGAATAAAAACACTGATTGTATTAAAATGATATAAGGATTAAACAGACAATCAACACTTGGAAAAGAAATATGAACATAAGACAATGGCAATAAATTAGTCCTTCTTTTCAGCAGAGCTTCAGACAGAAAGGAGATCAGTTCTTCCTTGGCCTTGTCTATGGCAGCTTCAATAGAAGACTTCAACTCTTGTTGACCACTTCTTATCAGCTGTTGTTCATGAAGAATTTCTTCCTGATTCTGAATAACCTTTTGTGCTTTCTTCTCTGAGACTTCACATCTCCTCTCAGATTCTTCACATCTCTTCTCAAGGGCCTTGACCTTGGATTTCAGCTTCTGGTTCTCTTCATACAGGTCAAGTTCAGACTCAACTAGGATGAGCTGAAGGTAGGGACATACAAATCTCAAAACTCCAAAACCAGGCTGCAAGCCATATTCTGAAGGATTGTAGACTGGACAGAAAAAGGTCCGAACATACTTCAGAAGCACCCAAGCTTGGTTGAATGAATCTGCCTATGGGGGAAAGTGATCTCTTAAAAAATGGTACTAAACATTTGTAGAATGTCCAACATCCATTGCAGACTCAGCATCAGGACCACTACACCCAGAAGAAGACCCAACATCTTCTCTGATCTGCCAGTAAGAATCCCACATCCAATTTTCAAACAGGTGATTCAAGCCTCCTCCTTCTGAGATGATGAACTCAGGTAGACCTTCCCATTCTGAAGCAGTCATGGCTTCAGACAGGGGTGCTGATACAGAATAGATCTTAGGACCCTTCAATTTCTCATCTTGTCCTTCCTTGAGGGGATACCTAGGAACAATCCTATCAGGTTTCACCAAGATTTTGGTTGAAGGCCTGATTGAACTTGTTCTAGGGGGCCTGTAGCCCATCATTCCAACTCCTCTAGCCAAGTCTCTTTGGAATAACTCAGCTTCAGTGTTCAGCACCTTACCATGAGCCATTCCTCATTGCTCAGCTTCCATGAGTCTTCAGAGAATGGGTTGATAAGATCCCATGTATGACCAGGAGGGACAACACCCTTCCTTATCTTCTCCAATCCATCAACATCATTGGAGTATAAAGCCCTTTCATCAGACATAGTCCTCTTAGTGAGACCATGATGAAGTGAGACAGCAGGGGCTGGTCTAAAGTGTTGCAGCTCTTCAGACAGATGCTGGAATTTTGGCAAAGGGCAAGAGCCAAAGGAGGTTCTTGTCGGTTTCTTGCATAAGGCTGCTATCTCAGCTGAAAGGTTGAATTGATGAACAGATGGAGGTGGTGAGGGTGGTAAAGGTGTAAGAGGTGGAGATGATGATGGTGAGGAAGGTGATGAAGGTGAAGGTAATGAGCTATCAGATAGCTGTATCTACAGAGGTGAGAGGGGTTTGGATGGTGAAGGTGTGGGTTCAAGAACTTGGTTTTCTTGAGGTGCAGGGGGTTCAGACAACAAGTTGTCTGATGGTATGATGGGTGTAGGTGATGAGGGTTCAGATGGTATGAAAGGTTCGGATGGTAATGTAATTATCTGTAAGGTTGGTAAAGGTTGAGAAGTAGGTGGAGAAGGTTGTTTTTCTGGTGAGGTGGGTTTTGATAAGGGTTGAGGTTGATTTTCTGGTGATGAAGGAGGTGAGGGAGTTACATTATCAAATCTCACCTTGATCCTCTTGTAAGGTTTGGGAGCAGCAACTTCTTGATCCTTAGCAGTTCGTTCTTTTTCTTCCCTTTCCTTGGCTTCCTTATCCTCCCTTTCTCTTTCCTCAGTTGAAAGAGCCCTTCTTCTCTTGAAGTATTGATTAGCCTTTACAAACTTCTGATACCTTCCAGCAATATCTGCTTCTTCTAGTTGAGAAGCAGTACTTCTGGTAACCCTAACTTCAGGCACTGTCTGAAGTAGTTTACCCTTCTTCCTTTTCCTTTGAGGTGCACTTGACCTCTTTCTTTTCTTTGAAGCCTCAGTAATGGCTGCTTGCTTGTCATCCTCAGCATAAGCAAGTTGTGAAGCTATTGCAAGAGCTCTGTCAGTCCTCTCTTGCTCTTCCTTCAGTTCTAACTCCTCTTGCTCAATGGTAGTAGCCAATGCAGCAACCTGAATCAATTCAGGGTCAGAAGAGCATGCAGTTAGTGGTTGAGCAGCAACTGCATCAGTATCCACAACTTCTTCAGCCTGTCCTTCCATTATAGAAGTAGGCTTTGAAGATTGTGCAGGTTCAGACACCTGACCCACAATTTCAGACAACCTTTGAGAAGGTTTCTGAACAGGTTCAGATGCTTGATTCTGCACAGATGCAGAAGCTATCTTAGCTGAGCTTCTCACAGGTAGCTTCTTCAGCTTAGGTTGAGGAGATTCCTTTGAAGGCTTGAACTCATGTTTTCTGATATCTCCTTTGAGTTCATTTTCCAGAATCTGCATTGTAGTACTTTTCCTCTAAGCTTTCTCCATCAGCAAGCTTTCTTTCATGGTTGGAGAGGGAGGCCTTGGAGTCAGCTTAATCTTCATGCTCTTCAGATTTGATTCACCAAACATAGGGATTGAGTGGTGATCAAAGAGCTGGTGAACTGGAACTTTGAAATGCAACAACACCTTGGTGATGATGGTGTTGTGAGGAAAACTCCCAGCAGAGTCTCTCAGCCTCTTCTGAAGGTGGTACATGATGATATTTGGAAGGTTGATCTTCTGCTTCTTCAAAAGGTGGATGAGACAGAATCTCTCCAGTTCAGACACATGGTCTCTGCTGCCATTTTTAGGGATTACAGAGTTCCCTAAGATAGCATGCAGAACCCTAGCCTTGTCTGACATATTCTTAGCATCCAGACTTGCAGGAGAGAAAAACTCTGTAAAGTGCTTCTGACCTCCATTTCTTGATTCCCAGCCAGGAGAGAAGACAACACCTTCAGTCTTGACACCACAGACAATGGCCAAGATATCTTCATCAATAAAGATAGACGTACCAAGCACATTAGCCTTGATGGTGGTGTAGATGCCTTGAGGGTTAGGGATTCCTCTGGCTGTGGCCCAGAAATCAAGAATACTCTGCTCATGCCGCTGTGAACAATTTTTGTTGAAATATTCAAGCCACCCAGCTGCTTGAAATTCTGCATGAAGATCCATTCCCAGTGCTTCAAGATCTTCCAGAAAGACACCCTTGGTCTTCACAATATTATCAGCTCCAGACTTCTTAGGTGCCATTGTTGAAGGTTGGAAAGAACTTGAGAGAAAAAAAAAGCTTTCTTGAAGATGAAGAATAGCAAAGGTTCTGAGAGGGTAGAGAGCTGTAACGTACCAAGGACTCACTGCCTTACTGTACTTATAGACCTCTGAGGCAATGATGGCAGAAATTGGCTGCGCAGACATAGGGTAACGTGCAAAGTGGATTTAAACCGTCCCTTTATTGCCACGTCATTTGTTCATTTCAGACAAGTGATAGATTTCAGACATGCAGTTAATTTCAGACGACCAAAACTTCAGACAGGTCACATGTTTCAGACAGGCTGAAGTTTCAGACATATCATTTTTCATACACACTCAAAATGCATGAATGTTCAATTTATCTCTGATGGACTTAAATCTATCTTCAGTTAGAGGTTTTGTGAATATATCAGCCCATTGATGCTCTGTATCAATAAACTGAATATCAAAAACACCTTTCTGAACATAGTCTCTAATGAAATGATGTTTGATTTCTATATGTTTAGCCCTAGAATGTTGAATGGGATTTTTAGATAAATTAATGGCACTGGTATTATCACACAACACAGGTATAACAGATATTGCAATATTAAAATCTTCAAGTTGATACTTCACCCATAACAGTTGTGAGCAACAACTGGCTGCTGAGATGTATTCTGCTTCAGCTGTTGATAATGCAATTGTGCCTTGCCTTTTGCTTGACCAGCTGATCATATTTTCTCCAAAGAAGTGACATCCACCACTGGTGCTTTTTCTTTCAATTCTGTCTCCAGCAAAATCAGCATCACAGTATCCTACTAACCTGCAATCCTTACTTTTCTTATAGCACAGACCAAGATTAGTAGTACCTTTAAGATATCTGAAAATTCTTTTTACAGCTTTGTAGTGAGTGATTCTTGGATCAGATTGAAATCTAGCACACAGGCACACACTAAACATGATGTCAGGCCTGCTTGCTGTTAGATACAATAATGAACCAATCATCCCTCTATACACAGTTTGATTCACTGGTTCTTCATTCTCATCTTTATTTAAAGATGCAGAGGGGTGCATTGGAGTTGTCATGGGGTTGCAATCACTTAGGTTGAACTTTTTAAGCATTTCCTTTGTATATTTCTCTTGATGGATCCATATACAATCAAAATCTTGCTTAATCTGAAGTCCAAGGAAAAACTTTAGTTCACCCATTAGGCTCATTTCAAATTCAGATTGCATTAACTCAGAAAACTCTTTGCACAATGAAGAATTAGTTGAACCAAAAATAATGTCATCAACATATATTTGGACAAGTATAAGATCCTTGTTAGACTGTTTTCTAAAAAGAGTTGTGTCAACTTTTCCTCTTTCAAAACCATTGGTTGCAAGAAAACTGCTCAGTCTGTCATACCAAGCTCTTGGGACTTGTTTCAGACCATAGAGAGCTTTCTTAAGTTTAAAAACATGTTCAGGAAAAGTTACATCTTCAAAACCAGGGGGTTGTCTAACAAAATCCTCTTCTTCAATGAAACCATTGAGGAAGGCACTTTTGACATCCATTTGATATAGTTTGATGCCATTATTTACAGCATACGATAAAAGAATTCTAATTGCTTCTAACCTGACCACTGGGGCAAAGGTTTCAGTGAAGTCAATACCTTCTTGCTGGCTATAACCTTGAGCTACTAGCCTTGCCTTATTTCTGATAACTTTGCCTTCTTCAGACAGCTTGTTTCTGAACACCCATTTGGTTCCAATAATTGTTTTCCCATGGGGTTTAGGAACAAGGGTCCAGACATCACTCCTAGCAAATTGATTTAGCTCCTCTTGCATGGCTAGGATCCACCCTTCATCATGCAGAGCTTCATCAATGCTCTTTGGCTCAATTTCAGACAGGAGAGCAAGAGAATTCAAATTTCTGAATTTTGATCTTGTCTTAACTCCTTCTGAAGTACTGCCAATGATTTTCTCTTTAGGATGATGTGACTTGTATCTCCAATCAGGTTTATGAGGAGGTATCACATCTGTCTAAGACTCAACATTTGTCTGAAGAGGTTCAGAAACAGCAGGAACTTCAGACAGTTGCTCATCCTTCAAGTTGCTGTGATCATTCAGCTCCATACCTACAAAATCATCCTCTAGATCTGATAGTTCCCTATCAGTCTCTTTGTTATCATTGAATTTTACATGAATGGTTTCTTCAACAGTTAAAGTTCTAGAGTTATACACTCTATATGCTTTAGATGTTACAGAATATCCAATGAAAAATCCATTATCAGACTTTGCATCAAATTTTCCAAGATCATCTTTGGTGTTAAGTATAAAACACTCACATCCAAAGGTGTGGAAATATGATATGTTGGGTTTTTCTTCCTTTCCACAATTCATATGGAGTCTTTTTCAGAATTGGTCTTACCAATATTCTGTTTTGAAGGTAACAAGCTGTGCTAACAGCTTCTGCCCAGAAGGTTCTTGGTAAGTTACTTGAGTTGAGCATGGTCCTTGCCATCTCTTGCAAACTTCTGTTCTTTCTCTCAACAACCCCATTCTGTTGAGGTGTTCTTGCAACAGAGAAATTGTGTGAGATCCCATTCTCATCACAGAACAGTTGAAAGTTTGCATTCTCAAACTCTCCACCATGATCACTTCTGATAACAAATATACAGAATCATTTTTCATTCTGCACCTTCTTGTAGAATATTGTGAAATTCCTGAAAGTCTCATCCTTGCTTCTTAGGAATAACACCCATGTGAATCTAGAATAGTCATCAACAATGACCAAACCATATTTCTTGCCACTAAGACTTTATGTTCTAATGGGACCAAACAAGTCAATGTGTAAAAGTTCTAGTGGTCTGCTAGTTGAAACAACATCTTTACTCTTGAAAGAGTGTCTTGTTTGTTTCCCTTTCAGACAGCTATCACATAAAATGTCAGATTTGTATGAAAGCTTGGGCAATCCTTTAACAAGGTTGTGTTTTGCTAATCTTGAGATTAATCTCAAGCTGGCATGCCCAAGTCTTTGATGCCAAATCTGTTTTTCATCTTCATTAGAAATGAAGCATTTTACATTTTGACTTGCTAGATCCTCTAGATCAATTTTATACACATTGCTGTGTCTCTTAGCAGTAAAAAATGTTTGATCAGAGGAGTCTTTGACTATGCATCCTTCCTTGGTAAAGGATACTACATAACCACTGTCACATAATTGACTTATGCTCAGTAAATTATGTTGTAGTCCTTCCACAAGAAGAACATTTTTAATGAGGGATTAAGGAATTATACGTATAGTCCCTATGCCAGTGATCTTCCCTTGCTGATTTCCACTAAAGGTGACCACTCCTCCTTCCTTAGGTCTAAGGTTTTGGAACAAAGACCTTTCTCCTGTCATGTGTCGCGAGCACCCACTGTCCAGGTACCATTTGTGGGGTCTCCTTCGTCCTGTTAAACACATCTGCAACAGGAATGATCAAGTTTTTAGGTACCCAAGTTCTTTTGGGTCCTGTTTTGTTAGCTTTGGGTCTTGCTTTTCTCTTGTGCTTGCACTGAATCACATTGTGTCCAGGCTTACCACAGTGAGAACACCCAGTAACCTTCTTTTTGCTTTTAGAAAAATTTAAGACAGTAGGAGGTTCAGACATGTTGTGATCAAAAAAGCCTAGTCCACTTTTGTCAGATGAATGTCTTTGATTTCCAAGAATTATGTTTAAATTTTTAGTTCCTTTGACAAACTTGGCTAGGTCATTTGTCAGTTCTACAATCTGTTTCTGAAGTTTTTTATTTTCTTCAGACACAACTTGTGAACTATGGTTTTCAGTCTCAAGGACCTTTTCCTTGAGCATAATATGTTCTATTTCCAGAGACTCATATTTGTTACACATTTCTGTGTGAGCCTTGGATAGATTCTTATACTCTAGGAATAGTTGCTTGGAACTTTCCACCAGATCATCATACATTTCTTGCAAAGTAAGAGGGAATACCTCAGCTTCAGAGCTGTCTGAAGATGGTAGGCTTGCCATGAGGCACAGATTTGCCTCTTCTGAGGTGTCTTCCTCCTCTTCTGAAGTTGATTCATCCAGGTCCTCCGATGTTGCCATGAGACCTTTCTTTTTCTTGAAAAACTTCTTCTTCTTGAAGTTGTTTTTCTTCAGCTTTGGACACTCAGCCTTCATGTGCCCTGGTTGCTTACACTTAAAACAAATAATTTTTTCAGTTTGTATGTCTTTACCTGACTTACCTCTTTTTGAGGTTGAGGGTTGATTCTTTTTGAATCTTCCTCTGTTCTGCAGCATTCTCTTGATCTTCCTACTTAGAAGAGCAAGATCATCATCATCTTCTGAGCTATCTTCAGAGTCTTCATCCCCCTCTGAAGCTGCCTCAGCTTGCATAGCCTTGATGTTGCCATGCCTAGACTGTTTGGTCTTGGAGTTTAGGGCTATAGATTTTCTCTTGTTGTCATCTTCTCCAAGCTCAAGCTCATGGACCTTAAGAGATCCCAACAGTTCTTCCACTCTAAGAGAGTTCAAATCTCTTGCCTCTTGAATGGCAGTAACTTTGGGTCTCCAGGACTTAGGCAAGCTCCTCAGTATTTTTCTGTTATTATCTCCAGAGTTGTATGTTCTGCCTAAGGACCGGAGTCCATTTGTTATGGTCTGAAACCTTCCAAACATTTGGTCAATGGTTTCAGATTCTTCCATCTTGAACATCTCATACTGATGTATGAGCATATTTATCTTGGATTGCTTGACAGTCTCAGTTCCTTCATGGGCTGCTGCAAGAGTATCCTAAATTTCCTTGGAAGAGGTGTATCCATGAACCTTCTCATATTCTGATTTGTTCAAGGAACATATCAGATAGAGTTTGGCCTTAGCATTCATCTGGACTCTAGCCTTTTGCTCCAAAGTCCATTCAGTCTTAGGTATAGGCACATCATTTAGCATAGGCACATAGTCTCCATCAGTGACCACATCCCAAACATCAATGTTTGTGCTTTCAATGAACAACTTCATTCTATCTCTCCAGTAGTGATAATCTTCTCCATTGAAAGCTGGAGGTCTTGTGATAGAGGCTCCTTCTGTGATGTATTGCCTGTTACTGTTTGAAGCTTGCATGTGGATCTTTCAGTCCTGAGACACTTGTTAGGTGTTTCAACCCTGCGTAGAGCTCTGGTACCAACTGTAGGAACACAGGGAAACACTAGAAGGGGGGTTGAATAGTGTTTCTAAATATTTTAAGAAGCTTTTCGAAAACAGATTTACAAACATACTTTCAGACAGGTTGCTAGAGGGCTGTCTGAAGTTTTTCAGATAGCTGTCTGAAGTTGGTTTCAGACAGCTTTAAAATGATTCTAAAAGAAGTTTCTTCCATTTTAAAATATTAGATTAAATATTCAGTCCCCTTGATTAGCTTAAAACTAAAATGACAAAGATAAGGGAAAGAGAAACTTAGCCACAAAATTTATCCTGGTTCACTCACTACCACTTGTGAGCTACGTCCAGTCCCAATGCCAACTAGCACTTGGATTTTCTCTTAATCTTGCAAGATTACAAGTATTCTTTTCTATCAAGCCTCTTCAGGCTCTACAACCAAGTATTCTTTTTCAGACAAGCCTCTCCAGGCTCAACAACACAAGTATTCTTTTTCAGACAAGCCTCTCCAGGCTCAAAAGCAAATACAAATGAGAGAAATGCTTAAGCTCACAAACTATATCAGTTTTGAGACTTAAACAGTTACAGATTGTACAGAAATTACTGAGGTATGCTCAGAATAAAATAATTTGTTCGTACAAAGATGATAGATTCTATCAGAGTGTTGCAGCGAAAAACTTGCAGAGTTTTTGTTCTTTTTCTATCCTTCTCACTGTTTCAGGTCTTCAAATGAGGGGGTATTTATAACCAAATGATTGGCCCATTGAAGACTCTCATGCTTGTGAAATCCATGCTAGCCGTTGTGAGACAGCTACTGCAGTACAGAATATTCTCTGACATATTCTGATATTCCCTGACAAATTCTGACACTTTTACAAGGTTTGCTCCTGCCAAAAAGGTGCTCTTTGTTGCTGCTGCAATTGCTGCGTAGCAGAGGACACGTTGTGACAGAGAACGTGCTTGAATTGCATTGCACAGGTGCCAGCTGTTTGTAGCAGAGAATGTGCGTGAAAAACGTGCAGAGGTACATGGATTGTCACAGCTTCAGACAAGAGATGCCACGTCATCAAAAGCTTTCAGACGGCTTTGATGCTTCAGACGAGTTGATCATCTTCAGACAGCATCAGCTTCTTCAGACGGATCCAACACTTAGTCTTATATAGTAGGCTTCTTGCTGAAAATCATAGATAAACAATTAGACAATTGTATCTATGAGAAACAACTTAAGTTGAATTTGTTGATCATTAAAACTTAGAGAAATTTCAGTCTTTAAAACATCATAAACCTCTTTATGATATTTTTGAGACTCAACAATATTCCCATGAAAAATGGAATACCCATTTCCAAAAATGAGTGGTCCTCAGAGCAAAAAATCAAAGTTAAACTCAATGCTCAAGCTAAGTTCTACTTGATCTTCTCTCTGAACAAAAATGAGTATGAATTGGTTAAAGGATTTAACTCTGCCAAGGAAATATGGAATTGGCTAGCTTTATACTCTCTTAATGAAGAAGAAGATGTGGAGCTGTCAAAGGAACCACCCACTGCAGATGAAGAGGATTCATCAGAAGAAGAGACTAAATGCTTTATGGCAAATCAATCAGAAAATTCTGGCTCTCAGGTAACATTCTTAACACTTCTTGATGAATATGATGATTTAGTTGATGGAACTAAGGAACTCTTCAGAAAGTATAAGAAACTTTCTAGTGCTTATGATATCGCATGTGCTAGAAATAAGGAATTTGAACAAGAAAATCTTATACTTAAAGAAGAGCATTTGAAGCAAGAGAATAGTAAGCTCAAAAGTCTACTTGAAGAAAAATAGGGTCTTCAAGGACAGATTTTAGAACTTACTAAAGATATGGCCAACTTTACTGAAGGAACAAATAATCTTGACAAATTATTGAAAACTCAAAAAAGATTGAATGATAAAAAGGGCTTAGGATTCCTTGGGAAACCATCATAAAAAACATCAAATTCTGATAAGCCTAAAAGGATAAGAGAAATATAGATGAGTGTCCTCACTGTGACAAACATAGATTTTTCAAATCTGAATACAAGCAAAAAGGGGAACCTGTTCCTGTAACTGACCCTAGTGGACCCAAGAAAGTATGGGTACCAAAATTATCTGTTGTTTTTCTTGCAGATATTCTTAACAAGACCAAGAAAAATCTAAAAATAACCAAAGAAGAATGGATCAGTGGAGAACTAAAAGGGAAGAAGGTGTACATGCTGAAGGCTCTAAGCACAACCTACAAAGGTTAATTATCACCCCTTCAGAGAGATAATGCTGAGTCTCAATCATATCAAAGATACTCCTATGTGGTAACATCCTTCCTTTCTTCGGACTTTCTGAAAACCTATACATTTCTTTGATATACGAATGATGGGTTTCTAGCAAGCGAACAAAAAATCTAGTAGTATAATAGTAAGAAAGGTATCGTATCCATAGGGAACAATTAATTTATGTAGATTGTGATCTATTTATCAAGAGAAAGCACAGTTTAGAGAGTATAGTTGCGGAATTGTAAATAGAAAGTAAATATCAATTGGAATTAGAAAGGAAGAGTTAGAGACACTTTACTTGGATTAGGATTGGACTTCATATCATCTCACCCCTTGTGCATGTAAAAACTATCTATTATTTTAGGTTTACTCTATAATACTGTAGACAAACTTTATTGCTAAGACCCCGAGTTACCAACAGCCTCACACACTCAAAAGTAATGCATGTGGACTCTCCCAAGCGACAGACTTACCCTCGGCTTATTTTGCTCTTTTTTGTTCAGTTTGTAAAGGACTAATTGAAATACGGGGCCTACCAAATAAAGTATACCTTCACTAGAGTACTGTCACTACCCATCGCTCATTAGATATACCCACCTCTCGTTTCCGGGATTCACAATCAACTAATCCTTTGCTATCAGTAATTCAAAAACCATGCCTAACATATTGGAACGCCCTTCATTAGAGTACTCACACTACCCATCAATCATAAGCAACGCCCCCGTAAAGGAACCCTGGCTACCGAGTCCTCTTATCCAATCAGAGAGTGAGTTTCTTCAGAAATCGCTCCCCCACTCTCAATCCTAGTCAAAACTAACTAAGTCAAGACTAGCCTATAACTCTAGACGCAAGCATGGGAATTAGGAATTAAGTACAGAATAAGATTACCAATATTATAGACAGAGAGCATAGAAATAATAATATAGAATTTACATACACTTGGGGATAGAATCAATTACATCCAATCCTAATGGAGAGTTAACTACACAAGGTAGCCATACAAACCACCGAAGATGCTGTCACCATCTTCAATCCTTGTGAAGCGCTCCTCCTCTCCTACTCTAAACTTAGATTTGGTACATTATCACTGAAATATAGACTGGATTACAATGATCATGCACCCCCGGGATCTGGTGCAAGAGGTTCCTATTTATAGATTATGGAAAGACAACGCAAATTGGGGAGAAATCTATCTAAAAAAGGCAACAGGGAACAAATCAGTGTGAGCTGCGCTCTAGGCTGTGCTATAGCGCAGGATTGAGCGCAACTTCCAGAGAGTCTGCGCTTCACCCTGCGCTGTAGCGCAGGTAGCGTCCTGCAGCTCCAACTTTCTCTTTTTAATCTTGATTTCTCCCCGAGACTGATTTTGGCATATTTGTCTTTCCTTGTTTCCCTTTATTTGATGATATCCTTGCATTTATTGAGCAATCATTGATTTATTTGGGAAGCTTGTCTGCAGAATCCTTGATTGATTGGCAGTGATCTCCTCATTAATGGCTTCAAATCTTCTTTAAATCCTCATTAAATATCTTCAATCAATCTCAAATCTTGCAGACATCTCCCTCATTTAATGCTATTGATTCTTCAAATCAAATCTTTGCAATATCCTGCAAAAATCAGCAATATTTCTATCAAAATAGCATCAAATTCAAATCTTAGTTTAATAAATACAATTTATCTAATATTTAATAAAAAGGGATTAAATCGGGGCAAAATTACCATTTTATCCTTGATAAGTGAACTAAAAAGTACTCTAATTTATCAACTAATTTTCACTTATCAAAATCCCCCCAACTTAACTTCTTGCTTGTCCTCAAGCAAGAGACCTCTTTGCAATCAAAAAATTAATTCTATTCCCAGTGTATTCCTAATAATTAAAAACAAATTCAAGGAACTATCCCTCAACTCTTTCCTAAGTAGCAGTTACTTTCCAAACAAAAGAAAAACTCAGGATCAGGGGATGTTACCATACATCAATCAGAATAGAAATACAGGCATCAATTAAACTTTCTCAATAATAGAAATTAAAGCAGTAAGTGATAAACCAAAGAAATCTCTCATTCTCACGGGTAAGTGTTTCCCTCAATCTTTGTCACCACTGTTGAACAACTAGAATTGATAGTCGTTTCCAAAATCTGAACCTGCAAGCCGTTAATATGGATCAAAAGGTCTTTATTAGGTTGTAATGAGGCAGGGCTATCAAGAAATCATGGTTTTTCTGGATATTCAAGGAACACTTTGAATAGAGAGCATCTTGTGATTGTGCTTGGGACTTCTCTCAATTCACCTGGTCATTCTTGAATGGTCACCCCTTTTCAGCTTGGCCTCATTGTTTGAAGAAATTCTCCCCCCAACTTATTCAATTTCCACACTTTTGTGCAGATTTTTTTTTGACAGAAAGAATAACATAGAAATTTTATTTGTGGGAGAGGATCCTTCTTTTGTGATTTCTTGTGCCTTCTCTTGTATCTCTGTGACCAACCTCTTATCCCATGTTGTTGTGGTGCACCTTGCTCTCTATCCCAAGTGTTAAGGGACAAGTGATGTTCAATGAATATGGTTAGGGGGCATCAAGGAAAATATTCAAGCTCAAATGGGCAATCAATAAATGGAAATATTAAATCAAGGTTGGCTTTTTGGCACTGAGTACAATATTATAATCACAAAATATGCCTTTATCACTTCCATATCTCTTCAAGCAAGCAAAAATTTAAAAACTCAAGCAATAACAGTTGACAAGCAGCGGTGAAAAGCTCTCAATTTAAGTGTTTAGGCTCTCAGCTCACTGGTTATGGCTAAAATTCCTTGATAAAGCACTTAATGGATTTAATTAACTATCCTGATAGGTTCTCTTGAGAAGTACCCTAATCCTAACTGATTATGAAATTAATCACAAGACTCTATCATCTTTCCTAGATTGGTTAGTTAGACTACTTATTTACAGAGAATAAGGAAAAAGTTACCTTAATTCCTAATTTTCTAAGGTTATAAAATTCTATACAAAACACGAATATAATGGAAAACAAAATGAATGTAAAACAAAATGAATGAGTATTATTGAAACTATAATATTGACAAAGGAAATGCATGCTTGCATGCTTATTGAATGATGAATGTTTCCTAATGTCCTAAGAATGGAAAAAAATGCAAAAAGAAATATCCTAATGTCCTAATGAAAAGAAAAGGAAAAAGAAACCATCAATTGCTTTTGCTTTACTCTCTTTAATCTTCATCATCTGAATCTCTTCCCCCCTGTAAAAGTTAGGCCTGTCCCCAGGCCACTCCATGGTATCTCTAAAATGTTCTGGAGACAATCCAGGATCTGGACCTGCTGAGTTATGCCAAGACACTTCTTGCATGTGTAGCATTCCATTGTAAAGTGTGGTGATTTGTCTAGATAAATGATCCATGTGAAATTGTCCTGGCCTGTCTGCTGGTGGAGGTGGAAGGGGGTGTGTAATGTTTTCTATGATAATCTTGACTTCTTCACCTGGGGTACAATATGATTCTTTGTATTCTCTAGTGATTGGTTGCCCAATTGGAGTATTAGGCTGGACCTCGATTCCTCTGTTGAAACATAGCATTGTGATCAGAGCAGGGAATGCCAACTTTGCTCTGGAACGAGGTCTTCTTTCATCACGAGCAGTTTCAATCATGATCTCTAAGTAATCAGAGATGACTGTGGCAATATCAACTTGCTCCCCATTCTTTATGCAGTTTATTAAGTGGGCAGTAGGCATGCCCATAGCAGAAGAGAGGCAATGTCTAATGTTAGCATTGATGAAGGCCATCCATACTCTTGACAATTCACTAAGGTTTTCTTTGGGTATTGTTTCTGCCTCACCATAAACATTGACTTCAAAAGATTTTCCAGGGAGGCATAACCTCTGAGCTGTTTGAGTGTCAAGAATGTCATTACCATAAGGCCCTACCCTCTCCATTCTTTTCATGTACTCATAGTAAGATTCATCAATGGGTTCTGGTGCTGGATGATCAAGAAGCTCATTGATCGCCTTTCTATCATAAGAAACCCAGTATCCTTGCACATAACTTTTTCTTGTTCCTCTACCATCTAGGCCAAGCTCAGCATTGCTGTAGAACTGCTTTACAATCTCCGGGTTGAAATATGGGTATGGTTTGACCAGAGCATTCCAATCTCTTCTTGTAATTTCATAGTTGAATGGTGGGCAATCCTTTGGTTCGAGTCGTACTGGTCTCTCTGGCAAGAACTCACAGTTCATGATATAGTTTTAGTGCATGCATGCCTTAATAGTTCTGAACCTCCCTTCTTCCACAATGGTGTTCTCATCGATCCTATTTCTTTTCACCATTGTAGGACACTCTCTTGTAGTCAGCCGGGTGCGGACCATTTGCATGAAAGAATAGAGAGAAAGATTTGTGTTAGAAAAAGTACATAAGAATTTTGATTCATACCTCAGAAATCCCACGTTCTTTGTTAAGATTAAACAAAGATTGAGAAAGAGATTCATACCCCAAGAATAGCAATCAGAGAAAGATGAAAAACTGTGCACAAGGTGTGAAGAAATCAATGAGTGATAATCTTTCAATTTTGGCACGTATTTAAAGAAACTCTGATAGCTGCGCTTCACCTTGCGCTACAGCGCAGGTGAAGCGCGTATGACGGTGAGTTTTTTCGTGAAATTTGTGCTTCACTCTGCGCTGTAGCGCAGGTGAAGCGAAAAAGTCAGAGACTAGAAAAGCTGCGCTTCATTCTGTGCTGTGGCGCAGGTGAAGCGCAAGTTACGGTGAATTTTTCGCAAAAGTTGTGCTTCAACCCGCGCTGTAGCACAGGGTGAAGAGCAAAAGTCAGAGAGCAAAAATGTTGCGCTTCATCTTGCGCTGTAGCGCAGGTAAAGCGCAGAAATTAGTAAAAAATTTTCTTTTCTTTTCTTTTATCCTAAAACTACTTCTATATTTCCTACACCTACACTGGGTTGCCTCCCAACAAGCGCTTATTTAACGTCTGATAGCTCGACGCCTGGTTGTTTTTATGGGTCTTGCAGATCGATGACAGACTCAGATCTGTCAAAGTCACCTCCTAGATATGGTTTGAGCCTCTGTCCATTTACAACCCAGCATACTTTGGTGTCAGGACCTTCAATCTCAACAACTCCATAAACTCTGACTTCTTTAACTATGAATGGCCCTGTCCATCTGGATTTGAGCTTTCCTGGGAAGAATCTCTGTCTGGAGTTGAATAACAACACAGATTGATAAGGATAGAATCTCTTTTTAAGGATTTTTTTATCATGATAGGCTTTCGTCTTCTCCTTGTAAATCCTGGATGATTCATATGCATTCAGCCGCATCTCTTCTAATTCATGAAATTGCAGGACTCTTTTTTGTCCTGCCACTCTTGAATCCATGTTCAAGAGTTTTAGAGCCTAGTATGCCTTGTGTCCAAGTTCAACTGGCAAGTGGCAAGCTTTTCCATATACTAGCTGAAATGGAGATAATCCTGTGGCAGTCTTAACAACTGTTCTATAAGCCCATAACACATCATCAAGCTTGTTTGCCCAGTCTCTTCTTGAAGAACTGACTGTCTTTTCAAGGATTTTCTTAAGTTCTCTATTTGAGACTTCAGCTTGCCCATTTGTTTGTGGGTGGTATGGTGTAGCCACTTTATGTCTCACCCCATATTCTTCCAAAACCTGCTGTAATTGTTCATTGCAGAAGTGTGTTCCTCCATCACTAATAATAACCCTTGGTGCTCCAAATCTAGCAAATATGTTTGTATTTAGAAAGTGACTCACAGTTTTAGCATCTGCCTTTGCAGTTGCTGCTGCTTCTACCCATTTGGAAACATACTCAACATCTACCAGGATATACTCTTTCCCATTGGATGAAGGAAAAGGTCCCATGAAATCCATCCCCCAGCAGTCAAACACTTCTACTTCAAGCACATAGTTTCCAGGCATCTCATTTTGCTTGGAGACTCCACCTGTTCTTTGGCATCTATCACACTGTTGGACATAGTTCGTTGCATCTTGAAATATAGATGGCCAGTAGAAACCAGACTGAAGTATCTTTGCTGCAGTCTTGTCTTTGTTGAAATGTCCCCCATAAGGAGAACTGTGACAGTGCCAAAGGATCTTCATTATTTCCTTTCCTGCTACACATCTTCTTAACAAATTATCAGATCCCAGTTTGAAGAGATAAGGGTCATCCCACATGTATTTCTTTGCATCTGTTAGGAATTTCTTCTTTTGAAACCAGGTTAACTGATCTGGTAGTACCCCTGCAGCTTTATAATTGGCCATATCAGCAAACCAAGGCCTCTCTTGAATCATCATTAGTCTTTCATCTGGGAATTCTTATAGCAACTCAGCCTCTGTGCCAGTGACCACATCATTCACCAATCGTGATAGATGGTCTGCTACTACATTCTCGCTTCCTTTCTTGTCCTTGATGACTAGATCAAATTCCTGCAATAGTAAAATCCATCTAATCAGTCTTGGTTTAGAATCTGGCTTTGTTAGAAGATATTTGATCGCAGCATGATCAGTATAAAGAGTGATTTTTGAGCCTATTAGGTAAGATCTAAATTTTTCCAATGCATACGCTATGGCTAACAATTCCTTTTCTGTAGTGGCATAATTTATTTTAGCTTCATTCAAAACCTTGCTAGCATAGTGTATAACATGAAATATTTTAGATTTTCTTTGTCCTAATACAGCTCCTACATCATAATCACTAGCATCACACATCAGTTCACATTCAAGTGTCCAGTCAGGACCAACTATAACAGGTGCAGATGTTAAACTTTATTTCAACAAGTTAAAAGCAACCAAGCAATCATAATCAAATTTAAAAGGTGTATCCTTGTTTAATAGATTGGTGAGAGGCTTGGCTATTTTTGAAAAGTCCTTGATGAAACGCCTGTAGAATCCCGCATGTCCTAGAAAACTTCTGATGCCTTTCACATTTGCTGGAGGTGGCAACTTTTCAATAACTTCAATCTTTGCTTTATCTACTTCTATCCCTTTAGCTGAAATTTTGTGCCCAAGGACTACTCCTTCGGTTACCATGAATTGGCACTTTTCCCAATTGAGAACAAGGTTAGTCTCTACACATCTTTTCAAAACAGTATCCAAATTCATCAAACAATGATGAAAAGAGTCTCCAAAGACAGAAAAATCATCCATAAAAACTTCTATGCATTTTTCAACTAGATCTGAAAATATGGATAACATGCATCTCTGGAAAGTAGCTGGGGCATTACACAACCCAAAGGGCATTTTCCTATAAGCAAAGATACCAAATGGACAAGTAAAAGCAGTTTTTTCTTGATCTTCAGGATTAACAACTATTTGATTATATCCAGAATATCCATCCATAAAGCAATAAAAAGCCTGCCCAGATAATCTTTCTAGCATTTGGTCCATAAATGGTAAAGGAAAATGATCTTTCCTAGTGGCTTGATTCAATTTTCTATAATCAATACACATTCTCCATCTTGTCACAGTCCTAGTAGGTATTAATTCATTTTTCTCATTTGTTATGACTGTCATACCTCCCTTCTTTGGAACAACCTGAACAGGACTTACCCAAGCACCATTAGAAATAGGATAGGTCATACCTGCGTCAAGCAGCTTTAATACTTCCTTTTTCACTACTTCTTTCATTGTTGGGTTTAGTCTTCTCTGAGGGTGAGTGACAGGTTTGTAGTCTTCTTCCATGTGAATTTTGTGCATATAGTATGAAGGACTAATGCCCTTGAGATCTGATAAAGACCATCCTATAGCTCCTGCATTATTTCTCAGAACAGCAAGAAGTCTATCCTCTTCTAAGGAAGTTAAGAATTTACTGATAATCACAGGTTGATTCCCAATTTTATCTAAGAAAGCATATTTGAGATGTGATGGGAGTACCTTTAGTTCTAGCTTCTGACTCTCAGTATTCTTCTCCTTTGGCAATTCTTCAATATCTGTTTCCTCAGGTGGGAGTGATGGAGAGCTGTCCAAGTCCTTTGTATATTCATCCTCTTCTCCTTTAGAGAGGATATCTTCCATACCTGTCAGAACTGTTGCTAAAGGATCTGCACTCGTTAGCATTTGTTGTTCAACAGAGGTATTCTCTAGCACTTCCAACTGATGACACTGGTGTTTTTCTGTGGGATACTGCATTGCATCAAAGATATTAAAACTTACCTCATCATCTTGAACTCTTACCCTTAAGTTTCCATCATCCACATCAATGATGACTTTTGCAGTTTTCATGAAGGGTCTGCCAAGGATGATTGGAACTTCAACATCTTCTTCCATATCCATGATGACAAAATCCACCGGAAAGATGAATTTGTCTACTTGGACAAGTACATCTTCTGCAATTCCTAGTGGCATTTTAATGGATCTGTCGGCCAGTTGCAGGGTCATTCTTGTTGGCTTCACATGTGATACTCCAACCCGCTTGAGTATGGATAGGGGCATCAATTTGATGCTAGCTCCTAAATCGAGCAAGGCTCTTCCAATTGGTAGACTTCCAATGGTTATTGGAATGGTGAAGCTTCCAGGATCTTTTGCCTTTGGTGGTAGAGATTTATGAATGATAGCACTGCATCTTGCTTCTAACTCTACTGTTTCCTCAGGGATCTTTCTCCTCTTGGTCAAGATATCCTTCATGAATTTTGAATAAAGTGGCATTTGATTCATGGCTTCCAATAAAGAAATCTTGATTTCCAGTTTCTTCATGGCATCCAGAAAATTGAAAAATTCCCTATCTTGGTTCTTCTTGGTGGGAATCATGGGATAAGGTAGCTGTCGATGAGGGGGCTCTGATGAAGGTTCTTTAGCCCTTGATTCTTCCTGGCTTTTCGGTCCCTCTTCTTCTTTCTCAGCTTCTTGCTCTTTCCTTTCCAAGACTTGTTTTTCTGCTGATAAGTTATCACCAATACCCTTTCCTATCTCTTTACCGCTTCGAGTGGAGATTGATTTGCAGACTAATTGTTGTTCATCAAACTCTTTTCTGATTTCCTCCACTTGCTTGGGTAGATGGATGAATGTTGCTTGCATTATTTCCTGACTGGCTATCATCTCCTGTGTCAAATTATTGAGCTTTTCTTCAATTCTGGAGTTGATATTAGGTGCTGTGTTGTTGCTTTGACTGGGATCCTTGGAGGGTTTGTCACGACTTCCTGTGCTGTCCAGGAAATATACTTGTTCCACTCTGCCTTCAGGATAGGAGCAGTGCCTATTGTGGTGATTTCCTTTGCAAAAATCACAGACTATTTTTGAAGGTATCTCACTGACAGCTTGCATGATCTGTTGTTGTTGGATGAGCAGCTGTACTTGCTGGCTTAATTTCTCCATTTGCTCAAGAACTTTGATGGAGTCTTGCTTAGGCATCTCTTCTGTCTGAAGTGGTTGATCCCAACATAGATCTTTCTGATTGCTGTGAGCACACTTGTCAATGACTGTGCGTGCTTGCTCGGCATCTGCTGATAGAATCGAGCCTCCTGTTGCAACATTTATGAAAGATTTGAATTTTGGCTTGAGCCCATTGTAGAATAAATTGAGTTGGGTAATGTCATCAAAGCCATGGTTTGGGCATGTGAACAATAAGGATTTGTATCTTTCCCAAGCTGCATAAAATGGCTCATTAGCTCCTTGTTTGAATGTTGATATGTCTGCTTTATCTTTGATGTAATGCTCCATAGGAAAGAATCTTCTTCTGAATTTCTCCTCAACTTCTTTCCATGTGGTCAGGCTCTGACTCGGATGGAAGGTTAACCACACCTTTGCCTTACCTGTTAGAGAAAAGGGAAACAAACGTAAGTATGCAACCTCTTTGTCTTCTTCATCAAATCCCATCACATCAACTACTTCATAGAATGCAAAAAGATGAGTATTTGGATTTTCATGTTCTAAGCCTGAGAACTGGCAACTTTCAACAAGCTGAAGGTGTGAGGCTTTGATTTCTAAAGCCTTTGTGGTCTTAGGAATAGTGATGCTAGAGTGATATCGTATTCCTTGCTGTGATATATAGTCTCCCAAGGTTCTTCGAGTTCCTTCCATACTTGCTTATCGTCTGGCATGAGACAATAGACTAAAAAAAAAACGTAAGTGAAAATAAAACAAAAATATGTACACTTGCTAAATGGACCGCCAAGGTCTATACAAATTGAAAACCGTTCCCCGGCAACGGCACCAAAAATAATTGATGGGTTTCTGGCAAGCGAACCAAAAATCCAGTAGTATAATAGTAAGAAAGATATCGTATCCACAGGGAACGGTTAATTTATGTAGATTATGATCTATTTATCAAGAGAAAGCACTGTTTAAAGAGTATAGTTGCGGAATTGTAAATAGAAAGTAAATATCAATTGGAATTAGAAAGGAAGAGTTAGAGACACTTGGATTAGGATTGGACTTCATATCATCTCACCCCTTGTGCATGTAAAAACTATCTATTATTTTAGGTTTACTCTATAATACCGTTGACAAACTTTATTGCTAAGACCCCGGGTTACCAGCAGCCTCACACACTCAAAGGTAATCCATGCGGGCTCCCCCAAGCGACAGACTTACCCTCGACTTATTTTGCTCTCTTTTGTTCAGTTTGTCAAAGACTAATTGAAATACGGGGCCTACCAAATAAAGTATACCTTCGCTAGAGTACTGTCACTACCCATCACTCATTAGATATACCCACCTCTCGCTTCTGAGATTCAAAATCAACTAATCCTTTGCTATTGGTAATTCAAAAACCATGCCTAACATATTGGAACGCCCTTCATTAGAGTACTCACACTACCCATCAATCATAAGCAACGCCCCCATAAAGGAACCCTGGCTACCGAGTCCTCTTATCCAATCAGAGAGTGAGTTTCTTCAGAATCCGCTCCCCCACTCTCAATCCTAGTCAAAACTAACTAAGTTAAGACTAGCCTATAACTCCAGACGCAAGCATGGGAATTAGGAATTAAGTACAGAATAAGATTACCAATATTATAGACAGAGAGCACAGAAATAATAATATAGAATTTACATACACTTGGGGATAGAATCAATTACATCCAATCCTAATGGAGAGTTAACTACACAAGGTAGCCATACAAACCACCGAAGATGCTGTCAGCATCTTCAATCCTTGTGACGCGCTCCTCCTCTCCTACTCTAAACTTAGCTTTGGTACATTATCACTGAAATATAGACTGGATTACAATGATCATGAACCCCCGGGATCTGGTGCAAGAGGTTCCTATTTATAGATTAAGGAAAGACAACGCAAATTGGGGAGAAATCTATCTAAAAAAGGCAACAGGGAACAAATCAGTGTGAGCTGCGCTCTAGGCTGCGCTATAGCGCAGGATTGAGCGCAACTTCCAGAGAGTCTGCGCTTCACCCTGCGCTGTAGCGTAGGTAGCGTCCTGCAGCTCCAACTTTCTCTTTTTAATCTTGATTTCTCCCCGAGACTGGTTTTGGCATATTTGTCTTTCCTTGTTTCCCTTTATTTGATGATATCCTTGCATTTATTGAGCAATCCTTGATTTATTTGGGAAGCTTGTCTGCAGAATCCTTGATTGATTGGCAGTGATCTCCTCATTAATGGCTTCAAATCTTCTTTAAATCCTCATTAAATATCTTCAATCAATCTCAAATCTTGTAGACATCTCCCTCATTTAATGCTATTTATTCTTCAAATCAAATCTTTGCAATATCCTGCAAAAATCAGCAATATTTCTATCAAAATAGCATCAAATTCAAATCTTAAATTAATAAATACAATTTATCTAATATTTAATAAAAAGGGATTAAATTGGGGCAAAATTACCATTTTATCCTTGATAAGTGAACTAAAAAGTGCTCTAATTTTCACTTATCAACGAACCTTCTGACTTTTTAATTGCAACTGTCTCTGAAAATATTCTCTGAAATTCCCTCCTGGAACTTGTATCTACTGCTAAATTACTTATAATAATTGTTTTCTAAGAAATTTGAAAAGTTTTAAGATCAATCGTTTTTGGGAAATGGCATAAAACGACTCTTGGCAACTAATGGCTCATCATCTGCCCACTCAAAGCGGCACGACGCACGACTCTCCATGACTGCAGTTATTGTGACTACTATCCTCAATGCTTCAATTTGACTATTTATAGAATCTGAGGAATGTTCATGAGGACTGCACTTTCCCTACAATCGAGAAAATCCTCTGTATATATAAAAAAACTTACTCTTACTCTCTCAGTCTACAAGAACCCCAAAGAGATTCTCAAGATGGCTAACAAATGCGTCGTCTCATGCTCCTCCGCTCCAAATCATATGATGAACGAATCATTCCCACTAAAGTAGTAAATGTCTTTGAATTCGAGGAAGTTGGATACCATATCTCTGAATATTTTGAAGCTGTTGGTTGGACCCCTTTCTTCAACAACATTTCCTCTTCTTGGCATGAGCAAAGTGTTTTGGAATTCTTGAACAACTCTCAAGTCATCGCATACAACTATTCTACAGGAATCAAAACCACAGTAATGGGAAGGTCACTGTTTGTGTACTGTAAGCTGATAGAAAAAGTAATTGTTGTTCCAGCCACAGGAGAATTGGCCTGCCAAAACTGGGAAGCACGATATGGAGGAGGATTTCTTCCTTTTGACCTTCTGCTGTTCGGAAGACGATGCTTCCCTCCCACTTAACCTTCTCAACTTTTGGAAATCCCAGAGCTCTCCTGGCTGTTCTTAATTGTTGTATCCTTCCGAAAGGAAGTGACAATATCAAGGAACTTGAAAGGATTGTGCTGGGCATTTGTGGAAGAAGAAAAAGATCAACTTACCATGGGTCCTTCTGTATCAAATGATCTTTAGAGAAGAACTAGATGTGGCTAATCTCTTCACCCATAATACCTTAATTATAAAAATTCCGATTCATAAGGGCTTTCCAATTGATGGACTTCTTAATCAAACTCCTCCTTCCTTCTTCACTCCTGCTGACTATGAACGAATGAAGAATATAATTCTTGAGGAGACTGGAGAAAAAGGAGATGTAGCTGAGACTGCTGAAAACCCTTCGGGATTACCCATGGTCAAAAGAAGAAGAACCAGAGTCTCACGTACCTTTGGTGCTCATGGTAGAATAAGAAAGCTGGTAGAGCCTTATAATCTAAGAAGGATGCATGCTCGTGTTGATCGGATAGCTAAGAAGCTGGAGAAAACTCAAAAGGAGTTACTGAAGCTAAAGGCAAAGAAGGATGATGCCAATGCTGCTGAAACAGAGCCTGCTGATAGCCACTTGTTTTAAATTTTTCCTAATGAACTTTTTAACTTCTCAAATGATTGCTCAGTTTATTGCCACCCGTTGCTACTTATTTCTTGATTTCATTGATTACTTGAATCTATTGTTTGGTCCCTGGTCGAGGCCGTACTCAACCAAATAAAATGAATTAAAGTGCAGTAGGTTGATTAACCCAAAGTCGTCTCTCAAGGAATCCAATTACAAATTCAGAATTTCAATCCCATAACAACTCACACACACAAGAGGATTTTGATTGTTGTTCATACTAATTTCCTAATTTCCAAAACAGAATTTAAATTTGCAGAAAACAATTTCAGAAAAACGAATTGGTTCTCTACCTCATTCACAAATTGGATCAATCATTGGTTTATACAAAATTCCTCAATTCCTTGACAGATTCAAATTCGGATTAAGCATCCTCATTAATTTTCACACTAGAATAAAGCAAACTAGCATGAATCCTAATTTCTAATCCTTGGAATTAAGCAAACCTAGAATTCATTTCAGATTAAGCAACCTAAAATGTGAGTTAGATTCAGATTAGAATTCGAATTCCATAAAGCATGTAACTCAATTTCAAATTCAAACCTAAACATCAAGAAACTAGGAGAAGGAAAGTGAAGAATCTGTCCAAGAATTCAAGACATGGAAAACGAAATTATAACCTCAATTTCCTTTGTGAATTCAGTAGAGAAACAATCCTTGAAGCTTAGCCTTCCATTTCCATGGAGGAGAAACTCGAAAATTGAAGAAGATGAAGAAGAGGAACCAAATTCGAAAATTGCAAGAAGAGAGAAAAGAGAGGGAAAGTGGAGAGTCTTTTTTTCTAAAATCTGAAAAATGAATGTAAAAATGTTCAAACTACTCAACAACACACCTATTTATAGAGCCTAAATCACTAACAATCTGATTAGGCCTTAATTGGGCCGAAATTAATTAAAACAGGCCCACAAACTAATTACAAAACTAATCAAATTCGGACTTGTGTCAGACAGCAACAGTAGGCGATTTTCAAACAGAAACTGCTCCTAATCGCTTCATGGTAATATGGTCATATTGGATATCAAATTAAAGCCCCGGAAGTTAGCTTTCCAATGCCACTGGAATCTCTCAAATCGGACACCTATAGCTCCAGATATCATCAAAACAAGACAGGTAGGTCAGTAGGCTTAAAAATCCGAATTTAAACAACATTCACAATTAAAGCCCAATTAAGCCCAATTTGGTAAATTCCAATTAAAACAGTGGATTTAATAACAATTATAGTCCAAGCAAGCTAAGATTAATTATGCAAAGTGTGAATAAAAATGTGTTCATCAGTCCCTTTTAAATAATGACAAAGGAGGAGAAGAAATAACAAAAATACAAAAATCTAAAATCTGAAATAAAAAGTCTCGGGTTCAGGGGGAGTTTAAAATTCAATCAAGCATCTAAATGAGGGGGAGAATAAATCCTCTTAAGCATTTTTTTAATTTTTGGGTTTAACGTTTTCAGATATTTGTTAATCATATCAAATTTGTAATCATTAAAAAGGGGGAGAATGTTGAGTCTTAATATTAATTAAGTATTCATTCTAACTCAAGACTCATTTCCCTTGGTTTTAATGTTTAATAAATTTTATTGCAAAAGAAGCGGATGCTACTAAGAAAGACAATTTATTTTTATTATTTCAGGAAATCATAGAAGAATACATTCAAGCTAAAGCATCTACCTATGAGGATTGATCAACTTGCGGAAGAATTAAAGTAATCATCTGAAGATTGATCAACCTGCTGAAACGCTTAAGCTTCCAAAAGTATGTGTGTACTAAATTAGCACTTACTAAAGTCTGTGGACCTACTGAACACATACTCTCGGAATCAACATGTGATGACGTAAGCAACATGTGTAAGTGAAGAATTCTCCGAAGTATGTACGCTCAACTTAAGAATAAATCATCCTTCTGAAGAGGTGCATCATACGAGTTGCTAAGAAGACCTTCTGAAAGTTGTTCAACGAAAAACACTAACAAAGTCAAAAGAACCTCTGCTCTCTAAATGTCTTCTGCAAAGCATACACAACAAGGAAGTCTACAAAGCTCTTTCTCTGTGCCTACAGAAAAAGAACTTTTATGCATGTTGTGTGTCAGAACGGTACAGTTTATGTACACCTACTTTGCTCAAGATAAAGGCTATCAAAAAGCTACTTGCTTATTCCTTAACGAATACTTTCTCAACGGCTATTTCACTGGATGTTATAAATAGCTTCTCACAAGTCCTTGAAAGTGTCGGCCAAATTTCCAAAAGATTCATTTTACAAAGTGTCGACCAAAATGGGCAGCCATGAATTCCTAAACTTCGAATATTAAACCATGGCATTGATATAGCCCACAGAAGAGATTGGCCAAGCTCAACACAGATTATATCCATCCAACCTTCTGAACCTACAGAGATAAATTAGAATTTAGATTTATACACTTGTATCTCTGTATATCCTTGTACTTAGAATTCACCTATTGTATTCTGAGTAGTACTCAGTAACCCTCTGTACAAGAAGAACATTGACTTAAGTTTCCAGGAAACTTAAACTTTATGTTGTGAACACTTTATGTGTCTGAGAGCCTGGAGAGGCTTGGTGGAATAAAGAACACTCGTTTGAGCCTGGAGAGGCTTGACTGTAAAAGAATACTCATTGAGCCTGGAGAGGCTTGTGTGTAAAAGAATACTGTATGAGTTTCCTGGAGAGGCAGTTGAGAGCAAAGAATACTCGTTAGGCCTGAAGAGGCCAGGTGTGCAAAGAATACTCGTTGGGCCTGGAGAGGCCAGGTGTGCAAAGAATACTCGTTGGGCATGGAGAGGCCAGGTGTGCAAAGAATGCTCATTGAGTTGCCTGGAGAGGCAGTTGAGAACAAAGAATACTCGGTTGTAATCTTGCGGGATTATTGGAAAATCCAGTGGTGGTTTGCCCTGGAACTGGATGTAGCTCACTGGGTTAGTGGGTGAACCAGTATAAATCTTTGTGTTAAGTTCTCTCTTCCCTTACCCCTTTACTTTTCGTTGATATCTGTGTTAAACTAACAAATGAGGGTTAAAGAAAAGAGTTTTATTAATCTGCGCAGAAAAACAATATTTTCTTTAAAGGGAAAATATTTCAAAAAGGTTTTAATTCAACTTTCCGTGTTGCATCAGTAGGTTGCTGAACACTCCAGTTTCGGAAGGTTGATCAAGTATTTTCAAATCTGTTTTGCTTGTTTTCGAAAGGTTTTCCAAAATCTGTAAAGATTAACAAAACACTATTCAACCCCCCCCTTTTAGTGTTTCCTGTGGTCCTAACATGTTAGTGCCACATTCAACTTTGCTGAGTTTTCTTTGTTTGATGTAGGTGATGACCAGATTTGAGGACAAATCCTTCTCAAGGGGGAGCGAATGATGACAAAGCTAAGAAGTCACCTAATCAAATAGCATTGGAGGAGCTAAGTGGTCCTATGACTAGAGGGAGGGCCAAAAGAATCAAGGAAGAATTATCCAAGCTTGTGTCCTACATTTTTAAGGACATTGACCTTCAGAAGGACACACGTGGTCCTACCCAAGGGCACATGACCCTTTATACCTCATTAGATTAGGATTTACTTGTATTTTATTTTTAATTATAATTTTCCTATTCCTAATTAGTGGTAGGCACTACATTTAGAGTGTTTTAGTGGTTAAGTAGCTTCCATCCTACTAGTATTAGGAGTCCAGGGGTACAACATCCAAGTAGGATAATTTTCACTCATCTCTTATTTTCTCTCTAATTTTGGGTGACCCTTTTGCTATAAAAGGAGAACTTGTAAAAGATACACTCCATTTTATGCTAAGGTTATTATGTCAGTTTTCCTCCACATTGTGTGAGTTGAGCAGGGCTGATGGTGCTTCCCCAAACCATTCATGAGTCTTATGTAACTCCCCTTAGTTAGTGGCGTCCTGCATTGGAACTTATTTGCTTGCCTTCAATAGTGGCGTTCTTCCACCTATAGCCTCTCTCCATTTTTCGGATTTCCTTTCCCTTTCTCTCTCATTTTGCGCTAATTTTTTTTCTCTTATTTTGGTGATCTCCAAGCTGACTCGTTGCTTTCTGGATTCAATTCTAGATCCGTACCCGTACTGCTATCAATTTTCTAAGCTCCTTGTTCTTTGAGATAAGAATGAGAGAATCTTGAAGGAGTTGAACATGGGCTTCTTTGAAAATTTCCTCAGATGGTCCTTGTTCAACTTCAGTATCTGCCATCAGAGAAATGTTGACATCTTCCTCTTGACATTCTTCATCTTAAGACGGAGACAGGTTAAGGTCATTCCACGTGGCCATCAAACCTTTCTTCTTCTTGAAGAAGTTCCTGGGAGCCTCCTTTCTGAGCATAGGACACTCAGCATATAATTGTATGTTTCTTGATTTTCCATCAAATATTGAAGAGCATATGATGATAAAGCCAAGGAATCACCTATTCAGATAGCATTGGAAGAACCAAGTGGACCCATGACTAGAGTGAGGGTCAGAAGAATTAAGGAAGAAATGGCCAAGCTTGTGTCTTTTTCCTTTAAGGACACAGATCTTCAAAAGGACACAAGAGATCCTACTCAAGGGTATATGACCCTTTGCACCTCCTTAGTTTAGGACTTCTTTGTAGTTTTGTTTAATTGTACTTCTCCTTTAATTAGTATTAGGAGTTGGGCGCTAGTTTTTAGTGGGTTTAGTGGCTTGTAGCTTTCCAAGATACTTAGGCTTAGGGACCATGGGTTCAACACCCATGTAGAGTAGTTTTAGCTTTTATTATTTTTCACTCTCCCTTCCTTTTTGGCCGCCCATTTTGGGCTATAAATAGAAGGCCACCCCCTCTTGTATTCTTACAATTGATCAATAGTAAAGTTACTCTACTGAGTTCCCTCCTCAACTGTGAGTAGAGAATGGTTGATGGTGTAAGGTCCAAGAATCCTCTTGAGATGTTTTCATAATGACAAACTATCAAAATATACTTACTATAATTCTGAATATCTGGACTACTATTTCAAATTGAGTTGGTTCAAGTAGAAACAGGTAAAAGGATAAGAAGATCCACTGCAGAAACATATCAGAAGAAAAAAAAGCATGATACAGATTCTGTTTCAAGTAAAATTTAAGTAAATCAATCAAGAAGAAACAATCATTCAATGGGTATCACCTTACATTAAAGAAAAGAAAGAATTAAGTAAGGTGAAACCAAAAAAGCTGTTGAGAAGAATCACAAGAAGACATCTCTGAATAACTTTAGAAGATACAATCTGTCAGGAAATCCTCAAAAGATACATTCAAGTCAGCAAAACTCAAAGCCTTCAGAAAGAACATCTCCTGACCTCAAAAGATATTCCATCATGGAGAATAAAAAGAAAATTCTCTGAGAAGAAAGGAGAAAATGTTGCTCCAAGAATAAAAGCTTTCAACGATAACATCAGAAGAAGCAGAATCTGACTTAAGAAGATTATTTAAGTACTTATTGGGTATACTCCTCATTTAAATATAATTACATAAAAAAACAGTAATTATTACACAAAGTCAAACTGCAAATCAATAAGGAAACCAATTACAGAATGAGTTTCCTACTAGAGAAGATACATGCTTCAGAAGAAATGCTTATCAGACGATAGGACCAGTCAAACCAAGGAAAGAGAAAAAGCTGCACATGACAGTGGCAGCTGCTGCACCTCCAACTGGTAACTTGTCTTCCTCTCCAAGGAATTTCCAACGGCTATATTCCATTCCCTTGGCTATAAAAAGAAGCCTTCTCCTCCAAAATTGAACACACAACAGAACAAGCAGAAGAAGCACCAAAAGTCTCTAAAATTACAATTATACCTTCTGCAGAATTTCACTTTCTATATATCCTTCTGTTTTGAGATAAAAAAAAGCTAGGAAAGTGAGAAATAGTGTGTGTTGGCTCAAGTCTCTTAGCTGTGGTTAACTTGGTGTAAACTTAGAGCCTTTATTCTTTGTATTTTTCATCACAAATTTTTCTGTAACTCTTAAGAATATGAAAAGAGTTAGATTCTCTTGAGAGATAGTTAGATTGAGTCTGCAAGAGTGAGGTGTGCCCTACTGTTTGCAGAAAACTGTTGTAAGAGTCTGTAGATGCTAAAGAAGAATACTGGGTTGAGCTTTCAGAGGCTGCAGAAGAATAATGGGTTGAGCCTGCAGAGGCTGCAGAAGAAATTGAAGTAAATATTGTAATCACAAGAAGGGGGGTCGGATTGTGATCTCTTAAATATTCTACACTTTCTTCTGATGATGCTTTCCTAAACCACTCAGACTTATCCAATTCTCCTAAATTGCTGGTGTCCAACCTTGATCTTATCTGCAGAAGGGGTTGTCTGCTGTAATGGCGATCATCCACCTCTCAGTCTCCATCCATTTTTATAAGTTTCCTCTTCCTTTTTCTCTCTTTTATACACTGAAATTCTGCATGTTGTTACCCATTTTATTCGAATTCTAACAACACCCATGACTCTCTTGCTTCAATTCTAGCTACGGTAACTTGTCTGCTATCAATTGGTAATCAGAGCTCTATGGAATTGGAGCTATTTGGAGCCTTTAATTTTGGGAGTCATCTTGGCCGAAGTATTTTCTGCATTTAGGTGCAGAGTTTTCTGTAATTTTTTCTTATTTTCCCCTGTATTCAAGCTTTAATTACTCATAATAACTGTTGGACTGTTTTGTGCTCGAGGTGCTCTTCTGCTGCACTGCAGCTTCTATTTGCATGTCTACTCGCTTGATTTGAGCTAGTATAGAGGGCTGTATGACGCGGTTTTTATACCCATCTAGGTGTTTATTTAAATGCCTGCTCAATTGTTCATAACTGTTCTTGACTGTTTTTGATAATTCAGCTTATTTGATTCTGGTGGAGTGTGGTAAATGGAGGCGTTGTTGTCTTCATTTTCCAAATGTCGTTTGCCTACATAAATTCAATCCACATTCCATCCTCATTACCATTTTCATTTTCATTTCTGTCATTTAATTCTGCTCATCCTCATCCTTTTCATTTATGCCCATCCACTTTAATTTCTGTCGTTTAAATTTCTATCAATTCCCCATCCTTTTAATTCTGCTCATCCCCTTTAATTTTATGCCATTTAATTTCAGTCATCCCCATCCTTTTAATTTTAGTTCTTCCCCTCTAATTTCTGCTTTTTATTTTGCGCAATTTTTCTCCTAATTTGCCTACTTTATGCACATTTTTGGGCCTATTTTGTCCAGTTGTTTGCCTGTATTCGATCTATTTTTCTTCTATTCTGATTGTAAATTTGAACTATACGCTAGCAAATCCTTAGGGAATGAGTCATTGATTACGCAAAACGCTTAATTCTAGGCTGGGTTTTAGCCGAGAAATTAGTAAAAAAATCATCAATTTCATGTTGAATTTTCCACTTATTTTTCAGTTTTAATTCGTAAAATTATCAGTGCGTTTATTTGTTGTTTTTACCACTTACTGTAATCAAGGAATTGGCAAGCTTTTTTTGGTAAAATGTTTTATTCAATTTGTCAACAAAATTTTGAGCCGATTTTTAGAAAACGGTAAATTTTTACCATTTCTAGTGCATCATTTTTATTCTATTTTTAGACAAGATACGCGCAAATTATCTTTTAAAATAGGGGTTTATTTTGAAAGTTTTGTAACATACCTGTTGGGGCAAAAGAGAATTTGAAAAAGATACAAAAAGAAAAGTCAAAGAAAAGAAATACAAAAAAAGAATTGTTCAAAAGAAAAGAAAAAGAAAAAAGAAACTCAAAAAGAAAAGAGAGTAAAAAAAATATATGTTAAAGGAAAAATCAATCCTCGTTAGTTAAAAAATTGAAGTAAGAAGAGCCCAATAATTCATTCCTTTCTATTGTAATTTTCAATTTGCTTGTATCAAATTTCATTTGAGTTGTAATTGAAAGTTTTCTAAAATTTTGGCAACTTTTGATAGCTTTGCCTCTTGAATAAAAGACAAACCAAAAACAATTATCTTTTCAATTTATGTATGTTTGTCTTGTTTGCACTTTATTCTTGTGTATAAGTCGTTTTTTCTAGCTAGCTTTTCTTGCTCATCACTTCAATTCCTAGTTTTTGTCTTAGGAAATTCCTAGTTTTTCCGTAGATAATTTCATTGCTCGTGCGCTTCTAGTTTAAGTAGTGGTAAAGTCTCACCGTTTGGTTTTTCTAAAGCCTAATCAAACCTTACCTAAGTAGAAAAGGCTAGAGTGATACATTATAGAAAAAGCCAAAAATAGTGACATACACGAATGAATCACCCTTGAGTGAATCACATAAGGGTGTGGAAAGGTCCTAAAAGCTTTTGAACTAAAACAAATTAGGAGAATAGAAGGGAGGAGGCAAGAGGAAAAGGTAGTGATAATGTTAAGGAAATCCATAGAGATACCCATGGGGGAGGAAGAGAACCAAAGGGAGAACCTATTCCACACTAGGTGTCGCATTGAAGGGAAAGTTTGCACAATAATTATAGATGGAGGTAGGGATGACAATTGGACCCAGACCCAGTGGGTACCCGCAAAAATTACCCACAATGGGTAGGGTAATTACCCACCAAATGGGTATGGGTGCGGGTATGGGTAATTACCCGCACTTTTTAATAGGTACGGGTGCGGGTACGGGTACTATGGTACCCTACCCTACCCATACCCGCACTTATATAATATATATAATTAATGTAATTTATATACATATAATTAATTTAATAAATATATATATTTTTATATTATTAATTAATATTTTTTTAAAAATAATTAATGTTAATCTATATTATAGTCACCAAAAAACATTAATATATATTACTAATTCAAATAATTTAAATTTTATAATTTTGTCCTACACACTAAAAATAGCAAAAATGAACTGATTTTCATTTCCCCTCCCAATTTTTTAATCTCTCATCCACTTCCACATGTGATAGTTATTTTCTAGGTTAAACTTGGATGATCTATGGATTATTTTTCATTTAATTTTTAATTAATTTTTATTTTCTAATCAAATTTATTTTCTTATAGTTAACAAAAGTGCGGGTAATGGGTACGGGTACGGGTACTTGAGTACCCATCGGGTAAGGGTACGGGTACTAGAATCACTACCCACGCGGGTATGGGTCCGAATACGGGTATTTTTTTAAAACGCGGGTATGGAGACGGGTACTATAGTACCCTACCCAAACCCTACCCATTGCCATCCCTAGATGGAGGTAGTAGTAGCAACCTAGCAAGCCTTAGGTTAGTTGAAAAGCTCAACCTACCCACTACCCCACATCCCCAATCTTATACAATTCAATGAGTGAGTGAAGAGGAAGAAATAAAGGTGGATAGGCAAGTGAGGATTAAATTTAGAATTGGGAATTATGAGGATGAGATGCCCTTTGATGTTGTACCCTTAGAAGTCTCCCACATCCTTTTAGGAAGACCTTGGCAATTTGAGAGAAAGGTAAAACATGATGAGTATTCCAACACCTATAAGTTCCACTATTTAGGAAAGAAACACTTACTCATGCCTATGACCCTTAGGGAAGTAAAAGAGGATCAAGAAAAACTTAGGGAATTAATAGAAAAAGAGAAAGAAGAAAAACGTAAAACAAAATTAAAAAGGGAAGAAGTTGAAAATAAAAAGAAATTATTAATAGTCAAAGAAAACAAGCTTAAAAATGAGTTGTCTAGTGATGGACCTTGGTTCTTACTCTTATGTAAAGAAACCAAGGAAGAGGAAGACAAAGATCCATCGGGTGATCTTGACCTTCCTCAAGATATTCTAGACTTGTTGAAAGAATTTGAGGACATCTTCCCAAAGGAAATTCCAAGTGTGTTGCCACCTCTGAGAGGAATAGAATATCAAATAGACTTGGTACTCGAAGCTGTCTTACCTAATAGGCCAGCTTATAGGACTAATCCTACTGAAACCCAAGAGATCTAAAAACAAGTTAGTGAACTTTTTGATAAGTGAAAATTAGTTGATAAATTAGAGTACTTTTTAGTTCACTTATCAAGGATAAAATGGTAATTTTGCCCCAGTTTAAGCCATTTTATTAAATATTAGAGAAAATGTATTTATTAATCTGATTTTTGAATTTGATTCTATTTTGATGGAAATATTGCTGATTTTTGCAGGATATTGCAAAGATTTGATTTGAAGAATAAATAGCATTAAATGAGGGAGATATCTGCAAGATTTGAGATTGATTGAAGATATTTAATGAAGATTTAAAGAAGATTTGAAGCAATTAATGAGGAGATCACTGCCAATCAATCAAGGATTCTGCAAACAAGTTTCCCAATTAAATCAAAGATTGCTCAATAAATACAAAGATATCATCAAGAAAAGGGAAATAAGGAAAGACAAATATGCTAAAACCAGTCTCAGGGATAGATCAAGATTAAAAAGAGAAAGTTGGAGCTGAAGGACGCTACCTGCGCTACAGCACAGGGTGAAGCGCAGACTCTCTGGAAGTTGCGTTCCATCCTGCGCTGTAGCGCAGCCTGGAGCGCAGCTCACGCTGATTTATTCTCTGTTGTCATTTTTTTAGATGGATTTCTCCCCAAATTTGCTTCGTCTTTCCTAGTCTATAAATAGGAACCTCTTGCACCAATTCTAGGGAGCACAATTATTGTAATCAGTCTATATTTCAGTGATAGTGCACCAAAGCTAAGTTTAGAGTAGGAGAGGAGGAGCGCTTCACAATGATTGAAGATGGTGACAGCATCTTCGGTGGTTTGTATGGCTACTTCGTCTAGTTAACTCTCCATTAGGATTGTAATCTTATAATATTGGTAATCTTATTCTGTACTTAATCCCTAATTCCCACGCTTGCGTCTGGAGTTATAGGCTAGTCTCAACTAACTAGGTTAGTTTTGATTAGGACTGAGAGTTGAGAAGTGGCTTCCAAAGAAACTCACTCTCCGATTTAATAAGAGGTCTCGATATCATAAAATCGACACATGAGCGTTACTAATGAGCGATGGCTAGTGTGAGTACTCTAGCGAAGGGTTCACAGGATTAGGCTTGTGTATCGATAGAAAAGGTTAGTTGATTGTGAATCCAGGATTCGAACATAGGCGTGTCCTGATGAGTAAGGGTAGTGACAGTACTTGAGCGAAGGTGCGTCTACAGAGTTGGCCTCGTTTATCAACTAAGTTTTTTTACAAACTGACTAAAAAAGAGCAAAATAAGCTGAGGGTAAGTCTGTCGCTTGGGAGAGCCCGCATGGATTATCTTTGAGTGTGTGAGATCGCTGGTAACTCGGGGTCTTAGCAATAAAGTTTGTCTACAGTATTATAGAGTAAACCTAAAATAATAGATAGTTTTTACATGCACAAAGGGTGAGATGATATGAAGTCCAATCCTAATCCAAGTAAAGTGTCTCTAACTCTTCCTTTCTAATTCCAATTAATATTTACTTTCTATTTACAATTCCGCAACTATACTTTCTAAACCGTGCTTTCTCTTGATAAATAGATCACAGTCTACATAGATTAACCGTTCCCTGTGGATACGATACTCTTCTTACTATTATACTGCTGGATTTGTGGTTCGCTTGCCAGAAACCCATCAAGTATTTTTGGCGCCGTTGCCGGGGAACGGTTTTCAATTTGTGTAGACCTTGGCGGTCTAGTTATCAAGTTTTTTTATTATCTTAGGAATTTATTATTTATTTTTCTTTTCTTTTAGGATTACTATTTATTATATTAATTTTATTATCATAATTACAATAAAAATCTCTTCAACACTTACCCTTTTTCAAGTTTCTTGTTTATGCTTCTTAGAGGTCAGGCGTCTCCTAATCAACTTCAGTTCGACCCGGAAATCGAAAGGACGTCGCGAAGGAACAAAGGTAGAAACTCGAGGAGGAGAAAAAGGAGATTAATTGTTGAAGAAACCAAAAACATGGCAGAAGAGGAAGCTCCAAGAAGGAGGACATTAGGAGATTACATCTCCCATCAAGGACCACGTTACTTCTCAAGAGCTTTGGAGTTGAAGACTGCACATCTTAATCTCATCAGCACCCATCAATTCGCTGGATTGGATCATGAAAATCCAAATACTCATCTCTCTGATTTTTATGAATTGATTGGTACTATGGGTTTCGATGAAGGTAGTTTGGAATCTGTTTACTTACGCTTGTTTCCATTCTCTTTGATAGGTAAAGCTAAGGAATGGTTGCAATCACACCCAAATCAACGTCTAACTATTTGGGGTGTGGTTGAGGAGAAATTCTTGTCAAGATTCTTCCCACCAGGGAAGCAAATCGAAGCCAAAGCAGATATTTCCACCTTCAGACAAGGGAATGATGAACCACTTTGTGAAGCTTGGGAGAGATTCAAATCTTTGTTGCACAAGTGTCCCAACCATGGCTTTGAAGACATAGCCCAACTTAATATGTTTTGCAAGGGACTGCGTTCAGACTCCAAATCATTCATAGATTCTGCAGCAGGAGGAACAATCTTATATGCAGAAGTTGATCAAGCTCTAGAAATTATCAACAATTTCGCACAGAATGATCAACAAGCTCAAAGTGGAAGACAACCTGCACAATTACCAAAGAAAGGGATGCTCGAACTCAATCAAAGTGATGCTCTACTAGTAGAGAACAAGCTCATCAAATGTCAGATAGAAGCACTCAATGAGACATTGAAGACACTCCCTCAACAACTCAAAGCTGTCTACTCGCAACCCGTCCAAGCCCAACCATTGATTTGCGACTTCTGTGGAGGTGACCATCAGAATGGTCAATGTGCTATACAAGAAACACAGCAAGAGCAAGTCAACTACATGGGTAACCAGGGAAGGCAAGGGAATTTCTCTAACAATAACAACAATTACTCTCAAGGTTGGAGAAATAACCAAACCAACTCTGGTTGGAATCAGAATGGAGGAAGGCAACCACCCTACCAACAGCAGCCCTCAACATATGATAAATTGAATTCTTTGGAGGGTAAGATTGATGAATTAGTGCAAGGATTTAGTGGATTCAAGAAAACCACTAAGGCATCAATCAAAACTCTAGAGAATCAAGTGGGTCAGTTAGCAAATGAGATGGCAGAGCACAGGCAGCAACACTTCTCTGCGGTGACCCAAACCAATCCAAAGGAACAATGCAACTTGATTGCTACTAATGGCAACAAGTCAGAAGAGGAGGAGCTTGATGAGAAAGAAGAAATCATCTTAGAAGAACAATTACTTCAAGAGGAAGTTGTTCATCAAGATGAAGAAAAAGCAGCCCAACAAGAGGAACCTCATGAAGAGAAGGTCTTGGTTACAGGTAAGTTGTAGAAACAAAGGGAAACACTAAAAGGGGGGGTTGAATAGTGTTTCTTTGTATTTTAAAAGATTTTTGAAAACAACAAGTTATAAACAGTTTCAGACAGGTTTATCGAGGCTGTCTGAAGTATTTGAATGGTTCCTGAAAATATATTTTAAAAGGTTTCTTTGCTTTTAAAATATTTAGAATAGCTTTTCAACACCCTTGATATTAATATAAATGAATCGACAAGAGATAAGGGATAGAAAAACTTAGACAAGGATTTATCCTGGTTCACTCACCCCCACTGTGAGCTACCTCCAGTCCCAATGCCAACAAGCACTTGGATTTTCTCTTAATCTTTCACAAAGATTACAAGTATTCTTTTCTATCAAGCCTCTTCAGGCTCTACAAAACAAGTATTCTTTTCAGACAAGCCTCTCCAGGCTCAACAACACAAGTATTCTTTTCCAGACAAGCCTCTCCAGGCTCAACAACACAAGTATTCTTTTCCAGACATGCCTCTCCAGGCTCCACACAATTACAGTTAAAAGAAGTTTAAGCTTTTAAACTACACAAGTTTAAAGCTCAAACCTATTACAATGTACAACTTAAAAACTGAGGTATACTCAGGATATGAAAATATAAAGTGTACAAAGAAGTTTATCAGAGTGATTTTCTTGAAGAAAATTTGCAGCAATGATTCTCTTTTTCTATATGCTCTTCTCTGTTCTTGTTGCTTGCACCCTGATGGTCTTCATAAGGGGTATTTATACCCAGACTTTAATCCGTTGAAAAACCACCGTTTAGAGATAGCATTAAATGCTATTCAATCCGTTGTGAGACATACTTCTGAGCATCCTGATATTTCTGACACAGTATAAGGTTGTATCTCCCAAAAAGGCTGCTTCAGGAATTGCTGCGTTGCTGCGTTTACAGAGATTTCCTCAGTGGTGTATGAAATTCAAATGCACCAGGAAAGGCCTCTGTGTTTGTTGCCATAAACGTGTTCCAAAACGTACGAGCAACAGAGACTCAGAAAAGTCTTCACTCAAGGTTTCAGCAAGGTTGACACGTCATTATTAAAACTTCAGACGGCTTCGGGTTCCAGTCTTCAGACAGGCTTGGCTCTTCAGACAGCTTTCAACGCTTAAGACAGGTTGACCACTTCAGAAAGCCTGTTTCACTCAGATGACTTGAAGCACTTCTTAAAGACTTATAAAGCGTATTGTGGCTTGCTGAAATCACAAATAGATAATTAAACACTTAAGAGTATCTATGAAAATAAATACTATAAATTTGTTAATCATTAAAACTTGGAAATATTGCTGTCTTAAAACATCATAAAATCTCTTATGATATTTTTGAGACTCAACATTCTCCCCCTTTTTAATGATGACAAATTTATCTTAAAACTGTAAAATCTGAAAGGAGTATGTGATTTTAATAAAAACTCCCCCTCAGATAATGAACTTAATAGTTCTTCTTTGCTCCCCCTGAGTCCTGTAGCACTTCACATCTGAATCAGATTTTTGTTAGTTTTAGTATAGTAATTTTCTCCCCCTTTTGTCATCAATCAAAAGGGAATCATAGAGTAATAACCAGTAATAGAGCAATATGGCAAACAGGATTATGATAAAGTCAAGTAAGTAAAGTCAAGTATTAGAGCAAGTATCAGAGTAAGTAAAGTCATTAATGCAGGGTTAAACAGACAATCAACACTTGAAAAAAATATGAACATAAGACAATGGCAATAAATTAGTCCTTCTTCTTCAACAGGGCTTCAGACAGAAAGGAGATCAGTTCTTCCTTGGCCTTGTCTATGGCAGCTTCAATAGAAGATTTCAACTCTTGTTGCCCACTTCTTATCAGCTGTTGTTCATGAAGAATTTCTTGCTGATTCTGAAAAACCTTTTGTGCTTTCTTTTCTGAGACTTCACATCTCCACTCAGATTCTTCACACCTCTTTTCAAGAGCCTTGACCTTGGATTTCAGCTTCTTGTTCTCTTCAAACAGGTCAGGTTTAGACTCAACCAGGATGAGCTGAAGGTAGGGACAAACAAATCTCAAGACTCCAAAACCAGGCTGTAATCCATATTCTGAAGGATTGTAGACGGGGAAGAAAAAGGTCCCAACATACTTCAGAAGCACCCAAGCTTGGTTTAATGAATCTGCCTGTGGGGGAAAGTGATCTCTTAAGAAATGGTACTGAACATTTGTGAAGTGTCCAACACCCATTGTAGATTCAGCATCAGGACCACTACATCCAGAAGAAGACCCAGCAACTTCTCTGATCTTCCAGTAAGATTCCCACATCCAATTCTCAAACAGGTGATTCAAGCCTCCGCCTTCTGAGATGATAAACTCAGGAAGACCTGCCCATTCTGAAGCAGTCATGGCTTCAGACAGGGGTGCTGATACAGAATAGACCTTAGGACCCTTCAATTTTTCCTCTTGACCTTCTTTGAGGGGATACCTAGGAACAATCCTATCAGGTTTCACCAAGATTTTGGTTGAAGGCCTGATCCAACTGGTTCTAGGAGGCCTGTAGCCTATCATGCCAACTCCTCTAGCCAAGTCTCTTTGAAACAACTCAGCTTCTGTGTTCAACATTCTTACCATTAGCCATTCTTCATTGTTCAGCTTCCATGAGTCTTCAGAGAATGGATTGATAAGATCCCATGTATGATTAGGAGGGACAACACCCTTCCTTATCTTCTCCAAACCATCAGCATTGTTGGAGTACAAAGCCCTTACATCAGACACAGTCTTCCTAGTGAGACCCTGATGAAGTGAGACAGCAGGGGCTGTTCTAAAGTGATGCAGCTCTTCAGACAAATGCTGGAATTTTGGCAAAGGACAAGAGCCAAAGGAGGTTCTTGTCAGTCTCTTGCATAAGGCTGCAATCTCAGCTGAAAGGTTGAATTGAGGAACAGATGAGGGTGGTGAAGGAGGTAAAAGTGTGTGAGGTGAAGATGATGATGGTGAGAAAGGTGATGAAGGTGAAGATAATGAGCTATCAGATAGCTGTATGTACAGAGGTGAAGGGGGTTTGGTTGGTGAAGATGAGGGTTCAAGAACTTGGTTTTCTTGAGGTGCAGGGGGTTCAGACAACAGATTGTCTGATGGTATGATGGGTGTAGGTGATGAGGGTTTAGATGGTATGAAAGGTTCAGAGGGTAATGGAATTAGCTGTAAGGTTGGTAGAGGTTGGGAGATAGGTGGAGAAGGTTGCTTTTCTGGTGATGAAGAAGGTGAGGGAGTTACATTATCAAATCTCACCTTGATCCTTTTGTAAGGTTTGAGAGCAAGAACATCTTGAGCTTTAGCAGCTCTTTCTTTTTCTTCCCTTTCTTTGCCTTCCTCATCCTCCCTTTCTCATTCTTCAGAGGAAAGAGTCCTTCTCCTCTTGAAGTATTGGTTAACCTTTACAAAAGTTTGATACCTTCCAGCAATGTCTGCTTCTTCTAGGTGAGAAGCAGTACTTCTGGTAATCCTAGCTTCAGACACTGTCTGAAGTAGTTTACCCTTCTTCTTTTCCCTCTGAGGTGCACTTGACCTCTTTCTTTTCGTTGAGGCTTCAGCAATGGCTGCTTGCTTGTCATCCTTAGCATAAGCAAGTTGTGAGGCTATTGCAAGAGCTCTATCAGTTCTCTCTTGCTCTTCTTTCAGTTCTAACTCTTCTTGTTCCATGGCAGTAGCCAAAGCAGCAACCTGAATCAGTTCAGGGTCAGAGGAGCATGCAGAAAGAGGTTGAGCAGCAACTGCATCAATATCCAAAGCCTGTCCTTCCATTATAGAAGTAGGCTTTGAAGATTGTGCAGGTTCAGACACCTGACCCACAATTTTAGACAACTGCTCATCTTTCAAGTTGCTGTTGTCATTTAGCTCCATTCTTGCAAAATCATCCTCTAGATCTGATAGTTCCCTATCAGTCTCTTTCTTGTCATTGAATTTAACATGGATTGATTCTTCTACAACTAGAGTTCTAGAGTTATAAACTCTGTAAGCCTTAGATGTTTCAGAATAACCTATGAAAAATCCTTTGTCAGATTTTGCATCAAACTTTCCAAGATCATCCTTTGTGTTAAGTATAAAACACTCACAGCCAAAGGGATGAAAGTAAGATATGTTGGGTTTTCTTCCTTTCCACAATTCATAAGGAGTTCTTTTAAGAATTGGTCTTACCAATATTCTGTTTTGAAGGTAGCAAGCTGTGTTAATAGCTTCTGCCCAGAAGGATCTTGGTAGATTGCATGAGTTGAGCATGGTTCTTCCCATCTCTTGCAGACTTCTGTTCTTTCTCTCAACAACCCCATTTTGTTGAGGTGTTCTAGCCACAGAGAAATTGTGTGAGATCCCATTCTCATCACAGAACATTTCAAAGTTTGTATTTTCAAACTCTCCACCATGATCACTTCTGATGACAGATATACAGAATCCTTTTTCATTCTGTACCTTCTTACAGAATATTGTGAAATTCTTAAAAGTTTCATCCTTGCTTCTAAGGAATATAACCATGTATATCTAGAGTAGTCATCAACAATGACTAAACCATATTTCTTACCACTAATGCTTTCTGTTCTAATAGGACCAAACAAGTCAATATGCAATAGTTCTAGAGGTCTGCTAGTAGAAACAACATCTTTACTCTTAAATGAGTGTCTTGTTTGTTTCCCTTTCAGACAACTTTCACATAAAATGTCAGATTTGTATGAGAGCTTGGGTAAGCCTTTAACCAGATTGTATTTTGCTAATCTTGAGATTAATTTCAAGCTGGCATGCCCAAGTTTTTTATGCCAAATTTTGTTTTTCATCTTCAACAGAAATAAAACATTTAACATTTTGACTTGCTAGTTCCTCTAGATCAATTTTGTACACATTGCTGTTCCTTTTAGCAGTAAAAAGGGTTTGATCAGAAGAGTCTTTGACTATACAACCTTCCTTAGTAAAAGAGACCACATATCCACTGTCACATAATTGACTTATGCTCAGTAGGTTGTGTTGAAGTCCTTCCACTAGGAGAACATTTTTAATAAGGGATAAAGGTGACATACCTACAGTCCCTATTCCTGTGATCTTCCCTTGCTGGTTTCCACCAAAGGTGACCACACCTCCATTTCTTGGTCTAAGGTTTTGGAACAAAGACCTTTCTCCTGTCATGTGTCGTGAGCATCCACTGTCCAGGTACCATTTGTGGTGTCTCTTTTGTCCTGTTAAACACATCTGCAACAGGAATAATCAAGTTTTTAGGTACCCATATACTTTTGGGTCCTCTTTTGTTAGACCTGGGTGTTGGTCTCTTTTTGTGTTTACACTGAATCACATTGTGTCCAGCTTTTCCACGTTGAGAACACCCAGTAACCTTTCCCTTGCCTTTTTCAATATTAAAAATATGAGGTTCAGGCATGTTATAATCCCAAAAGCCTAAGCCACTTTTGTCAATGAAATGTCTTTGATCACCAAGTAATCTGTTCAAATTATCAGTTCCTTTGACAAACTTAGCTAAGTCTTTTGTCAGTTGCTCAACTTGCTTCTGAAGTTTTATATTTTCTTGAGACACATGTTGAGAACTACTGATGTCAGACACAAGGATCTTTTCCTTGAGAATAATATTTTCTGTCTCAAGGGCTTCATATTTATTACACATTTCTGTGTGAGCCTTGGATAGATTCTTATACTCTTGAAATAGTTCTTTGGAGCTTTCCATCAGATCATCATACATTTCTTGAAGAGTTAAAGGAAATACCTCTTCTTCAGAGCTGTCTGATGATGGCAGGCTGGTCATAAGACATAAGTTGGCCTCTTCTGAAGTATCTTCTTCTTCTTCTTCAGAAGTAGATTCATCAAGGTCTTCCCATGTTGCCATTAGTCCCTTCTTCTTTTTGAAGAACTTCTTCTTTTTGAATGTGTTTTTCTTCAACTTAGGACACTCAGCCTTCACGTGACCTGGTTGTTTGCATTCAAAACAAGTAATTTTGTCATTTTGAAAATCTTTACCTGTCTTACCTCCTTTAGAGGTTGAAGTTTGATTCCTTCTGAACTTTCCTCTGTTTTGGAGCATTCTTTTGATCTTCCTACTTAAAAGAGCGAGATCATCATCTTCTGAGCTATCTTCAGAATCCTCATCTGTTTCTGAAGTTTCCTCTGCTTGCATAGCCTTCATCTTGCCATGCCTAGACTGACTGGTATTGGAGTTTAGAGCCAGAGATTTCTTCTTGTTGTCATCTTCTTTAAGCTCAAGCTCATGAACCTTGAGAGATCCCAGAAGTTCCTCCATTCTAAGAGAGTTTAAGTCTCTTGCCTCTTGAATGGCAGTAACTTTGGGTCTCCAGGTCTTAGGCAAGCTTCTTAGAATCTTTCTGTTATTATCTCCAGATTCATAAGTTCTGCCCAAGGACCTGAGTCCATTTGTAATGGTCTAAAACCTCCCAAACATCTGATCAATGGTTTCTGTTTCTTCCATTTTGAACATCTCATATTGGTCTATGAGCATACTAATCTTGGATTGCTTGACAGTTTCAGTCCCTTCATGGGCTACTGCAAGAGTATCCCAGATTTCCTTGGCAGATGTACAACCGTGCACCTTCTCATATTCTGATTTGTTCAATGAGCATATCAGATAGAGTTTGGCTTTGGCATTCATCTGAACTCTAGCCTTCTGCTCCAAGGTCCAGTCAGCCTTCGGTATAGGCACATTGTTTAGCATGGGCACATAATCTCCATCAGTAACTACATCCCAGACATCAATGTTGTTGCTTTCAATGAACAGCTTCATACGATCTCTCCAGTAGTGATAGTCTACTCCATTGAATGCTGGGGGTCTTGTGATAGATGCACCCTCAGAGATGTATTGCCTGTTGTTGTTTGCAGCTTCCATCTGGATCTTTTAATCCTCAACACTTGTTAGGTTCTCAACCCTGAGTTAAGCTCTGGTACCAACTGTAGAAACACCGGGAAACACTAAAAGGGGGGGTTGAATAGTGTTTCTTTGTATTTTAAAAGCTTTTTGAAAACAACAAGTTATAAACAGTTTCAGACAGGTTTATCGAGGCTGTCTGAAGTATTTGAATGGTTCCTGAAAATATATTTTAAAAGGTTTCTTTGCTTTTAAAATATTTAGAATAGATTTTCAACACCCTTGATATTAATATAAATGAATCGACAAGAGATAAGGGATAGAAAAACTTAGCCAAGGATTTATCCTGGTTCACTCACCCCCACTGTGAGCTACCTCCAGTCCCAATGCCAACAAGCACTTGGATTTTCTCTTAATCTTTCACAAAGATTACAAGTATTCTTTTCTATCAAGCCTCTTCAGGCTCTACAACACAAGTATTCTTTTCAGACAAGCCTCTCCAGGCTCAACAACACAAGTATTCTTTTCCAGACAGGCCTCTCCAGGCTCAACAACACAAGTATTCTTTTCCAGACAAGCCTCTCCAGGCTCAACAACACAAGTATTCTTTTCCAGACAAGCCTCTCCAGGCTCCACACAATTACAGTTAAAAGAAGTTTAAGCTTTTAAACTACACAAGTTTAAAGCTCAAACCTATTACAATGTACAGCTTAAAAACTGAGGTATACTCAGGATATGAAAATATAAAGTGTACAAAGAAGTTTATCAGAGTGATTTTCTTGAAGAAAATTTGCAGCGATGATTCTCTTTTTCTATATGCTCTTCTCTGTTCTTGTTGCTTGCACCCTGATGGTCTTCATAAGGGGTATTTATACCCAGACTTTAATCCGTTGAAAAACCACCGTTTAGAGATAGCATTAAATGCTATTCAATCCGTTGTGAGACGTACTTCTGAGCATCCTGATATTTCTGACACAGTATAAGGTTGTATCTCCCAAAAAGGCTGCTTCAGGAATTGCTGCGTTGCTGCGTTTACAGAGATTTCCTCAGTGGTGTATGAAATTCAAATGCACCAGGAAAGGCCTCTGTGTTTGTTTCCATAAACGTGTTCCAAAACGTACGAGCAGCAGAGACTCAGAAAAGTCTTCACGCAAGGTTTCAGCAAGGTTGCCACGTCATTATTAAAACTTCAGACGACTTCGGGTTCCAGTCTTCAGACAGGCATGGCTCTTCAGACAGCTTTCAACGCTACAGGTTGACCACTTCAGAAAGCCTGTTTCCCTCAGATGACTTGAAGCACTTCTTAAAGACTTATAAAGCGTATTGTGGCTTGCTGAAATCACAGATAGATAATTAAACACTTAAGAGTATCTGTGAAAATAAATACTTAAATTTGTTAATCATTAAAACTTGGAAATATTGCTGTCTTAAAACATCATAAAATCTCTTATGATATTTTTGAGACTCAACATAAGTCACTTGACCCAGGTAGGTTTACTATACCCATCTCTATTGGTAATCTACCCTCTACTCATGCTTTATTAGATCTTGGAGCGAGCATCAATTTGATGCCGCTATCTTATTTTAACAAGTTGAGTAATGTGAAGGTCAAGCCTGCTAATGTGAGATTGCTTCTTGCAAATAAATCTGCTCAAAGCCTGCATGGAAGAGTAGAGGACATTCAAATAAGAGTGTATAAATTTGCATATGTGGTAGATTTCTACATTGCAGAGACAGGAGAGGAGGATACTGAAGCCCCCCTGATTTTAGGAAGACCATTCATGAAGGCTGCTAAAATGATCATTGACGTTGATCAAGGGAAATATGCATTGAGCTCAAAGGATGAAACCATTGTGTTTCATATTGACAGGGGTGTACCCCAGTTACAACAAACTGATGTTATTTCCAAAACCTCTTCACAACTGCCAGGCTCCGGATTTCTGAGGAAGCCTAGGATGAGGGTAAAACACCCAGAGTCAATTTGGGAGTTCAAGTTCAAAAGGAAAAAGAGATCAACATCTGATACTGAGGAGGACAGTGACAATGAAGGAAGAGTCACATAATGGCATGGAGGATGGGAACTCAAAGGTAGAACTGGTATGGAGTCAAACATCATCCTCCACTTGAGGCCACCATAAAGAGGTTGCAAAACCAGGCGTCGAGCTAAAAGACGTTAAACAAGCGCTTCCTAGGAGGCAACCCAGTGTTTGTGAGTTTTGTTTTCATTTTCATTTTTATTTTTGTTAATTTTTAGTTTTAGAAATTACCTGTGTAATTAGGAGATTGCTAAATTGGGGATATAAATTTAAAAGGAATGCATGAAATCAAGTAGGAGTAGCAGAAGCAGAGAGAATACTACACATCTGCGCTTCAGCCTGCGCTATAGCGCAGGATGAAGCGCATAATTTACTGGAAATACAATACTCTCTGGTTTTTGCGCTTCACCCTACGCTATAGCGCAGGGTGAAGCGCAGCGGCACGCTTCAACTTCCGAAGCAGTCCGCGCTCAACCATGCGCTATAGCGCAGGGTGAAGCGCAGGGAACGCTGTTTAAATTTCGAAATTTTGGAACGAGGGAGTTCATTGCGAACTTCCCTCCAATTCCTTCCCTCGCTTTTTCTCTGATATTCTTGACCCTTTCCTTGCCAGTTTCTCACTCATATAGCCTCATTTTCAGTTTCCGACTTCACACAAGGTATGTTTTTATAGTTTTCTTCCTTTCTAACCGATTGGAATTTTGATTTTTTATTTTTATTTGAGCATAGCCTTAGGATAGGAAGTTTAGGATTCTAGGACCCTTTAGGAAAGAAATAATTATTTATAAATGTTCAAAAATAGTTTGCATGTGGTTAGGATCTTTTGTGAGATATTCTTGTTTGCTTAGGTGGTAGTTTTCAAAGTGCTCAATAATTTCTGCAAATTATTTTGGGTTAGTGCATGTATGATCAATTGCTCTACTATTTTTGCATGCCCATACAAAAATAATTATGCTCTATTGCATGTTACTGATGACACGATTTTTGAGCATGAGTTCAATTCTCACTTTTGCCTGATTAGGATTGTTTAGGACTTGCTTTAACTGATCACTTTAGTTTGTCTTAATTAATTAATTGGCATTTATTGGGTAATGATTAAAATCAAAATTTTTATGCACAATTGTTTAATTAATTGGTTGCTCTAATTATTGAAATTAATTGGTCATTTATTTCATAATTATGGGTGATTAAATATTATGATGCATAAATAACTTTGATTTGTTTCTTTTGCAGATGGCCCGTACAAAGAATGTTGGTGCTCCTAGTTCCTCTAGGAAGGGCACAGGGGGTGGAAAGAGGAAGGCTCCCCAGAGGGAACCTGAGTTCGACCCTCATCGCTTCAAGGACCTCAAGTCCTTTGAAGCCTACACTGACATCGCTGACTGCAAATTCATCAAGGATCGACTCGTCCTTGAGGAGGGCGAGTATGAGGAGTTCTCCGCCGAGATTCACAGGAGGCATTGGGGCCGCCTCAGCTGCCCCGACAGCTACTTTGACCCGGATATCGTCAGGGAATTCTATGCTAATGCCATTGGAGACCAAGGCGTTAACATTAGGAAGGAGTCTTATGTGAGGGGACAGGTGATCAGATTTGATTGCAACGCAATCAGTGCACTCCTAGCATATCCCATATAGGAGGACAGAGACTTGGTGGAGTGCCAATACCAGGAAAGGATGGAGACCGTTGGTGTCAACGGTAATGAGCTCCTCGACACAGAGACTGCTCAACTGTTTTGTTTACCAGGGGGTTCCTTTGAGAGGAACGCATATCAGCATGCTGCTCGGATTTACATGAAGGATATAAGGAGCATTTCACAGATTTGGACAGTACTGATACTGGCCAACATTTACCCTACTGGGCATGTTTCAGATGTGGTTATGCCCATGGCCCACCTTATCTACTCCATGCTCACCAACACTGTTATCGACGTCTCACAGATCATCACTCATAAGATAGCATACTATGCTACTGCTTTGGAGCGTCGGACACCCAACTCCAAGATCAGGCTTGGCTTTCCTTCTCTTATCACTTCACTCTGCAGATCTAGGGGTGTGGAGGTGAACCCCAGGGTTCGCATCGTACCGCCTATGACCAGAACATATATTGAAGCCAACTGTATCGCAGCTGCTGAATTATAGGTTAAGGATGAACAGCAGCAGTAGCAGCCACCACCACCGCCACTAGCAGACATGGATGCTCCAGTCTGGGCTCAGAGACTTGAGGCCCAGAACACTCACATGATGGCTCAGATGTCCACTCTCCACCGAGCCGCTATTCATCTTCAGAGTACTCATTACCAGGCTGGCGTGGACCCCATGGTCCCTGCATACTTTCATGACTATTTACAGTGGCCTGGGGACAGGCCTATTTTCCCAGGGGGGATGGAGCAGGCGGAGCTGAGGATGGAGCAGCTCACATGGATCAGGACCACGAGGACGGATTTTTCTTTCCTATTTGGTGTTTTTCCTTCTTTTTATTTTTCTTCTTTTATTTTATTATTTTCTTTTTCTTTTCTTTTGATTTGTACTATATCTAATTCTCACTGATACTTATATATTATGCAGTACTTATCTAGTTATTTTTTTTGTTTTTTCTGTTAATTTTTTAAAATTTTTAGGATTTAGGACCTTAGGAAATTAGGAATTAAGGTAACTTTTTCCTTATTCTCTGTAAATAAGTAGTCTAACTAACCAATCTAAGAAAGATGATAGACTCTTGTGATTAATTCCATAATCAGTTTGGATTAGGGTACTTCTCAAGAGAACCTATCAAGGTAGTTAATTAAATCCATTAAGTGCTTTATCAAGGAATTTTAGCCATAACCGGTGAGCTGAGAGCCCAAACACTTAAATTGAGAGCTATTCACCGCTGCTTGTCAACTGTTATTGCTTGAGTTTTTAAATTTTTGCTTGCTTGAAGAGATATGGAAGTGACAAAGGCATATTTTGTGATTATAATATTGTGCTCAGTGCCAAAAAGCCAACTTTGATTTAATATTTCCATTTATTGATTTCCCATTTGAGCTTGAATATTTTCTTTGATGCACCCTAACCATATTCATTTAATATCACCTGTCCCTTAACACTTGGGATAGAGAGCAAGGTGCAGCACAACAATATGGGACAAGAGGTTGGTCACAAGAGACTCAAGAGAAGGCACAAGAAATCACAAAAGAAGGATCCTCCCCCACAAAATAAATTTCTATGTTATGTTTCCTATAAAAAAAATCTGCACAAAAGTGTGGAATTGAATAAGTTGTGGGGAGAATTTCTTCAAACAATAAGGCCAAGCTGAAAAAGGGTGACCATTCAAGAATGACCAGGTGAATTGAGAGAAGTCCCAAGCACAATCACAAGATGCTCTCTATTCAAAATGTTCCTTGAATATGAAGAAAAACCATGATTTCTTCATAGCCCAGCCTCATTACAACCTAACAAAGACCTTTTGATCCATATTAACTGCTTGCAGGTTCAGATTTTGGAAACGACTATCAATTCTAGTTGTTCAACAGTGATAAAGAAGATTGAGGGAAACACTTACTCGTGAGAATGAGAGATTTCCTTGTTTATCACTTACTGCTTTAATTGCTATTATTGAGAAAGTTTAATTGATGATTGTATTTCTATCTTGATGGATGATTGGTAACATCCCTTGATCCTGAGTTTTTTTTATGTTTGGAAAGTGACTGCTACTTAAGAAAGAGTTGAGGGATAGTTCCTTGAATTGGTTTTTAATTATTAAGAATACACTGGGAATAGAATTGATTTTTGATTGCAAAGAGGTTTCTTGCTTGAGGACAAGCAAGAAGTTAAGTTGGGGGGATTTTGATAAGTGGAAATTAGTTGATAAATTAGAGTACGTTTTAGTTCACTTATCAAGGATAAAATGGTAATTTTGCCCCACTTTAAGCCATTTTTATGAAATATTAGAGAAATTGTATTTATTAATCTGAGATTTGAATTTGATGCTATTTTGATGGAAATATTGCTGATTTTTGCAGGATATTGCAAAGATTTGATTTGAAGAATAAATAGCATTAAATGAGGGAGATATCTGCAAGATTTGAGATTGATTGAAGATATTTAATGAAGATTTAAAGAATATTTGAAGCAATTAATGAGGAGATCACTGCCAATCAATCAAGGATTCTGCAAATAAGTTTCCCAATTAAATCAAAGATTGCTCAATAAATATAAAGATATCATCAAGAAAAGGGAAATAAGGAAAGACAAATCTGCTAAAACTAGTCTCGGGGAGAGATCAAGATTAAAAAGAGAAAGTTGGAGCTGCAGGACGCTACCTGCGCTATAGCGCAGGGTGAAGCGCAGACTCTCTGGAAGTTGCGCTCCATCCTGCGCTGTAGCGCAACCTGGAGTGCAGCTCACGCTGATTTATTCCCTGTTGTCATTTTTTTAGATGGATTTCTCCCCAAATTTGCTTTGTCTTTCCTAGTCTATAAATAGAAACCTCGTGCACCAATTCTAGGGTGCACAATTATTGTAATCAGTCTATATTTCAGTGATAATGCACCAGAATTAAGTTTAGAGTAGGAGAGGAGGAGCGCTTCACAAGGATTGAAGATGGTGACAGCATCTTCGGTGGTTTGTATGACTACTTCGTGTAGTTAACTCTCCATTAGGATTGGATGTAATTGATTCTATCCCCAAGTGTATGTAAACTCTATTTTATTATTTCTGAGCTCTCTGTCTATAATATTGGTAATCTTATTCTGTACTTAATCCCTAATTCCCACACTTGCGTCTGGAGTTATAGGCTAGTCTCGACTAACTAGGTTAGTTTTGATTAGGACTGAGAGTTGAGAAGTGGCTTCCAAAGAAACTCACTCTCCGATTGAATAAGAGGACTCGATATCAGAAAACCGACACATGAGCGTTGCTAATGAGCGATGGGTAGTGTGAGTACTCTAGCGAAGGGCGTTCACAGGATTAGGCCTGTGTATCGATAGCAAAGGTTAGTTGATTGTGAATCCAGGATTCGAACATAGGCGTGTCCTGATGAGTAAGGGTAGTGACAGTACTTGAGCGAAGGTGCGCCTACAGAGTTGGCCTCGTTTATCAACTAAGTTCCTTTACAAACTGACTAAAAAGGAGCAAAATAAGTCGAGGGTAAGTCTGTCGCTTGGGAGAGCCTGAATGGATTATCTTTGAGTGTGTGAGATCGCTTGTAACTCGGGGTCTTAGCAATAAAGTTTGTCTACAGTATTATAGAGTAAACCTAAAATAATAGATAGTTTTTACATGCACAAAGGGTGAGATGATATGAAGTTCAATCCTAATCCAAGTAAAGTGTCTCTAACTCTTCCTTTCTAATTCCAATTAATATTTACTTTCTATTTACAATTCCGCAACTATACTCTCTAAACCGTGCTTTCTCTTGATAAATAGATCACAGTCTACATAGATTAACCGTTCCCTGTGGATACGATACTCTTCTTACTATTATACTGTTGGATTTGTGGTTCGCTTGCCAGAAACCCATCACTTATCAATGAGGGTTGGGTAAAAGAGTCTCTTATTGCTTGTCATGTCCATGTTCTGATAGTGCCAAAAAAATGGTACTTGGCGAATGTGTATAGATCGCCGTGTTATTAATAATATAACCATCAAATACCCACATCTCGTTCCTCGATTGGATGATTTACTTGATGAATTTCATGGAGCCCGTGTCTTTTAAAAAATTGATTTACAAAGTGGCTACCATCAAATTTGAATCAAGGAAGGGGGTGAATAGAAAACGATATTCAAAACCAAATATGGACTCTGTCAATGGCTAGTCATTTCTTTTGGCTTGACTAATGAACCAAGAACATTTATGAGGTTAATGAATCACCTTCTTCGATTATTTTTGGGAAAATTTGTTGTAGTATAATTTGATTATATACTCATATATAGTAAAAACTCTGAAGAACATGTACTCCACCTCAGAAACGTACTTAAGGCTCTAAGAAAGGAACACTTGTTTGCAAACTTAGGCAAATGTGTCTTCTTTAAAGAAAGTGTTACCTTCTTAGGTTATGTCATTAGTTCAAAGTGAGTTCATGTTGATGAGGAGAAGGTTAAGGCTATCAAAGATTGACCTACACCTCAATACGTGGGAGATGTGAGGAGCTTCCACGGCTTGGCAAGCTTCTATAGGAGGATCGTCAAGGATTTTAGCACGATAATTGCTCCTCTCAATGAAGTGGTTAAGAAAAATATGGGATTTCGATGGGAAAAGCACAAGATGCTTTCAATTTACTTAAAGAAAAACTAATGCATACTCCCATTTAGGACTTCCAGATTTTTCTCAATTCTTCGAGATTGAATGTAATGCGTCTAATGTAGGGATAGGAGTTGTCTTGATGCAAAATCGATATCCTATTGCCTATTTTAGTGAAAAACTAAAGGGTGCTATGTTGAATTACCCCACCTATAACAAAGAGTTTTATGCTTTGGTGAGGTCCCTTCAAACATGGCAACACTTCCTCTTACCAAAGGAATTTGTGATGCATAATGATCATGAATCCCTTAGGTATATTAAAGGACAAGGGAAACTTAACGAAAGACATGCCAAGTGGGTCGAATTTCTTGAATAGTTTCCCTATGTCATTAAATATAAGAAAGGCAAAATCAACATTGTGGCTAATGCACTTTCTAGGAGGTACAGTTTATTAGCTTCCTTAGATATGCAAAGCTTCTTGGATTTGAAAGTCTAAGGGACTTATATGTGCATGACTCCTTCTTTGCTGATGAATACAAAGCATGTGAACAAATAGCAAAAGATGGTTTTCTATAGGCACGATGAATTTCTCTTTAAGGGAAACAAATTGTGTATCCCTCAAAGCTCAATTAGGGAGTTGTTGGTCAAAGAAGCCCATGAGGGAGGACTTATGGGACACTTTGGTGTACCCAAAACTTTAGGGGTCCTACAAGAACATTTTTATTGGCCACACATGAATTTACAAGTTAAATCATATTGTGAAAGTGTCTAAAATGTAAGAGTGCCAAATCCAAGGTAAACCCTTATGACCTTTACACCCTTCTTCCTATTCCTGAAGGACATTGGCTAGATTTAACTATGGATTTTATTGTAGGCTTACCTCGGACCCAACATGGAAAGGACTCCATCTTGTGGTAGTGGATCGTTTCTCTAAAATGTCACATTTTATTCCCTACCAAAGGTAAATGATGCTCAAGTTATTGTTGATCTTTTCTTTAGAGAATTAGTTCGTTTCCATGGAATTCCTAGAAGCATAGTGTCTGATAAGGATACTAAATTCCTTAGTCATTTTCGGCACACACTATGGCATAAATTAGGCTCCAAACTACTTTTCTCCACTACATTTTCACCATAGACTGACGGACAAACTGAGGTTGTCAATAGGACCATAGGACAAAGACTAAAATCTTGGGATACATATCTGCCTCATATAGAGTTTGCATATAATAGGACAAAGCATTCATCTACCTTGCATTATCTATTTGAAGTGGTTTAGGGTTTTAATCTTCTAACCCCTCTTGATATTTTGCCTATACCTAATTCCTCTATTGTTTAGCATAAGGATGCATCAACTGAGGCTGAATTTATTAAGAAATCACATGATGAGGTGAAGGCTAATATTGAGAGAAGGGTGGCTAGCCAAACAAAAACTACCAACAAGAGCAAGGAGAGTGATCTTCGAACTTGATAATTGGGTTTGGGTACATTTCTGAAAGGAAATATTTCCAACTCAGCGCAAATCCAAACTCTCTCCGAGGGACGATGGACCTTTTCAAGTCTTGGAGCGCTTAGGGGACAATGATTATCAGGTTGATTTTCCTGGTGAGTATTGTGTTAATGCCACATTCTATGTTGTTGATTTTTCCTTGTTCGATGTAGGTGATGACAATGTTGAGTCTCAGAAGATAATTATCAGAACATGAGAAACTTATCTTGAGTCTCATACTCTTAGAATTTTAATGGATTACAAATATAAATGAGACTTGTATTATCGTCTGAAGTGTATTATCGTCTGAAGTCGTGAAATGGTATTAGAGTACTTTTTAGTTCACTTATCAAGGATAAAATGGTAATTTTGCCCCAGTTTAATCCCTTTTATTAAATATTAGAGAAATTGTATTTCTTAATCTAAGATTTGAATTTGATGCTATTTTGATAGAAATATTGCTGATTTTTACAGGATATTGCAAAGATTTGATTTGAGGGATAAATAACATTAAATGAGGGAGATATCTGCAAGATTTGAGATTGATTGAAGACATTTAATAAATATTTGAAGAAGATTTAAGGCAATTAATGAGGAGATCACTGTCAATCAATCAAGGATTCTGCAGACAAGCTTCCCAAATAAATCAAGATTGCTCAATAAATGCAAGGATTTTATCAAGAAAATGGAAACAAGGAAAGACAAATCTGCCAAAAACCAGTCTCGGGGAGAGATCAAGATTAAAAAGAGAAAGTTGGAGTTGCAGGACGCTACCTGCGCTACAGCGCAGGGTGAAGCGCAGACTCTCTGGAAGTTGCGCCCCATCCTGCGCTGTAGCGCAGCCTGGAGCGCAGGTCACGCTGATTTGCTCCCTGTTGTCGTTTTTAGATAGATTTCTCCCCAATTTTGCTTTGTTTTTCCTTAGTCTATAAATAGGAACCTCTTGCACCAAATCCGGTGTGCACAATTATTATAATTCAGTCTTATTTCAGTGATAATGCACCAGAGCTAAGTTTAGAGTAGGAGAGGAGGAGCGCTAAACAAGGATTGAAGATGGTGACAACATCTTCGGTGGTTTGTATGGCTACCTCGTGTAATTAACTCTCCATTAGGATTGAATGTAATCGATTCCATTCCCGAGTGTATGTTGAACTCTATCTATTTATTTATGCAGTTCCCTAATTATAGTGCTGGTAATCTCGTTCTGTGCTTTATTCCTAACTTCCGTGCTTGCGCCGGAGTTGTAGGCTAGTTTGTAATTAACGTTACGACTAGGATTGAGTTTGGGGGAGCCTAGACATAGGAAACCCAACCTCTGAGTGAATGAGAATACTCGGTTAACCACTGACTGAACCATGGGTGTTACTAATGATTGATGGGTAGTGTGAGTACCATAATGAAGGGCATCTAAACATTAAGCTTGGTATTAATAAACCGATAGCAAAGGTTAGTTGATTGTCAATCCAGGATTCGACGCAAGGATGTGTCTAATGAGTGATGGGTAGTGACAGTAGTCTAATGAAGATGTGTCTGTAGTTTTAGTCCTCGTTTATCAACTAATTCTTTTACAAACGAAATAAAAGAGAGCAAAATAAGTCGAGGGTAAGTCTGTCGCTTGGGAGAGCCCGCATGGATTACGTTTGAGTGTGAGGGGCGCTTGGTAACTCGGGGTCATTAGCAATAAAGTTTGTCTACAGCGTTATAGTTTAAGCCTATAAATAGTAGGTAGTCTCGACATACATGAGGGGTGTGATGAGATGAAGTTCAATCCTAATCCAAGTAAAGTGTCTCTAACTCTTCCTTTCTAATCCCATTGATATTTAATCTATTATTTACAATTTCACAACAATATTCTCTAAACCGTTGTTCTCCTTGATAATCAGATCACAATCTACGTAAATTGACCGTTCCCTGTGGATACGATACTCTTCTTACTATTATACTACTGGATTTTTGGTTCGCTTGCTAGAAACCCATCAAGTATTTTTGGCGCCGTTGCCGGGGGAACAGTTTCCAATTTGTGTAGACCTTGGCGGTCTAGTTATCAAGTTTTCTTTTAATTATCTTAGGATTTTGTTTCTATTAGGATTTCTATTTATTAATCTTATTATTTTTAGGACATATTATCTTAGGAATTTTATTGTTTTTCTATTATTATAAAAAAAATCTCTTCAACACTTACCTTTTCCAAGTTTCTTGTTTATGCTTCTGAGAGGTCAGGCGTCCCCCAACCAGTTATAGTTCGACCCGGAAATAGAAAGGACGTCTCGAAGGAACAGAGGTAGAAACTCGAGAAGGAGAAGAAGCAGAATACTTGTTGAAGAAACCAAAAACATGGCAGAGGAACGTCCAAGAAGGACGCTAGGAGATTACATCTCCCATCAAGGTCCACGTCACTTCTCCAACATTGTGTTACCACCAAATGCCAGAACTCTGGAGTTGAAGACTGCACACCTCAACCTCATTAGTGCACATCAATTCGCTGGATTGGATCATGAAAATCCAAATACTCATCTCTCTAATTTTTATGAATTGATTGGTACTATGGGATTCGAGGAAGGTAATCTGGAATCTGTTTACTTACGCTTTTTTCCTTTCTCTTTGATAGGTAAAGCTAAGGAATGGTTGCAATCACACCCAAATCAAAGTCTAACCAATTAGGGTGTGGTTGAGGAGAAATTCTTGACAAGATTCTTCCCACCAAGGAAGCAGATTGAAGCCAAGGCAGATATTTCCACATTCAGACAAGGGATTGATGAGCCACTTTGTGAAGCCTGGGAAAGATTCAAGTCTATGTTGCGCAAGTGTCCCAATCATGGCTATGAAGACATAGCCCAACTCAATATATTCTGCAAGGGACTGCGTTCAGATTGAAAGTCATTTATAGATGCTGCAGCAAGAGGAACACTCTTATCCACAGACGTTGATCAAGCACTTGAGATCATTAACAACTTCGCTCAGAACGATCAACAAGCTCAAAGTGGAAGACAGCTCGCGCAAGTACCAAAGAAAGGGATGCTGGAACTCAACCAGAATGATGCCTTGTTAGCTGAAAACAAGCTCATTAAACGTCAAATAGAAGCACTCACTGAGACGCTAAAGTCCACTCCTTCAACAACTCAAAGCTATCCACTCACAACCCATCCAAGCCCAACCATTGATTTGTGATTTCTGTGGAGGTGACCATCTAAATGGTCAATGTGCTAACCAAGAAATACACCCAGAGCAAGTCATTATATGGGTAACCAGGAGGAAGGCAAGGTAATTACTCCAACAACAATAACAACCAGTACTCTCAAGGTTGGAGGAATAACCAAACCAACTCTGGTTGGAGGTCAGAATGGAGGAGCAAGACAACCACCTTACCAACAGCAGCCTTCAATATATGATAAGTTGAATACTTTGGAAGGTAAGATTGATGACCTAGTGCAAGGATTAGTGGATTCAAGAAAACTACAGAGGCATCAATCAAGGCTCTAGAGAATCAAGTGGGTCAGTTAGCCAATGAGATGGCAGAGCACAGACAACAATACTTCTCAGCTGTGACCCAAACCAATCCAAAGGAACAATGCAACTTGGTTGCTACTGATGGCAACAAGTCAGAGGAGGAGGAACTTGATGAGGAGGAAGAAATCATCTTTGAAGAACAATTACTTCAAGAGGAAGTTGTTCATCAAGATGAAGAAAAAGCAGCCCAACAAAAAGAGGAACATCGTGAAGAAAAGATCCTAGTTACAAGTAAGTCACTTGACCCAGGTAGGTTTACTATACCCATCTCTATTGGTAATATACCCTCTACTCATGCTTTATTAGATCTTGGAGCGAGCATCAATTTGATGTTGCTATCGTATTTTAACAAGTTGAGTAATGTGAAGGTCAAGCCTGCAAATGTGAGATTACTTCTTGCGAATAAATCTGCTCAAAGCCTACATGGGATAATAGAGGATATTCAAATCAGAGTAGATAAATTTGCATATGTTGTAGATTTCTACATTGCAGAGACAGGAGAGGAGGATACTGAAGTCCCCCTAATTCTAGGAAGACCTTTCATGAAGGCTGCTAAGATGATCATTGATGTTGATCGAGGGAAATATGCATTGAGCTCAAAGGATGAAACCATTGTGTTTCATATTGACAGGGGTATACCCAAAGTACAACAAACTGATGCTATTTCCAAAAATTCTTCAAGGCTGCCAGGCTCCAAATTTCTGAGGAAGCCTAGGACGAGGGTAAAGTACCCAGAGTCAATTTGGGAATTTAAGTTCAAGAGAAGAAAGAGATCAGCATCTGATACTGAGGAAGACAGTGACAGTGAAGGAAGAGTCACGAATTGGCATGGAGGATGGGATCTCAAAGGAAGAACTGGTATGGAGTCAAACATCATCCTCCACTTGAGGCCACCATAAAGAGGTTGCATAACCAGGCGTCGAGCTAAAAGACGTTAAACAAGCGCTTCCTGGGAGGCAACCCAGTGTTTGTGAGTTTTTAATTTCATTTTTTTCTTTTTGTTAATTTTTAGTTTTAAGATTTATCTGTATAATTAAGAAATTGTTAAAATGGGGATACAAATTTAAAAAGGAAAGCATGGAATCAATTAGGAGTAGCAGAAGCAGAGAGAATATTGCACATCTGCGCTTCAGCCTGTGCTACAGCGTAGGCAAAGCGCAGAATTAAACTGGAAATCCAAACTCTCTGACTTTTGCGCTTCAAGCGCAGTGATAAGTGAGAATTAGTTGATAAATTAGAATACTTTTTAGTTCACTTATCAAGGATAAAATAATAATTTTGCCCCAATTTAATCCCTTTTATTTAATATTAGATAAATTGTATTTATTAATCCTAGATTTGAATTTGATGCTATTTTGATAGAAATATTGCTGATTTTTGCAGGATATTGCAAAGATTTAATTTGAAGGATAGATAGCATCAAATGAGGAAGATATCTGCAAGATTTGAGATTGATTGAAGATATTTAATGAAGATTTGAAGAAGATTTGAGATCATTGATGAGGAGATCATTGCCAATCAATCAAGGATTCTGCAGACAAGCTTCCCAAATAAATCAAGGATTGCTTAATAAATGCAAGGATATCATCAAATAAAGGGAAACAAGGAAGGACAATTATGCGAAAACCAGTCTCGAGGAGAGATCAAGAATTAAAAGAGAAAGTGGAGCAGCAGGACGCTAGCTGCGCTTCACCTGCGCTATAGCACAGGGGTGAAGCGCAGACTCTCTGGAAGTTGCGCTCACTCCTGCGCTATAGCGCAGCCTGGAGCGCAGGATACGCTGATTTTGTCCTTGTTGCCGTTTTTAGATGGATCTCTTCCCAATTTGCGTTGTCTTTCCTTAGTCTATAAATAGGAACCTCTTGCACCAGTTTCAGGGGTCGTCAATCATTGTAATCTAGTCGATAGTTCAGTGATTATATACCAAAGCTAAGTTTAGAGTAGGAGAGGAGGAGCACTTCACGAGGATTGAAGATGGTGACAACATCTTCGGTGGTTTGTATGGCTACTTCATCTAGTTAACTCTCCAGTAGGATTGGATGTAATCGATTCTATACCTGAGTGTATGTAAATTTTATATTATTATTTCTGAGCTCCCTATCTATAATATTGGTATTTCTTATTCTGTACTTAATCCCTAATTCCCACGCTTGCGTCTGGAGTTATAGGCTAGACTCAACTAACTAGGTTAGTTTTGATTAGGACCGAGAGTTGAGAAGTAGCTTCCATAGAAACTCACTCTCTGATTGAATAAGAGTACTCGATATCAGAAAACCGACACATGAGCATTTCTAATGAGCGATGGGTAGTGTGAGTACTCTAGCGAAGGGCGTTCACAGGATTAGGCCTGTGTATCGATAGCAAGGGGTAGTTGATTGTAATTCCAGAATTCGAACATAGGCATGTCCTAATGAGTAAGGGTAGTGACAGTACTTGAGCGAAGGTGCGTCTACAGCGTTGGCCTCGTTTATCAACTAAGTTCCTTTACAAACTGACTAAAAAGAGCAAAATTAGCCGAGGGTAAGTCTGTCGCTTGGGAGAGCCCGCATGGATTATCTTTGAGTGTGTGAGATCACTGGTAACTCGGGGTCTTAGCAATAAAGTTTGTCTACATTATTATAGAGTAAACCTAAAATAATAGATAGTCTTTACATGCACAAGGGGAGAGATGAGATGAAGTCCAATCCTAATCCAAGTAAAGTGTCTCTAACTCTTCCTTTCTATTCCATTAATATTTTATTTGTTATTTACAATTCCGCAACAATATTATCAAACTGTTGTTTCCCTGATAATTAGATCACAAGTTTACATAAATTAACCGTTCCCTGTGGATACGATACTCTTCTTACTATTATACTGTTGGATTTGTGGTTCGCTTGCCAGAAACCTATCACGAAGTGGCACGCTTCATCTTCTGAAGCAGTGCGCGCTCCAACCTGCGCTATAGCGCAGGGTGTAGCGCAGGGGATGCTGTTTAAATTTCAAAAATTGGAACGTGGAATTCATTTTGAAATTCCACCCAAATCTTCCCTTGCCCTTTTCTCTGAGATTCTTAACCTTTCCTTTGCTTTTTCCCACTCATATAGTCTCATTTTCAGTTTCTAAGCTTATACCAGGTATGTTTTTATAGTTTTCTTTCTTTTTAACCAATTGAAGTTTTGATTTTTTTTATTTGAGCATAACCTTAGGATAGGAAGTTTAGGATTTTAGGACCCTTTAGGAAAGAAATAATTGTTCATAAATGTTCAAAATAGTTTGCATGTGGTTAGGATTTTTTGTGAGTTATTCATGTTTGCTTAAGTGGTAGTTTTTAAAGTGCTCAATAATTTCTGCAAATTATTTTTGTTAGTGCATGTATGATTGATTAAATGCTTTGATACTTTTGCATGCCCTTACAAAAAAATAATTATGCCCCATTACATGTTACTGATGACATGATTTTTTAGCATGAGTTAAATTCTCACTTTTGCCTGTTTAGGATTGTTTAGGACTGCTTTAACTGATCACTTTAGCATGTCTTAACTAATTCATTGGCATTTATTGGGTAAGGATTAAAATCAAAATTTGTATGCACAATTGTTTGATTAATTGATTGCTCTAATTATTGAAATTAATTGGTTATTTATTTCATAATTATGAGTAATTAAATATTATGATGCATAAATAATTTTGATTTATTTCTTTTGCAGATGGCCCGTACAAAGAATGTTGGTGCTCCTAGTTCCTCTAGGAAGGGCACAGGAGGTGCCAGGAGGAAGGCTCCCCAGAGGTAACCTGAGTTCGACCCTCATCGCTTCAAGGACCTCAAGTCCTTTGAAGCCTACACTGACATCGCCGATTGCAAATTCATTAAGGAGCGACCAGTCGTCCTTGAGGAGGGAGAGTATGAGGAGTTCTCCGCTGAGATTCACAGGAGGCGTTGGGGCCGCCTCAGCCGCCCTGACAGCTATTTTGACCCAGATATCGTCAGGGAATTCTATGCTAACGCCATTGGAGACCAAGGCGTTAACATTAGGAAGGAGTCTTATGTGAGGGGACAGAGACCTGGTGGAGTGCCAATACCAGGATAGGATGGAGGTCGTTGGTGTCAACGACAATGATCCCCTCGACATAGAGACCGCTCAGCTACTCTATTTACCAGGGCGTTCCTTTGAAAGGAACGCATATCGGCATGCTGCTAGGATCTATAGGAAGGATATGAGGAGCATTTCACAGATGTGGACAGTAGTGATACTGGCCAACATCTATCCTATTGGACATGTTTCAGATGTGGTTATGCCCATGGCCCACCTCATCTACTTCATCCTCACCAACGCGGTTATCGACGTCTCACAGATCATCACTCGGAAGATAGCAGACTATGCTACTGCTTTAGAGCGTCGGACACCCAACTCCAAGATCAGACTTGGCTTCCCTTCTCTTATCACATCACTTTGCAGATCTAAGGGTGTGGAGGTGAGCCCCAGGGTTCGCATCTTACCGCCTATGACTAGAGTTTATATTGAAGCCAACTGTATCGCAACTGTGGAGTTACAGGTTGAGGATGAGCAGCAGCAACCACCACCACCACCACCAGCAGACATGGATGCCCCTGTCTGGGCTCAGTGACTTGGGGCCCAGAACACTCACATGATGGCTCAGATGTCCACTCTCCACCATGCCGCTATTCACTTTCAGAGTAGTCATACCAGGCCGGTGTGGACCCCATGCTCCCTGCATTCTTTCATGATTATTTACAGTGGCCTGGGGACAGGCCTATTTTCCCAAGGGGGATGGAGCAGCCGGAGCTGAGGATGGAGCAGCTCACATGGATCAGGACCAGGAGGACTGATTTTTCTTTCCTATTTGGTGTTTTTCCTTCTTTTTCTTTTCCTTTTGTTTTTTTTTTATTTTCTTATTTTTTTCATCTTATTTCTTATTTTCTTTTTCTTTTTCTTTTGATATGTACTGTATATAATTCTCCACTGATACATTATATATTATGCAGTACTTACTCAGTTATTTTTTGTGTTTTTCTATTAAATTTTTAAATTTTTAGGATTTTTAATTATTTTAGGACCTTAGGAAATTAGGAATCAAGGTAACGTTTTCCAATTCTCTGTAAATAAGTGGTTTAATAACCAGATTAGGAAAGATGACAGGGTCTTGTGATTAATTCCATAATCAGTTAGGATTAGGGTACTTCTCAAGAGAACCTATCAGGATAGTTAATTAAATCCATTAAGTGATTTATCAAGGAAATTTTAGCCAATAACCGGTGAGATGAGAGCCCAAACACTTAAATTGAGAGCTTTTCACCGCTGCTTGTCAACTGTTATTGCTTGAGTTTTTAAATTTTTGCTTGCTTGAAGAAGATATGGAAGTGACAAAGGCATATTTTGTGATTCTAATATTGTGCTCAGTGCCAAATAGCCAACCCTGATTAAATGTTTCCATTTATTGATTGCCCATTTGAGCTTGAATATTTCCTTTGATGCACCCTAACCATATTCATTGAATATCACCTATCCCTTAACACTTGGGATAGAGAGCAAGGTGCACCACAACAATATGGGACAAGAGGTTGGTCACAGAGACTCAAGAAAAGGCACAAGAAATCACAAAAGAAGGATCCTCCCCCACAAATAAAGATTCTATGTTATTCTTTCTGTCAAAAAAAAATCTGCACAAAAGTGTGAAATTGAATAAGTTGGAGGGAGTATTTCTTCAAACAATGAGGCCAAGCTGAAAAAGAGTGACCATTCAAGAATGACCAGGTGAATTGAGAGAAGTCCCAAGCAGAATCACAAGATGCTCTCTATTCAAAGTGTTCCTTGAATATCCAGAAAAACCATGATTTCTTGATAGCCCAGCCTCATTACAACCTATGAAAGACCTTTTGATTCATATTAACTGCTTGCAGGTTCAGATCTTGGAAACGACTATCAATTCTAGTTGTTCTACAGTGGTGAATAAGATTGAGGGAAACACTTACCCGTGAGAATGAAAGATTTCCTTGGTTTATCACTTACTGCTTTAATTGCTATTATTGAGAAGTTTGATCGATGTTTGTATTTCTATTTTGATTGATGATTGGTAACATCCCTTGATCCTGAGTTTTTCTTATGTTTGGAAAGTGACTGCTACTTAGGAAGGAGTTGAGGAATAGTTCCTTGAATTTGTTTTAATTGTTAGAAATACACTGGGAATAGAATTGATTTTGAAGAGGTCTCTTGCTTGAGGACAAGCAAGAAGTTAAGTTTGGGGGATTTTGATAAGTGAAAATTAGTTGATAAATTAGAGTACTTTTTAGTTCACTTATCAAGGATAAAATGGTAATTTTGCCCTAGTTTAATCCCTTTAATTAAATATTAGAGAAATTGTATTTATTAATCTAAGATTTGAATTTGATGCTATTTTGATAGAAATATTGCTGATTTTTGCAGGATATTGCAAAGATTTGATTTGAGGGATATATAGCATTAAATGAGGGAGATATCTGCAAGATTTGAGATTGATTGAAGACATTTAATAAAGACTTGAAGAAGATTTAAGGCAATTAATGAGGAGATCACTGTCAATCAATCAGGGATTCTGCATACAAGCTTCCCAAATAAATCAAGATTGCTCAATCAATGCAAGGATTTTATCAAGAAAATGGAAACAAGGAAAGACAAATCTGCCAAAACCAGTCTCGGGGATAGATCAAGATTAAAAAGAGAAAGTTGGAGCTGCAGGACGCTACCTGCGCTTCACCTGCGCTACAGCGCAGGGTGAAGCGCAGACTCTCTGGAAGTTGCGCCCCATCCTGCGCTGTAGCGCAGCCTGGAGCGCAGGTCACGCTGATTTGCTCCTTGTTGTCTTTTTAGATAGATTTCTCCCCAATTTGCTTTGTCTTTCCTTAGTCTATAAATAGGAACCTCTTGCACCAAATCCGGTGTGCACGATTATTGTAATTCAGTCTTATTTCAGTGATAATGCACCAGAGCTAAGTTTAGAGTAGGAGAGGAGGAGCGCTTCACAAGGATTGAAGATGGTGACAGCAGCTTCGGTGGTTTGTATGGATACCTCGTGTAGTTAACTCTCCATTAGGATTGAATGTAATCGCTTCCATTCCCAAGTGTATGTTGAACTCTATCTATTTATTATGCAGTTCCCTAATTATAGTGCTGATAATCTCGTTCTGTGCTTTATTCCTAACTTCCGCGCTTGCGCCGGAGTTATAGGCTAGTTTGTAATTAACGTTACGACTAGGATTGAGTTTGGGGGAGCCTAGACATAGGAAACTCAACCTCTGAGTGAATGAGAATACTCGGTTAACCACTGACTGAACCATGGGTGTTACTAATGATTGATGGGTAGTGTGAGTACCATAATGAAGGGCATCTAAACATTAAGCTTGGTATTAATAAACCGATAGCAAAGGTTAGTTGATTGTCAATCCAAGATTCGACACAAGGATGTGTCTAATGAGTGATGGGTAGTGACAATACTCTAATGAAGATGTGTCTGTAGCTTTAGGCCTCGTTTATCAAGTAATTCTTTTACAAACGGAATAAAAGAGAGCAAAATAAGCCGAGGGTAAGTCTGTCGCTTGGGAGAGCCCGCATGGATTACCTTTGAGTGTGAGGGGCGCCTGGTAACTCGGGGTCATTAGCAATAAAGTTTGTCTACAGCGTTATAGTTCAAAGCCTATAAATAGTAGGTAGTCTCGACATACATGAGGGGTGTGATGAGATGAAGTTCAATCCTAATCCAAGTAAAGTGTCTCTAACTCTTCCTTTCTAATTCCATTGATATTTAATCTATTATTTACAATTTCGCAACAATATTCTCTAAACCGTTGTTCTCCTTGATAATCAGATCACAGTCTACATAAATTGACCGTTCCCTATGGATATGATACTCTTCTTACTATTATACTACTGGATTTTTGGTTCGCTTTCCGACAACCCATCATTCAGTATTTATGGATGACATTATTTTTTGTTCTACTGATTCTTCATTATGCAAGGAATTCTCTAAGCTTATGCAATCTGAATTTGAAATGAGCATGATGGGGGAACTCAAGTTCTTCCTAGGACTTCAAATTAAGCAATAATCGGATTGTATATGGATCCATCAAGAAAAATATACAAAATAAATGCTTAAGAAGTTCAACATGAGTGATTGCAAGCCCATGACTACTCCTATGCATCCTTCTGTTGCTCTCAGCAAAGATGAAGGGGAAGAACCAGTAAATCAAACCTTGTATAGAGGAATGATTGGTTCATTACTGTATCTAACAACAAGCAAACCTGACATTATGTTCAGTGTGTGTCTTTGTGCTAGATTTCAATCTGGTCCAAGAGTTTCTCATTACAAAGCTGTAACGAGAATTTTAAGATATATAAATGGTACTGCTAATCTTGGTCTTTGCTATAAGAAAAGTAAGGATTGCAGGTTAGTGAGATTTTGTGATGCTGATTTTGATGGAGATAGAACTGAAAGAAAATCTACCAGTGGAGGTTGTCATTTCATTGGTGATAACATGATTAGCTGGTCCAGCAAAAGGCAAAGCACAATTGCACTTTCAACAGCTGAAGCTGAATATATTGTTGCATCCAGTTGGTGTTCACAACTGCTTTGGGTAAAATATCAGTTAGAAGATTTTAATATTGAGGTTCATTCTATTCCTGTGATGTGTGACAATACCAGTGCAATTAATCTTTCTAAGAATCCTATTCAACATTCTAGGGCAAAGCATATAAAAATAAAGCATCATTTCATTAGAGACTATGTTCAGAAAGGAGTTTTTGATATAAAGTTCATTGATACTGAACATCAATGGGCTGATATATTCACAAAGCCTCTAACTGAAGATAGATTTAAGTTCATAAGAGATAATCTAAACATCTTGGCTTTGTCTGAAAAATAATTGCTTGCATTTGAACATGCATCATCTGAATGTATGAGTGCATCTGAACATGCATCATCTGAAACATATTGTGCATCTGAAGAATCCTAGTATGATGATGTGTCAAGCTGAAGCGGTTGATCTCCTTCTCTGAGAAACTGCTCACAGCACGATTGCACGTTCTTCGAGAATACAACTGCCATCATTAAAGTGGTTTTACGACTATTTAAGGGCGATGATTAAGTCACTTCAAGGCTGTTGCTTTCATTGTCTCTCTCTCTGTTCTGCAAGCTCTTGAGTTTCCTTGTGCCCTAAGTTCTTCGTCCGTCTCAAACTTACTTCAATGGCGTCCAACAAATCTGTAGGTGGTCAGGTTGTACCTTCCAGGACCATAAGTCTAGATGAACTTGCACCTGGTGGCATTCATCTTTCTGAGATTTTCGAATCAAGTGGGTGGATCAACTTCTTTTCTGCTATAGACTGTGCTTGGCATGAACAAAGTGTGATTGATTTCTGGAGAAATGCTGAAGACATTTCAATACAGGATGGGAAATACCAAGGGTTGAAGACCTCGGTGCTTGGTGTCAAAATCATTGTGGATACTGACACTATTGCCTCAGTTACTGGTGTGCCAAACTCTGGAGAGATGTCCACTCCAGAATGGGAGTTGAGGAACGGTGGAACTAAGAAATTCACCAGGAAGCTTTATGGGATTGATGAACCCAGTGAGCTGAAGAGCTCACTCATGCATCCGAAGGCAAGGATTCTCCAAGCTATTTTGGGTTGCTGCATCTTACCCAAGCATGGAAGCAAGAATCATGTCTCAGAACTTGATAGGTACTGTGTGATTAATTTCCTGGACAAGAAGCCTCTGAACCTTCCCAGGATCATCCTCTACAACATGCTGAAGAGGGTAAATGATTCAACAGCAAGCTATACTCACAACACTCTCATCACCACGATTCTGCTGAAGTACAATGTTCCTATTGAGAAGCTATATGATCATAGGGGTCCTGCTCTCTTCTCTCTGGTGAACATCAAGAGAATGGGCATAGCTGTGAAGAAGCCCTCACCAGAGAAAACTCTGCTAGAAGAAGCTGTGAATGTCAAGGCTAAAAGGACTGGGAAAAGCCCTCAAAAAGTCTTAGAGATTCTTGAGGATGAGCTGTCTGGAGATCCTCATAAGGACAAGTTTGTCTCAGCACAAACTCCCACCAAGGTTTTCAAGAAAAAGAGAACCAAAGTGCTTCAGAAGGAAGCACCTGTTGTAAAGGAAATTCAGATCAGATTTTCTGAACCTGCTCAGAATGTGTTTGCACAAACTAAGATTATGGGTCAGGCTATTGATACTTCTACTATTGCTACTCAGCCTACTCTCACTCTGGGAGGAAAGGAAGAGGAGAACAATATGTTAGAATCTGAACACCTTGGAGTTGAAGCTGTTGATGTATATGTGCCTATCTAAGCTATTCCACTTGCTACCAGCCTACCTGAGCCTGACATCAGAAAGGTGGTAGAGGAAATAGAAGTAGAAGAAAGGAAGTAGAAAAAAGATCAAGAGAAACAAGACTTTGCACTTGTTGTTGCTGCTCAGCAAGCTGTGCTAGAAGATGCTAGACTTGAGCAAGAATCTAGACTCAAGAGAAGAAGAAGAAGTGCTCAAGCCAGAAGACAGAAGAGGAGAAGACTGTTTGATCCAGTTGCTGATGAAGCTCCTCAGAGAGTCACAAGAAGCAAAAGTATTCATCAAGAGGATGCAGTTGCTTTTCAGAAGGCGGCTGAAGATCAGAGGAAGAAGAAGCTGGAGGATATGAAGCAAAAGAAACAAGCTGATGAAGGCCCTGTGGCTTCTGCTAAGAGGCCTAGAGTCATCTTTGGCAATGTATCCACTTCAGAGGATGAAGCTCCTCCTCCTCCACCTAAGGTTGTAAGCACCACAGAATAAGTACCCCCACCCTCACCATCACATTCATCTTCATCTTTCTTAGGTTATTCAGAATTAAACTATGACAGTGAAGATTCAAGCTGTGTATGGTTTGGAGGCAATATTCCTTTAACAAGGGTTGAGCTGCTGAAGGAGAAGTCAAGGGATCTGTGTAGAGAACCAATGTATGATCTTGCTCTGAATTTTAAGAATAATGAGCAAATGATGTGGGCTGTTGAAGTGCCTCACAAGTTCTACAATGTGCCAATCAAGGAAAGAGTGAGAGTGCCTAGATTCCCCAATCTGTACGAAGAGTTGTTGTTCTTCAAGGAAGCTGCACCCTTGATCTCTGCACCTCCTTCCAAGCTTATTTTGGAAACTGGTGCTGAAGCAAGGCAAAGAAGGCTGCACAGCTCAGGGGAGTCAGTATCTCAGACTTCATGGAAAGAATAAAGAATGGTATTATCAATCCTCATCACAAGTGGAGGCCACTGGATCCTTTCTCTCAGGATCAGCATGACTTATCTTATGATGAATGGATTGTTGTCAGGATGCTATGTCTTGAAGCTGAACTTGTTGACAAGTACAGTGGTTCTTTTGGAAAGAAAGACTTCAGGCCATCCAGAAATGCACATACAAAGTTGTCAACTTCTATTCTGGTAGACCCTGATAGGATAGTTCCAAGGTATCCTTATGCTGAGTCTTATCAGATGAAAGGAAAGTTTATTGCATCTGAAGGTGGAGACCCCCCAAGACAACTGACTGAAGAAGACTGGAATAATCTGGCTGAAGGTGTGTTTATTGAACAAGGGATGGATCATTCTCTGTATGAAGCCATGTGGGATTATCAATGGAAGATTGTGTAGAAAAGAGGAAGTTGTTCTGGTGCAAAATGGAATGACTCTGATTCCATGGTGAAAGTTGGCAAGAACACCACCCTTGAAACTCCAACATTCTTCAAAGGGAGATTCCCTAGCTATGACTTCAATCATGTCTTCCATCTACATCATGAATGGGAAGTAACTAAGTATGTTGGGATTGTTGAATACTTTGTGCAAGTTTCTAATCCAAGGAAGTTCAAACTGCCAAAAGGGTTCAAGTTCTGGAGGTTCTCAAGCAGATATCTGTCATTGGTCTTTTATGAAGAGAATCTTAAAGCTGAACTGGTTGCTTTATCAAGGGAAAATCGAGCTATGCAGATTCAGAATGCTAAGCTTCTTCAAAGAACTGATGAGATTCTTGATGCTCAAGCTCAGATTAAGGCTGGTCAGGATGAGCTGAAAGAGGCTGTGGCAGCTGAACTTGAGAAGCAAAGACTTGCAATGCAAGAGATGTTTGAGCAGGCTTTCAGCAGACTGAGATCCAGTTAATGATGTTGTCATTTTTTTTCTCAGACAATTCTTGTTTTCATGGTTATTTGTTTCAGACTATGTTGTCTTTTCAAATCCTACATTTCTTAATGCATGAGTTTTGCATGAACATTTATTGCTGTTGGTTGTTTTTAATGTTTTATGTCTTAACTGCTATTATTATTCTCTGTCTTAACTGTCTGTTGCTAACCCTTTTTCATTGATGACAAAAGGAGGAGTAATATTGGGGACAGGGGGAGTAATAAATATAAGTAGTTGAGAATATTCTAAAGACTAACAGTATCTGGAAGTGAAGGTTGCTCAGTAAGTAAGATGCAGATTCAAGGAAAGCGTAACTTCAGACTCAGTTGGGATAATTGATTAAGGGGGAGAATTCTTTTACTCTTATTCACTGTTAAACTTTTATCCCCACTATATTTTATATTTGTCATCATTAAAAAGGGGGAGATTGTTGAGTCTCAGAAGATAATTATAAAAAAATGAGAAACTTATCTTGAGTCTCATACTCTTAGAATTTTAATGGATTGCAAATATAAAACATAGAGATGTTTACAAGAATATCCTCTCACAAACATTCTGTTAAATTTTCAGATTGACAGTGTTTGAGAAGGACCATCTGAAAGCTTCAGATTCAAGACCAAAACATCATCTGAGGTGTATTATCGTCTGAAGTCGTGAAAGCTGTTATGAGATTTGGTTGCATCTGAAGGCTGAAGGTATTAGAATCAAGTGAAGACTTTTTGAAGACATTGTTGTCTATGCAGAACGTTCATCTTCTTGGTCTAACTTATTTCAGCACAAGAGACAGACATCCTTTCTTACCTCGTTCAAGAGTATTGCACAAATAAGGAAAGTCTGCAAATCCTGTTGCACCTACAACAAAAAGTTTTGTGTGCGTAAAACCTGCACCTGCAACCGTCCCAGATTTTGCTGATAAAGAAGCCCAACGTCTTGGAGCATTTAATGCTATTTGACAACGGGAAACATAGTCTCATATGCTATATAAAGGCTCGTGATGTTGAAGATTAAGGTAGAGAAGAATTCTTTGAGCTATCACACTGCCAAAACGCTGTAAAAAACACTGATATTTCTCTGTACAAAAATCATATTTCATATCCTGAGTTAATCTCAGTTTTGTACTTGTGTTCTAGCTATCATCTGAAGATAGTGTTATAGAACATTCTCTGTTTACTTGAAACAGTTTGGGTTATAAGCCTGGAGAGGCTTTCTGTATAAAACAATACTTGGGTTTCACATTTCGTTAAGTGTCTGAGAGCCTGAAGAGGCTTGGTGAAAGAAAGAATACTTGTGGTAGAGCCTGAAGAGGCTTGACAGAAACGAATACTTGTAATTCTTGCAAGAATAGTGGAAATCCAGTGGTGGTTTGCCTCTGGGACTGGTGATGGAATTCTGGCAAGCGAACCAAAAGTCCAACAGTATAATAGTAAGTAAAGTATCGTATCCACAGGGAACGGTCAATTCGCGTGTACTCGTGATCTATTTATCAAGTGGAAATAACGGATTTATGAGAATAATTAATGCGGAAAATAAAAATTGCAGAATAATAAATAAAAGCAATAGAAAGGAAGCGTTGAGAGCACTATACTTGGATTAGGATTGAACTTCGTATCATCGCACCATTCGTGTATGTAAAAACTATTTATTATTTATGACCATATTCTTGTAATGACTTAGCCAAACTGAATTGATAAAACCCCAAGTTACCAGCAGCCTACCACTCAAAGATAATCCATGCGGGCTCTCCCAAGCGAAAAATTACCCTCAGCTCGTTAAGCTCTTAATTAATTAATTAATTATTGTTCCGTTCGTTTGAATCGTCCATTAATTGTACTTCCCTATAAACGCTCTTCATTCAAGGACTGTGACTACCCCCTCAATCACAAGACCCCGTTTATCCCTCACATACAATTAACTTTCAATTATGTTACTATCGGTAACCATACCTTCCTATAGACGCTCTTCATTCGGGGGCTGTCACTACCCCGTCAATCCCGAGACTCCGAATATATTTCAATATGACTACCGAGTACCCTTACACAATCAGAGTTTGAGTTCCCTATGTCTAGGCTCCCTCATCCTCAGTCCTAGCCGGAAGTCTCTACCACATTATGTCACAGACACTAGCCTATAACTCCGGCGCACGCGCGGAAGTTAGGAATTAAGCACAGAATAAGGATACCAAAATTACAAAATAGGGAATCATAAATAATAAAATAGAGTTTACATACACTTGGGGATAGAATCAACTACATTCAATCCTACTGGAGAGTTAGCTATTCATGGTAGTCATACAAGCCATCAAAGAATCTGTCACCTTCAATCCTCGTGCAGCGCTTCGCCTCTCCTATTCTAAAAGTAAATATGGTGCATGAAATTATACTAATCTTGTACTACTCCCTGCACACCTTGATCTGGTGCAAGAGGGTTCTATTTATAGGCTAAGGAAAGACAAAAGAAATTGGGAAGAAATCTATCTAAAAACGGCAACAAGGCAAGAGTTACGAGTTCTGCGCTTTACCTGCGTTACAGCGCAGGTTGCAGTGCAAAAGTCAGAATTGCTGCGCTTCACCTGCGCTACAGCGCAGGTGAAGCGAGCAACACGAGTTGCACAGCTTCAATATTTCTCTTTTTAACTTGATTTCTTCCCAGGACTGGTTTTGGTTGATTGTCTTTCCTTGTTTCCTTTTTCCTTGATGAAATCTTGCATTTATTGAGTATCTTGAATTTAAATGGGAAGGTTGTCTGCAGAATCCTTTTTTAATTGGCAGTTGATATCTTTATTAATTGTGCTCAATCAAACTTCAAATCTTCATTAATTGTCCTCAATTAAACTTCAAATCTTGCAAATATCTCCCCTATTTAATGCTATCTCTTCTTCATATCAAATCTTTGTCATAATCTGCAAAAATCAGCACAATTTATATTAAAATAGCATCAAATTCAAATTCAAGACTAATAAATACATTTATATAATATTAGGGTTTAGGGTTTGGGGCATAAAATACCATTTTACCCTTGATAAGTGCACTAAAAAGTATTCTAATTTATCATATATTTTTCACTTATCAACTGGACGTAGCTCACAGTGGTAGTGAGTGAACCAGGATAATTTTGGTTGTGTTCTCTCTTACCCTTAAACTCTTTTAATTTAGTTTACATTCTAACCAAAATGGGTGTGAAAAGTATTTTAATTAAAGAACCTTAACTTTCATCAAAAATATATTTGCAAACAGATTTTAAGTCTGAACTTAAGTTCAGAAGTTACGGGAAAACTTTAGACCATAATTCTTCGCCTGAAAACTTTCTGAAAGAGCTTTCTGAAAAGATTTTCAAAATCTAAAGGTTTTCATTGAAACACTATTCAACCCCCCTTCTAGTGTTTCCCTGTGTGCAATTACAGACAATCCATATTTGAGGACAAATCCTTCTCAAGGGGGAGGGAATGATGACAAAGCTAAGGAATCACCTCTTCAGGTAGCATTGGAAGAGCTAAGTGGACCCATGACTAGAGAGAGTGCCAGAAGAATTAAGGAAGAAATGGCCAAGCTTGTGTTTTCCCTTTAAAAACATAGACTTTCAAAAGGACATAACATATGTTAGGAATATGCACTAGAGACTTATATATTTGTGAACATCCATCACTTGTATCATGTTATTATATAAAGGCAAACTTATTCTTTTAGAATATAATTATTGTCCTTAGAATAGTAAGCTTAAACTTCATAAGGAATCAAGTAGATGACTTGATCGTGAGAGCTTATGAAGAACTATTCTTAAATAGTCCCTAGTCAATTATCATCTTAGGACAAAGATGCATTTAGACTAGCATGTGAGTTCATTGATGATCACATCTCACAGATCATGGATATGAGATATCATGTGCTCACATAGGTACACATTAAGAGTAATGGTGTACTGGACAGACCCACCTTAAGAATGTTGCATGGGTTGTTACATAAGTGTCATGAACGTTTCTTAAATTAATAAATGTTATATGAAGTCCTTCGACCTGAAATCACTACGATTCCTACATAAGGAATTATATGTTTTAATTATCATCAAACGTTACCTGTAGCAGGGTAATCATAAAGTTGGTTTTTGGACATATAATAAATTATGTGGTGGAATGTGAGTGCCCTAGATGGGATTTGTCCCTCCTATGTAACAGGAGTTATATATGTAGGCCTCTTGATAAAGTGAGACTGCAAAATGCATGGCCATGCTCAGGAGAATAAATATGAGATATTTATTTTCTGTACAGTCTACTTGGGGATCAAGAAAATATAAATTGAACTATACAAGGTTGACACAACCCATGCCCTTGTGTTCAATTAGATATTTGGACAAAGGGACAAAGCATATAAATTATTATAATAAAATAGGATTTATCAAAGTTATTGATAATCGTAATATTTGGATAGTGATGTGTTGCTAGATACCGCTCACTATTTATGATATTAAATATAAAAGGGTTTTATTTTAATATCATAACCAAATATTAAAATCCTATTGGGTCACACGCATACAACATGCCACTAGGAAAGGATAATAATTCTAATTTAATTTAATTAGAATTATTATGGGTCAGGCCCATAAGTGTGAGGGTTAAGTGAGTGAAGGGTAAAACCCTAGCCACCACTCTATAAATAGAGCATAAGATGCACTACCCTGAGACACATGAGCAATCTCTTCTTACTTTCTGAGGCTACTAGCAAAGTTGAGGAGAGAATCCTAGTTCGGTTGTTGGCGTGGATACCAATAGAGACATGGCTACACTTGCTTCGTTTGTAATCTTAATAAGGTACGACCTTTCGTTTCAATACCTTTTGGCCTTGATTCGTGTTTTCGCAAAACGATTATAACAAGGGAGGGAATCCATTTATTTCCGCTGCACCCTGACCACATGCTTGATTCCCTTCAATTGGTATTAGGGCTTTGGTTTGCGATAAACACGTTTTGGGCTTTTAATCTTTGAATATAGAGATATTCTGTTGTTTATTTTATATCGCAGAACATTTTTGAAACGTCGTTTCATTGCTTCATATGCACTGGGCGCATGTGAAGCGTAGGATATTGGAATTTTGAATCTGAAATCTGGGCTTCAATCTCGCTGAGCGCAAGTGAAGCGCAGATGAAGCGCAGAACACAGAATTTTCGATTCTGATACGTGCGCTTCACCCACGCTAAGCGCAGGTGAAGCGCATGTGCGCGTTTTAATTATTTTGAATAATTTTACTCCTTTTATTGATTGTTTTGTGTATGATATATATATATATATATATATATATATATATATATATGTTTATATGTTCTTATGTTCAAGGGTCCCATGGAACATGAAAAGTTCATGTTTTGGGAGTCAAAGGGTTCAATTGTTGAAACCTTGTCTCGACTCAAATGTTGGTTGCGATAAACATGCCACTTATCAATTTGTTGACAAGAACGTATTCAAATGATACGAGGGACTCACTCGTTTATCGGTTTGTGAAGTATTCGTTTGATGCGAGACACTTATTGATGATTGGTTGACTGTTTATCAAATCTAATATTTATGTTGGGATGCTGCCCCGCACCCCGCGAGGGGCGGCCTCCCCTTGAACCCCGTAATACACTACGCGCGCGTAATCAAACCTCACTATATATATCTTATTAAATCACTCATTTTACAATCAATGAATGTTGAATTTGCATGATGATTGGTTATGGCCTTAGATTGTTTTATTTAAATACGATCTGCGAGTCGTGCCTTACCTCTTATATTCCTTTTGTAATTCTTTTCTCATATCTATCCCCTCGTATGTTAAACGAGGTTTCTTCTTGTTATGTAATGTAACCGAAAAGAGCATGGAGTCAAAGGAGCATGTGGAGACATGTGGATGGAGACTTCAAGATTATATGTGATGTAATTTTGTAATTGTTTTAGGAGGCCATAACCATATCATGTGTTTGTATGAGATGCATGTTTGTATGTTTTGTTAAATGGTTTAACTAGAAATAAAAATTAAAGCGATCAAATCCCTCAATGCTTATTTTGCCTTCCAATGAATGACACACGTCAAGACTAAAATCGATTAAATGTGGGTCTGCCAAAGCAGAGTACATTTATCTATTCTAGTGAGACACGATAGGATAAAAGTAATATCCAATTGTCAACCATTGGTCTTTGATTGGGTATATTCAATATGATTGAAAAACCTAGAGGCACTAATATTAATTCATGTTTTTCCTTCCAATGTATGGCACTCGTCAAGGCTTGAATCGAAAAAATTTGGGTCTGCCAAAGCAGGGTACATTTATCTATTGTCAACCATTGGGTTTTGACTTAACTAGGTATATTCAATAGGATTGAAGAACCTAGAGGCACTAAGTTAGGCGTTAATTCATAAGATGAATTAGAATAAGAGTTATGAAGTTGGCTGAACGTCTCTAGAAGGGGCGGTTGAATAGAGACCTTCAAAATCTGTTCCTGCAATTCCACACTAAAATTGATAGTTGAGACTTGCTCTCAAGTTGATTGACTTGGAGTCTCTGTTAAGACAGGAAAGAGCTTATACAATCTTAGTGGTGAGCTTAGTCTGATCTCGTGATTAATACTTATATCAGTTTCAATTAAGTTATCCTTTTAATTATCAAGGTACCTTACTGATTTCAGTATAGTTAAATATATGAGTAAGGCAAGAGACAAGAGACAGAGATCTTATCCTGGTTCACCCACACCTTGGGCTACATCCAGTCCCCACAACCTGTGAGATTTTCCACTATTGACACCAGCCAATACAAGTATTCTTACTGCCTCTTCAGGACGATCCACTCACACTAAGCCTAGGCACACTCCTATCTTAGCTGAGTTACAAGTATTCTTACAGCCTCTTCAGGACGCACACCCTCACTCTAAGACTAGGCACACTCCTATCTTAGATGAGACAGGATACTGATGAATGTTTATGATAAGTCTAGCCTAAGCTCATACACAGTATGGATATAGAAGTTAATGAGCTAGACTGAGTCTCAACTCTGATTACAGTAATAGAATGATACACACAGAGATGAGATGAAAGAGACAAGTGAACAATCTCAAGATGAGTTGAGTCTGATCTTCAGTCAGCTGATGAAAGTACTTGAGATGTTTGTTAAGAAGTGATAAGCTGCTTTGATAATTTTGCAGATGTGTAGGCAGTCTCTCTCACACCTTTCAGTTTCTAACAATGTCTCTTTTATACCAGGACTTCAGAAACTAGCCGTTTATGACCGTTTGAAGTTTGTTGGAGCTTGCAGCAATGGTCACAGTCCTTTCAGTAGGTTCAGAGCAACTTTTCAGTCTAAAGTACTGTGTCAGTGTACTTTCATGCTTTCTAGTTGACTTGACTTGCTGTCTCCTGATTACTGAGAATGCCTTCTGTCTGAAGTTCAGATTTTGTTGCACTCTTGTTGCTTCTCTGATGAGATCCTATCTGACTGCGTCTGTTCTTGAGATGACATCTCAAGCTGTTCTTGCATCTCAAGCTGAACTATCATCTGTTCATTGCTTGCATCTCAAGCTGAACCTGGGTCTCTTTTAAGCTTCATACTGAGATCCCTTTTATTCTTTGGATGACATCTGAACAATAGACATATACATCTCATGCTGCTTTCTTTTCTGAAATGTTCTCTTATTCTTACATATGTGTCTGATTTCTCTGCATCTATTTATTGATTCTGATTGTGCCTTATAAGCTTATGCTTCTGCATGGTTTCTGATCTTGTGTTGCCTTGTATGCAATTTAGTTCTTCCAAGTGAATTGCTAATCTTTTTTGGTCTCAATGGTTTCCTGAAATAACTTAAGATGTACAAGATCTATGCTATACAATGAACACACAGTTAGTAATACAAGATGCATCCCATCTTAGTATTTAAACTTACTTAGTTTGACATATTAAAATTGCTTTAGGGTGAGCTTGTCTCAACAATCTCCCCCTTTTTTGATGATGTCAAACTATAAGTCATATCTGATGAGATGTGAAGAAGAAAAGCATGAAGATATGATTTTCATTTAACTTTTAAGATGTGCAATCTTATAATCAAATAGATGTGATAATATGAAATGAACTCCCCCTGAATCATAGCTTCCTTTTCTGTCTATTTGTTTAGAGTTTGTAATAAAAATTTTAGACTGCATAATCAGAGAGTCAATTTTTTTATTAATCACAAGGATAATAAGGATGATTACAAAACAGAAGATGCCACTGCATCTCATCAAAATGAAAATGCTGAAAAGATGCTAACTGCATCTCTAGCATCAATCAGATCAATCCTCACAAACATTTAAGTGAAATAAATCCTAACTAAGACTCTCATTAGATATCTAACCTACTCTCCCCCTTTTGACATTATCAAAACAAGAAAAGCTAGCCAAGCTAGGATGAGTGGGAAGAGGATGAGTCAGAGTCAGGTCCAGTTGGTCTTGGCACAGTCTGTGGGATATCCGGCAGAGGAGGCACATGGGTGAGATGACTGTTAATCTGCTTTTGATACGCATTGGATGTGTGCATTTCCTGGAGAACAGTATCAAAGGCAGTAAACAGAGCCTCTTGTCTTTTCTTTTGGTGCTTCATCTTTTGAGTATCTTCTTTTGATTTTCTTCTAATCTATTGTTGAGGTTTTGATGGTATTGTTGCTGTTCTTCATGGAGTTGATTCAGAAAGGTGTTGATGGAAGGGCAGATATGTGTGGGAATGGATGGTTCAGATGAGGGAGGATCGGCAGGCTTGGATCTTGCAGCAGAAGGTGCAGACTGATCATACTTAGGTAAAGGTGAGTGGAGGATGGTCTCAACCGAAAAATTTTCCAGGAGTAGGAAAGGAGGTTTGATAGGAGTAAGATGGTTGAACTTTCTCAGGAGTGGTTTGTGGAGGTATCAAGTTGTCAGCAGCCTCTTGCTCCAATTGTTGTGGTTCAGGGGCCGTCTCATGGCTCGAGACAGTGGTTTCTTTCTCCAAGCTCACAAGCATCTCTGCAACTAACTTGCTTGCAGGAGAAACCTTCTCAGGAGAAACCTTCTCTATGATTGCTTCAGCAGGAGGAGAGGGTATTGGGGATTGATGGAGGAGAGAATCAGCAAAGGCATGTTCTTGATTCAGATTGATCTCCTTGTCAGGAATAGCTTCATTCTCTGTATTGACCAAAACATCTTCAGTTCTGGCCACCTCATCTTCCCTTCTCAGCTCTTCCTCTTCTGCCACTTGTCAAGCTGTGGCACAGCTGGTGCAGGAGTCTGTTCTGTCTGAATGAGGGGCTGAGATCTGGACCTCTTTTTCTTTTGCTTCTTTTTCTCAGTTTCTATGGAGGGGGATGGTTGTTCCTTTCTCTTCTTTTCTTTCACAGGAACCTCAGATTTCTTTTGAGGATCCTCCGCAGTCTCTATTGAGGCCTTCTTCTTCTTCTTCTTCTTCTTCTTCTTCTTTGCCTCAGATAGATGAGATGATGAAGGAAGCCTGTGTGGTGGTAGGCATAGCAGGTGTAGAATCAGTCAAAGGAAAAGTAGGAGGAGGAATAGACTTACCATCTAGACTCAGAGACTTGAGATTCTTGCTTCCTATGTATCCATGTCTTTCCTCAGACTTCTCACAGTTGCTCAAGTCAACTTTGAAATGTCTCAAGATGATGGTGGTAAGCATTCCGAAAGGAAGAGAAGCATTGATTTTTGAATTGTGAAAGGCATGCTCCATATGCCTTAGTATGAGAAATGGTAGATTGAGGGGGATTCCATGCTTGAGATGGTACATGACCATCAGATCTTGGTTATATACCTTGTTGAAGGTTCCAGCCCTTGGCATGATGCACTTAGCAACCAGATGAAACAGAAATTTACCAAAAGGATTGAGAGATGATGAGGCATCTGATATCAGTCCTCCTTTGAACAGAGATGTACCAACACTTCCTGAGGAGATACCAACATTGTCCCACCAATGCTCTTCATGATATAACCTGTTTCCAGTCACAGGTGCTTTGACAATCGTTCCAAGAGTCTCTTCAGTCAGCTCAATGTGGACTCCTTTGACATCAGAGATGATATGGGGCTGTTCTTGTGAGGATCCCTTGGCCTTGTAGCAAGCAGCATAAAAGGCTCTTGTCATCTTTGGAAAGACAGTATCTGTCATTGTCAGGTAATCTTGCCAACCTTGCTTTTTCAGATATGGGGTCAGATCCCATCCTTCATCTTTCAATTCCTGAGTTGAGATCACCCTTCCAACTATGATAGTCTTCTCAGAGAATCGTTTAGTAAACTTATCTTCTATTTCAGCACTTGAGAATAGATCAGATTGAAAGGAGATCTTCTTTCCTTCAGCAGCTTTCTCTTTTCCTTTCTTTGGCTCTTGTTGTGTAAGGTCTATATGGACAGGGGGATTTGGGTGCAGAGGTTTGAGTAACTTGGGATGCTATTCTCTCAGATTTCATCCTAGGGGGTAAGGGTGTGCTCTTTTTGGAAGAGGTGGATTTTGAGGATGGAGAGGGTTGTGCAGGTGCAATGGTTTGAGATGGTTCAAATTCAGTGCTAGGTTGTGGAGATGGGGAACGAGTCAGGGTTTCTTGGCTTGAGTGAATACTGAGTGATTTTGATTCATCAGAAGACATCTTGTCTGGAGAGGATGATGAATTAGAATGTGGAAGTTTTAGAGCTGTGATCTTGATGCGCATTTGAGAGAAGAGAGAAAGTAAGAGATGCGTATGAGAAGAGACTTAAATAGTCTTCAGACAAGTAAGGAAAGGAAGAGAGAGAGAGACGTAATAACTGCCTGTTAGCACTACTACAAAAAAGGCCTTCTACGACGGGCATTCCACGACGGTTGAGGAGCAACCGTCGTTGAAACTGACGCGGTGGCATTTTTGCAATTATGTGGGTAACTTACCACGACGGTTGAAAAATAACCGTCGTGGAAAGTCATTGAAAGTAGGTTCTACGACGGTTGAAAATTAACCGTCGTAGAAACACTACCTCAGAAAAAATGTTTATAAAAATGAAGGGGGTGGGAATAGCAAAAAAGGGTGGTGCAGGAGTAATATTGGGGCTATCACGACGGGCCCAGTGAACACCTGTCGTGGTAGACCTAAGGGGGGTGTGACAAGTAAAGTGAGGTGGTGCATGGAGCATTAGTGCTTTCACAAAGGAAGGGGGTGGGAATAGCAAACCGTGGTTGGTGCAGGAGTAATAGTGGGCTACCACGACGGGCCCAGTGGACACCCGTCGTGGTAGACCTAAGGGGGTGTGGCAAGTAATGTGGGGTGGTGCAGGAAGCATTAGTGTGTTCACAAAGGAAGAGGGTGGGAATAGGCAAAACGTGGGTGGTGCAGGAGTAATAGAGGGCTACCACGACGAGCCCAAGTGGACACCTGTCGTGGTAGACCTAAGGGGGGTGTGACAACTAAAGTGGGGTGGTGCAGGAAGCATTAGTGTGTTCACAAAGGAAGGGGTGGGAATAGCAAAACGTGGGTGGTGCAGGAGTAATAGTGGGCTACCACGACGGGCCCAGTGGACACCCGTCGTGGTAGACCTAAGGGGGGGTGTGACAAGAAAAGTGGGGTGGTGCATGGAGCATTAATGCTTTCACAAAGGAAGGGGGTGGGAATAGCAAACCGTGGGTGGTGCAGGAGTAAATTTTTTCTACGTAACAAACAACGACGGTTCAGTAGGAACCGTCGTAGAAAACCTTTTCTACAACGCTTGTTTTTGTAAACGTCGTCGAAAAGTGGTGCTGTACGTAAAAACGGGGTGTAGACAGAATAATTGTTAGTGTAATGGGGTGTTAAAAGCGAATATGGGCGGCTGCAGAAGTAAATCATAGAAACCACTACGGTTAAACTTTGAACCGTCGTGGTTTATCTTGTTTAACCTAAAGGAGACCCTCTCTTCTCACACAGCGCCGCACGCGAGTTCACCTCTCTTTCTCCTCCCAAGCATCGTCCCTCTCTCTCTCTCACTCAAGCACCTCTCCCTTTCCCCTCCGTGAAGCTCTCCCTCTCCCCATCGAGCCTTCTCTCTCCCCGCCGTCTCTCTTCCTCTGCCCACCGTCCCTCTCCATCTCCCACCGTCTCTTCATCAACGATCGCTGTAGTGGTGGAACGCAGTCGCTTCGGGTCTGACGAACGACGCGATGGTGCTCGACCGACGACTTCGATCTGCAAGCTGGCGACGATGGTGGTTCTGTGGTAGCCTGCGTGCGCAGCAACATGCAAAGACAGAGGCAAGGGGTGACCGGGTGATGCAGTTGATGCTCGCAGCGATTGCGGACGCGGTGCCCGCTGCTCAAAGAGGGTAGCAGAACATGGTGGTGACATGTGGAGTTCAGGGGGAGACTCGCACGGCGGTGGCGTTGCACCCTTCTCCTTCGCTGCTTCTTGGGTTGGGTAAGGGGTGCTCGCTACTTCCCCTGTTCTATTTTTTTCTAAGAGTGTTGTCTCTTCTTCCCTATTCTTCTAATTCTGATTTTCATTTGGTTTCAGGATTTGTGTGATTCAGTATTGCTGGAGAGGATGAAGATATGTCTTCCTTAGCCGATTACTAAACAATAAAGGTGAAGGTTTCTGACCCCTATTCTGCTACAATAGGCAACATCAATTTAAAGATTCAAATTTCCCTTTTCTTCATCACCTTTGAACCGGGCATTAGCGATCTTCTCTCCCCGTTTTTGCAGTTTTTTTCTTTCACACAAAATGAAATTATGAATGAGCCCTGTTATGCTTCATTTACTATCTGCAGGAAGTTAAATTTCATTTTTTTTATGTTGCTTTGAAGATAAATTTTGTTGATATTTACCTCTTTTCTAGAGACATTGGAGTATATAAATTAACAGTTTCTAAGTGAAATTAGATTATTCATGATTTTTAAACTATTTTTCTATAAGATGTTAAAATGTTTATTGTATAGTATCATTCGCTGCCTAAAAGCATAGATGGGTTTCCTAGGGGACTGTTCTTTGTGCTCAAACAACCTACTATATCGATGTGATGTATATGTTTGCCTCTTATAATTGTCAATCTTAAGTGCATTGTGTCTTACTCAACCTGATACTCAATGATATGATGCATCGGGGACTTTTACAAACCATACTCAATGTGTCTTACTCAAACTGTTGTAAGAAATGCTCAGCACTACAACCCCAAGTTTTTGAGTTGAAGCTTTTCATTGTTATCGCTTTCTGAATATGATTTAAGCATATCCATCATCCATTTGAAAATGATGATAGAATCATCAGCTGGGCCATCACATTTATATATTTCATTATCAGGTGGCTTTAATACCATGAGTGTTAGCAGATTAAGGACTAACTAATGCATTTCCTTCTGTCCCTACTATCCATCATTGTTCTACCTCCAAGAATTAAAATACACCTAACATATCAAAAAACTAAAATATATAATGATAGGACTGAAAATGCTACCTATCCATCATTGTCTACTCTGCAGATCTTTTGTGTTAACCTATCGTATTTTTTGTGTTATCGTTATTTCGTGTATGCTTATTAATTAACCTATCATATTTTTTTGTGTTTGATTTTGATTTGATAGGGTAAAATGGAGTCAGTTTCTCTGCAAGCTGGTGGATCCAAGGCACCATCCAACCCACCCGTGGAGTTGACCAAGCAAAAAGGCCATGCAGTATCTGTTTCTGCCTTTGAACCACCCAAAGCTCCTCAGGTATACATGTACAGAATATATATTAAAGAAACATATCATACCTACCAGTTAAAATTAGTTATATATAAATTTAACGAGAATCTGAGTTCGGTAACCTGGTTATACTTATTTTATTTTATTTTATTTTATCTCCTTGATAATTCAGTGCTAAGATGTGATTTTAAAAACGTTATCCACAGGACATCAAGAGGCTTGCTCAGAATAGAGGCAGCTAGGAAGAGCAGGGCTGAGAAAAAAGGTAAATGATTTGGATAAATGTTACATGTTGTTTGTTTTACACTATTTAGGTAACACTGTGAAAATGGATCAAGCTTAATAGTCATGTACCATTATATATGACCTATTTCTTTTTTTTATTTTCGCTCTCTTTCAGGCTTATATTCACCAGCTGGAGTCTAATAGGGCTAGGCTCGTTCAACTGGAACAAGAGGTGCAGCGTCTTAGAGCTCAAGTAAATAACTTTAACTTTATAGGGCTAAGCTTTAACTTTCTCATATACAACTTAATTTTAAATAACAACTTAATTTTAAATATCTATCTTGAGGTGACAATTTATTTTTAAATTGCTATATGATTTTCATTTTTCATTTGAAGATAAATTTGCTAGTAGTTGGTATTATGATAGGTTTATTTTGTAATATAATATCTGTACTGGTCCCTGCACAATGCTTTTTTCTTTAAGCTCCGCTTCTGGATGTAAAAAGCATTGAAGATGATTCTTTGGGCTAAAAGAACCGAAATAATGTTTTCCCCTATTAGCTACGAATTAACTACGGTAAATGTCGTAGCTAGCTAAAAATGTCCTATGGGGTGGAGGGTTTTGCACGACGGTTAAGCTGGTAACTGTCGTGGAAAATAGGACATTTCACGACGGTTGAAAGGAAAACCGTCGTGGAAAGTAGGGCATTTTACGACGGTTGCCATCATAACCGTCGTGGTTTCTCTACTTTCCACGAGTGTTTTCCTTGCAACCGTCGTGAAATGTCATACTTTCCATGACAGTTACCAGCTTAACCGTCGTGGTTTCTCTTTTTCTACGACGGTCCTCACGCGTCGTCAAAATTCAAATTTTCAAACGACGCCTGGTTCTACGACGGTTGTACAACCGTCGTAAAAGGCCATTTTCAACCGTCGTAGAAGACCCTTTTTGCACTAGTGTAGTGGGGGAGTTATTGTGGCAGTTGTGGGAGGTTAGCTCTCCTTTTTATAGCCTAACGGCTAGTTTCCCAGTTAGTGGGCAGTTACTAGCCGTTTGAGTAACGGCTCAAAACCTTCCATTTCTGACATATGGATATGTCTTACTAATTTTATGAGACGCAGTTCAGATGAGTCATGAGACGTGTCTGGTGACAGATGCGTCTGAGCTCTTATCTCTGCACAGATGACACTTGAGTCTCATCTCTGGTGAGATGTTTAGTCATAGAGCTCATGGTAGAGCTTGTCTCAACTTCTTGCTTTTATTCAAGAGAACATATGTTTAGTAGTTTTAGGTTCTCATTGAATCTTTCTTCAACTAAAGGTTTTGTAAAGATGTCAGCTAGCTGACTCTTTGTATCTACAAAAAATAGCTCAATATTTCCTTTCTGAACATGATCCCTTATGAAATGATGCTTGATGTCAATATGTTTGGACCTAGAATGATGCACAGGGTTCTTTGCAAGATTTATGGCACTTGTATTATCACAATAAATAGGAATTTTAGAGTACCTGACTGCATAATCTTGCAACTGAGATTTGATCCATAGAAACTGAGTACAGCATGCAGCTGCTGAGACATACTCAGCCTCTGTTGTGGATAGGGCAATGGTGTTTCTCTTTTGCAAGATGAGACACCTCCCTAGAAATTGACAAGATCCACTGGTGCTCTTTCTGTCTGTCTTGTCTCCAGCAAAATCAGCATCACTATATCCTATGAGATCAAAGCTTTTTCCCTTCTCATACCATAGGCCAAGATTAGTAGTCCCAATCAAGTATCTAAATATTCTTTTTACAGCAGTAAGGTGAGACTCTTTGGATTTGATTGAAATCTTGCACACATACCTACAGCAAACTGAATGTCTGGTCTGCTGGCAGTTAAGTACATAAGAGAGCCAATCATACCCCTGTATAGTTTGTCTGATACAGCTTTACCACCTTCATCCTGATCTATTTGAGTTGATGGATGCATGGGAGTTTTCATTGGTCTTGCCTCACTCATTTTAAACTTGCTGAGAAGATCTCTTGTATATTTTGCTTGACTGATAAAAATCCCATCAGCTAGCTGTTTGATTTGTAAACCCAGGAAGAATCTCAGCTCACCCATCATACTCATCTCAAACTCACCCTGCATGAGACTTGAAAATTCTTGACATAGAGACTCATTAGTTGATCCAAAGATAATATCATCAACATAAATTTGAACAATTAATAAGTCTTTGCTAATTTCTTTCTTAAACAGGGTGGTATCAATCTTACCCCTTGTAAAATCATTTTTAAGTAAAAATGAACTTAACCTGTCATACCAAGCCCTTGGAGCTTGTTGAGACCATACAGAGCTTTGGACAGCTTAAGCACATGTTCTGGATGATCAGGGTCTTCAAACCCAGGGGGTTGCCTTACATAAACTTCTTCTTCTATGATTCCATTTACAAATGCACTTTTCACATCCATCTGGTATAATTTGAAGTTTCTGAAGGCTGCAAAGGCTAGCAAAATCCTGATTGCTTCAAGTCTTGCTACTGGTGCAAAGGTCTCATCATAATCTATTCCTTCTTGTTGGTTGAACCCTTGAGCCACCAGTCTAGCTTTATTTCTCATGACTTGACCTTTCTCATTTAGCTTGTTTCTGAAGACCCATCTGGTTCCAATTATGGTTTGATGAGATGGTGGGGGGGACCAGATTCCAGACCTTGCTTTTTTCAAACTGAGTCAATTCTTCTTCCATGCCCTTAATCCAGGATTCATCATTTAAGGCCTCACGTATATCTTTTGGCTCTATGTTAGATAAAAGAGCTATTAGATTCTCTGTGTCTCTGAAGGAGGATCTGGTTCTAACTCTGTCTGAAGTCTCTCCAAGTATCTGATCTCTTGGATGAGATCTTACCAGTCTCCAGCTTCTGGGTAGTTGAGATGCATGTTCATTTTGCATCTCAACATTCTCTTGTCTTGTTCCTTGAAATCTGGTTTGATTGTTTATTTTATCTTCCTCTTGAACACCATGAGAGGGTTCAGATTGACTGCTTCTGAGAGGCACTCCTTCAGACTGGCCTTCTCTTCTATGTTCAAACAGGGGTGATCTTGTCAGTTTTTGTTCAGATGAGAGTTTCTCTTCAGCCTCCTGAGTTGAGATCTTCAGATCTTTCATCAGTTCTTCTATCTCCTCATCAACTTCTTTCTGAGTATTTCCTTGTACCTCATTGAATACTACATGCATAGATTCTTCAGTAGTTTTGGTTCTTAGGTTGTATATTCTGTAAGCTTTTGAGGTTAGTGAATACCCTAAAAAGATTCCTTTATCTGATTTGGTTTCAAATTTTCCCAACTGATCTTTTGTATTTAGAATATAGCAATCACATCCAAAAACATGAAAATATGAAACTGAAGGTTTCCTTCCTTTCCATAGCTCATATGGAGTCTTATTTAAGATCTTTCTTATGGTGACTCTGTTCAAAATGTAGCAAGAAGTATTTACAGCTTCAGCCCAGAAATACATTTCAATTCCAGAGTCACATAACAAAGTTCTAGCCATTTCTTGAAGACTTCTATTTTTTCTCTCAACTACACCATTCTGTTGAGGAGTCCTTGGACAAGAGAAGTTATGAGTTATGCCATTTTTATCAAAGAATTTTTTAAACTTAGCATTCTCAAATTCTCCTCCATGGTCACTTCTAACAGATCCAATGCTGTATCCTTTCTCAGATTGAATCTTTTGCAAAAGGTTTTAAATGAATTATATGATTCATCTTTCTGAGATAGAAACAAAACCCAGGTGAATCTTGAGAAATCATCCACAATGACAAAACCATACTTTTTACCACTGAGACTTGCTGTCTTAGTTAGTCCAAATAAGTCAATGTGGAGGATCTCAAGAGGTCTGACAGTTGAGACACAGTCTTTTGGTTTGAAACTTGATTTGCTGTGCTTGCTTTTTATGCAGGGATCACACTTCAGGTCTTTGTCAAATTTTACCTTAGGTAATCCTTTGACAAGAGACTGGCTAGCAAGCTGACTCATAGTTCTCAGGTTAATATGTCCAACCCTTTTGTGCCAAAGCCATCTCTCATGATCATGAGACATGAGGCAGGTGAGATCTGACAGACTCTCAAGTGTGACTGAGTAAAGATTTTTCTTTCTTGTTCCAGAGAAAATGATTTTTCCAGTTTTAGAGTCTATGATCTCACAAAAGGTAGGCTGGAAATTAACATGATAACCATTGTCACACAGCTGGCTGATACTCAGCAAATTATGTTTCAGACCTTCAACATAATATACATTCTCAATTTGAGCTGTGTTGGCCTTACCAATTTTACCTATGCCCTTGATCTGGGCTTTGCTGTTGTCTCCAAAGGAGATAACTCCAGAAGATTTTTCTTCAAGTGATAGGAACTTGCTTTTGTCTCCTGTCATGTGCCTTGAACATCCACTGTCTAGCACCCACTCTTTCTTGGTCTTTGCTGCTGCCAGGCACATCTGTTTCAACAAGAGATTTAGCTTTGGGTACCCCACTTATATTGGGTCCTGCATGGTTAGTTGCCTTTCTCTCAGATGCTACTTGTCTCATGTAACAGTCTGTGACTTTATGGCCATATTTACTACAACAAGAGCATCTTTCTTTCTTTTTCTTTCTTGCAGGTATGAAGAAATCTTTGTACCAAACTTCATTTGAAGATCTCTCATAACCAAGCCCAGCTTTATCAAAAATTCCCTTTTGAGATCCAATGAGTCTCTCAAGGTTTTTTGTTCCATTAACAAATTTTGCTAGGTCATTTATGAGAGTTCTGTTTTGGAGTTTAAGCTGTAAATTTTCTTCTTGTAAACCCTTTAGATTATGCCCATTGAGAACTTGAGTCTTGGCCTTTACTTGTTCAGATAATTTCATGTGAGACAACATGAGACTGTTGTTTTTATGATTCAGATCTTCATTTTCTTTTTCAAGAAATTTTACCTTCTCAAGAGTTGTATTTAAATCAGATTTAAGTAAAGAGCTCTTAGATGCAAGAAGATTTGAATCACACAGAAGATTTTCAAAAGCAGACTTAAGTTCATCAACAGAATATTCAGAGTCAGATTCATTTACCTCTTCATCTGATGAGTCTCCTTTTGCCATGAGACATATGTTAGCTGACTGTCCATCTTGACTTCCTTCTTCTTCATCTGTGTCATCCCAGGTGGCCATCATTTCCTTCTTCCTTGGACTTTTCCTCATTTCTTTTCTGAGTTGAGGACATTCAAACCTAATATGTCCAGGCTTCTTGCATTCAAAGCATATAACTTGTCCCTTCTTGTCAGTCTTTTCTCCTCTTCTTGAGGGGAAACTCTTTCTTCCAGTCCCTCTGGCTCTCCACATACGTATGATCTTCCTTGAGATGTAGGCTAGCTCGTCATCCATCTCACTATCATCTTCATCCTCATCATCCTCTTCTGTTTCTTAGTCTTGAGATGAGTTGAGTGAGGTTTGCTGAGATGAGCCAGTCTTTTTACCTTTTGAGTTACTAGAAGCTGCTTTCAGTGCTATAGACTTGGGACGTTTGATGAGATCTTCTTCCATTAACTCTTGCTCATGTACCTTCAGAGATCCAAGAAGCTCGTCCAGTCTGAGGGTGCTCAAGTCCTTGGCTTCCTGGATGGCTGTTACCTTTGGTCTCCAAGGTTTGGGCAGACTTCTCAGAATTTTCCTTACCATGTCCTGATTTGAATATGTTCTTCCTAGAGATTTCAGGTGATTTGTTATGACAGTGAATCTCCTCACCATGTCTTCAATGCCTTCATCTTCAATCATCTTAAAAAGTTCATAATGTCTAACCAGTATGTTGATCTTGGCTTCTTTGACTTGGTTTGTTCCTTCATGTTCAATCTCAAGAGCATCCCATATTTCTTTTGCAGAGACACATCCTGCTATCTTGTCAATATTCACTGCGGCTAAGAGCACAGGTTAGCAGATATTTAGCTCTTGAGTTTAGAACATACCTTGCTTTCTCATCTGTCCATTGATCCCTGGGTTTGGCTGCCCTGAGTCCCAGTTCATCTGTGATGTATGGCATATAGGGGGCCATCTCAATGATTTCCCATAGATCAGCATGCTGAGATTCAATGAACAGTCTCATCCTGTCTTTCCAGTAGTAGTAATCAGTTCCATCAAAGGCAGGAGGTCTGTTTGTTGAAGCTCCTTCAGGAATGAACAGACTTGTGCTAAGACCAGCCATGGATCTTTATCCTCTTCACACAAAGGTGTGCTCAACCCCTAGAGGCCGAGCTCTGATACCAACTGAAGTTGGCTGAACGTCTCTAGAAGGGGGGGGTTGAATAGAGACCTTCAAAATCTGTTCCTGCAATTCCACACTAAAATTGATAGTTGAGACTTGCTCTCACTCGTTTATCGGTTTGTGAAGTATTCGTTTGATGCGAGACACTTATTGATGATTGGTTGACTGTTTATCAAATCTAATATTTATGTTGGGACGCTGCCCCTCACCCCGCGAGGGGCGGCCTCCCCTTGAACCCCGTAATACACTACGCGCGCGTAATCAAACCTCACTATATATATCTTATTAAATCACTCATTTTACAATCAATGAATGTTGAATTTGCATGATGATTGGTTATGGCCTTAGATTGTTTTATTTAAATACGACCTGCGAGTCATGCCTTACCTCCTATATTCCTTTTGTAATTCTTTTCTCATATCTATCCCCTCGTATGTTAAACGAGGTTTCTTCTTGTTATGTAATGTAACCGAAAAGAGCATGGAGTCAAAGGAGAATGCGGAGACATGTGGATGGAGACTTCAAGATTATATGTGATGTAATTATGTAATTGTTTTAGGAGGCCATAACCATATCATATGTTTGTATGAGATGCATGTTTGTATGTTTTGTTAAATGGTTTAACTAGAAATAAAAATTAAAGCGATCAAATCCCTCAATGCTTATTTTGCCTTCCAATGAATGACACACGTCAAGACTAGAATCGATTAAATGTGGGTCTGTCAAAGCAGAGTACATTTATCTATTCTAGTGAGACACGATAGGATAAAAGTAATATCCAATTGTCAACCATTGGTCTTTGATTGGGTATATTCAATATGATTGAAAAACCTAGAGGCACTAATATTAATTCATGTTTTTCCTTCCAATGTATGGCACTCGTCAAGGCTTGAATCGAAAAAATTTGGGTCTGCCAAAGCAGGGTACATTTATCTATTGTCAACCATTGGGTTTTGACTTAACTAGGTATATTCAATAGGATTGAAGAACCTAGAGGCACTAAGTTAGGCGTTAATTCATAAGATGAATTAGAATAAGAGTTATGAAGTTGGCTGAACGTCTCTAGAAGGGGCGGTTGAATAGAGACCTTCAAAATCTGTTCCTGCAATTCCACACTAAAATTGATAGTTGAGACTTGCTCTCAAGTTGATTGACTTGGAGTCTCTGTTAAGACAGGAAAGAGCTTATACAATCTTAGTGGTGAGCTTAGTCTGATCTCGTGATTAATACTTATATCAGTTTCAATTAAGTTATCCTTTTAATTATCAAGGTACCTTACTGATTTCAGTATAGTTAAATATATGAGTAAGGCAAGAGACAAGAGACAGAGATCTTATCCTGGTTCACCCACACCTTGGGCTACATCCAGTCCCCACAACCTGTGAGATTTTCCACTATTGACACCAGCCAATACAAGTATTCTTACTGCCTCTTCAGGACGATCCACTCACACTAAGCCTAGGCACACTCCTATCTTAGCTGAGTTACAAGTATTCTTACAGCCTCTTCAGGACGCACACCCTCACTCTAAGACTAGGCACACTCCTATCTTAGATGAGACAGGATACTGATGAATGTTTATGATAAGTCTAGCCTAAGCTCATACACAGTATGGATATAGAAGTTAATGAGCTAGACTGAGTCTCAACTCTGATTACAGTAATAGAATGATACACACAGAGATGAGATGAAAGAGACAAGTGAACAATCTCAAGATGAGTTGAGTCTGATCTTCAGACAGCTGATGAAAGTACTTGAGATGTTTGTTAAGAAGTGATAAGCTGCTTTGATAATTTTGCAGATGTGTAGGCAGTCTCTCTCACACCTTTCAGTTTCTAACAATGTCTCTTTTATACCAGGACTTCAGAAACTAGCCGTTTATGACCGTTTGAAGTTTGTTGGAGCTTGCAGCAATGGTCACAGTCCTTTCAGTAGGTTCAGAGCAACTTTTCAGTCTAAAGTACTGTGTCAGTGTACTTTCATGCTTTCTAGTTGACTTGACTTGCTGTCTCCTGATTACTGAGAATGCCTTCTGTCTGAAGTTCAGATTTTGTTGCACTCTTGTTGCTTCTCTGATGAGATCCTATCTGACTGCGTCTGTTCTTGAGATGACATCTCAAGCTGTTCTTGCATCTCAAGCTGTTCTTGCATCTCAAGTTGTTCTTACATCTCAAGCTGTTCTTGCATCTCAAGCTGAACTATCATCTGTTCATTGCTTGCATCTCAAGCTGAACCTGGGTCTCTTTTAAGCTTCATGCTGAGATCCCTTTTATTCTTTGGATGACATCTGAACAATAGACATATGCATCTCATGCTGCTTTCTTTTCTGAAATGTTTCTCTTATTCTTACATATGTGTCTGATTGCTCTGCATCTATTTATTGATTCTGATTGTGCCTTATAAGCTTATGCTTCTGCATGGTTTCTGATCTTGTGTTGCCTTGTATGCAATTTAGTTCTTCCAAGTGAATTGCTAATCTTTTTTGGTCTCAATGGTTTCCTGAAATAACTTAAGATGTACAAGATTTATGCTATACATGAACACACAGTTAGTAATACAAGATGCATCTCATCTTAGTATTTAAACTTACTTAGTTTGACATATTAAAAATTGCTTTAGGGTGAGCTTGTCTCAACAAGTTATTCACCTAACTATCCAAGAGTTGTATGAGATGCAATTGGAAAGCATGTTCCTACCTAAATAACCTTTTCTTAAGCGATCAGCCAAAGCTACTTAAAATAAGGTGAAATATGGATCTTGGCCCACTAGAAAATCTAGTGATGGGATTTTTTTATTCTTTATATTGAGGGTACTTGTTTTGAATCAAAATAGTGGGAGACATATTTATTTAAAGACCTTATTAAATATGTTTGTTATATGATACTTACGTGCATAGCAACGAGCACAACAAGTAACTTTTATTGCGATCTGTCCTTGAGAAGGACAAACTGTCTGGAATTAATTTTCTAGACTGGTATAGAGACCTAAGGATTGTCCTTAGGCATGAGAAAAGGTTATATGTCCTCGAAGGGCCTATTCCTGAAACACCCGTTGCAAATGCTTCGAAAGCTGATAAGGATGCTTTTAGAAAGCATCTGGATGTTGCTCTCGATGTTGTTTGCCTTATGCTTGCTACCATGAATGCTGAAAACAGCATGAGAACATGGAGGCGTACAATATGATTGTACACTCAAAGAGACTTTATCAGGGACAAGCTGGGCTTGAACGATTTGAAGTCTCAAAAGCACTTTATCAATGTAGACTGGCAGAGGGAACCCCTGTTGGTGCTCATGTACTCAAAGCAATTGGGTACATTGAAAACCCAGAAAGGCTTGGATTCCCATTAGGCCAAGAGTTAGCCACTGATCTTGTCCTGCAATCGTTGCCGGACAGCTATAGTCAATTCGTCATGAACTACAACATGAATGAATTTGACAAACCACTGCCAGAATTGTTGAGCATGTTGAGAACAGCTGAGCAAAACATTAATAAAGGAAAGGGGAAGGCCATATTGATGGTCCAACCTGGAAAAGGCAAGGGTAAGAAGAAATTCAAGAAGCCCTATTTCAAATCAAAGGACAAGGGCAAAGACAAGCCTAGTACCTCTGCTTTGAAGCCTACTTGCGGGATAGCTAAGGAAGGAAAATGTTTCCATTGTGGCCAATCAGGACATTGGAAGAGAAATTGTGCAAAGTACCTGGAGGAGATCAAGAAGAAGGGAAGTGAGACTTCCACCTCAGGTATTTATGTTATAGAAGTCAATTTATCTACTTCTGCATCTTGGGTATTAGATATTGGATGTGGATCTCACATTTGCATGAATGTGCAGGATCTAAAAGGGGTTAGACAACTGGCTAAAGGCAAAGTCGACCTGCGAGTCGGGAATGGAGAAAGAGTTGCTGCTTTAGCCATAGGAACTTATTATTTAACTTTGCCAACTAGGCTTGTTATTGAGTTAGATAATTGTTATTTTGTGCCAGCCATTAGTAGGAATATTATTTCTGTTTCTTGTTTGGACAAGAATGGTTTTTCATTTATAATAAAGAACAATAGTTGTTCAATTTATTTAAATGACATGTTTTATGGTTGTGCAAAATTAAATAATGGACTATATGTCCTTGACTTCGAAACACCTATCTATAACATAAATGCTAAGAGGTTCAAAACAAATGGTTTGAACCTGACTTATCTTTGGCATTGTTGCTTAGGCCACATAAATGAGAAATGCATATCCAAACTCCACCAAGATGGTTATTTGGACTCATTTGATTTTGAATCAATTGAGACATGTGAATCTTATTTATTTGGGAAGATGACCAAAACCCCATTCACCAGAAAAAGGTGAAAGGGTAAGTGATCTTCTTGGTCTCATACATAGAGATGTATGTGGACCCATGGGAACAATGGCTAGAGGGGGTTTTCAATACTTCATCACTTTTACTGATGATTTCAGTACATATGGATTTGTGTATCTGATGGAACACAAATCTGAATCCTTTGAAGAGTTCAAGGAATTTAAGAATGAAGTATAAAACCAACTTGGCAAGACTATTAAAACACTTCAATCAGATCGAGGTGGAGAATACTCAAGCCAACAATTTGATGACTATCTAAGAGAGTGCGGGATAACATCTCAACTCACTCCTCCTGGAACACCTCAATGGAATGGAGTTTCAGAAAGGAGAAATCAAACTCTGCTAGATATGGTTCGATCTATGATGAGTCAAACTAATCTCCCCGACTCCTTTTGGAGTCATGCTTTGTTAACAGTAGCCTTCACACTAAACCGTATTCCATCTGAGGCTATCATAAAGACACCATATGAGATATGGACTGGGAAACGACCTAGTATGTCTTTTGTGAAGATTGGGGGTTGTGAAGCTTATGTGAAACACCAAGTTTCAGATAAGCTAGGACCCAAATCAGATAAGTGCTTATTTGTGGGATACCCAAAGGAAACTGAGGGTTACTACTTCCATAATCCTAGCAAAGGCAGAGTGGTTGTCACTAGGACTATTATATTCTTAGAGAAGGAATCTGTCTCTAAGAAAATGAGTGGGAGGAAAGTAGAACTTGAAGAAATTCAAGTACCACAAAGTAGTAATGAGCCGGTAATGGAGCAAGAGCAGATATCACAAAGTGTTGTGGAGCCACCTGCTCAAGTAGCGCAAGACATGCATAGATCAGAAAGAGTACGTCACCAACCTGAGAGATATGGTTTCCTTGTGTCTCAGGAAAGGGATGTATTGCTAATGGATCAAGGTGAACCAGTGATCTACCAAGAAGCTCTTTTGAGTCCAGAATCTGAGAAATGGCTTGATGCCATGAGATCTGAAATGGATTCCATGTACATTAACAAGGTATGGACCTTGATTGAGCCACCCGAAGGGATAAAACCCATAGGGTGCAAGTGGGTTTTCAAAGAGGAAAACTTACATGGATGGTAATGTAAGTACCTTTGAAGCACGGTTGGTGGATAAAGGGTTTGACGCAAATTCATAGTATAGACTATGATGAAACGCTTTTTCCCCAGTTGCCATGCTTAAATCTGTTCGGATCTTGCTTGCTATTGCAACTTGCCATGATTATGAAATCTGGCAAGTGGATGTCAAGACAGCCTTCCTAAATGGAAGCCTTCTTGAATATATGTATGTGATACAACTTGAAGGTTTTGTTATACCTAAAGGTGTATAAGTTGCAACGATCCATTTATGGATTAAAGCAAGCTTCTAGAAGCTGGAATCTCCATTTTTGATGAAGCTGTAAAGCAGTTTGGTTTCATTAAAATGAAGATGAACCTTGTGTCTACAAAATGGTTAGTGACAACATAGTGGTTTTTCTGGTTTTGTATGTAGATGACATACTCCTCATAGGAAATGACGTTCCTACCCTTCAGTCTGTAAAGACTTGGTTAGGAAATTGTTTTTCTATGAAAGATTTGGGCGAAACAACCTACGTGTTAGATATAAGGATCTATAGAGATGGATCTCGAAGATTACTTGGCCTAAGACAAAGTACCTACATAAGCAAAATGTTAAAACGGTTTAACATGCAAGATTCTAAGAGGGGATCTTTGCCTATGTCACATGGTATTGTTGAGTCTCAAAAATATCATAAGTAAATTATGATGTTTTAAGACAATCTAATTTCCAAGTTTTAATGACTAACAAATTTGGGTTAAAATAATTTATCATAGATACACATACGTTTTTAATGATTTATCTATGATTTCAGCAAGCCACCATGATCCTACAAAAAGACTTTGAAGTATTTCAACCTGTCTGGGGGATCAAGCCTTCTGAAGGTTCAACCCGTCTGAAGTGTTGAAGACGTTTGAAGTGTCCAACCCGTCTGAAGTGTTGAAGCTGTCTGAAGTCTCAATAATGACGTGGCACCTTTGTTGAAGCTTTGTGAAGACGTTTTCTGAGTCTCTGTTGCACGTACCTTTTCAAGCATATTTATGGCAAGGAACACAGAGGTCTTTCCTGGTGTTTTTGAAATTCATACACCACTGGGGAAATTCCTGCAACGCAGCCTCTACAGCAGCTTTTGAAGCAGCTTTTTTGGCATATGCAACCTTGTACTGTGTCAGAAATGTCAGGACTCTCAGAAGCATGTCTCACAACGAATTAAATAGCATTTAATGCTATCTCTATACGGTGGTTTTTCAATGGACTGAAGTCTGGGTATATATACCCCTCATGAAGACCATAAAAAAAAGAAATAGTGAGCAAAGTGCTAAGGATTTCATATTCAAGAAAATCAAAGAGAAACAAATCGCTGCCAGTTTTTACTCTGTAAAAACTCTTTGATAATATTCTTTGTACACATATTTGTATATCCTGAGTATACCTCAGTTATCTTTGTACATTGTATTTGTTTGAGCTTAAAAACTGGTTTAGTTTAAAAGCTTAAACTTATCTTTCTCTGTAAAACTGTTCTTGAGCCTAGAGAGGCTTGTTGTCTAAAGAATACTTGTATGTAAGAGCCTGGAGAGGCTTGTTGTCTAAAGAATACTTGTCTGTAAGAGCCTGGAGAGGCTTGGCTGTAAAGAATACTTGGTTGTAGAGCCTGGAGAGGCTTGACTGTAAAAGAATACTTGTAATCTTTGTGGAAGATTAAGATAAAATCCAAGTGCTAGTTGGCATTGGGACTGGACGTAGCTCACAGTGGTAGTGAGTGAACCAGGATAAATTCCTTGGCTAAGTTTTCTATCCCTTAACTCTTGTCAATTCGTTTATACTAATTTAAGGGTGTTGAAAAGCAATTCTAAATATTTTAAAAGCTAAGAAACCTTTTAAAATACATTTTCAGAAGTTATCTTAAAAACTTCAGACATCCCTCAAAAACCTGTCTGAAACAGTTTTATACTTGTTGTTTTAAAAAAGCTTTCAAAAATATTAAGAAACACTATTCAACCCCCCTTCTAGTGTTTCCCTGTGTTTCTACAGTTGGTATCAGAGCTCAACTCAGGGTTGAGCACCTAACAAGTGTTGAGGATTAAAGATCCAGATGGAAGCTTCCAACAACAACAGGCAATACATCACTGAAGGAGCCTCTATCACAAGACCCTCAGCATTCAATGGTGTGGATTACCACTATTGGAGGGATCGTATGAAGTTGTTCATTGAGAGCAACAACATTGATGTTTGGGATGTGGTCACTGATGGAGACTATGTGCCTATGCATAATGGCTTGCCTATACCTAAGGCTGAATGGACCCTGGAGCAGAAGGCTAGAGTCCAGATGAATGCCAAAGCCAAGCTCTATCTGATATGTTCTTTGAATAAATCAGAATATGAGAAGGTTCATGGTTGTACATCTGCCAAGGAGATCTGGGATACACTTGCAGCAGCCCATGAAGGGACTAAGACTGTCAAGCAATCCAATATCAGCATGCTTATACATCAATATGAGATGTTTAAGATGGAAGAAACTGAAACCATTGATCAAATGTTTGGAAGGTTTCAGACCATAACAAATGGACTCAGGTCTTTAGGTAGAACTTATGAATCTGGAGATAATAACAAAAAGATTCTAAGAAGTTTACCTAAGTCCTGGAGACCCAAAGTTACTGTCATTCAAGAGGCAAGAGATTTGAACTCTCTTAGAATGGAAAAACTGTTGGGATCTCTTAAGGTTCATGAGCTTGAGCTTGGTGAAGATGACAACCAGAAGAAGTCTCTAGCACTAAATTCCAAGGCCAGTCAGCATAGGCATGGCAAGATGAAGGCTATGCAAGCTGAAGAAACTTCAGAAGCAGGTGAAGATTCTGAAGATAGCTCAGAAGATGATGATCTTGCTCTTTTAAGTAGAAAGATCAAAAGAATACTGCAAAATAGAGGGAAGTTCAGAAGGAACCAACCTTCAACCTCTAAAGGAGGTAAGTCAGGTAAAGACTCTCAAAATGACAAGATTATTTGTTTTGAGTGTAAATAACCAGGTCACATGAAGGCAGAATGCCCAAAGCTGAAGAAGAATACCTTCAAAAAGAAGAAGTTCTTCAAGAAAAAGAAAGGTCTGATGGCAACATGGGAGGATCTTGATGAGTCCACTTCAGAAGAAGAGGAGGACACTTCAGAAGAGGCCAACCTATGTCTCATGGCCAGCCTGCCCTCATCAGACAGCTCTGAAGATGAGGTATTTCCCTTAACTCTTCAAGAGATGTATGATGACGTGATGAAAGTTCCAAGGAGCTCTTCCAAGAGTATAAGAATCTATCCAAAGCTCACACAGAAATGTGTAGTAAATATGAAGCTATTGAGGTAGAAAATATTATGCTCAAGGAAAAGATTCTTGTGTCTGAAGTTAGCAGTTCACAATCTGTGTCTGAAGAAAATAAAAAACTTCAGAAACAAGTTGAGGAACTGACAAAAGACTTGGCTAAATTTGTCAAAGGAACTGATAATCTTAACAGATTACTTGGCAATCAAAGGCATTCCCTTGACAAAAGTGGTTTAGGCTTTTGTGATTATGGTGTCTCTGAACCTCAAATTTTCAATGTTGCTAAAGGCAAAAAGAAATTTATTGGGTGTTTTCACTGTGGCAAAGCTGGACACAATGTGGCTTAGTGCAAACACAAAGGGAGACCTAAACCCAAGTCTAACAAGAAAGGACCCAAAAGAATATGGGTATCTAAGAACTTGATTATTCTTGTTGCAGATGTGTTTAACAGGACAAAGGAAACCCCAAAAATGGTACCTGGACAGTGGCTGCTCGCGACACATGACAGGAGAAAGGTCTTTGTTCCAAAACCTTAGACCCAGAGCAGGAGGAGTGGTCACCTTTGGTGGAAATCAGCAAGGGAAGATCACTGGTATAGGGACTGTAGATATGACTCCTCTATCCCTTATTAAGAATGTTCTCCTAGTAGAAGGACTTCAACACAATCTATTGAGCATAAGTCAATTGCGTGACAGTGGATATGTGGTTTCCTTCACTAATGAAGGATATATAGTCAAAGACTCTCATGATCAAATCCTTTTTACTGCTAAGAGGCACAGCAATGTGTACAAAATTGATCTAGAGGAGTTAGCAAGTCAAAATGTAAAATGTTTTATCTCTGTTGAAGATGAAAAACAGATTTGGCATCAAAGACTAGGGCATGCAGCTTGAGATTAATCTCAAGGTTAGCAAAACACAACCTTGTTAAAGGTTTGCCCAAGCTTTCTTACAAATCTGATATTTTATGTGAAAGCTGTCTGAAAGGGAAACAAACAGACACTCATCTAAGAGTAAGGATGTTGTTTCTACTAGCAGACCATTAGAACTTTTACACATTGACTTGTTTGGGTCTTATTAGAACAGAAAGCATTAGTGGTAAGAAATATGGTTTGGTCATTGTTGATGACTATTCTAGATATACATGGGTGATATTCCTTAGAAGCAAGGATGAGACCTTTAAGAATTTCACAATATTATGCAAGAAGGTACAGAATGAAAAAGGATTCTGTATATCTGTCATTAGAAGTGATCATGGTGGAGAGTTTGAGAATGCAAACTTTCAGCTGTTCTGTGATGAGAATGGGATCTCACACAATTTCTCTGTGGCTAGAACACCTCAACAAAATGGGGTTGTTTAGAGAAAGAACAGAAGTTTGCAAGAGATTGGAAGAACCATGCTCACTCATGCAGTCTACCAAGGACCTTCTGGGCAGAGGCTATTAACACAGCCTGCTACCTTCAAAACAGAATATTGGTAAGACCAATTCTGAACAGGATCCTTATGAATTGTGGAAAGGAAGAAAACCCAACATATCATATTTCCATCCCTTTGGCTGGAGTGTTTTATACTTAACACAAAGGATGATCTTGGAAAATTTGATGCAAGTTTGACAAAGGATTTTTCATAGGTTATTCTGAAACATCAAAAGCTTATAGAGTTTATAACTCTAGAACTTTAATTGTAGAAGAATCAATCCATGTTAAATTCAATGACATGAAAGAGACTGATAGGGAACTATCAGATCTAGAAGATGATTTTGCAGGAATGGAGCTAAACACACACAACAGCACCAGGATGAACAAGTGTCTGAAGATATATCAGAACCTCCTCAGACAAATGTTGAGTCTCAAACTGACTTAGTATCACCTCACAAACCTGACTGGAGATACAAGTCACATCATCCTAAAGAGCAAATCATTGGCAGTACTTCAGAAGGAGTTAAGACCAGATCAAATTCAAGAATCTGAATTCTCTTGCTCTCTTGTCTGAAATTGAGCCAAAGAACATTGATGAAGCTCTGCATGATGAAGGGTGGATCCTAGCCATGCAAAAGGAGCTGAATCAATTTGCTAGGAGTGATGTCTGGACCCTTGTTACTAAAAACCCCATGGGAAAAGAATTATTGGAACCAAATGGGTGTTCAGAAACAAGTTGTTTGAAGAAGGAAAAGTGGTCAGAAACAAGGCAAGATTGGTGGCTCAAGGGTACAATCAACAAGAAGGCATTAACTTACTGAAACCTTTGCCCCTGTTGCCAGGTTAGAAGCAATTAAAATTCTTCTTTTCTTATGCTATAAATAATGGCATCAAACTATATCAAATGGATGTCAAAAGTGCTTTTCTCAATGGATTCATTGAAGAAGAAGTTTTTGTAGACAACCCCCTGGTTTTGAGGATGTTGCTTTTCCTGATCATGTTTTCAAACTGAAAAAGGCTTTTTATGGTCTGAAACAAGCCCCAAGAGCTTGGTATGACAGATTGAGCAATTTTCTTATCAAAAATGGTTTTGAAAGAGGAAAAGTGGATACAACCCTTTTAGAAAATAGTCTAACAAAAATCTTATGCTTGTCCAAATATATGTTGATGACATTATATTTGGTTCAACTGATTCTTCACTATGCAAAGAGTTTTCTAAGTTAATGCAATCAGAGTTTGAAATGAGTTTAATGGGTGAACTAAAATTTTTCTTAGGACTTCAGATTAAGCAAGATTCTGATTGTATATGGATCCATCAAGAGAAATATACAAAAGAAATGCTTAAGAAGTTCAATTTAAGTGATTGCAAACCCATGTCAACTCCTATGCATCCCTCTTCATCTTTAAGCAAGGATGAAAATGAAGAACCAGTTAATCAAACTTTGTATAGAGGAATGTTTGGCTCTTTATTGTATCTAACAGCAAGCAGACCTGACATTATGTTCAGTGTATGTATTTGTGCTAGATTTCAATCAGATCCAAGAACTACTCATTACAAAGCTGTTAAGAGAATTTTTAGATATCTTAAAGGTACTATTAATCTTGGTCTATGCTATAAGAAAGACAAGGATTGCAGGTTAATAGGATATTGTGATGCTGACTTTGCTGGAGATAGAATAGAAAGAAAGAGTATCAGTGGAGGATGTCACTTCTTTGGAAGCAACATGATCAGCTGGTCAAGCAAAAGGCAAAGCACCATTGCATTATCATAGCAGAAGCAGAATACATCTCAGCAGCCAGTTGTTGTTCACAAATGCTATGGGTCAAGTATCAGCTTGAGGATTTAATATTCCTATATCTGTTATACATGTGTTGTGTGATAATACAAGTGCCATTAATTTTTCTAAGAATCCTATCCAACATTCTAGGGCTAAACATATAGAAATCAGCATCATTTCATTAGAGACTATGTTCAGAAGGTGTTTTTGATATAAAGTTCATTGAAACAGAGCATCAATGGGCAGATATATTCATAAAACCCCTGGCTGAAGATAGATTTAAGTTCATATGCAATAACTTGAACATACATGCATTTTCTAATTGATTATGTATGTTGTCTGAAAAGAGCATCTGAAATCTTAGGGTGTCTGAAATTGTGACATGTCTGAAATTTTAGGGTATCTGAAACTTTATATGTGTATCGGAAATTTCTCACTTGTCTGAAATAACTTGATGCCGTGGCTATCTGAGAACGGTTAAATTACATTTATTTTGTCTCTTCCACTTCGCACGTTACCCAATGTCTGCGCAGCCAGTACATGCCATCTTTGCATCGTGGGTGTCTATAAATGCAGGAGTTAGTGGTTGGAGAAGGCCTTACACTTTCTCTCAGCTATTGTTTGTGTGGGTAAGAACAAGAAATTGAAAGCTTAAAAGAAAAAAGAATCAAAGAACACGAAAAGAGAGAAGAAAATATGCAAGAAGAAAAACGTTCTCTATTTCAGACAACACAGCTTCACACGAGCTGCTTCAGACAAGGTTCTCCTGTAACTTCAGACAGGTTCTCCCGTAATCGTTCTCGCTCACTAACACAACAGCACTACCTTTCCTATACAGCAAGATACTATATATAGGCAGTTCAGAGAGCAACGACTAACTAACCTAACTGAAATAACAACCTAACAGAATTAAACAAACTCATTCCTAAGTCATAACTGTCATAACTAACAATCTCCACCTTGACCTTGGAATGACCATTATTCAGACGAAGCCCACCAAGTTTAGCATCTCTCAAACTGGCATCTTGGTAGTGTTTTGGTCAACATATCAGCAGGATTATCTTCAGAAGCAATCTTCACAATCCTTACTGCCCCTGTTTTCAACCACCTCATCTGATAAAGTGAAACTTCACATCAATGTGCTTGGTCCTTCATGGTACATCTGATGATTGGCCAAGTGAATAGCACTCTGACTATCACAATGAATCTGAACACACTCCTGTTCGATTCCCAACTCATTCAGCATGCCTTTCAACCATAGACCTTCCTTCACTCCCTTCAGACAACGCAATATACTCAGCCTCTATTGTAGACAGTGCTACCACTAATTGGAGGTTTGCCTTCCAACTCACTGCAGTTCCAAATAGAGTAAACACATACCCTGATAAGGATTTTCGTGTATCCACACACCCTGCATAGTCTGCAATCAACGAACCCTTCAATTGCAGCTCCACCTTCAGAAAGGTACCGCTTCTTCTGATATAGCAATCCTGAATCCAGAGTTCCAGTTAGGTATCTAAGGATCCACTTCAGAGACTCCCAATGTGCTTGTCCAGGGTCTCCCATGAACTTGATGACAACACTCACAGCATGAGCCAAGTCTGGTCTAGTACAGACCATTCCATACATGATGCTTCCAACTCCACTAGAATAAGGAACATCATCCATCTTCTCCTTTCATCTTCTGAATCAGGAGCTTGACTCCTTGAGAGCTTCATGTGTGTCCTAAGGGTGTGCTCACAGGTTAGATTCATTCATCCTAAACCTTTTCACAACCTTCCTCAGATAGGCCTCCTGAGTTAGACGCAGTACAAACCCTTTAAACTCATCCCTTACTATATCAACGCCAAGTATGCGTTTGGCCACTTCAAGATCCTTCATCTCAAATTCTGAATTTAACCTTATCTTTAGCTGATTGATCATGTGCTTGTTACGGCTAGCCACCAGGATATCATCTATATACAAGAGCAGGTACAAAATGTCTTGTTCTTCTCTTAAAATGGAGACAACGCTGTCATACTACACCTGCTGAAGTCCATTCTCATCAGAAAATCATACAAACTTCTTATACCACTGCCTGGGCTCTGTTTCAGACCATACAATGTTTTTTGAAGTAGACACCTCTCTGATCTTCAGCAAACCCCTCTGGTTGTTCCATTAAATTGTTTCATCCATATTACCGGTGGTGCAAGAAATGTTGTCTTGACATCCAATTGCTCCAGGTGCAAAATCAAACTGGTTTACAATTGACATCAAAATCCTGATAGAATAGTGTTCCACAACTGGTGAGAATATCTCATTATAATCCACACCCTCAACCTGTGTAAACCCCTTAGCCACAAGCCTTGCCTTGAACCTCGCTTTCCTCAACACCAGGATCTCGTCTTTCTTCTTAAAGACCCATTTGCATCTGATACCTTTTGTGCCTCAGGTAAGTCCACAAGTCTCCATGTGTTGTTCTTCTTCAGCGAATCAAGTTCCTCCTCCATGGCACGTTGCCATTGCTGCCTCTCTAAACTCTCCCGTGCCTTTCTGAAGTTTCTTGGTTCATCTGAACCATGTATCTCTTCAGCCGTACTAAGAGCATAATAGATAAGGTCAGCATGTCCAAACCTTTGGTAGGTTTTGGAACCCTCTTTCTCTATCACGAGCTAGCTGATAGTCATTCACAGCGCGTTCTGACCTTCTGAAGTCTTCAGGCCTTCTGAAGTCTTCATTCCGTCTGAAGTCTTCAGACAGTCTGAAGTTTTCAGACCTTCTGAAGTCTGAACCTGCTGAAGTATCATTTGATGTACCTTCTGAAGTAGCACCTTCTGAAGTCTTCAGACAATCCTCCCTGAGTTTGCTCGTAGATGCTCCACCTCAATGTGAGCTTTCTCCCTCCCATTTCAGAGTCTCCACCAAGCATTCCATTCTCATCTCATCAAATGTTATATCCCTGCTGATAATAAACTTGAAGGTTCAGGTTCTAACCTCCATAGCCTATATCCCTTGACTCCTTCAGCGTATCCAAGGAAGATACATTTCCTCAGCTCGTGCCTCCAGCTTATCCTGCTTGACATGTGCATATGCCAAAGCCCCAAACACCCTCAAATTGGAGTAATCACTGGTTTTCCACTCCAAACTTCCATAGGTGTTTTGTACCCCAAAGCAGACGAAGGGCACCTGTTAATCAGATACACAGCAGTGTTTACAAGCTTCTCCCCAGAAGACCTTAGCATCCTGCTCCCAAAAGCATGCATCTGACTCTCTCTCAGAATGGTCCTGTTCATATCCTTTCAGCAAGTCCATTTTGTTGAGGAGTCCCTGCCACAGTTTTAATGCCTTTTGATTAGCAAACTCAGGGAGGATCATCTGAAGACTTCAGAAGGTGCTACTTCAGAAGGTACATCAAATGATACTTCAGCAGGTTCAGACTTCAGAAGGTCTGAAAACTTCAGAAAGTCTGAAGACATCAGACAGCCTGAAGACTTCAGACGGACTGAAGACTTCAGACGGACTGAAGACTTCAGAAGGCCTGAAGACTTCAGAAGGTCAGAACGCGCTGTGAATGACTATCAACTAGCTCGTGATAGAGAAAGGAGGGTTCCAAAACCTACCAAAAGGTTTGGACATGCTGACCTTATCTGTTATGCTCTTAGTACGGCTGAAGAGATACATGGTTCAGATGAACCAAGAAACTTCAGAGAAGGCACGGGAGAGTTTAGAGAGGCAGCAATGGCAACGTGCCATGGAGGAGGGACTTGATTCGCTGAAGAAGACAACACATGGGAGACTTGTGGACTTACCTGAGGTACAGAAGGAAACAGACGGCTCCACTTGTTGGGTAAGAACAAGAAATTGAAAGCTTAAAAGAAAAAGAATCAAAGAACACGAAAAGAGAGAAGAAAATATGCAAGAGAAAAACGTTTCTCTATTTCAGACAACCAGCTTCAGACAAGCTGCTTCAGACAAGGTTCTCCTGTTAACTTCAGACAGGTTCTTCTCCGTAATTCGTTCTCGCTCACTAACACAAACACTACCTTTTCCTATACAAGCAAGATACTATATATAGGCAGTTCAGAAGCAACGACTAACTAACCTAACTGAAATAACAACCTAACAGAATTAACAAACTCATTCCTAAGTCATAACTGTCATAACTAACAGTTTGAAATTCTCTATCTCTCTTGCAACCGGTTTTTCTTCAAAGCTTTCTCTGCAACTTCCAATGGCACCAAAGAAGACTAGCTCAGGAGGCAATGTGGTCAGGTTAAATGGTATTGACCTTGAGGATCTCAGGAATCTGGGTATGGATTTAACTGAAGAGTTTGAGGCTACTGGTTGGACTCCTTTCTTTGAGAGCATCTACTGCTCATGGCACGAACAAAGCATAGTGGATTTCTGGGCTTCAGCAAGAGGTATTCCCAACTCCAAAGGTGAATGCGAGAGCATCAGGTCATCTGTGCTTGGTGTCCCTGTTTTTGTTGATGTGGAGATCCTCTCTAACATCACAAAAGTGAAGGCTGAAGGAGAAATCTTCTACCCTACCCTGGATGGGAGCTGAAGAATGGTGGCCAGAAAATGTATACAAGATTGCTATATGGGTCTGAAGAACCCAAGAGTTCTGATTCCAAATTTTTGCTGGACAAAGTGAGGGTTCTACACTCCATTTTAGGGTGTTCCATAATCCCTAAGAGTGGAAGCAGGAACCATGTTTCTGAGTTGGAAAGGTTCTGCTTAATCCACCTTGTGCTGAAAAAGAAGGCTAATCTTCCAAGGATTCTGATGTTCCACATGCAGAAGAAGATTAGAGACTCAGGTGCAAACCTTCCCCACAATTTGCTTATCACCAAGGTACTTCTTCATTTCAAAGTACCTCTGGAAAGAAGATTTGATCACAAGGGTCCTGCCTTCTTTAGAGAATCAAACATTAAGAGCAGGAATCTAAAGAATGCTCTAGTTCCAAGGCCCCCATCTCCTACTTTGAAGGAGAGTGCACTGATGGAGAAAGCATCCAGGAGGAATAGCACAATTGAGTTACTGGAAAGAGAGCTGTAGGGAGACATCAGAAAGGAGGAGTTCAAAGGCTCCAAGCCCTCCCCTCAACCAAAGTTGCGGAAGTTACCAGTAAGAAGTGCAGCAAAAGTGTCTACAGCAAACCCTAACTTGCACTCTAAGACAACTGAACCTGTTCAGAAGGCTTTGCAAAAGCCGTCTGAAATTGTGGGTCAGGGATCTGAAATTGCAAGGCCTCTTAAGCCTACTTCAAACATAGAAGGAAAGGCTCATGAGGATAGGATTGTTGTTGTTGATGTTGTAGCAGCTTCACCATTGGCTACTTGCCCCTCTGATCCAGAACTGATCCAAGTGGCTGCCATAGCTACTGCTTTGGAGCAAGAGGAGCTGGAACAAAAAGAAAAACAAGAAAAGACTGATCATGCACTTGTTGTGGCTGCACAGCTTGCCTTAGCTGAGGATGAAAGGCAAGAAACCTTGGCTCAAGGTTCTAAGAAAAAAAAAAGATCCAGTGTTGTTCAGAGGAAGAAGAAGAGAAGTAGATTTCTTGAGATGGCTCCTGAACCTACTACTAGGGTTACCACGAGTGTGGCTAGTCAACAAGAAGTTGTGGATATGGCTGACAAGTACCAAAAGTTTGTCAAAGCCAATCTCTATTTCAAGAAGCTTAGAGAAGCTAAGCAAGCTGAAAGAGAAAACCAGCAGGTGTCTGAACCTGAAAAAGCTAAGACTCCAGTAAAGAGGCTTAGAGTCAGGTTGACAATGTTACCCCCTTCACACACCACTCTTCACCTGAAAAGAGGCCTGTTGAAAAGGAAAAGGATGAAGAGAAGAAAGTAGAAGAAAGAAAGCAAGAACAAGAAAAGGAGGTTGTTGAGCAACCTATGGTTACTGAAGAAGAACCCCAGCACCACCATCACCATCATCTCCATCATCACCCTCATCTCACCATCATCAACATCATCTTCAGACTCAGCTCATTCTGAAGAGCCAGTTGTAGAACTTTAACAACCATCAGCCTCAAAGGTGTGGAAAGGGAGCATGCTACCTGAGCACATCAGACTTTAGACCCAGAGTAGGGATTTCTTCACAGAACCCACTTTGATCCTAGTTTCCCATCAACGTGATTTTCAGTATGCTGCAAGAAGCTGAAGTAACACATAGAAGGTATTAGGGACCCTTCTTTGAAAGGGAGAGAGGTGCCAAAATTTCCGAACCTCTATGAAGAATTACTGTACTTCAGAGATGCACCTCCCCATCTCTCTGCATCAACGTTTGATCAAGCACACTGCTGAAGCTGAAAGGGAGAAGTACAAGGGAAGTCTAGATCAACAATATCTAGGCAGCTGGAAAAGCTCAGAAGGGAGTGGTAACCCCTGGCTCGAGGTGGGGCACCACTAAATCCCTTCTCAGATGAAGACTGCATGAAGCTATCCAATGATGAATGGAGTTTTTGCAAGGCAGCTTTACACAGAGGGGAGAGCTGTTTGAAAGAGACCTGTCTCAAAGGGCATAGGTAGGAGAGGCTACAGGCCTCCAAGGACTTTCTCAATCAGGCCAACCACCAAAAATTCTGGTGCAACCTGATAGGATTGTGCCTAGTATCCTTGAAGGAGGGTTCTGAAGATAAGTTTAAAGAACCTAAAGTTTACTCAGGCCCCCTTCAAGCCTTTGACTCCAAGGGAGTAGGAGAGAGCTAACCTGTCAGATGTAAGAGCAAGGAGGAGGCAGGTATCACAGTCTTAGAGACAGGGTTTGGGGCTTCTTATTGGAGATAAGAGAGGATGTTGGATCCTCTTCTGGGTCATTCTGGACCTGATGAAGATTCACTAGTTGGTCATGGGAAGTACATGAATGTGCAGTATATGTTATCAGACAACCCTTCCCCCTCTGAACTGCACCATTTCATGAAGAATGGGAGTTGATCAAACCCCATTGGCACCTTTCATTTCATCCTGTCTATCATCCTCATGAGTATGGGTTGTTTCCAGGTTTTGAAGTGTTGAGATTGTATGTAGGCACATTCAAATCATCTTCTATGAAACAGACCCTGACCCTGAAAAGAAGAGAATAGGAGGTTGAGGAAGAAGATACGAAACTGGAAAAGCACAATGCTGATCTCATTGCCAAGCAAGACCAGATTTTGCATGAGCAACAACTGATTAGAAATGGCCAGAAGATATGAAGACTGCTCTTCTCTCCCAGATTGACAAGGCAAAGGATGATCTCATCTCCTTCATGAAGGATACTTGTTGAAGAAGGATGGGTAGTCAATGATGTAGCCATGTTCTAAGTTCTATTTCTGATATGTTGCATTAATTTCATGTGTGTCTGAACATTTCTTGACATATATATATATCAAAATTTCTTTGAATGTTGTTTAAGTTTATGCTTCATGATTTAACTTTTCAATACTGTTGTTGTTGTGCTCTGGAATCCCTTTGATTGATGACAAAAGGGGGGAGTATAAAAACTAACAATATCTGAAGTGTTTACAGGACTCAGGGGGAGTATATGAAAACTGATAAAACTGAAAAGAGTAAATCAGTTTAAGTGTTCATCATCTGAGGGGGAGTTATCATCTCTTTATATTAAAACTCCTTTCAGATTTGTATACTTTTTAAGCAAATTTTGTCATCATTAAAAAGGGGGAGATTGTTGAGTTTCAAAATATCATAAGTAAATTATGATGTTTTAAGACAATATATTTCCAAGTTTAATGACTAACAAAATTTGGATTAAAATAATTTATCATAGATACCATACGTTTTTAATGATTTATCTATGATTTCAGCAAGCCACCATGATCCTACAAAAAGACTTTGAAGTATTTCAACCTGTCTGAGGGATCAAGCCTTCTGAAGGTTCAACCCGTCTGAAGTGTTGAAGTCGTCTGAAGTGCCCAACCCGTCTGAAGTGTTGAAGCTGTCTGAAGTCTCAATAATGACGTGGCACCTTTGCTGAAGCTTTGTGAAGGCGTTTTCTGAGTCTCTGTTGCACGTAACCTTTTCAGCATATTTATGGCAAGGAACACAGAGGTCTTTCCTGGTGTTTTTGAAATTCATACACCACTGGGGAAATTCCTGCAACGCAGCCTCTGCAGGCAACTTTTGAAGCAGCTTTTGAAGCAGCTTTTTTGGCAGATGCAACCTTGTACTGTGTCAGAAATGTCAGGACTCTCAGAAGCATGTCTCACAAACGGATTAAATAGCATTAATGCTATCTCCTAAACGGTGGTTTTTCAACGGACTGAAGTCTGGGTATATATACCCCTCATGAAGACCATAAAAAAAAATAGGAGCAAGTGCTAAGGATTTCACTATTCAAGAAAATCAAAGAAAACAAATCGCTGCCAGTTTTTACTCTGTAAAAACTCTCTGATAATATTCTTTGTACACATATTTGTATATCCTGAGTATACCTCAGTTATCTTTGTACATTGTATTTGTTTGAGCTTAAAAAACTGGTTTAGTTTAAAAGCTTAAACTTATCTTTCTCTGCAAAACTGTTCTTGAGCCTAGAGATGCTTGTTGTCTAAAGAATACTTGTCCTGTAGAGCCTGGAGAGGCTTGGCTGTAAAGAATACTTGGTTGTAGAGCCTGGAGAGGGATTGACTGTAAAAGAATACTTGTAATCTTTGTGGAAGATTAAGAGAAATCCAAGTGCTAGTTGGGCATTGGGACTGGACGTAGCTCACAGTGGTAGTGAGTGAACCAGGATAAATTCCGTGGCTAAGTTTTCTATCCCTTACTCTTGTCAATTCGTTTATATACTAATTTAAGGGTGTTGAAAAGCAATTCTAAATATTTTTAAAAGCTAAGAAACCTTTTAAAATACATTTTCAGAAGTTATTCTTAAAAACTTCAGACATCCCTCAAAAACCTGTCTGAAATAGTTTTATACTTGTTGTTTTAAAAAAGCTTTCAAAATATTAAGAAACACTATTCAACCCCTCTTCTAGTGTTTCCTTATGTTTCTACAGGTATAAGCCCTATCTAAGGCTCATACTCCTTCTAGTGAAGAAGAGAGAGGTCACATGAGTAAAGATTCCTTATGCGTCCGCTATAGGGTCTATCATGTTTGCCATGTTATGTACTTAACCAGAAATGTCATATGCTTTAAGGCATGACTAGCAGATACCAGTCTGATCTTGGTGAAGGTCACTAAACAACAGTCAAGAACATCCTTAAGTACTTAAGAAGAATTGGGGATTCATTTTGATATGAGGAGGTGAGGAAGAGATACTTGTAAAGGTTTACACTGATGCTAGCTTCCAAACCGACAATGATGATTGAAGATCGCAATTAGGTTATGTGTTTTGTTTGAATGGTGGCGCTGTGAGCTAGAAGAGTTCGAAGCAAGAAACAGTCGCTGTTACAAACCCATTAAACCCCTTGTGCAGCAGAAGCATGAAGGGCACACTAGATCATTAGGCATAATAGCTATGTCTGAATGTCTTAGTGCAAGTGGGAGATTGTTAGGAATATGCACTAGAGACTTATATATTGTGAACATCCATCACTTGTATCATGTTATTATATAAAGGCAAACTTATTCTTTTAGAATATATTATTGTCCTTAGAATAGTAAGCTTAAACTTCATAAGGAAATCAAGTAGATGACTTGATCGTGAGAGCTTATGAAGAACTATTCTTAAATAGTCCCTAGTCCAATTATCATCTTAGGACAAAGATGCATTTAGACTAGCATGTGAGTTCATTGATGATCACATCTCACAGATCATGGATATGAGATCTCATGTGCTCACATAGGTACACATTAAGAGTAATGGTGTACTGGACAGACCCACCTTAAGAACATTGCATAGGTTGTTACATAAGTGTCATGAACGTTTCTTAAATTAATAAATGTTATATGAAGTCCTTCGACCTGAAATCACTATGATTCCTACATAAGGAATTATATGTTTTAATTATCATCAAACGTTACCTGTAACAGGGTAATCATAAAGTTGGTTTTTGGACATATAATAAATTATGTGGTGGAATGAGAGTGCCCTAGATGGGATTTGTCCCTCCTATGTAACAGGAGTTATATCTGTAAGGTTCAAAAATCCCCTCAAAGTGGTTTTAATCATGACAACCAAATCAAATGCAGCTTAACATAATTCTGATTTCAAAAAGAACTGATCATTTCATTTAAGAATGTGTCCAGAAGCAACAGGGTTCATCCTGCAGAAGGACAAAGATGAGAAGCTTCATTTTAAATGGTTAACAGAAGCAATAAGATGAAGAATGACAAATCTGTGAAGAAAACATTAAAATAAAGATGAGTAAGTTGAAAACAACTCAGTCAAACATGCAGAAGCTGTCAAGCACTTCTCACAGCTTCCAGAAGCAAGAAAGAAACATCTCAAAGACTCTAAATGAGAGTGCTTTAGAAGGGAGATTCACTTTAAAGGAAATTCTAAAGCAGAAAGCAGAAAACAGAACTTCATTCTTAAAGATACATCAACTGTAGAATATAAAACATGCCACAGAAGCATGAGAATCATCTACAGTTGATCAGAATCAATTCTGCAAAGGAATATGAAAATACAGATTCTGCAGAAGCAGCAAATTGAACCTGAATGATTAAAATAATCTCCTGATGATTTAGCTGAGGAACACAAGTTTAAATACACTTGAAATAATCCTTAATCCATCCTCAGAACATTCATAGAATCATAGGTGAAGAAATGAGCCAGTTTTAATGTCTGCAGAAGCTAAGTTCTGCAGAAGCATGAAGGTCAGTCAACTGGACAGCTGTACCTGTCAGCTTTTGCAGCTGTACCTGAAAGGGACTTGTCAATACAGCACAGCCTGGATCATTTTGAATGCATTCCAACGGCTACAAGGCTCCTCACCTATAAAAGGAGGTGCTCTTCTTCACATTGAGACACACCTCTCACTCCAGAAGCATAAAAATACTCTCTGCTGTTTCAACTGCCAGCTTCTGGAACCTTTTCTCTATCCTCGAATTCTTTCTAATCTGCTTATACAAGTTGTTGAGGGGGAGGTTTGCTCACTAGAAGATTCTGCTGCTGCTCTGATTGTAAAATAGTGAGCTGTTTGTACTTTACCTTGCTGTTTCTGTGCTTCTGTAAGGTCAGAGAGATTGGTCTGTTGTAAAATCTCTTGTGGCACATTAGGTAAAGTTATTGGAGAGGTTGTAAAGGCTCTGGTGTGAGCCTGTGTGTGTTTGGAGTCTGCAGAAGGAAGTTCTGCATATTTCTGGACTTCTGCTTCTGCAGAAGGAAGTTCTGCAGATTTCTGGACCTGTGCCTTCTGTAGAAAGTCCTGCAGTAAGTCAGGGTCTGTTTCTATAAGTTTGGGTGATTCTGTAGAAAGCCTGAAGAGGCTATAGAAAAAGAATACTAGTGGTAGTGTGTACCCAAAGGTTGTAATTGATTAGTTAGTGAGGAAAATCCTACAAAAGGTAGGGACTGGACGTAGCCTCAGGTTGGAAGATGTGAAACCAGTATAAAAACCTTTGTGTCTTCTTCTTTCCCTTACTCTGTTAATTTCTGCATGTACACAAAAAGCTTTTAAAAATACTTAATACCTAAGTAAGTGTTAACTAAATTGATTCCACTAAAGGAATCCTATTTTAAGCATAATAAGCATTAATACTTACAATTCTACTTGTGAAGATCCATCTTCTAATAATAGCCAAGAACTTATCTTGAGCAGAATTTTATTAGAAGATAAAACTGCAGAATTTAAAAGGAATCACAATTCAACCCCCCTTCTTGTGATCCAACCATTAACTTCAATATCTGTAGGCCTCTTGATAAAGTGAGACTGCAAAATGCATGGCCATGCTTAGGAGAATAAATAATGAGATATTTATTTTCTGTACAGTCTACTTGGGGATCAAGAAAATATAATTGAACTATACAAGGTTGACACAATCCATGCCCTTGTGTTCAATTAGATATTTGGACAAAGGGACATAGCATATAATTATTATAATAAAATAGGATTTATCAAAGTTATTGATAATCGTAATATTGGATAATGATGTGTTGCTAGATATCGCTCACTATTTATGATATTAAATATAAAAAGGGTTTTATTTTAATATCATAACCAAATATTAAAATCCTATTGGGTCCAACGCATACAACATGCCACTAGGAAAGGATAATAACTCTAATTAATTTCATTAGAATTATTATGGGCCAGGCCCATAAGTGTGAGGGTTAAGTGAGTGAAGGGTAAAACCCTAGCCACCACTCTATAAATAGAGCATAAGATGCACTACCCTGAGACACATGAGCAATCGCTTCTTACTTTCTGAGGCTACTAGCAGAGCTGAGGAGAGAATCCTAGTCCAGCTGTTGGCGTGGATACCAATAGAGACGTGGCTACACTTGCTTCGTTTGTAATCCTAATAAGGTACAACCTTTCGTTTCAATACCTTTTGGCCTTGATTCGTGTTTTTGCAAACGATTATAACAAGGGTAGGGAATCCATTTATTTCCGCTGCACCCTGACCACATGCTTGATTCCCTTCAACATATCCTACTCAAGGTTATATGACCCTTTTCACCTCCTTAGTTTCGGACTTCTTTGTATTTTTGTTTAATTGTAATTCTCCTCTAATTAGGATTAGGAGTTGGGTGCTAGTTTTTAGTGGGTTTAGTGGCTAGTAGCTTTCCTAGCTACTTAGGCTTAGGGACCATGGTTGAACACCCATGTAAAGTAGGTTTTTTAGCTTTTAATTATTTTTCTCTCCCCCTTCCTTTATGGTCGCCCACTTTGGTCTATAAATAGAAAGTCACCCCCTTTTGTATTCTTAAACTTGATCAATAATAAAGTTACTTGCTGAGTTTCGTCCTCAATTGTGAGTAGAGAAGGGGTTGATGGGGCTTTCCTAAACCACTCAGAGACTTATCAATTCTCCTGAATTGGTGGCGTTCAACAATGATCTTATCTGTAGAAGGAGTTACTTGTTGCAGTGACGATCATCCACCTTTCATTCTCCATCCATTTTTTTGAGTTTCTCTTCATTTTTCTCTCTTTTATGCGCTGAAATGTATGCATGTTGTTACCCATTTTATTTCGAATTCTAACAACACTCATGGCTCTCCTGCTTCAATTTTAGATCCGGTAACTTGTCTGCTATTAGCATAAGAAATGAAGGAAATTGATACCAAATAGCCTCTTTTGTTAATTGGAATTTCTATATGAATTGAACTATAACATTATCATGGAGAAATGTTAGTGTTTCTATATCTTGTTAAATGAAGACTATGAATTTCTCAAGATCCTTAATTGATGATTGAAATGCATAAATTTTATAGACCGTGTTGCATCTTGCATGCATTGCTCAACTGAAGAAAGATATATTAAGAGAGCCAGAAAAAAAATATCATATTTGACCAATATTCTTCTTCACCCATGGTTTTTAAAAAACTGGTGATATATATGTTCAAAAAGTTTGTTCATGTGAGAATCTAGTAGAGAAAAAAAGGTGTCAAAATTTTAATACTCTTCCTACACTAACCACACCCTAAAAATGAGGTATCAAAGTTTTACACTTCCTTTCAAATAGAACCGGGAAAATGGGCTATCTCGATCAAGCCGACATGTAAAAGCCTCGAAAATATAGGGCTCGAGCCTTTTATTTTAGAAGCTCGAATAACTTCCGGGCTTTTTAGCCTGACCCGATAAATGTCTGCTACCAGCAAAAGGTCAAAGAACATGCAAAACCCGCAAAAAAAAGGCTATCCGCAAAAATGTAGGGTTAATGCCTTTATTTTAGAAGCTCGAATAACTTCTGCATTTTTTAGTCCGACCTGTAAAATTCCAATACCCGTATTGTGCTGGGTTGGGTTGTCCAAATTGCCAGCTCTACTTTCGCACCTTATTTTTTATCTATTCTTTTCCTATCTCATCCTTCACCTTATCTCTTTTCATTTTATTTTTGTCTTTTTATCTCTCTTTCCACATCTAAAAAGGGATGTCAAATTTTAATATTCTTAAAAAAAGAGTGGTAGTCTTTTCACACTCATTTATTTTACCTTTTTCCCACCTACACTTTTTTATATCTATTCGTTTCATATCACATAAAAATATTATTTTAAATGAACTTAACACATTAAGATATTACTTTTTTAATAAAAAATAGCTATTAAAATAATATTTTTCACTATAAATAATATAAAAGGAAAATGATTACCTATTCCCTGTACAAGTATAAATAGATAAATACCTATAAATACGACACCTCATTTGTACTTAAAGTGTATGAAATGAAATAGAAAATTTCTCATCCTCTTTAATCTTTGTTCTTTTTATTCTCTTATTTCTCCGTCTCCATTGCTTATAGGTTATTTAGTTGTTACCTTAATTTTATAACAAAAACTAGTCTAGTGCCCCTGCGATGCACGTAGGACGCCCGTAATGAAAATGTTAGACTGATAAATTTTAAAGTTAGATGTTATAATTATTTTAAAATATAATTTTGTTTGAATGTGTATATAATTTATAATAAATACGTGTATGGAAATAAAGTATACATGGTAAAAGAGTTACTATGAAAAAGGACTAAAAAAGCATATATATATATATATATATATATATTGGATGAAGTATCTAACTTATGAAGATAAACTCTGTTTATTGGAGATAGGAAGGTGGATGTAATCCCTGTAAAAGAGAGAAGTTAAAGCTAAATTAAGGTAGAAGTTAATATAAAGTATATGTGTGTGAAAAGAACAAAAGAGAAGGTTACTTACGTAAACTAAATTTTGGAAGACTTCTTTGAAAACCACATTTAATGTAGTGTTCGTTGAATAAGAATTTTAAGTCCATTACGTGATGTTATTTTTGAGAGTGCAACATACAATTGGTCGTGAGAAAAAACCAGTCTTGGAAGAAAAATTCCAGCATGTTTAAGAGATTGTCCATGGTTTTGTTTATTGTCATGACAAAGTCTTCATTGAAATTTAAAACGGATCCTTTTATTTGATGGAATTAATGAGAGTCTTGGAATGAAACCATTTTCTCTAACAATCTTACTTCTAAAACACATGTGCCCATTTGAGTAATGATGAGTCTTATCCCATTGCACAATCCAGAAGATTGGTCTATTTTTCTCAACAGCATGATGGGAACACCTACTTTTAATTTAACCTCATGATTTGGAAGTCCGGATGAAGTTATTGTATTCAGGAATTCGGGAGTATGAACACCAACAGGGTTATTAAAGTGGACATCTACTTGGCATTGGGCTGTCAAAACTAAGAAAAAATTTGTCTCATAAGGAATAAGTGATAACATGTAACCATTCAAAGTCTCAATAATATCATTTTGTGGGTAGGAATGAGAAAAAAACTCGTACCCGTGGATACATGCGGATATACCGACAATGGTCACCCATTATCTTCTTGCAAAATCCATAAGACTGATCTATATATTTCTCAACAGTATGACAAGAACACCCACTTCTACTTTAACCTCATGATTTGGAAGTCCTGATGAAGTTATTGTATTGAGGAATTCAGGAGTATGAACATCAGCGTTATTAAAGTGGGCATCTATATATATATATTATATTATATTATTGATAAGTGAAAAATAGTTGATAAATTAGAGTACTTTTCAGTTCACTTATCAAGGTTAAAATGATAAATTTGCCCCTATTTAATCCCTTTTTCTCTAAATATTTAATAATTTATATTTGTGAGCCTTGTATTTGAATATGATGCTATTTTAATGTAAATTGTGCTTATTTTGCAGGATATTATAAAGATTTAATTGAGGAGATAAAATAGCATTAAAGAGGAAGATATTTGCAAGATATGAGATTGATTAAGGACACTTAAATGAGGAATTAACGCTGATTGAAGATCATAAATGAGGAAAGTAAGGCCAATCAATCAAGGATCCTACAGACAATCTTCCCAAATAAATACAAGATGTCAGTAAATATAGAAACTTCATCAAAAAGGGAAACAAGGAAAGACAAAGATGCGAAAACCAGTCTCGGGGAAAGATCAAGATTAAAGAAGAAAGTTGGAGCTGCAGGACGTCACCTGCGCTTCACCCTGCGCTATAGCGCAGGTGAAGCGCAGACTCTCTGGAAGTTGCGCTCCAGGCCGCGCTATAACGCAGATTGAAGCGCACGTTACGCTGATTTGTTCCCTGTTGCCCTTTTTAGATAGATCTTTCCCCAATTCTCTTTGGTCTTCCCTTGTACTATAAATAGGAACCTCTTGCAACCTTTTATGGGTCTGCGGTGCACGATTATTGTAATTCAGTCTTATTTCAATGATAATGCACCAAAGTTAAGTTTAGAGTAGGAGAGGAGGAGCGCTCACAAGGATTGAAGATGGTGACAGCATCTTCGGTGGTTTGTATGGCTACCTCGTGTAGTTAACTCTCCATTAGGATTGAATGTAATCAATTCCATTCTCAAGTGTATGTTGAACTCTATCTATTTTATTTATGCAGTTCCCTAATTATAGTGCTGGTAATCTCGTTCTGTGCTTATTCCTAACTTTCGCGCTTGCGCCGAAGTTATAGGCTAGTTTGTAATTAACGTTACGACTAGGATTGAGTTTGGGGGAGCCTAGACATAGGAAACTCAACCTCTGAGTGAATGAGAATACTCAGTTAACCACTGTTCCGAAAATGGGTGTTTGCTAATGATTGATGGGTAGTGTGAGTACCATAATGAAGGGGCATCCGACCATTAGGCTTGGTATTGATAAACCGATAGCAAAGGATTAGTTGATTGTCAATCCAGGATTCGAACATAGGGTATCCTGATGAGTGACGGTAGTGACAGTACTTGAGCGAAGGTGCGTCTACAGCATTAGGCCTCATATTTCTATTAGTCCTTTACAAACGGAATAAAAGAGAGCAAAATAAGCTGAGGGTAAGTCTGTCGCCTAGGAGAGCCCGCATGGATTACCTTTGAGTGTGAGTGGCGCCTGGTAACTCGGGGTCATAAGCTATATAGTTTGTCTACAGCGTTTTAGTTCAAAGCCTATAAGTAGTAGGTAGTCTCGACATACATGAGGGGTGCGATGATATGAAGTTCAATCCTAATCCAAGTAAAGTGTCTCTAACTCTTCCTTTCTAATTCCATTGATATTAAATTTGTTATTTACGCACAATAATATTCTCTAAACGATTGTTTTCTCTTGATAATTAGATCACAATTTACATAAATTAACCGTTCCCTGTGGATACGATACTCTCTTACTATTATACTGCTGGATTTGTGGTTCGCTTACCAGAAACCCATCAATTATATATTATTTCTCTTTTTCTTTTTATAAAATTTAAATTCTTAAATATTAATAGATACTCGAAGAAACCTGCATGAGTATCCATTAATTTTAGCGAGTATGGATATGGGTAGTGTACTACTCGTCCCTGTCCCTGCCCCGCCTCGTTGACATCCCTATTTGTAGGTGTTAAAATAGCTTGGTCTTGAAAGTAGCTTGGCTCTTTCAAGTTTTCCATCAACTTAGGATATGTTTTTGAACAATAGAAGCAAGATGATCACTCGAATCATTTAACAAAAAACATTTTGAAATTTCAATATGGACCTCGTCATTAACTTCTTTCCCATTCCTTCGATCACCAATGCTCAATTCTTCTGCATGGAAATTTGAATCGGAAGATTGTAATCTCATGTTTTTCATCAATGTTAACACCTTGCAATAATCCTATGAAGAGTTGATGGTAGCACGAACTATATCATGTCTTGTTCCTTTAGGGATTACAGGTAGGTTCGGCCTAAATCACCACTAAAAATAACTACTTTTTCTCCAAAATGAAGATTGGTACTATTTGTGCAAGTGAATCGAAATATGCCTCTGAAAGTCTTATCAACAACTTTAAAATAATGCTTATGGGTCATGAGAGTCTGATCATCCCATAAGGCCATAATATAAGATATATATAGTTATATAATATAATAAGAGTTTAATATATATACACCGGCAGTGTAAAGAAATTTTACACGGATATCCAATGATATACTACCACATTATTTATTGAATTTAATAACGCATGAGGTGTCACATTTATTAAATGATGTGGCGGCACATCATTGAATGTATGTGTAAAACTTCTTTACACTGACAGTGTATATTAATTAAATCCATAAAATAAAATAAAATAAATAATTATATATATAATATAATATTAGAATATAATATAATATAATATAAATAATATGTTATGTTATGATGTTATGTTATGTTATGTTATATTGTAGTATAGTATAGTATAACATAACATAACATAGATAATTATTAAATTGTTTTAGGTTATGGAAATAATTATTTTAATACTATAATCATAGTAATTATTGAAATTATTTTAACATAATATAAAATAATTTTTGAAGTGTTGAGCATGTTTTAAATTTCATATTATATTTATTTTTTTAAAATTATTTTTATCTTTGTTTTTAAAATTATTTTACTTTGTTTTAAAATTTGTATTATATTATTTTTTTATTTGTATTTTTTTAAAAAATTATTATATCTCTAAATTATTATTATAGTGATATTCACATTAATATAATTACTATAATTAATTAATGGTGATTTATAATATTAATCATTTATAATATATTATAAAGATACTTTCTATTTTTAGAAGTTTTATTGTAAGAAATTTACTATTATATCCTATTTTATTTTTAAACTACTTTCACTATCTTACTTTTATATATAATAATAATAACAATAATAATAAATAAATAAAGATCTTGATCTTATCATGAAAGAGTTAAATTTATAATTAACATATAAATATAAATATTATTGTTTTTAATATAAAAAATAAATATATAAATATTATTAAAATCACAATATAATAATAAGAGTTTAATTAGTATGCACTGACAGTGTAAAAGAGTTTTATACTGACATTCAATCATGATTCTTCATTTATATGACTTTTAAAATATTAATTAGTAAAGTCAACAAACTCACCATAAATCAAGGGTTATGATTAACCGTCAGTGTAAAATTTTTTACACTGTCAATGCACAATCCTTTTTCTCAATAATACAGGGCAAGAAATTTTTTATCAAAATACGTTTTGATGGGGTTTTAATCACCTCAAAGATTGAGTAATAAATATTGATTTTATATAAAACCGGTTTTACTCTAACATTTTTATCTTTGTTTGATTTAGTGTTTTAACACTCTAAAACTATGGTTAATTAATTTAAATTATTTTTATCTAATGTACTTCTTAAAATACATATTATTCATCTCAACTATAAATTTTAAAATTAATTTTATTCAATCATAAATTAAATGCACAATTTGATATATACTTAGAAAAATCTAAAATGGGAAATAAAATTATAAAATTAAAGGCAACTAGAAAGAAGGTGAGTTATTTATGTTTAAAACCCTAACACATAAATAATAATTTATTCAATCATAAACTAAATGCACAATTGATATATACTTAAAAATCTAAAACGGGAAAATGGGCTATCTCGATCAGGTCGACACACACAAAGCATGCGAAAATATAGGGCTCGGGCCTTTTATTTTAGAAGCTCGAATAACTTTCGGGCTCTTAGCCTGACCCGATAAAAGTCTTCTACCCGCAAAAACCTGCAAAAAAGGTCGAATAACATGCAAAACCTGCAAAAATGTAAGGCTAATGCCTTTATTTTAGAAGCTCGAATAACTTCTGAATTTTTTAGTCCGACCCGTAAAAATCTGCTACCCGTATTGGGCTGGGCTGGGTTGCCCGAATTGCCAGTTCTACTTCACACGTTTTTTTATCTATTCTTTCCTATCACATCCTTCACCTTATCTGTTTTCATTTTATTTTTGTCTTTTTATCTCTCTTTCCATATCTAAAAAATTGAGATGTCAAAGTTTTAATATTTAAAAAAAGAGTGGTAATTTTTCATATTCTTTTATTTTACACTTTTTTCACACACTACTCTTTTTTATATCTATTCCTTTCATATCGCATAAAAATTATTTTAAATGAACTTAACACATTAAAATATTATTTTTTAATAAAAAAATAACTATTAAAATAATATTTTCACTACTAAATAGTATAAAAGGAAAATATTCCCTATTCCCTTGTAGAAGTAAATAGATAGATACCTATAAATACGACACCTCATTTATAGTTAAAGTGTATGAAATGAAATAAAAAATTTCTCATCCTCTTTAATCTTTGTTCTTTTTATTCTCTTATTTCTCCATCAGCATTGCTTATAAGTTATTTAGTTGTTATCTTAATTTTATAACATAAACCAGCCTGGTGTCCGTGCGATATTCAGAGGACGCTCGTAATGAAAATGTTAGACAGATAAATTTTAAAGTTAAATGTTATAATTATTTTAAAATATATTTTGTTTTGAATGTTGTATATAATTTATAATAAATATATGTATGTGAATAAAGTTATACATGGTTTAAAGAGTTACTATAAAAAGGGATTGAAAAAACACACACACATAAATATTGGATGAAATATCTAACTTATGAAGATAAACTCTGTTTATTGAAGATAGGAAGGTGGATGTAATCCCTATAAAAGAGAGAAGTTAAAATTAAAATAAGGTAGAAGTTAATATAAAATATATGTATGTGAAAAGAAGAAAGAGAAGGTTACGTACGTAAATTAAATTTTGGAATACTTCTTTGAAAACCACATTTGATGTAGTGTTCGTTGAATTTCCCTCTTCATCACATATAGAATTTTAAGTCCATTACGTGATGTTATTTTTGAGAGTGCAACATACAATTGGTCGTGAGAAAACCGGTCTTGGAAGGAAAATTTTAGCATATTTAAGAGATTGTCCATGACTTTTGTTTATTGTCATTGCAAATGATTCTTTTATCTGATGGAATTAATGAGAGTCTTGGAATGAAAACATTTTCTCTAACATTGCTTCGTGATGTGACTCCTGCTTCTAAAACACATGTGCCCATTTGAGTAATGATGAGTCTTATCTCATTGCACAATCCAGAAGATTGGTCTATATTTCTCAACAGCATGATAGGAACACCTACTTTTAATTTAACCTCATGATTTGGAAGTCCGGATGAAGTTATTATATTTAGTAATTCGAGAGTATGAACATCATCAAGGTTATAAAGTAGGCATCTACTTGGCATTGGGCCGTCAAAACTAAGAAAAGATTTTGTCTCTCTTAAAGGAAAGAGTGATAACATGTAATCCTTCAAAGTCTCAACAATATCATTTGTGGTAGAAATTGGGAAAAAAACTCGTACTCATGGATACATGGGCTATACCCCAATGGGTACCCATTATCCTCTTGCATAATCTAGAAGACTAGTCTATAATTTCTCAACAGCATGACAAGAACACCCACTTTTACTTTAACTCATGATTTGGAAGTCCGGATGAAGTTATTGTATTGAGGAATTCAGAACTATGAACATCAGGGTTATTAAAGTGGACATCTACTTGGCATTAGGCTGTCAAAAACTAAGAAAAGATTTTGTCTCACCAGAAATGAGTGATAACATGTAATCATTCAAAGTCTCAACAATGTCATTTGTGGGTAGGGATGAGAAAAAAACCCATACCCGTGGATACCTGCGGATATACCAATGGGTAACCACATATTTATAATATGGGTTGGAACAAATAGTTCACTGCCCGCTCCGCAGGTACCCGCATACTAATTAAAATATATTAATCTATTGAAATATTAGAAGAGGAGGGTTCAAATTACACTTGTATAGTTACACCAAGTATTAAACCGCTAATAACTAGAAATCGAAAATGTCTTTTCATAATCCAACCGTTGAATTATGTTTATTCATCATCATAATTATAGTGTCAAATTTCGTAAAATTTGACACTAATAACTTGATAATCAAATGGTTGGATATCTCATATATTTCAAATGTATATATAACGTTAATCTCGAGACATCTCAATGACAATAAAATAATTTCGAATTAATATAAAATTTTATATGTATGATTTATGTAATAGTAACTTTCAATCCAATGGTGGATTATTTAATACAATGATCCGTTAAAAAATTATTCAGCGGTTGTAACACTTGGTATAACTTACACAGTGTAATTTGAACCCTCCTCATATTAGAATATTAGAATTTTTTTATTATTTTATGATGAGATATAATTTATTTTATAATGCTATTTTAATATAACACGTAATGGTATTATATAATGATAATTTATATATAATATATAAAATATTTTATCTTTTCTTTTTATAAAATTTAAATTCATAAATATTAATAGATACTCGTGGATACCCGCATGAGTATCCGTTAATTTTAGCGAGTAGGATATGGTAGTGTACTACTCGCCTCTGCCCCACCCCACCCCGCCTCGTTGACATCCCTATTTGTGGGTGTTAAAATAGCTCGATCTTGAAAGTAGCTTGGCTCTTTCAAGTTTTTCCAACAACATAGGATATGTTTTTGAACAATAGAACAGATGATCACTCGAATCATTTAACAACAAATATTTTGAAATTTCAATATGGACCTTGTCATTAACTTCTTTCCCATTCCTTCCATTATCAGTGCTCAATTCTTCTGCATGTAAATTTGAATCGGAAGATTGCAATCTTTTTTTTCGTCAATGTTAACACCTTGCAATACTCCCAAAGATATGAAGAGTTGATGGTAGCACGAACTATATCATGTCTTGTTCCTTTGGGATTATAGGTAGGATTTGCCTAAATCACCACAAAAAATAACAATTTTTTCTCCAAAATGAAGATTGATACTATTTTTGCAAGTGAATCAAAATATGCCTCTGAAAGCTCTATCAACAACTTTAAAATAATGCTTATGAGTCATGAGAGTTTCCTCCCATAATATAATATAATATAATATAATATAATATAATATAATAATATAATATAATATATTATAATATAATAAAAATATATTATAATAATATAATATAATATAAATAATATAATATAATATTAATGACTATTAAATTGTTTTGGTTATGGAAATAATTATTTTAATATTATAACCATTGAAAATTATTATAATTATTTTAACATAATTATAAAAAAAAATTTGAAGTGTTGAGCATGTTTTAAATTTCTTATTATATTTTTTTTTCTAAAATTAATTTTATCTTTATTTTCAAAATTATTTATTATGTTTTAAAATTTGTATTATATTATTTTTTATTTGTATTTTTTATAATTATTATATTTCTAAATTATTATTATAATGATATTCACATTAATATAATTACTATAATTAATTAATGGTGATTTATATATTAATCATTATATATAAAAAATATTTTTATTTTTAGAAGTTTTATTGAAAGAAGTTTACTATTATCTCCTTATTTTCTATTTATAGACTACTTTCACTACCTTACTTTTATATATATAATAATAATAATAATAATAACAATAATAATAATAAATCTTGATCTTATCAAGAAAGAGTTAAATTTATAATTAACATATAAATATTAAAATTATTAAAATCACAATATAATAATAAACGACAAGAATTTTTTTATCAAAATACGTTTTGATAGGATTTTATTCACCTCAAAGATTGAGTAATAACCGTGGGGAGAGCTAGCCCCACCATGATGTGGATGTTCCCGGCTCGAACAGGATTGCCTCCTGTGGAGGATACCTGTGGTTAAACAAAAAAAGATTGAGTAATAAAATATTGAATTTATATAAAACTAATTTTACTTTAACATATTTATCTCTGTTTGATTTAGTGTTTTAACACTCTAAAACTATAGTTATAATTTATAAAATTAATTTATTCAATCATAAATTAAATGCACAATTTGATATATACTTAGAAAAATCTAAAACGGGAAATAAAAATTATAAAATCAAAGGCAGCTAGAAAGAAGGTGAGTTTATTTATGTTTAAAACCCTAACACATAAATAATTAATTTTATTCAATCATAAATTAAATGCACAATTGATATATACTTAGAAAATCTAAAACGGGAAATAAAAATTATAAAATTAAAGGCAGCTAGAAAAAAAGTGAGTTTATTATGTTTAAAACCCTAACACATAAATAAAGCCAGTTCGTATAATTCATGTAATCAAAATCAGATACGCTTTTGGCTCCTCGGTCTTGCAAATCCCAGTCCCACTCACTTATACTTACTCTCTTTCCGACCCCTTTCATATTTCTCTCACAGACACAACTCAGAAGTCACACACACACAACTCTCATCGCATCAATCATCGCTCTCTCTTTCTCTCTGTGTCTGTGATCGAAGCCATTGAATCCCTAACCAACCTGCATTCGGCGCAATGGATTCCCGGGCAGCGCCGCCTACCATGATGCCGGGACCCACCTCGTACCTTCCGAACAACTCCTCTCCAATGATCAGCCCTAATTCCGCCACCATCAATGGCCCCCGCCACCGCCCGATTCCCCCTCGGCTCCTCCGCCGCCGCTCACCTCCGCAGCCGCCCTCCTCTGTCCGGAGCACTCACCGCCACCTACGACGGACACCCCAACGTCGCCCCCGGCGGCCTCGCCAAGAGAAGACTGGGGCCGACCCAGGAAGTACTCGCACTGACGGTAACATTGCCCTCGGCCTCGCCCCAACGCATGTGTTCCTTCTCCCGTTGCCGGCGCTGCCGGTGATTCGGGCGCCACCTCCGCCGAAGCCAGGCGAAGAAGCATAGGGGAAGGCCTCAGGGCTCTGGGAAGAAGCAGTTGCTGCTCTTGGTACTTGTTATTGCTGTTTCTTGGGGTCTCATTATTTTGTGAAAGAATGGAACTGATTGTGAATGTTTTGTTTCTTGTGAAGGAGCCGGTGGGGTTGGGTTCACTCCACATGTAATCTTGGTGGACTCTGGCGAGTGTAATAGTTTTACCCTTATTCAAATGCTTACTTACATGGCTGCTATATTTTTTGTGCTAATTCTGTGACTCTGTCCCTCGAAGGTAACCACTTTGATGAGCCTCTCTGCGAGTGAGGTAAAGTTTAAATGGTTCCCTGGTGGAGCCCAATCTTTGTTAAATATACTAGAATAAATAAATAAGAATAATAAAATTGCCAACAGGGATTGCTCATGGTTCACCTTCTGCACGTGACCAATTTCTTGACAAATCTATAGTTACTTGTTGGTAGGCCATCTCTAATCTCATTATAAATCTGACAGAAGTTTTATGCGCTCCCCATTACAGCCTCAGCTTTCAAAGATTTTGAAGTCTGGACTTATAAATTGCACTTTTAGTGTTATATGATTCACTTATGAATAACTGGGATGAAAGATTTGAACTGTGGGTATGGAGTTTTTGCTTGGTTGTAACTTGTAATGACAGTCTTGCGATGTGTGTCATTTCTTTCAATGTATTTATTTATTTTTAAGACTAATTTCTGAGGTATTTGTAGGGGTTCTTAATCATTTTGGTGATGAGAGTAGAGTGTTAAGCAATATTATCCACCTAGTCTACTGTATAACAGATAGTCCTCAAATTAAGTGTTAAATCAGATCTCCATTTGGACAAGGAATATGTTTTTTTTCTTTTTATGTTAATATGTTGTTGGTTTTAATATGCTAATCTGCTGTAGCTACAAATGCCTGCCTTTATGCATGTTAAATTTGCGTTAATTGCTTGTTCAATGCATTTGTATTCCAGGCTGGCTCGAAGTTATCCATGTTTTAGTTCATTGAATTCCTTATATTTGTTGCTTTGAAGTGTGTATGAGTTTTGGTCATATCACTTAATCAATTTAGGAATTTATGAGATGTATTTATTTGTCATAGTTTTCTGGTTGAGTACTTTGTTTTTGAGACTATTAATCATTGCTATGGATTCCCACCCAGAAATGGAAAGCAGTAATTATAGCATTAATCTACTGCTTTTTTTATTTTGGTCAAGGAAGTTGGTATTTGGCGTTCTCATTTCGTTTATGGACTAAAATGAAACAAAAAAATTCTTTACCAATACACTATTTTGATCTCGAACTGTTTTGTTGGGTGCATGTGATTTTATGTACACTTATTTAATTTATTTATTTGGTTTTAAAACATTCTTTAAGTTTCTATTTGCAGGGTTGGAGTGGGTTACTCTTGTTACAAATCCTTCTTACTAATATGCCTATGTGTGTTTGTAGGACATTACTGCAAAACTTAGCCTTTTCTCAGCAAGGGCCACGGACAGTTTGTATTCTTTGCCAATGGTGCAATCTGCAATGTCACCTCCGACAGCCAGGATCAGCTGGTGGGTACCGCAACGTTCGAGGTATTTTTTACATCCATGGAGAATCTAGTCAATATTCTAGTTACCTGTTATATCAAGCTTTTATATTGGAAATGATCTGGTAATACATGGTTGCTTGACATGCATATTCCCATGAGTAAAGCTTGTCATTGAGCACATGAAACCAAATGTATTATTATTGTCCAACAATATCAATGAGAACATAAAACCAAATGCATTATTATTTTCCAACAAGTAATAAAATTTTCCATGTTTTATATTAAAAATCTATACTACGCTTTTGAAAGTGAAATATATCACAATCATTTATTTAGTTATTGGAGTACTTGTGATCTTTTGTTATTTCTTTTTCTATTGAAACTGGAAAACTGTGTGCTTTCTGAGATATTGTAGCATACAATTTTCAAAACTGATAAAGTAACCTTTTAAGTAAATCCACTTTCAGAATTGTATTGATAGAAAAACCAACTGAATTTTCATGCTTAGGTTTATTGCCTAAATTCTTCTACACTATTCTGCTTCAAATGCGTGGATGAATCAGGGTAAAAACCTTAAATTGTTTTGGAGAATTCTGGATGGATTTTTGATTCATTAGATTAGATGAGTATAATAGTACATTATAATATAGTTGCCTCTTTCTTTTGTTTTCCTTTTTAAACCTAATTTAATCTGGAAAAGGTGCCTTAGAAGTTCTGTTTCTATTGTGGATGGAACTGGATTTTATGCCAAGCATGCCATAGCCTGATAGGGACACTGCCTAGAGATAGTTTGTCCTGTGTTGCAAAGATCTTGCAGAATTGAAGGCACTTGTTACCTAAGATTATAGTTTTGGGTTAAAAGTTTGTCTTTCAGTGCATAGCCTATCTATCCCGTTTTCCTGCCAGTTTCATATCCATCCAACAACTAAAGACCTCTTTTGTCGTTAGGTTATTACAATGTTGAATATCTAGATAATTAGTATTGTCATAGGTTCTAGGAATTTGTCATGGTTACTCTGGAACTTTTAGTGTGGCTTTGACTATGTAGGAGTGATAACTCGGTGACCCCAAGAAGTATAAGCAATTGATTGGACCAAACTTTTTACTTTTATTTTCTATATAATCAGAAAAATGGTGATATCTCATGTTTTTATTACCTTGAACGCCTTTGGATTGATAGGAAATCAAATCAGCCTTCTACAGCAATTGTTATGATATCTGTTTATTAGTTATATTGACTTTAAGGAGAAAAGTTGACAACGATTACTAAAATGATTTGGACATTCTCCTGTCTTCATCTTATACCATATCATCACTTTGGTGCAAAACAAGAAAACAAGAAGTATCTGGATCATGGTTACAACAGATGATTAAACGGATAACTTTTATATGGATCAAGCTTTTTATATTGGAAATGATCTGGTAATACATGGTACACAATAGAGAAGATAGGATGAGTGCAGAGTAAGGATTCTCAATCTTAGTTCCATAGTTCTATCCAAGTGGTGTTTTCTTATAAGTTGAAAGAATTACCACTATATGTTGATATTCCTTAACACCAGTCCTTGTTGGTGTTACCCTTCATTGAACCAGAAGTTACTTTGAAGTTTGGAGCACAGAAGAATTGATTTTATAGCAATAGTTTGATTCACATTCAGTTTCACTCCAGGGCCTTGGTTAAAAGTTTCGTTCATGTCAGTTTTCAGGTTTTATGGCTTACTTGTGTTTTAAGTACCATGGTGTGTGTAACCCATATTTCTTTCCACACCCTTTCCAAAACCAGCAAGTTATAGTTGTTTGAATAAGGTATTTAAAGAGTCACTAAATAATATTGACATTTTTTTCTGTTACAGAATTAAGTTCAATAGCATCTTTTATTTTGCTTTTATGTTTAATTTTACATATTAGTGAATTGAAAATGTCATTGTCTAGATACTTGTGGTTGAGTGTATATAATATCAATGTTTTTATGTTCATTTTCTTCACACAATGCCATTTTACTTTGCAGGGGAGATTCGAGATTATCTTTATCAGGTGCTTTGCAGCTATCTGAAAATAATGGTGAAACGTAGCAGAACAGGCAGTTTGAGTGTTTCCATTGCAGGGTCTGATGGACGAGTTATGGGTGGCGGAGTTGCCGGAATGCTAACTGCAGCATCACCTGTACAGGTATTTCTCTCAAATGGTATAGAAATTCATGTCTATTGTTAATGATAGACTTGTGATGAAATTTGTGATGAAATTTATCAATATATATTTTCTAAATGCATATAGTATTTACAAAGTTCTTGGATATTACTATTGGAGAGTCATTTATGCATGTAGGATTGACCAAACTTTAATGCTCTATTTTTGTGACTTTTCCCAATCATTAATAGATCATTGTGGGTAGCTTATTGCGGATGGGAAAAAGTCAAGCTCGAATGTCCTGAAATCTGGGCCTTCTTCAGCACCACCAACCTCCCAAATGTTAACCTTTGGTGACCTATGACTCCAACTAGTCCTACATCTCAAGGGCCTTCAACTGAGTCCTCGGAGGACAATGATCACAGTCCTTTTAGTAGGGGACCTGGACTCTACAACAATGCTAGTCAGCCTGTTCATATATGATGTACCATCATCCACTATGGGCTGGCCAAAGTCATCAGTGAAGATGTGACTTTGGATTAACAGTGCAGAATCAGTGATTTTCTTGATGATTGTCGAAGTAGTGGATAGAGGTCAATTCTAAAATGCTAACATGCATTATTGAGGTCTGACTTTAGAACAGTCTATCTTAATGTTTAATTTAATAGCTCCATCTTTCAGATAATTAGAATTTTTGTCTTTTAATTATAATCGTAGCATTTCTAGTGATGATAGCCAAGGATATGCTACCCTATACTCGAATTGTCATTTTGGAGTTTGTTGTCTGCGCTCTGCAGTGGCATAGCAAAAATCAGGATCTGTGCTTTCCCTCATTCATCATGCTTTATTGTTTATTAAATTCTGAGTTTACTACGGATTTGTGTCTTGCATTCATTAGCCATGAATTGTCCTCTCATCTAAGATTGCATATTCGTTCATTTTTGTTAGTGTCACATTGCTCGGAGATTAGGTCAAATTATAGTATATAATCTCGAGCAATCCTCACCCTACAAACTAGCTCTTGGGATTAAGTTAGGGCCAATTTAAAATCTATAAGATTGTACCATAGTGTTTGGTTACCCTAAAGTCACGTTGTAACATGGTTTTGGTGTAATCCAAACACACTCAGTGTTTATCCTAGATGATCTGTTATTGACTCCAGATGTCTAGCCTTGGGCGTGAGGAGGTGTTAGAGTTCCTTCATATGTCCAGCTCTAGGCGTGAGGAGGAGTGTGCTAGAGTCCCACTGCCTTGGACAATTCTTACCATACAAGCTAGTTTTGTGGAATGAGTTAGGCCGGATCCAAAATCTCACCGTCACTTTCTTTCTTTTTCAACAATTAATGTTAGTAAATACTTGCACATTCTTAAAACTATTATCTTAACTAATTATTTAAAAACCCTCATAATTTTCTAGAATAAAGAAAGTGTAGATGTTCTTTTAAGATGTTAACTATTAAGTGCACTTATTTTACATTACATATTTTTTTTTATGTTTTGTTCATGTAATTCAGTTTGAATTTTCCATCTTATTTTTAAGAGAGGTCATTGAGTGTGTGTTTGGATTAGCGTTTACAAACTTGAGTTTGAATGAACGTGGATTTAGTAAACGTGATTATGATAAACTTGAGTTTGAATAAACGTGATTTCATGTTTGGATATTTTGCTGCAAACGTGAAGTTTCATGCATGCAGAAAGAAACTACAAAAACTTGCGTTTTACACTCAAATTTCAGAACCCAAACGTGCGTCTCATGTGGGAAGCCGAACATCAACGCTATGTTTGGTTCCACAGAGTTTGTAGAGAGAATGACACGGATTAACTCATAATCTCGTTTGGTAGCTACGAGAGTTGACTTGAGAGTGAAATAATTAAGTGACTCTCAATTTATTTCTCCTCCTTGTAGCAGAAAGATAAGGGTGGAAGGATGAAATAATAAATTTATCCTAATTTTATACTATTAAATGTGACCAATTTCTTCTTATGTTTATATCGAGGACATTTTGTCTCTTTAACCATTTTTAAATCTTTGTTTTATTTTTCTACAAGCAAACAATTATCTAAATAAATTTCTCTTCTATTTTTCTTATACAAAGTAATATCAAATTCTATCTAATTTTTCTCTTATTTTTCAGATCGTTATTTTTCATTCCTAATTTTCTTTTCAATATTTCTCTATTTTATCCAAAAGTTCTAGGTTAATAGGTTTCACCTTGTCATAATCCCCCATTCTCTTGTTTATGGTGCCTGTAATAGAACAAGCGAAAATGGGATATGATTAGAGTGATTAAGCATGACTAGTGTTAAAATTTCAACAAAATTAGCTGGCACGGTTATCTCGAACGTTTCTTTCGCATGTGTTTTTGTAAATTTTCGAATTTTGAAATCTGGAGTAGGTAAATTACGTAGTCGGGTGTCATTTATCAACGAGTCCTTTGAAATCTTGAGAAGGGTAGGGTAGGGTGTGTTGTGCACGAGGATGTTGAAGCTTGCGTGTGTGCAGCGGAGCGTATGGACCAAGTCGCCGAACGAAAAGAAAAGAAAATCACACTTCAACCACTGCTCTACTGAGCAAACGACATGGTGGTGATGGTGACAACGACAAATCACAATTAATTTCACGCCCTTTCTTCAGCGTTTTTAACGGCTTACTCCCATACACTTCTCTTTTTGCAAGGCCTTTCTCTCTCAAGTTTAATTTCAATATTTTCAAATTTCAACTAAGCAATGCAGTGGGTCGGTCCGTCCGGTCTACGCTTATTCATAATTTTCTTACTTAATTGAGATAAATTTGTTCCCAGCATTATTTTTACAAATTAATATAATAAATATTATTTAATATTAAAATCAATAATCAATGCAACAAAATATTGACTAAAATTGTAATAACTCAGACTGAAAGTTATTTAAGTAATTTTAAAATTTAATTATATAAATTGTGCAAATGCAAATACAAGGCAGATTGAGTATGATAACACATGGCTTGTTTATGGTGAACCATGGTTCACATGGTCCAAAATATGGAAATATAGCAATTTAAATTCTTAATCATCAAATTTAACACTCATTTTATTAATAATTAATATTAAAATAGTTTCAGTTGCTTTTATGAAATATTACCTGAAAATAATAAAAATTAAAATTGATATATCATATAATGTAAAATTTTATCTTTTAACTTTAAATTGATATATCTTCAATGAAATTAACATAAGTTGTATATTGTAAATCAATATTTTTCCTTAAATTAAACTCAAATAGTCATATCCAAAAGCAGCTCTAAGTTGCTTTAAAAAAAACAGAAATTTGATTATTTTTAAATTATGCTTCTTGAAAAAAATTTAATCAAACATCTTAAAAAATTTTATAAGTGAATTTTTTTTAAAAGTGATTCTTTAAGAAATAATTTTAAACAAAGAGCTTTAAATTATGTAAAAAGTGATTTATATTTTATAGATTTTATGAAATGTAGAAATTAAATTATTTTTTGTTTGGTTAGAGTCATATAAAATGTTCTTTAGTATTCTTTCACTATTGTTGCGTTTGATTATTTTGAGAAGCTGGTAAAAATTAGCTTTTGATTATAATACGAAATTTGCTTATATTTTTAGATTTTACTTATTTCTAAAATTTCAAATAAATAAATTAAAAAGTTCTAATAGTGATTATTTTTTAAAAAATAAATTGTCTTCCAATGTCTACTTTTTCTTCCAAAATAAACCTTGCATAGGTCTTGCAACAAAAGCCCTAACACTCTAGTAATAGAAGCATACACCAAGCCCTTTGATTTTCTAGCCTTCCCACATTCTTTAGAGAGAGTTTTCTTTTCACTTATTTTCACTTTAGTGGTGGATGTTGAATAAATATTTGGGGCATATATAAAATTGAGTTTGAGCATAGAAATTAAGATACTACATGTGTTTCTATTTATTTGTTCTATTTAAAATAAAAATGTGTCTATTTATTTATTTTATTTAGAGTTTCAAGAAGATATTAACTATATTTTTCTACTTTTATCTTTAATAAATAAGGTAATAAGTGAAAAATTAATAAATAAAATAGAAAGACAATGCGTATATTAGGAAAAATATAATAAACTTAATGTAAATCAATAAATTTATTATATTTCTTAATTCGTGTGTTTTCATGTAATGAGATAAATAAATAGGAACAAAGTTACATAGTAGATAATAAAAAATGTATATGTAATGTGTTTTGATTGTAAAAAAGTTAATCTCTAAATTTATGACACACATATATAAATTTAATTTTATTAAGGGGTCATATTTCAAATTACATATATATCTACTAAGAATTTTTTAGGAGGGGCATGACCCCTTGGATTCGTCAGTGTCCGTCCCCCTTATTCCTTCACCTCCCTCTTGTCTACCACCGCCACCACATCCATCTCCTCCTCTTTGCTACCATTCCTATATCTATATCCATGTCATTAATTTTCTTTAACTTTGATGTCTCTTTCCCCTCCTCTTTCCTGAGGTCTTGTTGGCATAGTTGTCTCAGTCTGACTCTAATCTAGGGTGACTAAAATTGCCTCTTTTGATGTTTGATGGTCTTCCTCTCCATAGTTGTAGTGTTCGTTTGGTTTACAATTGAGTAGAATTGATTCTAAAAATTAATAGTTGAGATGAGTGATGCACATTTTACGAAGCAAGTTGGAAGGAAATAATTTAAAATCAGTTTCGTGAAACATGATTTTGATTGATCAAACGCCAAAATAAATGGACACATACTATTTATAGAGATATCTAGGCTTAAAAAAGTATAAAAAGAAAAGCAATGGAAAATGGAAAAAATATACTATACTATCGAAGGTAGTTAAAATCGCGATTTATATCGCAAAATCACCGATCCTACGATCTTTGAAGGCTCATGCGAGTTCGATCCCAGAAAAATCGTGTTTGGGCAAGATCGAAAAGATCACCGTTTGAGATCGTAAACTCGGTGGGATCGTTCGATCTCACCGATCCAGAAAAGCCTGTTTTCTCGCTCGACCCGCTCGACCCGTTTCAAATACCCATTTTGTGCGAACTAAAAACCCTAAACGGAGCTTTCACTTACCTTCTTTGCCTCTGAACTTACATTTTTGCTGTTCGCGTTCACACTTTGAGAGCGTTGCACCATTTCTGCTGCGTTGCTGCTGGATCTGTGCGTTTGTTCGCCTCCTTTGTTGTTGGATCCGCGCCTTTCTTCTGCTTTGCGTTGTGCGACCGCATTTGTTGTGCCTCTGTTTTGCTCAATTTGATGTGTATGTGATGCTGCGTTAATTGTGTTGCCTCTGTTTTGCTCGATTTGCTGCGTCTATGAGAGACTGCATTTGTGCTGCCTCTGTTCTGCTCGTTGTTGCCTCTGTTTTGCTCGTTTTACTTTTACCTCTGTTAAGCTTAATTTGGCACTTTGTTTAAGGCTTTTAATTTGGTATTTTCCTAGTTTTATGTTATTGTCTTGAAACTTGGTTTACATGTTATGTATGATGCATTTTGAATTTAAGTTTAATGAAGTGTTTATTAGGATTTGAAAGGTTTATTTTCTCATTTATGCTATTTTGCATGCATATATATGAGTATATATATGAATTAAGTATTTTTGTAGGATTTTACGATCCGTTTTACGATCCCACGATTTACGATCTTGGGACCCCCTCCCGATCTTGAGTAAGATCTCGATCTTAACTACGTCGATACTATCACTCCTTTGATATGAAGTGTTGTTATGCTACCCTCAAAGTTTTAATTTAAGCATTTTCCACCAAAAGAACAACCTAGCACAAAAGTGTGCACCCAAACTAAAGTAAGAAGAGATGGTCGTTTCATCGTTAGTTTTACTTTTTAGAGGAAAGAAATTAATTTTAATCTATTAATGGTGTAAAATCGTTCGTTTTCATTTATTAAGAAATTGTTATCGTAATCAAAATCCTTTTAAATAATAAAAGAACACTTGATGACACAGTAAAACAGTGAGTCAAAATAAGAAACTATTTATAGCCCTTTCCTAGCTGTAGCCAACGCTTTCATCCCTCTATATATATAGTTACATTTACACATACACATGTATCTTGCTACCTACATAAATTTCTCTTGTTATTAAGTACCATACATTGATCTACAATCTCCACCCACATACCAATAATTCCTATTCTACTATCTACCTAGCTACCTTTGCTCTTTCTATGAATTGCTTGGTCTTGCCGGTATCATTGATCCGAAGGCGCTCCATGAGGTATCAGCCCCTACCCAAAGATGATGATGATGGCTTGGACAAAGAAACCCAAAGCCATGTGACGGTGGTGGTTGGAAAAGAGAAGAGGGTGTTCCTTGTGGACCCTTTCATATTACAACAGAACCCATTTCGGGTTTTGATGGACACATCCATGAGGAAAGATCAGGATCATCTCTGTTTCTCAACAAGACAACAGAGTATGGTCTTTGTCGATGTGGATGCCATTTTGTTCGAGCATATGTTGTGGCTCGTGCATAATGACTACTCTTCTTGTTCAAGCTCAATTTGAAGGAGATCATTGAATTCTATGCTCAGGAAATATAATCATATAAACTGTAAGTTAGATAGCAGTTATAACATGGCAAAATATATACCATGTTTTAATTTACGAATTTCAGTTCCTACTAAACTATTAGAGTTCTCTCTTTGACACTGAGAAGGAACACCTAGTTTCTTGTATTATTGCTAATAATACATAACAATATATAGATGATTTATTCTTCTTTGTAAATTGTATTGACAACACTTCCATTTCATCCCTATATATATGTGTTACTTTCTGCTATTTGTCACAATTAATCTTCTCTTCCTTCCTTTTCCCCCTCTATATTAACTAAATATTATAAGCAAAACGCGCGCGTTTCAGAGTGGTGGAAATTAAGTATTCACGTACGGTTGTTTCCGTCTCCCTCACCCATTTTATGAATCAATATTGGGAATTGAAGGAATTAGAAGGCACTAATATTACACAGCTTCAGGCATGTATAGTAATTGGGGTGTAAACTCGAGAGCATACAATCATGTAACGTAACTTCCAAATTTCCTACCCCATAATCTTTCTAAATACAGAATGCAGATGGTGGATTTGAAACCTTGAAACGTGCCTATCGCCATCCCAGTTAGCTACCATGATGCATTGTGAACTTTTAATTGTAGAGTCTATAGTATAGTATATAGCGTAAAGTATTGGCAATGTTGATTAATAAATAATTGGTGACGTCTTGTAAATTCATTTAGTTTAGTTACTTTGTTTCATAGGACTTATTTCAATTGAAAAAAAAAGGTAAAATAACTTTTTAGTCCCTATAAAATATTCGAGTTTTAATTTTCGAAAAATTTTTCTTTTTATTTCATCCTTATATTTATGTTATTTTTTAGTTCTTGATATTAATTTACTGTTAATTGTGGATGTGTTTGAACATCTATAATAGTGACCAATACTTGAGAACTACTCTGGCACATTATATAAGAGTGTTACCCTACTTAAACTCATAAAGAGAGTCAAGTTTCATGCCCGACTTGAACTGAAATTCTTTGTACATTTCCTCCTTTATATATATCATAAACAATCTCTTACAGATGCTAGCAATATTGTATAATGTGTCAGGGTGCTGCACATATGATTATTGACATGTTATGGCATTAGACACATCCACATTTAAAAGTAAAATCAACAATAGGGATTAAAAAAATAGCTTAAATATTTTATAAGGATGAAATAAAAAGAAAATTTTTAGGGACAAAAATTAAAATTCGGATATTTTATAGGGAACTAAAAAGTTATATTAGCCATTGAAAAAATCATAATTATACAACAATGTTATACAATGATTCTACAACTAACACAGACAGATAGAAATAGAAATATAGCTAGAAAAAGAGAAAAAAAAAGAGAGAAGAATTTGGAAGTGAGTGATATGATGGAAAAGGTAAATATAAAATATATGTTGTATTATTTATATAAATATTTATCTCTTTAATTTCAAATGCAACATGTCATTATGCCAAATACCACATGAGTGGCTGCAGAATAGTTTTCTTCCAACTTTGAGATGCTAATATATATGCATGTTATAGGAATAACAATCCATATATGGACCCCAAAAAAAAATCCATATAATATATATAATATATATATATTTTATCTATTTCCATTATATTATCTATCAAATTTGTTGGTACAAAATAGTTGTACAAATATATATATCTTCCTATTGCAAGCATATCTTCTCCGAAAATTTGTCAAGAATCCATAACTCCCCTATTCCCCAACTTTGTCACTTTCCCACAAATAATGTGTTTTTTTCTCAGTGTAGAAAAAGTCAGCTTTATTCTAAATTTTTTACTTAATTACAATAAAGTCAGATTTATTTTCTAACGATGTCACTTTCCACCAATAATTGTTTTTTCCCAATATAAAAAAATGTCAGAATTATTCTCAATATTTTACTTAATTACAACAAGGTCAGATTTTTTCCCCTAATTGTCACTTTCCCACCGTGAAAATTAGTTAATATTAAGCTTTCAATTGATGCAATTAATCCTATTTGTGACATTGTACAGATCGTTCAGTGATCAATTTAATTAGATTCGGATTTTTGCTTGTGATATATAATCCGTTCAGTGATCAACAAGACAACAACACACCCATAATTACAATTGGTTTTCTTACGGCCTGGAAGGCAAGTAAAAAACTACGTGCATGTTCTTGTTGTTGGAGGACCTGAATGTTGTTTTTATACATCTATTTTAAATCCTACACATCCTATTCATCTTTTATTTTTTAAAAATACCCCTTTTAATATTAAATATCTAAATATATTTTATTTTTTCTTAGCTGGACACTACCCCTCCTTCCCTTATTAATATAATCATATTCAAAACTTCTAAATTACTTACCCCTATTTGAATTGCTTCCCCTCTCTCCCTTCTCAATTTAACTAGATTCCTAAACTCTAAACTTGAGTAATGCTAAATTTAGTGTATAAATTCGTTGAACTTTTAAATCGTAAATTCAGTATATTATAAGTCCTTCATCTTCATAAATTTAATATTTTTTTTTCATTGTAAAAAGATGACCGGAAACTTATTTCCGTCAAATACCAGAAATTAATTTCCGGACCGGTAATATATACTAGTCTCCTCCCCGTTAATCAAGATTTGGTACTTAATTTCCTCCATCTAGAGCTTCCTTGACATTGATTTTAGACATGGAAACTGTTCACTTGAGATGAATGAATTGCTAAAACTATAAATTGCTAAGACCAAGAAAAATGAATTGCTAAAACTAATACTTTAATACACATGTGTGAGTACATGCCAAAAAAACTATGCGAATACTAATACTAGTATTCAGGTGTGAGTAATACAACATTAAAGACATGGTACAACCAAGGCCAAAAAACTATGCGTACACTATAGAAAGGAATGGAATATCAACTACGTACCGTATTATATATTGCATATTCACTTGATCATTCAATGGTACGACCAAGGCTTTATATAGCCAAGTAGCAAGTAGAAAAAGGAAAGAGCACAAAGAGCATTGCTAATAGAAAAACAGAAATGTAAAAAAGGGGAAAAATTGAGTTTGTTACACGGAAAAGTAAAAAGCACCCGATGTGGGACATGGGTTGCATACAAGGCATATACCATCCAACAACATCCACATATCATCATCACCATGTACATCTTAGGCTATAATACCTCCCCCCAAATTGGTGGGCTAAAGATATCAAGCACACCAATCTTGACTTGGAAGGTACTAAAAACCTTTGGAAGTAAGACCTTGGTGAAAAGTCAGCAAGTTGATCTTTAGAGGGTATGGGAAGAAGATGCATCAGCCCTACTTGAAGTTAATTTCCCTCAGATCAAGTGGCAATCCATCTCTAGATGCTTTGTACGGTCATGAAACACAGGATTTTGGGCTATGTGTAAAGCACTCTGGTTGTCACAGAACAACAGATGAGATTTTGTCATGCGAACATGAAGATCTTTTAGCAAGAAATGGAGCCATTGAAGTTCACATGTGGCAACTCCAAGCAGCTCTATACTCTGCCTCAGCAGAAGACCTGGTAAAAGTGGGTTGTTTCTTGGATCTCCAGCTAACTAGTGCATCTCCAACAAAGAAGCAATATCCTGTAATTGATCTGCGAGTATCTAAACATCCTCCCCAGTCTGCATTAGAGAAACCCCACTTGAAGATGTGACATTCTGGGAAGGAACAAGCCAAGTCCAAGGGACTTTGATTTAAGATATCTGAGTATCCTAGAGAAATCTTTATAATGAGCCTGGGTTGGAGAATTCATAAACTGGCTAACTTGTTGGGTAGCAAAGATAATATCTGGTCTTGTTGTTGTCAAGTAAAGCAACCTGCCAACTAGCCTGTGGTAGGAAGGAGCATCATAATAGCAAGAACTTGTGTCTTGGTGAAGGTGAACTACTGGATCTAGAGGAGTGGAAGCAGGTTTGCTATCCAAGAGGGTTGTGTTTGTGAGAAGCTCTAAACAGTATTTCCTCTGACACAAGGAAATTCCAAGCTGAAGAATAAGCAACCTTCAGACCAAGAAAATACTTCAAGAGGACAAGATCTTTGATCCCCAAAAGCTTCATGTAGGCTGCTTTTGACAAAATCAAACTTGGTCAAATAGTTCCCAAATAATAAAACATCATCAATGTTGACCAAAAGACCAGTAAAAGTAGATGTTGTATGCTTTAGGAAAAGAAAATGATCTGCAACAGAGTGTGAGTAACCCAAGTTCAACAGAAAGGTGGATAATTTCTCAAACCATTGTCTACTGGCTTGCTTAACACCATATAAGGACTTAGTTAGTTTTCAGACTTGGTTTGAACCTGTAACAGTCATGCCTTGTGGAATGGTCATGTAAATATCTTTCTTCAAATATCCATGGAGGAAGGCATATTGTTCACATCAAGTTGATGGAGATGCCATTCCTTAATTGCTGCTAAGGCAAGGATGACGAAAATGGTGGTTATCTTGGCAACTAGGGAAAAGGTGTCCAAGTAGTCCAACCCCTCAATCTGGGTATACCCATTTGCAACCAATTGAGCCTCTTGAACCTTTCTATGGTGTCATCAGGCTTTCTATTTATCTTGTAAACCCATTTATTACCTATGGGGATCACTCCAAGAGGGAGATCAACTAGCTTCTAGGTGCCATTGAGTTTAAGAGCTGAGATTTCAGCTTCCATGGTCTTTAACAAGTGATCAAACTTGCTAGCTTCAGAAAAAGATCAAGGTTATGTGATATTTGATAAACAAGCACTATAGACAACATGTGAAGGTGGTAAGTTGTGGAAGGAAACATAAGATTCTATTGGATAGGGATTACCTAGTTGAGGATGCTGAGAAGAGATGGATGTATTACAGTGGTAGTCCTGCAGATATGTGGGCCTTGTTAATTTTATGTCTGAGGGATCGATCTCCTGCAAGGTGTGGCAGGTAGGGGTGGAAACAGGCCAGGCCAGGCCAGGCTTTGGCAGGCCTGAGCCTGGCCTGACTCCTAATTCTTAAGCCTGAGCCTGACCTGTTACCTGTTACATGCCTTTTTGTAAGGCATTGGCCTGTCCTGCGAAAAAGCCTGGCCTGGCCTGTAAGCCTGTTTAAAAGCCTGTTTTATAACAAGGCCTACAATCAGGCCAACAGGCCTATAAGCCTATGCAGGCCAACAGGCCTTTTAAGCAGTTTTTTATATAATTAATTTAATATATTCTAATTTCTTACTATATTATAAATTTTTTAATTATATTTATAGTTATTTATATAATTAATTTAATATATTATATATTATTATATTAAACAGGCCGGCCTGTTAAGCCTAATAGACTTTTTAATAAACGAGCCAAGCCTTTTTAATAAACGAGCCAGGCCTTTTTAATAAACGAGTCAGGCCAGGCCAGGCCAGGCCATAAATAGGCCAGGCCGTAAGCCCCTGACAGGCCGACTGGCCTATTCCCACCCCTAGTGGCAGGTTGCACTGGGCTGGCTGGTTTTGGAAAAAGGGAACCTGGATGTGAAGGTGTAGGAGACACCTCATTATGAGAAGAAGCAGTTTCTAAGATAGATTCTTGTTGTTGTTCATGGTCTGAGTTTGTGAATGACATGGAAGAATGAGGTATTAAGATGCATTGTGGTTAGAAAAATCTCTTGGCTTTGCAGCATTTAAGACATAAGGATAAATAAGTTCTTCAAATCACTACAAGAAAAAAAGTAAATTAGCGAGGGAACAATCCCTCGCTAATCCCTCGCTAATGTGCATTGCGAGGAAATAGCGACGGATTAGCGAGGGATTGTTCCCTCGCTAAATCCAGGTAGCTAATTCGCGCCGGCAGATTTCCCTCGCCATTCCTTCGCACATTCCCTCGCCCATCCCACGCTATTCCCTCGCTAAATTTATTCATACACACCTTCCAGTTCTCTCGCCAATTCGCGACGACCGTGTCCTCGCTAGTCCCTCGCCATATACCCTCGCTAATCCCTTGCATATTCGTCGCCAGACGGATGATGTTAATTATTGTTTCGTCATCGCAAATCCCTCGCCGTTTCCTCGCAAATGTCATTCTCGCAAATCTCTCGCCATTCCCTCGCAACTCTTATCCTCGCCAGTCCCTCGCAAATGTTATCCTCACAAATCTGTCGCCCATTTGTCATTGTGTTGCCGGTGCTGATCGTTACTTTATACTCGCAATTCCCTCGCTAAATGTACATTATTATTTTTGTAAAATTTATTTTATTTATAATTTTTACTATTGCAATTACACCTAAAATATATATTTGACTAATCAATCACCTATAACAAATCAAAATACTCATTCATTGAGTCTAATCATTAAAACCAAATTCCTCTATTTTGAAAACTGAAGTCTTACAAACCAAAATTATTGTAGCATAAGTCTCACAAGTCATAACATACCAAATCAAAATACCTAATATAAGTCTTATATGTCATAACATACCAAAACAAATACTCTATAAGTCATACAAAATGAAAAATATAAAGCATAATCAAATCAACCTAAACTAGCATCATCATTATCATTCTCTTGATTCTCTCCATGTTGTTGAACTGAAGGTTGTGTCTGTGTTTTTAGGATAGGTAATATCTTTGCGCATTTGTGCTTGCATCTGTGCCTGCATCTGTGCTTGCATCTAAGAGATTTGTGTCTTCATAAAAGAAGTTAATGCAACAATTATAGCTGTAGTAACGTCTTCATTTGTCATAGGTATTGGATGTAACATCTGAAGATGAAACATGTGTAGAACCAAGGATGCCAATATCTAAGCTACGACCTATGTCGTGGACTGTACCTTTTTGTTTCCACCAGCTGCTTATAACTAAATTTCAGAATTAATTGCAAAATGGGTCGAACTATCTTCTCCATATTTCTCTGACATAACAGTTTCATATGATTCCTATAACAAAAAATCAATAAAATTTTGCAGCACTTACATAAAATCAATAATTAATGTTATTTGTTGTAAACTGATGTCAATAATAATTCAAATATATACCTTGTTGATATTAGAATTGGAAGAATAAAATAAATCAATCAAATACAGTCTATATCCGTTGTTTTGTTCGACCGGTCTATTCTTGACATGAATTCTAATCGGTTAGGGTTTAGGGGGGAAATGGAGGGGGAGGAAGGAGGGGGAAGACTTTGTAAATTATCAAATGAGAGAGATGCACTCACAAACACAAGGAGGAGAAGGGCTTTCTTAAAAACCTTTCCCTTCATTTTCCAACTCACAAACATACCCTAATGGTAAATATTAGGATATCTAGATAGTGAAGTATGAAAAAAATCAAACATTTTTCTGCACTAATTTCACTAAGCATAGAATGATTAGTGGTTTCAATTGTAGTTTTAAAAATAATAATACATTTTCTTCTTTTACAAAAAATACAATTATAATAATACATTATAAACAAATTACAAGTTAAACAAATTCTGAACACATCTCACCAAGTAAGTGGCTAAAGAAAACGGTGATATCCTCATATTAATATAACCACTCATTAATCCAACAAGGAGCTATCTGCACAAGATACAAGCCAAGCAAATCACGTAAAAAGAGGTCTAAAAAGCTAAAATATATGTTCATAATACCGAACATATATAAACAAGGTTTTTTTTTGACCAATAATTAGTTATAACTTTACATTAAACAAAATTTACAAAATGTGAAACATGCTATGTGATTTTGTATTTAAATTGAAAGTCATATATGGTAACTATCAGGAACGCATTCTCTAGTCAAATCTCAAAGTGAAAGTCATTTTCATTTCACACTAAATATATAATATTATATATATATATATATATAGAGGAGAGTTATAATTACACCGGTGTAAGTTACACCAAGTGTTACACCGCTAATAACTACAAATCGAATAATCCAACCATTGAATTATGTTTGTTCTTCATCATAATTATATGTGCCAATTTTCGTAAAATTTTGACACTAATAACTTGATAATCAAATGGTTGGATTTTTCATATATTTCAAATGTATATATAACGTTAATCTTGAGACATCTAAATGACATATCAAATAATTTCGGATTAATGTAAAAATTTATATGTATGATCTATATGATAGTAACTTTCAATCGTTAAAAAATTATTCAGCAGTGTAACACATGGTGTAACTTACACTGGTGTAATTATAACCCTCCTTATATATATATATATATCAGTCAAGGCAAGACCATTAACATGCTTTGTACAGTATATGCTAATGTTTGCAGCTGCATCACAGTGGGGAACGAAAAGACTTTAATTATAGCACTAAAGATTGTAGTGGAATGCGAGCCCTCTAGTTTTTATTTTCTGTCTGCCATATTAATTGAATGAGGAGTGCTAGCAACACACTATTTTGAACACTCTTTCCAACACACTCCATGTGATTGGTTAAAATTCACATGGGTCCCACCAAATTCATGGACCCCACTCCCAAGTGGTGGGACCCATGTGAATTTTAACCAATCACATGGAGTGTGTTGGAGAGAGTGTTCAAAAGAGTGTGTTACTAGCACTCCTCTTATTGAATAAACTCAAATGCCAAGAAAAAATAGAAGCTTTATTTGATAAGAGAGAGGTTGTTTACAATAATATATGAATTTGTACTAAAGCTAACTCGGGATACTAAGTTAGTATTACTAACAAATAATTAAATAATCAGCAAAGCAACTTCAGCCTCAGTATCCTAATACTAAAAAATTATGTAAAAATCTCAAAAATTACCAGTATCCTTCATTTCTTTTAGACATTTAATAAAATATACTTTTATTTTTCTCATCTTACCCAACGGACCATGTCAATAACATACTAGTCCAGTAGTTGATAGACCCTCAAATCCAGCATAAAGCCTTCGTTGCAAAAAAAAGATTTTACCTTACTCGATTGCAAGTACCATAAGCAGATAACCCGGGGTAACTCTACTTCAAATTTGTGTACTATATTAAAAAACTGCATATATGAACCAAATTTTAATTAGGTGGAGTCACAAATACAAAACACTTTCAAAAGATAAATGTAAAAAGGATAAAGGTTCTCAGAGGACTTACTTCAAGATGCATTTAGTTGCATGAAGACGCTCCAAAACAGAGAATGGGGAATATGAACTTAATACAACATTCACACTTCTTGAGATGAAAACAATGGAAGAAATAAAAGAAATCACTTAATTTAACAGGGCTATGAACATCATTTGCATATTTTACAGTCACAACAAAATAGACACCAAGAACCATTGCCTCTTTACAGTCTAAAAACAAAAGGAGAGTTGAAATACAAATCATTGCCTCTTTAGAAAACACAGTATTCCTTCTATTGTCAATTATCATGTTTCAATTGCAAATCAATCTAAAGTTACGGAGTGAAAAATAAAAAGACAAAAATATTCAAATACAAAAAAACCATAATTTTTGAACCTAACAAAAAACAATTTTGAAATAATGTTTAAAACCCTTTTGTTTTACACTCACAACAAAATAGACACCAAGAACCCTAAAGAGTTCAATCGCCACGGGAAAAGATATTTTAACGCACATAATCCATCCTTGATTCAAATTTTAAACATCATTATAAGTAATAAGCACCTCTATTAGGATTCCAGAATTTATAAACATTGTTTGAGAAGGATTTTTAAACACATCCCCACTAGAGGATTTCAGTAGGCTTGAGTGTTGGCGAGGACTAACCATTCACAACACCTGTTTCAAATTAGTTACATCAATCAACCATCCCACACCAGTCACCACCACACACATAAAAGAATGGTTGCTAACAACACTCACCGCCTTCTACCACCGTAATATATCATTCTCTCTTACGCACAATTTTTAGAAAAATAGAACCACATTACAAAAAACCCTAAAAGACGAAACAAGCAATTGTCAAAGAGAAGGTAGATGAAAGATGAGAACAATTACCTTGATGGTTGAGAGAGTTTTTTGGTTGAGAGTTTGACAATTGCGAAGGAGGTATCGGAAGACGAGATAGATTTGGGATTTTTAGTTTTTTCACTTTGGCGGGGCAAAATATTAAGAGAGGGAAATTTGGGGAGCTAAAAAATTGGGACTGCGGCTGCGGGGGAGGGACTCCAATCCTGGGACTGGGAGAGTGAATTGTAGACTTGTAGTAGTATTTAATTTAATTAATTTAATTTAATTATTTAACTAATATATATATATATATATATTTGTGATGTGTGTATTATAACTAAATATAAAATGCTTATAATAAAAATTAAATTTAATGTAAAAAATTTACATAAAAGATGATTTTTTTAAGAGATAAAATTTGATTTGAGGGAAAAAAACTTTAATGCATACAGTGATATCTATGGATGTCCACGGGGCGGGACAGGGGCAGGTAGGGCACTACGTGTATCCATACCCGCTAAAATTAACGGGTACCCGTGCTAGCTGCGGGTATCCATGGGTATCCTTTATTATTTAAAAACTTAAATTTTATAGGAAAAAAAAAACAGAGAATGTTATATAATATATTATAATGTCATATTATATGTATTAATTATCATTTTATAATATCATTACATGTTAATATTTTAAAAATGTCATTATAAAATAATATAAAATAAAGTACTCCATTTGGTCCTATTTATAACAACATTTTCTAAGATGGGTCTTGGTCCTTTTGATAAGAACCTTCTCAGATTGTCTCATGCATTAATTATTCTTTGACGAAAATATCCCATTAGTGGAGGTATGTGAATAATTAATTAATAAAGAGAGTATGACTTAATTGAGTAGTTAAATAGAAAGAGAAAGATAATGAGTTTCAATAAATTCAATTGTAGTTTAGGAAATATGATACACATTCATGACAAATATATATATATGAGTCAGGATCCGTTGACACCAGGTGTCAAACTTTAAGAGTTACACCTCTTAATAACTCTTTGTAAAATGCGAATTTTATGAATCCAACCGTTGAATCACATTATATTACCTTCATGATCATGTATATAAAATTATAGGCAATTTGGACATTCGTAGGTATGTTATCTAATAGTGGACTTTTACTTATATTTTAAAAACATATTATACGTTAAAATAAATTAGTTCGATGAAGTATCAATTAGTTTTCGATTTTTATGAAATTTTATAAGCTTGATCTACTTTACAAGAACTTTCAATTCAACGGTTGGATTCGTCAAATTCACATTTTACAAAGAGTTATTAAGAGGTGTAACTCTTAAAGTTTGACACCTGGTGTCAACGGATCCTGACTCTATATATATATATATATATATATATATATATATTGTGATGTGTGTATTATAACTAAAATATAAAATGCTTATAATAAAAATTAAATTTAATGTAAAAATTTTACTTAAAAGATGATTTTTTTTAAAGAGATAAAATTTGATTTGAGGGAAAAAAACTTTAATGTATACAGTGACATCTATGGATGTCAACAGGGCGGTACATGGGCAAGACAGGGGTGGGTACTGGGTAGGGCACTACGTACGCGTATCCATACCCGCTAAAATTAACGGGTACCCGTGTTAGCTGCGGGTATCCATTATTGTTTATAAACTTAAATTTTATAGAAAGAAAAAGAGAGAATGTTATATATAATATATTATAATAACATATTATATGTATAATTTATCATTATATAATTCAATTGTAGTTTAGGAAATATGATACACATTTATGACAAATTTATTGTAATAAACTAAATTAACCAACTTCCTTAATCCGTGTGAAGTAGTTAAAATGTTCTTATAAATAGGACCGGATGGAGTATATCTCATCATAAAATAATAAAAAAATCCTAATATTCAAATATATATAATAGAAAAATATATTTTAATGAGTATGTGGGTGCCCGCGGGATGAGTAGTATAATATCTGCCCGCGCCCATTTTTATAAATATGCGCGTATTCATTACAGGTACATTTCGCGTGTACCCATCGGTACGAGTTTTTTTTATATCCCTAGTGTTACTCAATTTTCCACACACCACTTATTAAACTAAGATTAGTTTTTACAAATTTAAAAATTTAAAACTATTATTATTATGAATCTATTATTATCTTTAAACTTAAATTAAATATTATTTTTATGTTTTATATTAATTTGAATCTTTAAAAGAATATAATAAAATGATATTAGTTTATACGTAGTATATAAATCTATTTGTTTCACCTAATTTTTAGTTCAAAAATAGCGGTAAAATTCCCAAAATTTTAAAATTATTTGCATTTATTATCCAAACAAGTAATTTTAATATAAATCATTTTAAATCCTCACTTAAAATATATTGTTTACTTAAATTTTCCCATTCAAACACACCATTAGGATGAGTGAGTAGTATCTCACTCTCTAAGATAAGATTTCAAATTATAATATAAAAAAATTATTAAAATATTAATTTTTAATTATCAATTCATCAAAATAATATTTTGTTTTTATTTAACTATTCAAATCTATATCTATTTGCTTATATAAATTACTTTAAAAACTATATTTTTAATATAAAATTTTAATAAAAAAATATCTTTATAACTTTGAGGGAATTGAGAGGTATAATCTCCTTCACAAATTATAGCGACGGATTTGCGAGGGAATAATTCCCTCGCTACCTTACAATTATTTTTTTTCCCTTTCAGCGAGGGATTTGCGAGGGAATAATTCCCTCGCTACACAATTACCTTTTTTCCACCCACGGCGAGGGATTTACGAGGGAATCATTACAATTACTTTTTTTCCTACCTCAGCGAGGGAGTTGCGGGGGAATAATTCCCTCACTATATTTTCTCGCTATTCCCTCGCCAATCCCTCGCTAGTAATATACCAACTTGTACCTTTCTTTCCTACCAAATATTTGCGAGAGAATGTATTTTGTCTCTAATACCTCGCTAATCAGCGACGGGGTAGCGAGGGATTTTTTCCCTCGCTACTCTGACTTTTTCTTGTAGTGAATCTCACATTTCTAGAAACATGTATCAACTTTATATTCAAATCATAGACCAAGTAACCTTTTGTTCCTGGTCTGTATCCAACAAAGATACATTTGTGAGCTCTAGGATCAAATTTCTTCATATGATGAGAAATGCTAGAAATATAACACAAGCACCCAAAAACCCTTAAATGCTTGAGATTAGGAAGCTCACCATATAGAACTTGATGAGGTGACTTGGATCCTAGAATTTGAGTAGGTACCCTATTGATCAAATGAACAACATGAGTTACAACAAACCTCAAAAAGATTTTGGCAAATTTACTTGGAAAAGTAATGCTCTAGCCACATTCAGAATGGTTTGGTTTCTCCTTTCCACCCTACCATTCTGTTGTGGAGTTTCTACACGAGAAGTTTGATGGATAATACCTTCTTCCTGATAAAAGGAATGTAAAATAAATTTAGTCCCATTGTCTGTTCTTATTATTTTAATCTCCCTATTAAATTGCCTATCAACTAATTTTGAAAAATGTCTCAGTGATTATTCAGTTTGAGATTTGTGTTTTAGGAGAACAATCCAAGTATACCTACTGTAGTTATCCACAATGGTCAAAAAATACCTTTGGTTATTTACAGCTTGTATACTATAGGGACCCCATATATCTAAATGTAATAATTCAAAAGCTTTGAAGCTCTAGAATTGCTAATTGAAAAAGGTAACTTCCTTTGTTTTGAAAAATGACAAATATCACATATATGCTTGTGATTACATTGATTTATGAAGGAATACAACTCTGATAACATGTTCAACCTAGAGTCTGAGATGTGACCAAGTCTAAAATGCCACAAGGCTTTAGGAAAATAAGAAGATTTATGTTTTGAAGAAGTATTGACTTGAGAAAGGTTTGTGGTTGGTCCTTGACAGGTCTTGGTCAGGTAGTATGATCCATCCATCTCATCAGCAAAACCAATCATCCTCGCAGACCTCAAGTCCTGTATGAGACAAACATTAGGCAAGAAAGCAAGCGTGAAATGTAGGGAGGTGATCAGTTTTGACACAGAAATAATGTTTAAGGAAAAATATTGGAGATATAGAACCTGAGTCAGTGTTAACTGAGGATTTAAGCAAACCTTACCATAATGTGTTGCTAAAGCAGTGTTACCATTTGGAAGTTTGACTGATATAGGTTGTGAATTCAATAGTTCCAAAAGGGTGAACAAGGATTTATTAGAGCATACATGATCAGTTGCACCTGAATCTAATATCCAGGTGGTTGAATTTTTGGAATTAGTTATGCAGACTAAGGAATTTGGTTTACCTGGGTCTAAGGTCATATTGGAAGTTGAAGTGGTTAGAGTTGCAACCTGATTATTTCCGGAGGAGCTAGATGAGTTAGAAGACTAGAGAAGTGCCATGAGAGCCTTGTACTACTTAGGTGCAAATTGAGAATGTTGAGTTATATCTGTATCCTTATATTTGACACTGCATCATCTCCACCTCCTTTTGTGGATACCAGATTGTTGGTATTGCCGTATCCTTTTCCCTTGAAGTTGCTAGGATATCCATGTTTTTTTGTAACATACATCTACTGTATGACCTGCTTTCCCACAAAAGCTGCAGAGTTTCAAGTTTCCTTTATGACCAAAGCCATAAGACTTAGATCATCCTTTACCTCTGCCAAAAGGTCCTACCTTTTACAGCATTGATCAATGTCTGCCCTTTATCATTATTAAAGCTTCCAATTCTTCTCTCATGTTGCAATACCAAGGACAAATCCTTGTTAACATCTTGAAATGGTTCCATCATCAGGATTTGAACCCTGACTACATAAAACTCTTCATTCAGCCCACTCAAAATCTTCATAATGAAATCTTCTTCTCTAAAGAGCCTTCCATTCTTACTAACAACACAAACACATTTCATAGGACAAACACAATTCGGGAGAGGTCTATAATTGTCTAATTCATCCCACAGTGTAGACATTTCTGTAAAATAGTACGCAACAAATTTTGTACCTTGTTTCATTGCCATCAACTCTTCCTGTAGCTCGAAAATTCCCACTCTATCACCTTGTGAGAATCTATCCTCGAGGAGCTTCCAAGCAGTCGCAACAACTTCAATATATTCAATGCTTTGTGACAAAATTGGATCTACAGAATTCAAGATCCAGGAAAGACCAAATTATGGCATTGCTCCCAAGCATCGAAAGTTGGATCGAAGGTAGATGGTGCTGGTAAAGAACCATTAACGAATTTGAACTTGTTTTTGGAAATTAGTGACCTCTTCATAGCCCTTGACCAGCTATGATAATTTTTCACGGTGGGCAGCGGTGAGACCAGCGATGTAGAGGGATGTTCTCCCAGATGAATGTAATATTCACTGAGTGGGTTCAGTGCCAGATCCTTAGGCGAAGGTTAGGGGTGGCAAAGCGGGCCAACCCGCCCCACATCGCTAGCAACCGGACTTAAATGGGGTGGGGCGGGTTGACCCGCCAAGGAAAGTGGATCTGAATTGTAGCTCACCCCGCCTAAGGGTGGGTTGGCGGGTTGGCCCACCATAAATTTTTTTTAAAAAAAATTAACATAAGGTGTGTTGGAAAATTGCGGGATGGTGGGTCAACCCGCCCAAAAATATAAAAAAACATAAAAAATTGACAAAAACATCTTATAAAATGACAATTCATCCATTGATTACATTCCTATCAATCTAACATCTCACAAAAAATATGAAAGACCTGTTCCAAATTCCAATCAATCTACTTCACACAAAAACATTAATAACTTAATACATCATTAACATCATGTCCACAACAAATTGGTCCATACCAATATTAGTCCACAACATCACTAACATCATAGTCATAGTCCTGTAAAACTTAAATGTCAAAACAATACAAGTTACAAATTGATTATCCAAGTATCCAACATTAAGAACACAAGCTACAACATAAAATGGTCTTGGAGGAACCTGTTCGAGAGCAGTAGATCAAAGACTGTAAACCACAATGTAGCAGTGAAGCCGGAGAAAGGGAAATCACAACAGAAATCAATGTCACCTGGATATCCATGGAAAGGTAGAAGGGAAAAATGAAAATCATATTTTAAATCAAAAGAAAAGGGATTAAGGATTCGAGGAAAGGGAGATAAAGAACTACAGACGCTGGACGCACGAACTATAGACGTTGGACGCACGAAGCTCAGTCGGTGCCTCGGTGGGTGATGGGCGGTGGACGTCTGGACGACCCTGTAGAGGACGGCAGACGCGCGCGCGATGGAAGACGAAGGGCCCCTGGGTGGTGCGGAACCAGCTGTGCGACGGCGATGGAGCTCAGATGGCGTCTCGCAGTCGCTGAAACGTGAACCCTAAAATGTGAATATAATCTGAGTTAGTGATTTTTACTGTTTTAGTAACAGAAATATAAAAAGAAATTAACCAACCTGGCGAGTCAACCAGCCCCACCCTCTCAATGGCCCGGCGGGTTGGAAGGTTATGTGGTGCGAGTCAGGTGGGGTGGTGGGCTGAGGTCCCCAACCCGCCCCGCCAAATTTGGAGGATTGAGTAGGTTGACCCGGCGGGTCAAACCCGCTTTGCCACCCCTAGCGGAGGTGTTGCTCCGCCGTGTCCTCCATTACGCGAACAATCACCTCTTGCCATCTAAAGTAAAACCTTCAGAGCTCTTGAACTTCAAGAGTTTCTGATACCATAACATTAAAGACACTATATAAAGGAAAGGAATATCAGCTACTGTATTATTTCATATTCACTTGATCGTTCAATGGTACAACCAAGGCTTTGTATAGCCGAGTAGCAAGCAGAAAAAGGAAAGAGCACGGGGAGCATTGCTAACAGAAAAAATAGAAAAGGTGAAAAGGGGAAAAAATGAGTTTGTTACACGGGAAAAGTAAAAAGCACCCGATGTGGGACATGGGTTTCATATAAGGCATATACCATCCAACAACATCTACTGTTGAGTCTTAAAATGTTATTAAAAGGCTAATAATGTTTTAAGTCTCATAACCCCGAGTTTTAATGAATAACAAATTTGGTTAACGTTCTTATGAGAAAGAACAGTTTCTGCTGAAAGTGGTTTTCAGTATTTCAGAAGGTATCAGTTGAAGAAATCCAATCCTCTGAAATGGTGGAACCTTCCGAAGTAAAGGAACCTGTTGAGAGATCACAACCTGCTGAAGGTGGAGAACCTCATGAAGTTGTGAGACGTTGTACTGAAGCCTGTACGTCTTCAATATAGTATTCTCTGCTTATTCTCCTTGAAGACTCAAGTCAACCGTAGTTGTCTCAGTTACTTGTGCTTCTCATTCTTCTGGAAAGTTAGAGGACTTTATTTTTGGCACATTTCAAATTTCTCTCACCAAAAAGGCAAAGTCTGCTGTAAAGTACATCTGCTTAGAAAAAGTAAAGCTTGTGCTGCTGACTCTACTACCTGCTTCTGCAGAGAAATCAACTTGCTGAAACACTGCTTAAATTCATACTTATCTGTTTCATTATTTCCTCCTTGCACTTAGAATTTCTCATTTGTATCCAGAGTTATACTTAGTTATCCCTTTGTACAAGAATTCTTGTGTTTTGGTAGGAGGGATTGAGGTACAGGTGGAGCTGATCCACCAATCTTCATTGCTGATAAGGATTTTGCTTAGAGATACTTCCTGGATTCATCAGAAATGTCCTCTCCAGCAAGAGGAAATTTAAAATTTTCAAACACCTTGGTAAGAATCATATGGTAGACCAAGGAGGACTGGAGATTGGTCCCCAAAGGATGATGTGTGGCACAAGGTGATGTGTAGCAGATTGATTCTCCGTCCAATAATCAAATGAAAGGTGGTGCGAATTCCAGACTCAAAAGACCCAACTCTTGGAATAAAGGTCTTGGAGACAATGTTGAATAGAAGCTTGGCTAAGTCTGTCAAGTTTCTAACTTCTGTGGTCCAATCTCTCTCATTATAGAGAAAAATACCTTCAGTTGACATCCTTGTAAGTTTGCAAATCGGCTTAGGGTCAATAAGCATTTGCTTTCCTTTTAACCAGCTTCGATTTCTGGGAGTTCTTTCCCCATACCACTCAATGGAGGCAGTTGCATAGAATGCCCTTGTAGGAGAAGGTTATACCTTCACATTTTCTTCAAAGAAATCTCCCATCTTCTACTTCTGGAGATTGGGTGTAAGATCACAGTTACTTCTTTCTATGCTCTCCAAGTTGGTGAGCTTGCCCAGAAGCACCTTCCTTTCTTTGAATTTCGTGTTGAATAGATTCTCAACTTCCCTGTTGAGAAAAACTGAACATTTCTGGGCGAGCTCTTAGTTTTGGGTGAATCTGTCTGTTCTTTCCCTTTGGACTCCTTTACAGGACTGCTTGTTCTAGTTGTATCTTGTAACCTCTTAGACCTTTTCTCATGAGCTATGTCAGTCTATAAGGACGACGATGGTAAAACTGGTGGTCTTGCAGCTTTAGATCTTGGTTTGGTTGTAATTGTTCTGGATGGTACAAGTTATGGCTGAGTCTGTTCTGACTCAGTGTTAGGGGTTGGAGATAGGGAACGTGAAAGGGTCTTCTGACCTGATGAAAGTGATCTCATCTGTGAAGAGGAGTTGGAATATGATTCCATTGCTTTGATTCCAATGGATTTAATTCTCATATACAAGTTTAAATTGGGAGAAGGAGAGAAGAAGTGAAAGTTTAGAGAATGAGGGAGTTCTGAGATGAAGATAGTTTGGAGTAAAAGTGAAAAGTAGTGTCAAGTGCAATGAAGCACTTAAATACTTTGTGGGAGAGAGAATGAAAGCAGTCGTTGGGTTGTTCCACTTTCTCAGGCACGGATAGAAACAACTTGAAAACTAGTCGCTGGAGCCTTTACTCAATAGAGAGAGAAACATGCAGACTTGATTGTGGTAGTTGTGCGCAGTCTTTGGGGTTTGAAACAGTCACATTTTGATGAGATGAGTCATGGTCATTTGCTTTTGACCTTGACTGCATCTGTTCGTGACCCAAACCTTTGAGATGCTTCTGGACGTGACTCTTAAAATTTTACATCTGAGGGTAATTCACAAAGTTATGCTTCTGACTGTAACTTAATAACTAATTCCAGATAAGTTATAAAAATAGCAAAGATTCAGTCATTTTACAAATGCAACACATGGTCAAATGCGCAGATTAAAAAATATTTCATGTTCAATAGATTAATTATGAATTTGAATCTATCTTCATGCAATGGTTTTGTGAAGATGTCAACAATATGATTTTTAGTTACTACAAAAATCAACTCAATATTTCCCTTTTGAAAGTGATATCTAATAAAATTATGTTTAATGTCTATATGCTTGGATCTAGAGTGTTGAATTGGATTTTTTGTCAAGTTGATGGCACTTGTATTATCACACAAGATAGGAATCTTTGTGTTCCTTAATGAGTTGTCCATCAATTGAGACTTGATCCAAAGAATCTGACTACAGCAAGTTGCAGCTGACACAAACTCAACTTCTATGGTTGATAGGGCAATAGTGTTCTGCTTCTTGCAAGACCAGATGACAAGGAATTTTCCTAGAAATTGGCATCCTCTACTGGTGTTTTTCCTGTCTAGATTGTCACCAGCATAGTCAACATCATTATTGATGACAACCTGTCAGTAGACCTCTGAACTGACAATGGCTAGGACCAACTTGGAGCTACTTGAAGTGCTTGGAGCTGAACCAAGCATGAGTCTTCCTTCATAAGGGTCATCCCTAAGTCACATGCAAGACTCAACTTAAGTAGGAGTTTTGTGATGTAATTAGTAATTCATGATGTAATTAGGACTTTATGATGTAATTAGGACATATTGGTCTTTTCTTTAATTAGGGGCGCCCATATAGGGGTTTTATTGGTTTAGTAGGTTGCCTTGCTACAAGGTGTAGGAGGTCATGGGGAAAGGGAAGTAAATAGGCAAACTCTCATCTTTATTTCCATAGGTGATTACGATGATAATATTCTTTGTGATGTTGTACCTATGGATGCCACACATATTCTTTTGGGTAGACCTTGGCAATTTGATAAGAGGGCCATTCATGATGGTTACTCTAATCAAATCACTTTCAAACACGATGGAACAAAAATCACTTTAATGCCAATGTCAATTCAAGAAATATGTGAGGATCAAGCCCACATGAAGAGAGAGATAGAGCTTGAGAGAATAAAAAGGCTTAAGATAGAGAGTGAGGATAAAAAGAAAAAGAAAGAAGAAGCATCAAAAGTGATGGTAGAAAAAGTGAAAAACAAGGAAAAACAAAAAAATAAAAGGGAAGCTATGCTAATACTCCACCAATTTAAAACTGCTGACCTTGATTGTTTTGAAGGGATTCAAGAAAAGGAGCTGCTGGATATGGAAGGAGGGAGTGGCTACACCACAAGGGAGTTTCCTCTAACCTTTTCCCCTATTTCTTCATCTCCTTCTTCTACCCCTCTTTCTTTCACTAAAGCTCCCTACATGATTCCTAAGTATTATTGTTACGAGCATTAGAGGTTATATGCTTAGGAATAATGAGTCTATTTTTCTTTGTGACTAGGGTGCGCAAGGATGTCCAAGATTGAGGCCTAGCTCGGATTCACTAATCCAGAAAGGGAAGTTTCCACCTTTTTCCTTCTTGTCATCCATTCCATGAATTCTCTTCTACCCCTGATAATCTTCTCATTTCTTTTTTCAGATTTGAGGACAAATGCTTTCCAAGGGGGAGGGGATGATGACAACCTGTCAGTAGACCTCTGAACTGACAATGGCTAGGACCAACTTGGAGCTACTTGAAGTGCTTGGAGCTGAACCAAGCATGAGTCTTCCTTCATAAGGGTCATCCCTAAGTCACATGCAAGACTCAACTTAAGTAGGATTTTTGTGATGTAATTAGTAATTCATGATGTAATTAGGACTTTATGATGTAATTAGGACATATTGGTCTTTTCTTTAATTAGGGGCGCCCATATAGGGATTTTATTGGTTTAGTAGGTTGCCTTGCTACAAGGTGTAGGAGGTCATGGGGTCTAATCCCACATAGGATAGAAAATTAACTCATCTTTCTATTTCCTATGTAGAGTGGGGCGCATAACTCATGGGTTTAGTGGCTAAAGGCTTAGCTTAGCTAAAAGCCATAGGGGAGTGGGTTCAAATCCCACCTTGGATGAGTTTCCACTCATCTTTTATTTTCCTTTTTAATTTCCCCCTTGTAAGCCTTCATTTGGCCGCCCCCTCCCCCTCATTCTCCTATAAATAGGAGCCTCCTCTCTTGTATTTACATCATCATTTTTATAGTAAAGGCATTATGCCAAATTTTCTCCTCTCTTGAGAGTTGAGTGAGGCTTGGTGGTTGTTGCTTGAACCATGGTGAGACTTATCTAATTCTCCTGAATTAGTGGCGTCTGGCGATTGAACTTATCTGCTGCAAGAAGGGACTTGCACCAGTGGCGTTCTCCACTTCTTTCTCCTCCACTTTTTCTTTCATTTTCCTTCACTTTCTTGCATTTTCTCACGCCATATAGCTGCTGTTCCAGCACTATATTTCGTGAATTATTTGCTAATTCTTGGTGCTAATTGGTTTGTTTTGCTCAATTCTAGATCCTGTGCAATTCCTGTCATCATTTGGTATCAAGAGCTTGATGGATTGAGCAATTTGGGGCTGTTTTTGGTGGCTGTTTGGGCGTGGTTGCTGCACCTCTTTTGTGCAGAATTTTGCTTCAATTTAGTGTAATTCAATCCCTCTTTTCATTGTAATTTGGACTTGGACTGTTTCCCGGGCCCGAGGTGCCTTTCTACTACTACTTTGTGCTTGTTTGCTTGATTGAATTGGGTGAATTCTTGCTAGATTGGGGGCTGTTTTGGGCCGCTAATTCCCACCCCCTAGGTGTTTGATAAATTGTCTCTTAATTGCTCATACTTGTTCTTGAGTGATTTCTACATATACTTGCTATAAATTGTTTGTTTGTTGGTGAAGTGTGGTAAGAGGAGGTATTGTTGTCTTCATTTTTCCAAAGATCGTTCACCTACATTTTCTCCCAATCACCTTTACATTGTCATCCCCCATATATCATCTCTTTACTTTCCGCCATTTAATTTCCGCCATTTAATTTCCGCTTCTCCCATCCCATTTAATTTCAGCTTTCCCCCTTTACTTTCAGTCATTTAATTTTCAGTCCTCCCCATCCTTTTAATTTCAGCTTCCCCCTTTACATTTCAGTCATTTACATTCTTGTCCTCCCTATCCTTTTAATTTCAGTTTCCTCCTTTACTTTCTTGTCATTTAATTTTGCGCAATTTTCTTTTCTTTTTGCCATTTATGCGCATTTTTGGGCTTATGTTTTGTTCATATTCTACTCTTGTTATGTCTGTTTGATTGGCATTCTGATTGCAAATTTGGATTGACTGCTATCTCTACCTAGAACTTTCCCTGTTTGATTGTGCAAAACGCTCACCTATAGGATCTTTTTTGGTTCATAGTATTGGAAGAAGATCAACAAATTCTAATTGTTGATTTTCCTTCAAATTTAATTCCAAACTTAAAATTGAACCAAGCGCGTTTCTGTGACCACACTGGTCTTGTATAATCAACAAGGAAGTGCTAAGCAATTTTTTTGGCCATTTTTGAAAATCAGTTGCCATCACGTTTTTTACAGTTTTTAGAAATCAGTTTATTCATTATTTTTGCTTTTCTGGGCCACTTGGACCAGTTTACTGTCAGAAAGTTCCAAAAATATTACAGTAGGTTCAACATATTTTCTTTTCATTGTGTACAAATTTCTGTAATTTTCTGTTGGGAAAAAAAGTCAGAAAAAGAAAAAGAAGACAAAAAAATATAAAGAGTACGTACGTGCCAAAAATAGAAAAAGAGGTGTAAAAAGCAAAAAAAGGGTGCAAACGAAGAAAAAGACAAAAAGACACCCAAAAAGAGTCAAAATTCAAAAAATTCAGAAAATAGAAAATTCAAAACAAAGAGATATCCCAACAATACAGTGACAATTTTACTGTAATTTTTGTTTCTTTTCCCTGTATACTGTAATTGAGTTGTATTTGCTGTTTTTTTTTCTTAAAAACGACAATTTTGGCAACTCTTTTTCAAAAATCACCAAAAACAATTCTCTTTGCAATTTCTTCCGTCTTGTCTGTTTTGCTGTCTGCTCTTGTGTATAAGCTTGTTTGAGTGCCAGCTTTTCTTGTTTGTCATATCAATTCTTCTGTTTGTCTTAGGATTTCTGTTTCTCTTCCAGTAGATATTTTTCTTTTGTTAGCGCGCTTCTATTTTGGGTAAGGGTTAAGACTTAGACTCAATCTGGTCTTTGCAACTTCAATCAACCTCCAACCGAGTAGAAGAGGCAAGAGAGTCTCATTATAGAAAAAGCCAAAAAAGAGTGACATACACGAGTGTTGCATTCCTTTGAGTGTATACACTTAGTTGAGTGGTAAGGTCCAAATTTTTAAAACAAAAACAATGGGTAGTAGGAACTCACCACCTCCTTCTCCTAGAACTTTGAAGTATAGGTCCGAGTTGCAACGTGCAATTTATGATATGACTCGAATGATGAGGCATGAGATGAGTGAACTTAGGAAGGAGCTAAGTGGGAGTAGGAGGGAGAGAAGACATTCTTCTCAAGAAGGAGGAAGTGAGGATAGGTATAGTCTGGTTAGGAGTGAAGATAGGTACCATCCAGAAAGTAGTGAGGGAGAGAGACACTCTAGCCATACCTATAGGAGAAGGGAAAATAGGAGGCCTAGGAGGCGTGAGGAACATAGAGGGTTTAGAGAAGAATATTATGAGGAAAACCCTAGGAGAGGAAGAGAAGAATACTATGAGGAAAACCCTAGAAGGAATAGAAGGGAACATAGGAGAGAAGAGGAACCTAGAAGAGAACAAGGGTTTAGAGGGGTAAAGATAGAAGTCCCAACCTTTAATGGTAGAAATGATGTAGAACAATACCTAGAATGGGAACTTAAAATTGAACAAATCTTTAGTTGCCATAGGTATGGGGAAGAAGAAAAAGTTAAAATTGCCTCTCTTGAGTTTAAGAATTATGCCTTAGTTTGGTGGCATCAGCTTCAAGCTGATAGAAGAAGGTGCAATGCTCCTTTAGTTTCCTCTTGGGAGGAAATGAAATCCATCATGAGAAAGAGGTTCATACCTCAACATTACACTAGGGAGTTGCACATTAAACTCCAAACTCTTAAGCAAGGGTCAAAAAGTGTAGATGAATATTTTAAGGAAATGGAACTTGCTTTAATTAGGGCAAACATAGTTGAGGATAGTGAAGCAACTATGGCTAGGTTTATCAATGGCCTAAATTTCGACATAAGGGACATAGTGGAGTTGCATCCTTATGTTGAAATAGAGGACTTGGTACATCAAGCCATTAAAATTGAAACTCAACTTAAAAGAAAGGGTAACTATAAAAGAGGAAACACTAGTTTTGCAACTAGGAACAAGGAAACCCTAAGAGAAGATAAGGGAAAGAGCCAAGAGAAGGAAGAGCCTAAGGGTTCTAGGGTTACCTCTAACCCCACTCCTTCTACTAGAAAGGAAGAGCCCTCTACTTCCACAAGAAACATCAAATGTTTCAAGTGTGAGGGAAAGGGACACATAGCTTCCCATTGCCCAAATAGAAGGGCAATGTTGGTTAAAGAAAATGGTGAATACACTAGTGAAAGCGAAAATGAACATAGTGAGGATGAAAAACAAGAAACTAGTGAAGAAGATGAAAATGAAGTTAAGAAAGAAGTGTATAGGGCCGAAGGCAAACTTTGCATGGTTAGGAGAGCCTTAGGAAATCAAATGATTAGAGAAGATGAACAAAGGCAAACTGTCTTCCACACTAGATGTATGATAGAGGGACGCATTTGTTCCCTAATTGTTGATAGTGGAAGTTGCACTAACATTGCAAGTTCAAGAATGGTAGCAAAACTTGGGTTATCTACCCCACCCCACCCCAGACCATACAAGTTATCTTGGATATGTGATGATGGGGAAAGGGAAGTAAATAGGCAAACTCTCATCTTTATTTCCATAGGTGATTACGATGATAATATTCTTTGTGATGTTGTACCTATGGATGCCACACATATTCTTTTGGGTAGACCTTAGCAATTTGATAAGAGGGCCATTCATGATGGTTACTCTAATCAAATCACTTTCAAACACGATGGAACAAAAATCACTTTAATGCCAATGTCAATTCAAGAAATATGTGAGGATCAAGCCCACATGAAGAGAGAGATAGAGCTTGAGAGAATAAAAAGGCTTAAGATAGAGAGTGAGGATAAAAAGAAAAAGAAAGAAGAAGCATCAAAAGTGATGGTAGAAAAAGTGAAAAACAAGGAAAAACAAAAAAATAAAAGGGAAGCTATGCTAATACTCCACCAATTTAAAACTGCTGACCTTGATTGTTTTGAAGGGATTCAAGAAAAGGAGCTGCTGGATATGGAAGGAGGGAGTGGCTACACCACAAGGGAGTTTCCTCTAACCTTTTCCCCTATTTCTTCATCTCCTTCCTCTACCCCTCTTTCTTTCACTAAAGCTCCCTACATGATTCCTAAGTATTATTGTTACGAGCATTAGAGGTTATATGCTTAGGAATAATGAGTCTCTTTTTCTTTGTGACTAGGGTGCGCAAGGATGTCCAAGGTTGAGGCCTAGCTCGGATTCACTAATCCAGAAAGGGAAGTTTCCACCTTTTTCCTTCTTGTCATCCATTCCCTGAATTCTCTTTTACCCCTGATAATCTTCTCATTTCTTTTTTCAGATTTGAGGACAAATGCTTTCCAAGGGGGAGGGGATGATGACAACCTGTTAGTAGACCTCTGAACTGACAATGGCTAGGACCAACTTGGAGCTACTTGAAGTGCTTGGAGCTGAACCAAGCATGAGTCTTCCTTCATAAGGGTCATCCCTAAGTCACATGCAAGACTCAACTTAAGTAGGATTTTTGTGATGTAATTAGTAATTCATGATGTAATTAGGACTTTATGATGTAATTAGGACATATTGGTCTTTTCTTTAATTAGGGGAGCCCATATAGGGGTTTTATTGGTTTAGTAGGTTGCCTTGCTACAAGGTGTAGGAGGTCATGGGGTCTAATCCCACATAGGATAGAAAATTAACTCATCTTTCTATTTCCTATGTAGAGTGGGGCGCATAACTCATGGGTTTAGTGGCTAAAGGCTTAGCTTAGCTAAAAGCCATAGGGGAGTGGGTTCAAATCCCACCTTGGATGAGTTTCCACTCATCTTTTATTTTCCTTTTTAATTTCCCCCTTGCAAGCCTTCATTTGGCCGCCCCTCCCCCTCATTCTCCTATAAATAGGAGCCTCCTCTCTTGTATTTACATCATCATTTTTATAGTAAAGGCATTATGCCAAATTTTCTCCTCTCTTGAGAGTTGAGTGAGGCTTGGTGGTTGTTGCTTAAACCATGGTGAGACTTATCTAATTATCCTGAATTAGTGGCGTCTGGCGATTGAACTTATCTGCTGCAAGAAGGGACTTGCACCAGTGGCGTTCTCCACTTCTTTCTCCTCCACTTTTTCTTTCATTTTCCTTCACTTTCTTGCATTTTCTCACGCCATATAGCTGCTGTTCCAGCACTATATTTCATGAATTATTTGCTAATTCTTGGTGCTAATTGGTTTGTTTTGCTCAATTCTAGATCCTGTGCAATTCCTGTCATCAATTATACCCTACTAAATCAAGTAAGAACCTTTTTCAAACCATAAGCCAAGATTAGTAGTGCCTATGAGATATCTTAAGATTCTCTTAACAATAGTTAAATGAGATTCTTTGGGGCATGATTGAAACCTTGAACAAAGACCTAATAAAAAGTGTATATCACGTCTGCTTGCAGTTAGATACAACAGTGACTCAATCATCCCTCTATACAATTTCTCAGAGACATCTTTGCCTTTCTCATCTTTGTCTATTAAGCAGGAAGGGTGCATGGGAGTCTTCATGGGCTTAGCTTCTTCCATGTTATATTTCTTGAGAATATCCTTCACATATTTCTCTTGGTGAATTAAGATTTCCTTCTTCTCTTGCTTGATTTGCAGCCCAAGAAAGAATCTGAGCTCCCCCATCATGCTCATTTCAAATTCACCCTATATCAATCTTGAAAATTCTCTACACAGAGATTCATCAGGAGCACAAAAAATTATATCATCTACATAAATTTGAACAATGATTATATTATCCTTGACAACTTTCTTGAAGAGGGCTGTGTCTACCACACCTCTTCTAAACCCATTCTTAATTAAAAATGAACTAAGTCTATCATACCAACATGTAGGAGCTTGTTTGAGACCATAAAGTGCTTTGCTTAGTTTAAGAACATGACCTGGATAAGATGCATTTTTAAAGCTAGGAGGTTGGTAGACATAGACTTTTTCTTCAATAAAACCATTTAAAAAAATCACTTTTCACATCCATTTGATAAAGCTTAAAATCTTTATAGGCTACAAAGGCAAGAAGAATTCGAATTGCTTCTAACCTTGCCACAGGGGGAAAGCTTTCATCATAGTCTATTTCTTCTTACTGATTGTAATCTTGAGCTACTAACCTTGCCTTGTTTCTGACCACTTTACCTTCCTCATTTAATTTGTTTATGAAAACCTATTCGGTTCCAATTACATCTTGATGTTTTGGGGCCGGAACCAGGGTCCATACTTGGTTCTTTTCAAACTGCTTCAGTTCCTCTTGCATAGCAGCAATCCATGAGCTATCTTCCAGAGCTTCATGTATGGACTTGGGCTCAATCTCAGACAGAAGAGCCACCATGTTTTGGTTTCTATTGAATGAACTTCTGGTTTTGACTCCTTTTGAGGGTTTACCAATGATTTTATCCTTTGCATGAGAATGAACATATTTCTAGCTCCTCCGTACCTCAAAAGAATGTTTGAACTAAGTTTGAGGGTCAGACTCAAATGCATCTAAGTTTTGTCTTAGGTTTTGAGCTGCATTTTCTGCTTCTGACCATCCAGTGATAGTTGTTGAAACGCATCATCCAAATCTGCAACCTTTCTTTTCTCAAGTGAAGGATCAAATTTATTGAATATGATATGCATGCTTTCCTCCATAGTTTTGCTTCTTATTAGGTTGAATACTCTGTAAGCTTTAGAAGTTGTAGAGTATCCCAAGAAGATTCCTTTATATGACTTCAAGTCAAATTTTCGCAAGTTATCTTTGGTGTTTAGGATATAACAGTCACATCCAAACACATGGAAATAAGAAATATTTGGCTTTCTACCTTTCCAAAGCTCATAAAGAGTTTTTGTTCAAGAAGCTTCTGACTGTGACTCTGTTTAGGATATAGAAAGAAGTGTTTACAGCTTCTGCCCAAAAGTATTTTTCAATCCCAGATTCACATAGAAGCATTCTAGCCATTTCCTAAATGGTTCTATTTGTTTTTCCCACTACTCCATTTTGTTGGGGAGTTCTTGGACATGAGCAGTTGCGAGAAATGCCATTAGAATCAAAGAAATCTCTAAAAGATGCATTCTCAAATTCTCCTTCATGGTCACTTCTAATTGTGCCTATGTTGTATGTGACACCCTTCTACCCCAAACTCTCATACGTTTAATAAATTGAAGTATAAAAAGGCAACGTCTCACAATGGGTAAAAGGTTCATATACTCTCTTATTAAAACCTCATTAGTTCGAAAACAACTCAATTAACATGAAATAGAACTTAAAAGTATTCCAAATACTCATGCAACGGAATCTCCAAGAAATAAAAATAACTAGACATCCTACTTGCCGTGCAAGGCATCCAAACAGTTTACACCAAAAACTTTCCTAACTAGAAGCATAAAGAAACAACCCTACTATTATGCCCTGATGTCACATGTATCAAAACACACTCCCTTTAATCAAACTCGACACCAGTCGTGTCATCATCAACACCTGTAAAAATATCCACAGTATAACGGTGAGGAAAAGAATACTACTCATACATACACATAGGAGGCTACCCTATCCTCACCCACATATAGACAACATCATCATTAATCATACCACATACCCCAAACATCAAATAATACATCAGATAAGAATCATCTATAAATCAGCATATAGCTTTTCATCTATATTAGCATATAAATTTCATACCATCATTCACCGAAGGAATCACATACTCACATAATACTCATTCATCATTAATACTCAGAACATCATTTATAACTCAATATCATCATCAGATATAACACATATACATCCATCATGTATGCACCAAAACTCATCAACATTATTATATAACTCAATTCCATCGTTGAGTATAACACATCATCATATGCACCAAACTCATCTCATCACCTACCCAAAGATCATGACTTGGAACTCCGCACAATGGGTGCACCTCGTCAATCACTCTAGCTAGTACCAAGATAGTCTACCGGAGTCACCACACATAATCCGATAGGTTGTACCCCCTCTATGGGCCAGTACAAATCACCCCTAGGTTGCACCCCCTCTATGGGCCCGTGCATCGAACACCCCATCTTGATCCCCTGAGTTGTACCCCCTCTATGGGCCCGCACAACTCAGTTCACCTCCCGAATTGTACCCCCTCTATCGGCCCGCACAATTCAGGTCTCATCACATATGCTCAAGGCATCTCTCCTAAGTTGTACCCCCTCTATGGGCCCGCACAACTTAGGTAACATCATCATTAAAAGGTGATATACACCATCGTCAATAACCATATTGCATATTATGCACCCCAAAATATTATCAATCACATTGCATATTCACCAACCAATATGCACACCAAAACATTATCAATCATATTGCATATTCACCAACCAATATGCACACCAAAATATTATCAATCATATTGCATATTCACCAATCATTATGCATACCAAAGCATCACCTATTATATTGCATATTCACCAATCATTATGCATACCAAAACATTACCTATCATATTGCATATTCACCAATCATTATGCATACCAAAACATCACCTATCATATTGCATATTCATCAATCATTATGCATACCAAAACATCTTCAACGTCATTAATTATCACACCATAATCAATATAAAGCATTATCAAGCATCATCACCCATCATCAAGCACTTAGGCTCTCAAAATCCACTCTGGTAATCGATTACCATCCTCTAGTAATCGATTACCTGCAAACAAGGTCTCTAGTAATCGATTACAACCACCTTGTAATCGATTACCTGCAAGCAAACACACTGGTAATCGATTACAACATCCCTGTAATCGATTACCTGCAAACAAACTCTCTGGTAATCGATTACCACAATCCTGTAATCGATTACCAGCGAACAAACAATACTTCTGGGTTGCCCAGAACACCCTGGTAATCGATTACCACACCTGGTAATCGAAGATTTCACGATTTCTAACATCTATAAACCCCTCCAATCAATCTCTAATCAATTTTTTTCGATAAAACACCATTCATAATCATCAATATTCATCAAACTCATCAAAATCATCAATCTTTAACAGTTTTATATGGTTTTCCCATCAAAACCCCAAATCATCAAACCCTTATTTAACCCCTTTTCACTATTCTCATTATTCTCATTCAAATCACTCAAGATTCATCAAGAATCATTCAATCATCCATAAATCACAGTTTATATCATCCATTCTCAGTTATAACATACATCAGTATGAATTTCTAGTCTTAAATCACTACCCAAGCACCCCTACATGCATATACAAGCAGCACCCTCTCCCCCACCATACCTTAAGTGAAGATCGATTACAGCAAGGAAGTCCCTTTCTTAGTTCTTGATGCTCACTCTGCAGCAATCCTCTCTTGAGATTCGGTTTCTTCCCTCCTTAGCGTTTCGCTCTCTGACGATAATACGAATAAGGATTAGGGTGAACTGATAACCCCTCCTTACTAGAATGCCTTATTGGGCTTGGGCCCACTCTCAACTCCCTTCTCTTCTTTTTAAATTTAAACTAACTTTATGTATAAAACTAATAATAATATTAATCCTATTATTTATTCATCTATTTAATTAATTATTTCCTCTACTCATTTATTTAATTTAATTAATATTTTACCTAATAAAATTTAGGATGTTACAACTCTCCACTCCTAAAAGGAAAATTCGTCCTCGAATTTTACCTGAAGCGAATAACTCTGGATAGGACCCCTTCATCTTCTCTTCAAGTTCCCAAGTAGCACTCTCGGGTGTAGGTCCTCCCTAGATTACCTTAACTAAAGGAATCTCTTTACCTCAAAGTTGTTTCACCCTCCGATCCCCAACTCTCACCGGCATGGTTTCCACTGTCAGATTTTCCTTAACCTCAAGATGATCCGACTCGATCACATGCGAAGGATCGTGGATGTATTTCCGGAGTTGAGAAACATGGAAAACATTATGAAGATTGGACAAGTGTGGAGGTAAAGCAATTTGGTAGGCAACATTGCCGACTCTTTTAAGAATTTGGTAAGGACCAATGAATCGAGGTGTAAGTTTTCTAGACTTTAATGCTCTACCAACCCCAGTCAATGAAGTGACTTTCAGGAATACATGATCTCCTTCTTTGAACTCTAACTCTTTTCTTCTCTTATCAGCATAGCTCTTCTGTCTACTCTGGGCTATTCTCATCCTCTCTTGGATTATCCTAACCTTATCAGTGGTCTGCTGCACTATCTCAGGTCCTAACGCAAGGCTCTCCCTCGGCTCACACCAACACAAAGGTGTTCTACATCTCCTACCATATAATGCCTCATAAGGCGCCATACCTATGCTAGAGTGAAAACTATTGTTATAGGTAAACTCTATCAAAGGCAAAAGCTGTCCCAACTACCCCTTTGGTCTAACACGCAAGCTCTAAGCAAATCCTCTAAGGATTGAATGGTTCTCTCGGTCTGACCATCAGTCTGAGGGTGATAAGCTGAACTAAGCCTAAGCTGGGTCCCCAAGGCCTGCTGCTAACTCTCCCAAAATCTAGAGGTAAACCTGGGATCTCTATCTGAAACTATACTAGATGGTATGCCATGCAACCTCACAATCTCACTAGTGTAAAGCTGAGCTAGTTTCTCTAAGGAATACTTAATGTTAATGGGAAGGAAATGTGCACTCTTAGTTAACCTATCAACAATGACCCAAATGGAGTCATGCCCCCTTACAGTCTTAGGCAAAGCACCTACAAAATCCATGGAAATACTATCCCACTTCCACTCAGGTATACTTAAGGGTTGAAGCAATCCTGAAGGATTTTGATGTTCTACCTTAGACTTTTGGCACACTAAACAAGCACTCACAAACTCCTCTATGTCCCTCTTCATTCTAGGCCACCAAAACACTTCCTTCAAATCCTGATACATCTTAGTCGATCCTGGGTGAAAACTAAGCTTACTCCTATGCCCTTCCTCTAGCACTAAACGCTTAATGGTAGGTTCACTAGGCACACACACCCGGTCTCCAAACCTCACTACCCCATCGGTACCTATCACAAACTCTCCACCACTACCTCCTTCTATAGCCTCTCGTCTACTTACCAAAAATGGATCCTCTAATTGGGCTTTGCTAATATCCTTCAATAGATCATTACTTACTCTAGTCATCCCTAACTTCACACTAATAGAGATTACTTCACAAGCCAAACTCAGATCCCTAAACTAGGTTAAAAGATCCATCTCCTTAATCATCAGGGAACTAACATGGATAGTTTTCCTACTTAAGGCATCAACCACTACATTAGCCTTACCGGGATGGTAACTCAACTCAAAATCATAATCCTTAAGAAATTCTAACCACCTCCTCTGCCTCATGTTCAACTCCTTCTGGTCAAACAAATATCTAAGGCTCTTATGATCACTAAAAACCTCAAACCTGGAACCATACAAATAATGCCTCCAAATCTTCAACACAAACACTATGACCGCTAACATAGGCTACTACTTTACCCTCTTGCATCAACACCCCACCTAAACCCATCTTAGAGGCATCACAGTATACTACAAAGGATTTACTAAGGTCTGGTAACACTAACATAGGAGTGATGGGTTTCTGGCAAGCGAACCACAAATCCAGCAGTATAATAGTAAGAAGAGTATCGTATCCACAGGGAACGATTAATCTATGTAGACTCGATCTATTTATCAAGAGAAAGCACGGTTTAGAGAGTATAGTTGCGGAATTATAAATAGGAAGTAAATATCAATTGGAATTAGAAAGGAAGAGTTAGAGACACTTTACTTGGATTAGGATTGAACTTCATCTCATCGCACCCCTCATGTATGTCGAGACTACCTACTACTTATAGGCTTTGAATTATAATGCTGTAGACAAACTATATTGCTAATGACCCTGAGTTACCAGGCGCCCCTCACACTCAAAGGTAATCCATGCGGGCTCTCCCAAGCGACAGACTTACCCTCGACTTATTTTGCTCTCTTTTATTCCGTTTGTTAAAGAACTAATTGATAAACGAGGCCTAATGCTGTAGACGCACCTTCGCTCAAGTACTGTCACTACTCTCACTCAACAAGATACATCTATGTTCAGATCCTGGATTCACAATCAACTAACTCTTTGCTATCGGTTTATCAATGCCAAGCTTAATGGTCGGATGCCCTTCATTATGGTACTCACACTACCCATTAATCATCAGTAAACACCCATGTTTCAGTCAATGGTTAACCTAGTATTCTCATTCACTTAGAGGTTGAGTTTCCTATGTCTAGGCTCCCCCAAACTCAATCCTAGTCGTAACGTAAATTACAAACTAGCCTATAACTCCGGCGCAAGCGCGGAAGTTAGGAATAAGCACAGAACGAGATTACCAGCACTATAATTAGGGAACTGCATAAATAAAATAGATAGAGTTGAACATACACTTGGGAATGGAATCGATTACATTCAATCTTAATGGAGAGTTAACTACACGAGGTAGCCATACAAACCACCGAAGATGCTGTCACCATCTTCAATCCTTGTGAAGCGCTCCTCCTCTCCTACTCTAAACTTAGCTTTGGTACATTATCACTGAAATATAGACTGGATTACAATGATCGTCCCCTGAATTGGTGCAAGAGGTTCCTATTTATAGACTAAGGAAAGACAACGCAAATTCGGGAGAAATCTATCTAAAAACGGCAACAGGGAACAAATTAGTGTGAGTTGCGCTCCAGGCTGCGCTATAGCGCAGCATTGAGCGCAACTTCCAGAGAGTCTGCGCTTCACCCTGCGCTGCAGCGCAGGTGAAGCGCAGGTAGCATCCTGCAGCTCCAACTTTCTCTTTTTAATCTTGATCTCTCCCCGAGACTGGTTTTGGCATATTTGTCTTTCCTTGTTTCCCTTTATTTGATGATATCCTTGCATTTATTGAGCAATCCTTGATTTATTTGGGAAGCTTGTCTGCAGAATCCTTGATTGATTGGCAATGATCTCCTCATTAATGATCTCAAATCTTCTTTAAATCTTCATTAAATATCTTCAATTAATCTCAAATCTTGCAGATATCTTCCTCATTTTATGCTATCTATCCTTCAAATTAAATCTTTGCAATATCCTGCAAAAAACAGCAATAATTCTGTCAAAATAGCATCAAATTCAAATCTCAGATTAATAAATACAATTTATCTAATATTTAATAAAAAGGGATTAAATTGGGGCAAAATTATCATTTTATCCTTGATAAGTGAACTAAAAACTGCTCTAATTTATCAACTAATTTTCACTTATCAAAACCCCCCCAACTTAACTTCTTGCTTGTCCTCAAACAAGAGACCTCTTTGCAATCAAAAATCAATTCTATTCCCAGTGTATTCCTAATAATTAAAAACAAATTCAAGGAACTATTCCTCAAACTCTTTCCTAAGTAGAAGTCACTTTCCAATCATAAGAAAAATTCAGGATCAGGGGATGTTACCATACATCAATCAGAATAGAAATACAAACATCAATTAAACTTTCTCAATAATAGCAATTAAAGCAGTAAGTGATAAGCCAAGGAAATCTCTCATTCTCACGGGTAAGTGTTTCCCTCCATCTTTGTCACCACTGTTGAACAACTAGAATTGATAGTCGTTTCCAAAATCTGAACCTGCATGCAGTTGATATGGATCAAAAGGTCTTTATTAGGTTGTAATGAGGCTGGGCTATCAAGAAATCATGGTTTTTCTGGATATTCAAGGAACACTTTGAATAGAGAGCATCTTGTGATTGTGCTTGGGACTTCTCTCAATTCACCTGGTCATTCTTGAATGGTCACCCCTTTTCAGCTTGGCCTCATTGTTTGAAGAAATTCTCCCCCCAACTTATTCAATTCCACACTTTTGTGCAGATTTTTTTTTTGACAGAAAACATAACATAGAAATATTTTTGTGGGGGAGGATCCTTCTTTTTGTAAGGTCCAAGACCCTTTGAGCAAAGGTTTTAATGACAACAAACTTTCACACCAATATTCTAATTATTCTGAATACTTTGGTACTAATGTCTTCATTTGAGAAAGAATACAGGAAAAGTTACAGAAGGAAGGTACAAAGATCATAAACATCATTTAACATCAGAATATGTGTCTAGAAGCATATTACATAGAGCTTTCATGTCCAAAGTGATGAAACATATTCAAGAAGTAGCTTCTTAGCTTCAAGAAGGTCAAGACAGTTCATCTACGATCCCATGAGTATTAAAATAAGTTGTATCAAGCTTCAGAAGCAAAGTTGAAGATTTAGAAGGATCATTCAAGACCTCTAGAAGCATGAGAAGAAGCTTTTCATTAAACCGGAGACCTTCTGAATATGAAAGATCACTTAAGCAATTCAAGCATATTCATTCGAAGTGTTGCTGATGCAAACAAAGCAATTGGAGAAGATCAATATCATCAGAAACATAGTTTTGTCTTTAGAAGCAAAACTTACAGCTTCTGCAGAAGCATCAAATGCATATTTCAAGTTCAGAGTATCTTTAGAAGCACTGAGCAAGTTCCCACACTTCTCAAGCTATTATCCTTGAATATATCAAGTTGAAGAACACTCAAAGAAACTTCCACAAGAATTAGTTTGCTCTAGAAGAAGAAACAGAATTCCTGCACACTGCAGAAGAAGCAGTTAGAGCAAAGCTGCAGAAGAAACATGCTGTCAGGAAAGCTGCAGAAGAAGCAGAATTGATCCAAATCTATTTTTCTCATTTCTGAGACTGCAGCTAAGTTAAACATAGTTCAAATAATTTATGTCAAATTATTTGGTGCCCACAATGTGCTTACAAAAGAACTGGCTATAGAATCCACAAGTTTCAAGTCTACAGAAGATATGCACTCACAGAAGTGCTGTAGAAGATGCAAAATCTACCTAAACCTATTTCTGTCATTTCTGAGGATGCAGCCGAGCTAAATAGAGTTAAAATAATTTATATCAATCAATTTAAGCCCTCCAGTGTGCTTATAGAAGAAATGTGCTCACAGAAATTGCTGTAGAAGAAAAATGTGCTGCAGAAGGTGTAATTAATGCAAAATTCAAATAAGTCTCCTTCTTCTCATCTTCTCTTGATTTTAGTGGGCAAGATAACACAAGAATATGTGAAAATATTCTACTGGAAAGCTTCAACATGTTTGCAGAAGAATTGCCCTGAGAAATAGCCCAAAACAGCCTGCAGAAGGAACCCTGTAGAAGGAAGAGCTGGTCAAAGTGACAGCTGTAAAGCTGTACTTGCTGTAGCAGTGAAAGTGACATCTCCTTGGACCCAGCTGGCTGTCCAACGGCTATATTCTTCCCAGAATTCTATAAAAGGATGCTTTCTCTACAATTGGAAGACACCTCACTCCAGAAGATACATCAGCTGTTGCTTCTACACTTCCTAATCTTCTGGAAAATTTCTCTCTCCTTCTTAAGAATATTTTCTGGTCTGAAAAGCTTTGGAGAGAGTCTTGGCTCATCAATTTTCTTCTGCTGTGCAAGTATTGTAATAGTTTGAGCCTTGTTTGTTTTTATTCTTTCTCATTTTCATTGTAAAAGTCTCAAGAGAGGTGTGCAGGTGCATTTCCTTCTCTGAGCAGCAAGGGAAAGAGTTTTCAGTGAGGTTTACTGAGATTTGGTGATCTCAGTTGGTTTACAGAATCTGCAGAAGGTACTTGTAGTATTCTGGGACTGAATCTTCTGCAGAAGGTTCTGCAGTAAGTATTTAGTGTGAAATCTGTGTTTGATAGGTTATTGACAGCCTGAAGAGGCAGGTAAAGAATACTAGTGGTAAGGTTACCCAAGAAAGTTGTAATTAGGTTTTCCAGTGAGGTTTACTGAGATTTGGTGATCTGAGTGGGGTTACAGAATCTGCAGAAGGTACTTGCAGCATTCTGGGTAGTGAATCTTCTGCAGAAGGTTCTGCAGTTGATATTCAGTTGTAAAACTGAGTTGGTTAGGTTGTTGTTAGCCTGAAGAGGCAGGTAAAGAATACTAGTGGTAAGGTTACCCAAGAAGATTGTAAGTTGTTTGAAAGAGTGAGAAAATCCTACAGGTGTAGGGACTGGAGGTAGCCTCAGGTTGGAAGAGGTGAACCAGTATAAAATTTCTGTGTGCCATCTTCTTTACCCTTCTCTCCTTTATTATTACATGTGCATAAAACTATTTTGAGAACTATATATTACCTAAGTAAGTGTTAACTATCAAGATTCCAAAGAAGGAATCATATCTTCTGCATATTGCATTGTACCTAACTTCTATCTTCTGGTGGTTAACCTATTTAATACTAAGCCAAGTAAGACTTGAGCAGATTAAGTATTAAAAGGAATTTGCAGAAAATTTTAATCAATCACAATTCAACCCCCTTCTTGTGATTGAACCCTCAACTTCACTTTTGTGATTTCTTGTGCCTTCTCTTGAGTCTCTTGTGACCAACCTCTTGCCCCATTTTGTTGTGGTGCACCTTGCTCTCTATCCCAAGTGTTAAGGGACAGGTGATATTCAATGAATATGGTTAGGGTGCATCAAGGAAAATATTCAAGCTCAAATGGGCAATCAATAAATGGAAATATTAAATCAGGGTTGGCTATTTGGCACTGAGCACAATATTATAATCACAAAATATGCCTTTGTCACTTCCATATCTTCTTCAAGCAAGCACAAATTTAGAAACTCAAGCAATAACAGTTGACAAGCAGCGGTGAAAAGCTCTCATTTTAAGTGTTTGGGCTCTCATCTCACCGGTTATGGCTAAAATTCCTTGATAAAGCACTTAATGGATTTAATTAACTATTATGATAGGTTCTCTTGAGAAGCATGTTAGAACCACAAGCAACACTAGAAGGGGGGGTTGAATAGTGTTTTAGACATTTTAAGACAATTTTGGAAATCTTTAAAATAATCAATCACGTTAAGTGATCATTGTACAAAACCAATCTTAAGATCAGAGTTATTTTAAAAACATGCGGAATATATGAAAGATTTAGATTAAAAACTTTTTCTTACACTTAAGATTGTTTTGATTTTAAACAAACTTCTCTTAGTGTCTTCTGAAGAATATTACTAAGAGTACCTTCAGAACTATTTCTGAAATGCTTTAGATGATCAGAGACCATCTATATCATGTGTCTGAACTGAGTTCCTGTTGGGCTCACTTCAGACAGGTATTTCAGACATCCCTCTGAATATATTCTTCTATAATACTTCAACCTTCACTAGAGACGTTTTAACGTTATGTTTGCATGAAAACGTGTTTTATTGAAATCCTTGAGTTAAGCTTGTTATGAAAAATACTTTTCAATCCCCATCGTAAATGTAAAGACTGTAAATAAAAGAGATTAAGGGAAAGAAAACTTAGACACAGAATTTATCCTGGTTCACCCACAAACCCTGTGAGCTACATCCAGTCCTAGTGGCAAACCACCACTAGCCTTTTTATAACAACAACACATATGTGCCACTCCGAATCCCCCAGACCCTTGCAGCCACATATATGTCACACTAAGTATTCTTTTACAGTCAAGCCTCTTCAGGCTCAGGATCACACCGATCCTTAACACATATATGCGTCACTCCGAATCCTCCAGACCCTCGCAACAACATATATGTCACACTGAGTCACACAGACCAGCTGTAGTATTTTCTATCAAGCCTCTTCAAGCTCTACCACGAGTATTCTTTTCTATCAAGCCTCTCCAAGCTCTACCACGAGTATTCTTTCTTCCACTAAGCCTCTCCAGGCTCTCAGACACTTAACTAAGTGTTGAGTATTACTACTCAATCTAAGCTAGATGTTCGCTAGAACCTCTCAACTTAGATTTTTCTTGTACATAGAGATTACTGAGTACATACTCAGGATACAGTCATTACAAACTAAATACAAGGATAGACAGTGATACAAGTGTTTGAATTTAAGTACAATCCCTGTCTTTTCTATGAGGAATACATCCTCTGAGAGTAGGCTAACTAAGATGTGAAATTAAGCTCCAGCCTTATTCTCCAACCATTGGTTTCCATGGGCTACATTCTCACTCGTATCATTGGAATACCAAGGTATCATCCAAGCTTCAAACCATACCTGGTTTGATAGTCATTTGTACAGCATGATTGCCTTCCCGACAACCAACTCACTTGATCAACAGACCAACTGTACAATCTAACTAACTGACCAGCTGATCAGTAGCCCGATTGAGAATTCACTCTCTGATCAATCTTAGTTGACATTTTCATAATGTATTTAAGCTCGAGTCAACTCTTGTTAACTGTAAGACACTCAGCCTAGTTAACGATTTTCATCCTGATTGATTTCAAGAACCTTCTTAAAAATCAATCCCGATTGATCTATCTTGGTTGTACAGCAACTGCATGGTTGTTTCCAACAACCTGATTGATCTTCTACCCAACCAGCTTGGTTGTGTGCTGCAACCACAACTTGGTTGTATATTGCAACGACAATAACATCTTCAACTTCAATCTTGAGGCTATTTATATGTTCTTCTTGAATATAGCCGTTGAAGATAATTCATAATACCGTTGAGCTTCTGATGATGTGGCTCATATAGCCGTTGTGTAATAGCTTCTCAAACGGTTGCTTCTCCTTAAGCATATTGAGTGTTCAGAATACTCCCGTTCTGGCGCTTCTGTTGATGATCTCTGTTTTGAGAGATGTGATGATTATGTGTATTCTCTCTCTTGAATTCTTTTGCTTTCTTGCATCTGTTTTATCCAGCTTGCATCTGCTTGCTCTCGGATTTCCTCTGATTCTCTTGAGAGTATGTATCCGTTGAATTTGCCCTTTTTGCTTATTCTGCATATACTCCTTTTTCACTTGCTCCTGACACCATTACTTCTTTGAATGAGATGTCTTGATCAATAGTCGTTGTTTGCAGATTCCTCTTTTGGGATTTAGATAAAGATGTTGAATTGAATATATTTTATTCAAACATCTTCCTTGTTGCTTCTGCTTAGTCTCTTGAGCTTTTCTTCTGCTTTGTTCCAGATTGCACAAATGAAGAAATGTCTCGTTGAAATGCTATCGTTTAGAGACAACAAGTAGTCTTCTTTTAATCCGTTGTGAGACACGCTTCTTGAGAGTTCTGACATAGTACAATGTTGGTGCTGCAGTAAAGCTGCTACTGTTGTTGCTGCGATTGCTGCGTTGCAGAGATTTCCTCAGTGGTGTATGAAGTTCAAATGCACCGGGAAAGGTCTCTGTGTTTGTTGCCACAAATGTGTTTCAAAACGTACGAGCAGCAGAGACTTAGAAAAGTCTTCACGCAAGGTTTCAGCAAAGATGCCACGTCATTATTAAAGCTTCAGACAGCTTCCAACCTTCAGACGGGTTCCAGTCTTCAGACAGGTTCCAGTCTTCAGACGGGCTTGGCTCTTCAGACGGACTTGGTTCTTCAGACAGCTCAAGTCTTTCAGACAGCTTCGTTGCTTCAGACAGGTTGCATTCTTCAGATGACTTCAATTCTTCATACTCGTTGAAACTTCAGAGGCCTTCTTCCTTAGAATTGTACCTTCGTTCTTCTTTGTATCTTCTTCTTCTTCTTCGTTTCTTCAGTTTGTTGTTGTTCTTCAGACAGACGTATATTTGAATCTGTACTTCTTCATATCTTTTCCCTTCAGTTCTTCAGATAGTCTTCTAATCTTCGATTCTTTAGATAGTCTTCTAATCTTCGATTCTTCAAATAGTCTTCTAATCTTCACTTCTTCAGACGGTCTTCAAATCTTCACTTCTACAGACAGTCTTCAAGTCTTCACTTTTATTCTTCAGTTGCTTCAACTCTGTTAAGGATTAATCTTCTTCAGATTCTGCACTCTTGTTCTTCTGATTCTAATCTTCTGATTCTGATTCTGTTCACAAAATCTTCTTCTTCTTCTAAAGAGTATTTTATCCTGAAACATAATTAACAAACAAATACCTTTCTCAGTAGAACCTGTTTATATAATCTAATTGGTTCTTTATATAATCTTATTTGTTCTTTATATAATCTTATTTGTTAATCATTAAAACTAACGGATGTTAAGTCTTATAATCATGTTTAATTACTTAAACAGATGTATAGACTTCACAAAGCACCCTAATCCTAACTGATTATGGAATTAATCATAAGACTCTATCATCTTTCCTAGATTGGTTAGTTAAACTACTTATTTACAGAGAATAAGGAAAAAGTTACCTTGATTCCTAATTTTCCTAAAGTCCTATACAAAACACGGATATAATGAAAAACAAAATGAATGGAAAACAAAATGAATGAGTATTATTGAAACTATAATGAGTATTATTGAAACTATAATATTGACAAAGGAAATGCATGCTTGCATGCTTATTGAATGATGAATGTTTCCTAAAATCCTAAGAATGAAAGAAAAAATGCAAAAAAAAAAATATCCTAATGTCCTAATGAAAAGAAAAGGAAAAAGAAACCACCAATTGCTTTGCTTTATTCTCTTTAATCTTCATCATCTGAATCTCTTCCCCCCTATGAAAGTTAGGCCTGTCCCCAGGCCACTCCATGGTATCTCTAAAACGCTCCGGAGACATTCCAGGATCTGGACCTTCTGAATTATGCCACGACTCTTCTTGCATGTGTAACATACCATTGTAGAGTGTGGTGATTTGTCTAGATAAATGATCCATGTGAAATTGTCCTGGCCTGTCTGCAGGTGGAGGTGGAAGGGGGTGTGTGATGTTTTCTCTGATAATCTTGACTTCTTCAGCTGGGGTGCAGTAGGATTCTATCTATTCTCTGGTGATTGGTTGCCCAATTGGAGTATTGGGCTGGACCTCGATTCCTTTGTTGAAGAACAACATTGTGATCAAAGCAGGGAATGCCAACTTTGCTTTGGAACGAGGTCTTCTTTCATCACGAGCAGTTTCAATCATGATTTCCAAGTAATCAGAGATGACTGTGGCAATATCAACTTGCTACCCATTCTCTATGCAGTTTATTAAGTGGGCAGTGGGCATGTCCATGGTAGACGATTTAAGGCAGGGTCGAATGTTAGCATTGATGAAGGCCATCCATACTCTTGACAACTCACTGAGATTTTCTTTGGGTATTACTTCCGCCTCACCATAGACGTTGGTTCCAAAAGATTTTCCAGGAAGGCATAGCCTTTGAGCTGTTTGAGTGTCAAGAATGTCATTACCATAAGGCCCTACCCTCTCCATTCTTTTAATGTACTCACAGTAGGCTTCATCCATGGGTTCTGGTGCTGGGTGATAAAAAAGCTCATTGATCGCCTTTCTATCAAAAGAAATACAGAATCCCTGCACATAGCTCTTTCTTGTTTCTCTACCATCCATGCTAAGCTCAGCATTGCTATAGAATTGCTTCACAATCTCCGGGTTGAAATATGGGTATGGCTCAACCAGAGCATTCCAATCTCTTCTTGTAATTTCGTAGTTGAATTCTGGGCAATCCTTTGGTTCGAGTCGCACCGGTCTCTCTGGCAAGAACTCACAGTTCATGATATAGTTGTAGTGCATGCATGCCTCAATAGTTCTGAACCTTCCTTCTCCCACAACAGGGTTCTCATCGATCCTCTTTCTTTTCACCATTGTAGCACACTCTCTTGTAGTTAGCCGGGTGCGGACCATCTGCATGAAAGAATAGAGAGAAACATTTGTGTTAGAAAGAGTACATAAAAACTTAGATTCATACCTCAGAAATCTCACGTTCTTTGGTAAGATTAAACAAAGATTGAGAAAAAGATTCATACCCCAAGAATAGCAATCAGAGAAAGATGAAAAACTTGCACAAGCTGTGAAGAAATCAGTGACTGAAAATCTTTTAATTTTGGCACGTATTTAAAGAAACTCTGATAGCTGCGCTTCACCTTGCGCTACAGCGCAGGTGAAGCGCGTATGAAGGTGAGTTTTTGCGTGAAGTGCAAGTTACGGTGAATTTTTCGCAAAAGTTGCACTTCAACCTGCGCTATGGCGCAGGGTGAAGCGCAAAAGTCAGAGAGCAAAAATGCTGCGCTTCATCTTGCGCTGTAGCGCAGGTGAAGCGCAGAAATTAGTGAAAATTTTTCTTTTCTTTTCTTTTATCCTAAACTACTTCTATATTTCCTACACCTACACTGGTTGCCTCCTAGCAAGCGCTTGTTTAACGTCTGATAGCTCGACGTCTGGTTGTTTTTATGGGTCTTGCAGATGAATGACAGACTTAGATCTGTCAAAGTCACCGCCTAGATATGGTTTGAGCCTCTGTCAATTGACAACCCAGCAGACTTTGGTGTCAGGATCTTCAATCTCAACAGCTCCATAAACTCTGACTTCTTTAACTATGCATGGCCCTGTCCATCTGGATTTAAGCTTTGCTGGGAAGAATTTCATCCTGGAGTTGAATAGCATCACAGATTGACCAGGATAAAACCTCTTTTTAAGGATTTTCTTATCATGGTAGGCTTTTGTTTTCTCCTTGTAAATCCTGGATGATTCATATGCATTCAGCCGCATCTCTTCTAATTCATGCAATTGCAGGATCCTATTTTGTCCTGCCACTCTTGAATCCATGTTCAAGAGTTTCAAAGCCCAGTATGCCTTGTGTTCAAGTTCAACTGGCAGGTGGCATGCTTTCCCATATACCAGCTGAAATGGAAATAATCCTGTGGCAGTCTTTACAGCTATTCTATAAGCCCACAATGCATCATCAAGCCTGGTTGCGCAGTCCCTTCTAGAAGAACTGACTGTCTTTTTGAGGATTCTTTTAAGTTCTCTGTTTGAGACTTCAGCTTGCCCATTTGTTTGTGGATGGTATGGTGTAGCCACCTTATGTCTCACTCCATATTCTTCCAAAACTTGCTGTAGTTGGTCAGTACAGAAGTGTGATCCTCCATCACTGATAATAACCCTTGGTGCTCCAAATCTAGCAAATATATTTGTTTTCAAAAATTGACTCACAGTTTTAGCATCTGCCTTTGCAGTTGCTGCTGCTTCTACCCATTTGGAGACATACTCAACAACTACCAGGATATACTATTTTCCATTAGATGAAGGAAAATGTCCCATGAAATCCATCCCCCAACAGTCAAACACTTCTATTTCAAGCATATAGTTCCCAGGCATCTCATTTCGCTTAGACACTCCCACTGTCCTTTGTCATCTATCACACTATTGAACATAATCCATCGCATCTTGAAATATAGATGGCCAATAAAAACTAGATTGGAGTATCTTTGCTGCAGTCTTGTCTTTGTTGAAATGTCCCCCATAAGGAGAACTGTGACAATGCCAAAGGATCTTTGTAATTTCCTTCCCTGCAACACATTTTCTTAGCAGGTTATCAGATCCTAGTTTGAAAAGGTAAGGGTCATCCCACAGATATTTCTTTGCATCTGATAGGAATTTCTTCTTTTGAAGCCAGGTCAGTTGGTCTGGTGGTACTCCTGCAACTTTAAAATTGGCCATATCAGCAAACCAAGGCCTTTCTTGAATCATAATTAGTCTTTCATCAGGGAATTCTTCTAGCAACTCAGCCTCTGTGCTAGTGACCACATCATTCACCAATCGTGATAGATGGTCTGCTACTGCATTCTCGCTTCCTTTCTTGTCCTTGATGACTAGATCAATTTCCTGCAATAGTAAAACCCATCTAATCAGACTTGGTTTAGAATCTGGCTTTGTTAGAAGATATTTGATAGCAGCATGATCAGTATAAACAGTGATTTTTGAGCCTATTAAGTAAGATCTAAATTTTTCCAATGCAAACACTATGGCTAACAATTCCTTTTCTGTAGTGGCATAATTTATTTGAGCTTCATTCAAAACCTTTCTAGCATAGTGTATAACATGAAACATTTTATATTTCCTTTGTCCTAATACAACTCCTATAGCATAATCACTAGCATCACACATTAGTTCAAATTCAAGTGTCAAGTCAGGACCAACTATAACAGGTGCAGATGTTAAACTTTGTTTCAACAAATTAAAAGCAACCAAGCAATCATCATCAAATTTAAAAGGTGTATCCTTGTTTAACAGATTGGTAAGAGGCTTGGCTATTTTTGAAAAGTCCTTGATGAAACGCCTGTAGAATCCTGCATGTCCTAGAAAACTTCTGATGCCTTTCACATTTGCTGGAGGTGGCAACTTTTCAATGACTTCAATCTTTGCCTTATCCACTTCTATTCCTTTAGCTGAAATTTTGTGCCCAAGGACTACTCCTTCTGTTACCATGAATTGGCACTTCTCCAATTGAGAACAAGGTTAGTCTCTACACATCTTTTCAAAACAGTATCTAAATTCATCAAACAATGATCAAAAGAGTTTCCAAAGACAGAAAAATCATCAATAAAAACTTCTATGCATTTTTCAACTAGATCAGAAAATATGGATAACATACATCTCTGGAAAGTAGCTGGGGCATTACACAACCCAAAGGGCATTTTCCTGTAAGGAAAGATACCAAATGGACAAGTAAAAACAGTTTTTTCTTGATCTTCAGGATTAACAGCTATTTGATTATATCAAGAATATCCATCCATAAAGCAATAAAAGCCTGCCCAACTAATCTTTCTAGCGCTTGGTCCATAAAAGGTAAAGGGAAATGATCCTTCCTAGTGGCTTGATTCAATTTTCTATAATCAATGCACATTCTCCATCCTGTCACAGTCCTAGTAGGTATTAATTCATTTTTCTCATTTGTTATGACTTTCATACCTCCCTTCTTTGGAACAACCTGGACAGGACTTACCCAAGCACTATCAGAGATAGGATAGATCATACCTGCGTCAAGCAGCTTTAATACTTCCTTTTTCACTACCTCTTTCATTGTTGGGTTTAGTCTTCTCTGAGGCTGAGTGACAGGTTTGTATTCTTCCTCCATATGGATTTTGTGCATGCAGTATGAAGGACTGATGCCTTTGAGATCCGATAAGGACCATCCTATAGCTCCTGCATTACTTCTCAAAACAACAAGAAGTCTATCCTCTTCTGAGAAAAATTTACTGATAATCACCGGTTGACTCCCAATTTTATCTAAGAAATCATATTTGAGATGTGATGGGAGTACCTTTAGTTCCAACTTCTGACTCTCAGTATTCTTCTCCTTTGGTAATTCTTCAATTGTTGCTTCCTCAGGTGGGAGTAGTGGAGAGCTGTCCAAGTCCCTTGTATATTCATCCTATTCTCCTTTAGCAAGGATATCTTCCATACCTGTTAGGACTGTTGCTAAAGGATCTGTACTTGTTAGCATTTGTTGTTCAACAGAGGATTTCTCTAGCACTTCCAACTGATGACACTGGTGTTTTTCTGTGGGATACTGCATTGCATCAAAGACATTAAAAATTACCTCATCATCTTGAACTCTTACCTTTAAGTTTCCATCATCCACATCAATGATGACTTTCGCAGTTTTCATAAAGGGTCTGCCAAGTATGATTGGAACTTCAGCATCTTCTTCCATATCCATGATGACAAAATCCACCGGAAAGATGAATTTGTCTACCTGGACAAGTACATCTTCTACAATTCCTAGTGGCATTTTAATGGATCTGTCAGCCAGTTGCAGGATCATTCTTGTTGGCTTCACATGTGAGACTCCTATCCGCTTGAGTATGGATAGGGGCATCAAGTTGATGCTAGCTTCTAAATCGAGCAAGGCTCTTCCAACTGGTAGATTTCCAATGGTTATTGGAATGGTGAAGCTTCCAGGATCTTTTGCTTTTGATGGTAGAGATTTCTGAATGATAACATTGCATATTGCTTCTAACTCTACTGTTTCCTCAGGGATCTTTCTCCTCTTGGTCAAGATATCCTTCATGAATTTTGAATAAAGTGGCATTTGATTCATGGCTTCCAATAAAGGAATCTTGATCTCCAGTTTCTTCATAGCATCCAAAAAGTTGAAAAATTCTCTATCTTGGCTCTTCTTGGTGGGAATCCTGGGGTAAGGTAGCTCTCGATGAGGGAGCTCTGGTGAAGGTTCTTTAGCTCTTGATTCTGCCTGGCTTTCCGGTCCCTCTTCTTCTTTCTCAGCTTCTTGCTCTTTCCTTTCCAAGACTTGCTTTTCTGCTGATAAGTTGTCACCAATACCCTTTCCTATCTCTTTACCGCTTCGAGTGGAGATTGATTTGTAGACTAACTATTGTTCATCAAACTCTTTTCTGGTCTCCTCCACTTGCTTGGCTAGATGTATGAATGTTGCTTGCATTATTTCCTGACTGGCCATCATCTCCTATGTCAATTTAGTTAGCTTTTCCTCAATTCTGAAGTTGATATTCGGTGCTGTGTTGTTGCTTTGACTGGGATCCTTGGAGGGTTTGTCACGAATTCCTGTGTTGTCCAGGAAATAGACTTGTTCCACTCTACCCTCAGGATAAGAGCAGTGCCCATTGAGGTGATTTCCCTTGCAAAAATTACATACAATTTTTTAAGGTATCTCACTGACAGCTTGCATGATCTGTTGTTGTTGGATGAGCAGCTATACTTGCTGGCTTAATTTCTCCATTTGCTCAAGAACTTTGATGGAGTCTTGTTTAGGCATCTCTTCTGTCTGAAGTGGTTGATCCCAACATAGATCTTGCTGGTTGCTGTGAGCACACTTGTCAATGACTGTGCGTGCTTGCTCAGCATTTGCTGATAAAATCGAGCCTCCTGCTGCAGCATTTATGAAAGATTTGCATTTTGGCTTGAGCCCATTGTAGAAGAAATTGAGTTGGGTAATGTCATCAAAGCCATGGTTCGGGCATGTGAACTATAAGGATTTGTATCTTTCCAAAGCTGCATAAAATGGCTCATTAGATTCTTGCTTGAATGTTGATATGTCTGCTTTAGCTTTGATGTAATGCTCCATAGGAAAGAATCTTCTTCTAAATTTCTCCTCAACTTCTTTCCATGTAATCAGGCTCTGACTAAGGTGGAAGGTTAACCACTCCTTTGCCTTACCTGTTAGAGAAAAGGGAAACAAACGTAAGTATGCACCCTCTTTGTCTTCTTCATCAAATCCCATCACATCAACTACTTCATAGAATGCAGAAAGATGAGTATTTGGATTTTCATGTTCTAAGCCTGAGAACTGGCGACTTTCAACAAGCTGAAGGTGTGAGGCTTTGATTTCTAAAGCCTTTGTGGTCTTAGGAATAGTGATGCTAGAGTCATATCGCATTCCTTGTTGTGATATATAGTCTCCCAAGGTTCTTCGAGTTCCTTCCATACTTGATTATCACCTGGCTTGAGACAATAGACTAGAAAAAACGTAAGTGCGAAAATAAAAAGTAAAACAAAAATATGTACACTTGATAACTGGACCGCCAAGGTCTACACAAATTGATAACCGTTCCCCGACAACGACGCCAAAAATACTTGATGGGTTTCTGGCAAGCGAACCACAAATCCAGCAGTATAATAGTAAGAAGAGTATCGTATCCACAGGGAACAGTTAATCTATGTAGACAGTGATCTATTTATCAAGAGAAAGCACGGTTTAGAGAGTATAGTTGCGGAATTATAAATAGGAAGTAAATATCAATTGGAATTAGAAAGGAAGAGTTAGAGACACTTTGCTTGGATTAGGATTGAACTTCATCTCATCGCACCCCTCATGTATGTCGAGACTACCTGCTACTTATAGGCTTTGAATTATAACACTATAGACAAACTATATTGCTAATGACCCCGAGTTACCAGGCGCCCCTCACACTCAAAGGTAATCCATGCGGGCTCTCCCAAGCGACAGACTTACCCTCGACTTATTTTGCTCTCTTTTATTCCGTTTGTTAAAGAACTAATTGATAAACGAGGCCTAATGCTGTAGACACACCTTCGCTCAAGTACTGTCACTACCCTCACTCATCAGGATACATCTATGTTCGGATCCTGGATTCACAATCAACTAACTCTTTGCTATCGGTTTATCAATACCAAGCTTAATGGTCGGATGCCCTTTATTATGGTACTCACACTACCCATCAATCATCAGTAAACACCTCTGTTTCAGTCAATGGTTAACCGAGTATTCTCATTCACTCAGAGGTTGAGTTTCCTATGTCTAGGCTCCCCCAAACTCAATCCTAGTCGTAACGTAAATTACAAACTAGCCTATAACTCCGGCGCAAGCGCGAAAGTTAGGAATAAGCACAGAACGAGATTACCAGCACTATAATTAGGGAACGGTATAAATAAAATAGATAGAGTTCAACATACACTTGGGAATGGAATCGATTACATTCAATCCTAATGGAGAGTTAACTACACGAGGTAGCCATACAAACCACCGAAGATGTTGTCACCATCTTCAATCCTTGTGAAGCGCTCCTCCTCTCCTACTCTAAACTTAGCTTTGGTACATTATCATTGAAATATAGACTGGATTACAATGATCGTCCCCTGAATTGGTGCAAGAGGTTCCTATTTATAGACTAAGGAAAGACAACGCAAATTCGGGAGAAATCTATCTGAAAACGGCAACAGGGAACAAATTAGTGTGAGCGGCGCTCCAGGCTGCGCTATAGCGCAGGATTGAGCGCAACTTCCAGAGAGTATGCGCTTCACCCTGCGCTGTAGCGCAGGTGAAGCGCAGGTAGTGTCCTGCAGCTCCAACTTTCTCTTTTTAATCTTGATCTCTCCCCGAGACTGGTTTTGGCATATTTGTCTTTCCTTGTTTCCCTTTATTTGATGATATCCTTGTATTTATTGAGCAATCCTTGATTTTTTTGGGAAGCTTGTCTGCAGAATCCTTGATTGATTGGCAATGATCTTCTCATTAATGATCTCAAATCGTCTTTAAATCTTCATTAAATATCTTCAATCAATCTCAAATCTTGCAGATATCTTCCTCATTTGATGCTATCTATCCTTCGAATTAAATCTTTGCAATATCCTGCAAAAAATCAGCAATAATTCTATCAAAATAGCATCAAATTCAAATCTCAGATTAATAAATACAATTTATCTAATATTTAATAAAAAGGGATTAAATTGGGGCAAAATTACCATTTTATCCTTGATAAGTGAACTAAAAAGTGCTTTAATTTATCAACTAATTTTCACTTATCAAGATGCACTAGTCAATTTCTTCTTAAGAGTTTGGAAGCTAGACTCGCACTTACTATTCTGCACAAAGGCAACTCCCTTCTTAGTCAACTCGGTCAAAGGCAAGGCTAACTTAGAAAACCCTTCTATGAACCTCCTACAGTACCCAGCCAACCCAAGGAAACTTCTAATCTCACTCACTGACTTAGAAGCCTCCCACTTAAGCACGACCTCTACCTTAGAAGGATCTACGCCTATACCTCCCTTAGAAATCACATGTCCTAAGAAACTTACCTCTTCTAACCAGAACTCACACTTGGACATCTTAGCATACAACTATTTATCCTTAAGAACCCGAAGTACTACCTTTAAATGTTCCTCATGCTCCTCCTTAGTTTTGGAATAAATTAGTATATCATCTATGAAGAGACTACGAATTTATCCAAATAAGGGTGAAAAATTTTGTTCATGTAATCCATAAAAATTGCAGGAGCATTCGCCACACCGAAAGGCATTACAAGATATTCATAGTGTCCATACCTAGTCCTAAAAGCAGTCTTAGGTATATCCTCTTCCTTAACTCTAATATGATGATAGCCTGATCTAAGATCTATCTTGCTGAACACACATGCCCCCACTAACCGATCCATCAAATCATCTATCCTAGGCAAAGGATATCTATTCTTAATGGTTACCTTATTTAGCTGGCGGTAATCGGTACACAACCTCATGCTACCATCCTTCTTCTTAACAAACAACACAGGCGCTCTCCAGGGTGACACACTAGGCCTTATAAACTTCTTCACTAACAAGTCTTCAAATTGCTTCTTAAGTTCTGCTAACTCTATGGGTGACATCCTATAAGGTGTAGCTGATATCGGTCCTGTACCCGGCACTAAGTCTATAGCAAACTCTATCTCTCTCTCAGGTGGTAAACTAGACACATTATCTGCAAACACTTCAGGGTACCCACACACTATAGGTATCTCACTCACAACAGCACTACTATCAGATTTCAAAGAAGCTAAAAGCATGTAAACCTGGGCATCTTCCCTTAGAGACACCTTTACCTGATTGGCAGTCATAAAGTCTTTGTTCTTACTCTCAACAGCGTGACCAAATACAACAGTTTTATCAGCACATTTGAGAAGGACATGATTGGAAGATAACCAGTCCATACCAAGAATAATATCTAGTTGACTTAGAGGTAAGCAAATCAAATCAACTAGGAAATTTCTATCATTAACAGAAAAAGAATAGTTTAAGCACACATTAGAAGTAGAAATTGACCCATTAGCTGGCATTTCCACACTCAATACATAAGGCAAAGAAGCAACAGGCAATTTTAGCTTAGACACACAAGCATGTGATATGAAAGAATGAGTCGCACCAGAATCAAATAAAATCACTAAAGGATTACCCGCAATGAAACCCGTACCTTGGATCAAGTCCTCGGATTGAGCAGCTTCAGTACCACTCAAGGCAAAGACTCTCCCAGTAGCCTTAGGTTTACTGGCGCTTCCATTGGCATCTCCGCTTACTGTTACCGCTCATTGTGCCTTTTGAGGACAATCACGAGCGATGTGTCCTTTCTCCTGACAGATGTAACAGGTGGCCTCTCTATCCCCGCATCGGTTTTCTCGATGACCCTCCTTTCCACATTTGAAGCAAGTAATAGGAGTGGTAGAACCAAAACTCCCACCTTTTGACGCTTGACCAGCAGCTGGAGCATAACTCTTCTTTTGTACCGTGCCTTCACTGCCGCCTCCAATCTTGGGATTTCCCGTTGCTCGAGAATATGGCTTGCCCTTGTTAGTCGCTTGGAACTTGTTCTGACTCCTCAAAGGCCCTCCACTCTTGTAATGAGCTGCCTTTGCTCGGTTGTCTTCATTATAAATCCTGCACTTGTTCACCAGCTCGTGAAAGCGTGTGATCCCTTGATAGTTGAATACTTGTTTAATCTCAGGACGAAGGCCGCTGAGAAACTTGACGCACTTGGATTCTTCATTAGCATCTCCCTCATATGTCGGGCAGAATCGTACTAGTGCTTCAAACCTTGATGCGTAGTCTGCCACGGTGCCGTCCCCTTGCTTTAAATCCAGGAACTCTATTTGTTTCTTGTTTCACACATCATGTGGGAAGTACTTCTCCAGGAATAACCTCTTGAAGTTATCCCAGCTCAACGATGTGCCCTCATCAATCATCCTCTGGCAGGTGCTCTGCCACCAGAAGCCAACATCTCCAGATAACATGAATGCTGCTAAAGTCACCTTCTGTAGCATAGGGCAGTCCATCGCTCTGAAGATCTTCTCGATCTCGTATATCCAATCGGCAGCTCCATCAGGGTCATAACCCCCACGGAACGTAGGTGGATGGTTCCTCTGGAACCGTGCAAGCCAATCCGTCTCGTGATGTTGGTTAAGGTTGCCAACAGCCTGTGCCATAGCCATCAAGGCATCAGCCATCGCTCGATTGTTCCTACCCCCAGCCATTACTCTTTATGTATTAAAGAAAGAGTAAGCAAACATACCAAGTAAAGCAGACAGTAAAGAAATAAATCAACAATCAAGCCAAACAAACAATTCACTCAAGCAATCAATCAATCAATCAATCAGATTAACACCTTAGAAGCATAGTAAACTCATAACTCAAGGCCGGTGAACCGACCTGCTCTGATACCAACTAATGTGACACCCTTCTACCCCAAACTCTCATACGTTTAATAAATTGAAGTATAAAAAGGCAACGTCCCACAATGGGTAAAAGGTTCACATAACTCTCTTATTAAAACCTTATTAGTTCGAAAACAACTCAATTAACATGAAATAGAACTTAAAAGTATTCCAAATACTCATGCAACGGAATCTCCAAGAAATAAAAATAACTAGACATCCTACTTGCCGTGCAAGGCATCCAAACAGTTTACACCAAAAACTTTCCTAACTAGAAGCATAAAGAAACAACCCTACTATTATGCCCTGATGTCACATGTATCAGAACACACTCCCTTTAATCAAACTCGACACCAGTCGTGTCATCATCAACACCTGTAAAAATATCCACAGTATAACGGTGAGGAAAAGAATACTACTCATACAAACACATAGGAGGCTACCCTATCCTCACCCACATATAGACTGAAGTGAATTAGAGAGTCACAAGAAGGGGGGTTGAATTGTGACCCTTGAAAACTTTTGGTCCATCCTGCATGTACTTTGAACAACTTACTGATCTTTGCTCAAGGAATGCCTTGGCTATCAGAAGTTCCTTCTAGAAGATAGTGGTTAGTGTATAATGCCAACTAAGTAGATTAAACTATCTTCTTAGAGGCAAGCCAAATCATAAGGACTGATATCATCAAAATCTATTCTTCCATATAATGTATTTAATGTAGTTACAACTCAGAATAAGGTTAAGAAGAATAATATAATGTTTATGCAATTATGCAGAAGCAAAACAATGAATCTGTCACTTTAAACCAATCTTCTGGAGGGTCAAATGATTTTGTATTTTAATAAAACTTTCCAGAATAGTTTTTTAACCAATAACTAATAAGATTATGTGAGAAAAATTGTTCATAAGAATAGTATAAAGTTTCTGCAGTTATGCAGAAGCAAAACACTGAATCTGTCACTTTAAACCAATCTTCTGAAGGGTCAAATGAACTTGAAACTTGATGAAACTTTCCAGATCAGATATTTGAATAGTAAACAACTAGAATATAAAGTTAAATCTTATTAAAATCAAGTTTGTAAAGATCTGGTAGTTTGAGCCCCAAGTTCAATGTTGAACAATGGACAGATTTGAAGAAATGTGCTTCTGAAGCACCAAACAGTGTCATAATTTAATGAAAATTTCCAGATCAGTATTTTAACTAATATGGATGTGATTTATGTGAAAATATTAGTTCAAAAATAGGTTTATAAAAATTTAGTAGTTTGAACCCCAAGTTCCAATGTTGAACAATGAACATCTTTCAAGAAATGTGCTTCTGGAGCACCAAACAGTTTCATAATGTAATGAAACTTTCCAGATCAGTATATTAACTGATATGGATGTGTTTTATGTGAAAACATCAGTTTAAAAACAAGTTTATCAAAATATGGTTTATAGCTTGCTAAATATTCAAAATATGAACAATAACTAGCAATGCAATAGATGTATGTGCAGAAAATTAAAGAGAGAAAGGGTAAGAGACATTGCACAGATGATTTTTATACTGGTTCACCTCTCAACCTTGAGGCTACGTCTAGTCCCTACTCCTTGTAGGATTTTCCACTATATCAACCTTGATACAATGACTTCTTGGGTGCTCCTCACCACTAGTATTCTTGTGCAGCCTCTTCAGGCTCCTTACAAGTATTATTCTGCAGCCTCTTCAGGCTATAACACCAGTATTCTTTTCTCAGCCTCTGCAGGCTTTACACACTCTCAAACCAACACTAACTCTCTCTAGTTAGCTTGGGAGATTACAAACACTCTTCAACAAGAGATGGGTTTTTTACATATGGCTCACAAAACACTCATGGAGTGGATTAATCTTTACAAAACTGAACCTAAACACACTCTCTAAGAATTATGCGCAGCAGCTCTGCATATTGGAGTGGTTGAAGGAGAACCTCACTCTAGAAAGGGATTTCTATATTATGGCTCTTTGGATTTCTTCCCTTTGTTCTCCTTGATTTTGCCCAGCTGAATAAAGCTGTATTTATAGAGTTATGGTGGTCAAACCAGCTGTTGGAAATCTGTATAAGAGGCCAGTTGTGCTTTAGGACAAGTCATTTTCACTTTGCAGCAAGGTTACAGCTTGGTATAGCTATTAGGTTGACTGGTCTCATCTTCTGGACAGTATCTTCTGCAGAAATTCAACTTGGTTCTTTCTGCAGATTTTTCTTCTGTAATCAACCTGGGCTTATTCAAAAACTTGATATAGATTATTTTAACTATAATTAACTTAGCTGCAGCCTCAGAAATGAATTTAGCAAGTTATGATGGATTATGTATCTTCTGCAGAAAGTCTGTCATTAGGTTTCTTCTGCAGAATTGTTTTCTTCCTTCTGCAGAAAACTGCATCTTCTGGAAGTTTGCAGAAATTCTGTTTCTTCTGCAGAAATTTTGTTTCTTCTGCAGAAGCAAACTGCATCTTCTGGAAGTGTGCAGAAATTTTGTTTCTTCTGTAGAAGCAAACTTCATCTTCTGGAAGTGTGCAGAAATTCTGTTTCTTCTTCAAATATGCTTGTAAAGCTTCCAATCTTTTGTCCTTGCTTTATTTGCATTGTGAGAGAAGTAATTATGCTTATGAAGCTCCTTTTAGTGTTCTTCAACTTGAAATATTCAAGGATAATATCTTGAGGAGTGTGGGAACTTGTTCAATGCTTCTAGAGATACTTTGATCTTGTTTGCAACCTCAAATAAGTATTTGATGCTTCTGCAGAAACTGTAAGTTTTGCTTCTAAGGACAAAACTGTGTTTCTGGTGACATTGATCTTCTCCAATTGCTTTGTTTGCATCAACAACACTTGGAATGACTATGCTTGAATTGCTTAAGTGATCTTTCACATTCAGAAGGTGTCAGGTTTCATGAAAGGCTCCTCATGCTTCTAGTGGTCTTGAATGATCCTTCCAAAGCTTCAACTTTGCTTCTGAAGCTTGATATAACTTAGTCTAATATTCCTGGGATCTTAGATGAACTGTTTTGACCTTCTTGAAGGTAAGAAGCTATTTCTTGAACTTGTTTCATCACTTTTGACATGAAAGCTCTATGTAACATGCTTCTGGACACATGTTCTGATGTTAAATGATGTTTTTGATCTATACACCTTCCTTCTGTAACTTTTCCTGTATTCTTTCAAGCATTCTCAAGTAAAAGCATTAGTACCAAAGTATTCAGAACACTTATAATATTGTTGTGAAAGTTTGTTGTCATTAAAACTTTTGCTCAAAAGGTCTTGGACCTTACAATCTCCCCCGTTTTGATTGATGACAAACTTTCATGAACAAATTCTAAGTTTTCTGAATGAGGGAAATAATAATCAAATGATTTCACAATAAAGAATTAAATCTCCCCCTGAATTTATGTCATTTATAACATTCAAATAAGAAAAATGAGATATAACAATGAAGAATTATTTCTCCCCCTGAATTTGTGCCATTCAGATAGAAATTTGTTATGACTGAATCTTTATATTCTTCTCCCCCTTTTGTCATCCATCAAAATGGGCATGAAAATGATAGGAGGGAATGAGTTCTCATCATTGTCTATCCTAGGCTACTTAGAATGTGAGGGATGATCTAAATAAGATCAAATGGCAGCTATCTATATGTCTTAAGATGGTTGGAAGTAAGCTAAAGGCATTAGTAGAACATAAGAAGCACTTGCTAGTAACACAAATGTGTTAAACCAGAATTGATACTACACAATTCTTCCTTCTTTTGCATATTACACAATCTTAAGCTAAATTTTCTCATTAGTAAGATGTTGAGGATAAGATCCCTTTTATCCAAACTAAGTTAAATCATCAAGAATGGGGGCTTGGACCTTATCATAAGATAATGGGATATAAGAATATAAGAGGTATGGAATTGGTTTACCATATTAGTTCCAAAGTTTGCCTATGGAGGCTCTATCTTTTTCAATGTAACCTCTTTCTTTTTCTTCTTTCACTTTATCACCCCATGAGAAGCACTTGCTACAGATTCTTCCATGCAAAGAAGAAATGATCTTATTCCTTTTTCTCACACAGATTTCAAACTAGAAACTTACTGCAGAACCTTCTGCAGAAGATCTAGTGACCCAGAATACTGCAAGTACCTTCTGCAGATTCTGTTGAACCAAATCTCAGCAGATATTTTGTGAAACATGTCATATTGAAGACATGTGCATATTCATGAATGGCTTAAATATGTTTTCAGTCCCTATAAATATAGGTCATTTTGTTTTTAGTCCCTATAAAAGTTTTTTTTTTTGGTTTTTCATCCCTATAAAATTTTCCGTTTGCCATTTTGGTCCCTGTCGTTAACTTTAAGCTTATGTGGCTAACGGAGTGCCACGTCATCCTGCCACATGTGATTTTTCTTCCAACTTAATTTTGTTTTTAGTCCCTATAAATATGGTCTTTTTGTTTTTAGTCCCTATAATTTTTTTTTTTGGTTTTTCAACTCAATCTCATCCCCATCCAACATCACGATCTCCTTTTGCTTCTTCTACTGCATTGTTACACTTGAAATTCTTGAACTCCTCATGGTAGGTTTAAGGAAATAAATTCTATATATATTCAATTATTTGAAATCTACAATTTTAAATTTGTCCACAGTTTCATCACTGTTCACTAATGGCCAATTCATTTTTGTTCCCACGTATCAAACTTTTTATCTTAAGTTGATCCTCACCCTAATTAAATTCTTAATATGTATTAAAATTTTCATTTATACATTTTAATATATTTTCTTATTAACACAATACTCATTAAAATTTACACTAAATTTTTTCTTTTCAATATATAAATTGAATAATATTTTAACTACCTATATTATAGGTTAATTAATTTTCACATGATTTAATTAATTTGAATACCAAGTCCGTGCATCGCACGGGATCAATACTAGTTTCAATACACTTGAATTCACTGTATATAGTGGGAAAAACTTGTAATGACCTTTTTTCTCTACAATTCTTTTTTTATCGATTGACTGACAAAATTGTCACTTCATTTACAATTACAAGCCTTTTTTTGTTACTCAGGACAAATTACATCAAGTTATAGGTTATCAATAGACATAAATCAAATGATAATTTTATTAGTCAATAGACAGAAAAAAAAATCATTACAAGTTTTTCTCACTTTATACAGTGAATTCAAGTGTATTGAAATTTCAAATAATTGAATACGTAAAGAATTTATTTCCTTAAATCCACCATGAAGAGTTCAAGAATTTCAAGTGTAACAATGCAATACAAGAAGCAAAAGGACACTGTGATATTGGATGCGGATGAGATTTAGGTGAAAAACAAAAAAAAAGTTATAGGGACTAAAAACAAAAAGACCATATTTACAGGGACTAAAAACAAAATTAAGCTGGAAGAAAAATCCCATGTGGCAAGATGACGTGGCACTCTGTTAGCCACATAAGCTTAAAGTTAATGACAGGGACCAAAATGACAAACGGAAAATTTTATAGGGATAAAAAACCAAAAAAAAATTTTACAGGGACTAAAAACAAAATGACCTATATTTATAGGGACTGAAAACATATTTAAGCCAAATGAAAAAGATTCTGTATTTTTTCTATCATAGGTGACCATGGAGGAGAGTTTGAAAACACAAGCTTCAGACTGTTCAGTTAAGAAAATGAGATCTCTGACAATTTCTTTATGGCCAGAACTCCTCAGCAAAACAGGGTTGTTAAGAGAGAGAACAAAAGTCTGCAAAAGATGGGTAAAACCATGCTTATTTCAAGCTCTCTGTCCAAGGTATTTTGGGTTGAAGCTGTTAACACAACAAGTTACCTTCAAAATAGAATATTGATAAGACCTATTCTCAACACCAAGGATGACATTAGAAAGTTTGATGCTAAGTCTGGCTTAGGTCATTTCCTTGGATATTCTGAGAATTCTAAATCCTATAGGGTTTATAACTCTAGAACTTTAGCAATTGAAGAAACCATCCATGTAAGATTCAATAACAAGAAAAAGACTGATAGTGATCTATCAGATCTGGAAGATGACTTTGCAGGAATGGATCTGAACAAGCAATCTGAGGAGATTCAGAACAAGTCTAAAGGAGGTTCTGAAGCTCGACCATTTGAACCGAATGTCGAGTCTCAAACCAGAAATGTATCTTCTGTTCAGAAGGATTGGAGATATAAATCTGCTCATCCTAGAGAGCAAATCTTAGGTGATATCTCTAAAGGTGTAAGAACAAGATCAAGACTTGAACAAGTCAACAATCTTGCCTTACTATCCGAAATAGAGCCTAAGAACATTGATGAAGCTATGCGTGATAAAGGGTGGATCCTAGCCATGCGAGAAGAGATGAATCAATTTGATGTATGGAGCCTAGTTCCTAAACTCCATGGGAAAACTATCATATGAACCAAATGGGTGTTTAGAAACAAATTGGATGAAGATAGAAAGGTTGTTAGAAACAAGGCCAGACTTGTACCTCAAGGCTATAATCAACAAGAAGGTATTGATTTCACTAAAACCTTTGCACCTATAGCTAGGCTTGAATCCATTAGAATTTTACTCTCTTATCTAACAAGTAATGGCGTCAAACTATATCAAATGGATGTCAAAAGTGCATTCCTTAATGGAACCATTGAGGAAGAAGTATTTGTTAGACAACCCCCTAGTTTTGAAGACACCACCTTTCCTGATTATGTTTTCAAACTTAAAAGGCTCTTTATGGTCTGAAACAAACTCTTGCTCTAAGAGCTTGGTATGACTAAATGGGTAGTTTTCTCACTAAAAATGGTTTTGAAAAAGGAAAGGTTGATACAACCCTTTTTAGAAAAATGTCTAATAAAGACTTCATTCTAGTTGAAATATATGTTGATGACATTATTTTTGGTTCAACAAATTCTTCTTTATGCAAAGATTTTTATGAGCTAATGCAGTCAGAGTTTGAAATGTATATGATGGGAGAACTTAAGTTCTTTCTTGGACTCCAGATTAGGCAAGAATCTGATTGTATATAGATCCATCGGGAGAAATATATACAAGGAAGATGCTTAAGAAGTTTAAAATGAATGACTACAAGCCTATGTCAACTCCCATGCATCCTTCGATATCTTTGAATAAAGATGAAGGAGAAGAAGCTGTTAATCAAACTTTGTATATAGGGATGATTGGTTCATTACTGTATCTAACAGTAAGCAGACCCGATCATGTTCAGTGTCTGTTTGTGTGATAGATTTCAGTCAAACCCAAGGATTACTCATTATAAAGCTATAAAGAGAATCTTCAGATATTTAAATGGTACTACTAGTCTTGGTCTTTTCTATAAGAGTAAAGATTGCAGGTTAGTTGGATATTGTGATGCTGACTTTGCTGGAGATAGAGTTGAAAGAAAAAGCACCGGTGGTGGATATCACTTCATTGGAAGTAACATGATCAGTTGGTCAAGCAAAAGGCAAAGCACCACTACTCTTTCCACAGCTGAAGCTGAGTACATTGCTGCTTCAAGCTGTTGTTCACAACTGCTATGGGTAAAATATCAATTAGAAGATATCAATATCTTTGAACATGCAATACTTATGATGTGTAATGATACAAGTACTATAAATTTGTTTTAAGAATCCCATTAAGCATTCTAGGGCAAAGCATATAGAAATCAAACATCATTTTATTAGAGACTATGTTCAAAAAAGGATTTTTTTATATTAAGTTCATTGATACAGAACATCAATGGGATAATATTTTCACAAAGCCTTTAACTGAAGATAGATTTAAGTTCATTCGAGATCATTTGAACATTCATGCATTGTCTGAAAAGTAATTGTCTGAAATGCATCATTTGAAGTATTCTTGCATCATCTGAATGAATTATCTGAAAAACGTATGTGTTTGAGACAATGTAATGATCTAAACACGTGCTTAAATTTGAATATTAAATGACAATTTACAACTTCACTTGAAAGTGACGTGGTAACTGAGGCCGATTACATACACACTTTTCATAACGTAAAGCTTTAAACTTGACAGTTTCCAAGGTATGTTCAAACCCTAAGGGTGACCAATAAGTCTTCTAACATTTTTCATGGTCAGTACAATCTTCTCTAAACTCAACCAGTCCCTTCACCGCCTATATAACTAGTAGTATAGGCATTGAGTTACTCACTCATATCTTAATGAAAAACTTAATTCTTCTTCTACAAGTTATATATGTTGTTCTTTCTCTATATATGGCGATCAAGGAGAATGCTATGAGTAAAATACAAGTTGCTAGCTAGCTAGGATAACATCTTTTGGAAGGAGTTTAGAGTTTGCCTAAAAGCTAAAATTTTGACATTCCAGACTGACGCAAAATCAATCTTCAGCAAGGACAACTCAAAGTTGTACTCCTCCTTACGAAGGATATTGAGACTTTGTCTCAATATTGATGTTTCAATGATGATTGTGTATATACCAAGTTTTGGTAATGCTCCCATGAAACATCTCCTTGCGTATGTCTCAAAGTCCTGACTTTGAGAGGTACAAAAGAAGTTGTCTTTTCTAACCTTAATGGCAATATTTGTTGGAAAAGATGACATCTTTTGCCTTTAGAATAGAACTCAGGACTCTCTGAGGGAGGCATAAACGGTCTGGAGCTTTTAGAAGAAAGGTACAAGTCACCTAAAGGAAGCCTGTTGGACTATATATATGGATGGCTACAGAAGAAACCTTAAGGGGAGAGCTCAAATGCTCAGATCTAAACATTCCACGCAGCAAAGCAATTAGGAAACTGAGAAAAGTGAATGTATTCATGTCTATGATGTAAAAGTCATTTCAGTTTCAATAAAATAAGATGTTGTTCAAAGATTCATTATTGTCTATTATTCTTGATATTGCTATGATATTTTGATTTGTGTATTCTGATTTGAAAAACATATAAATAAATGTTTCAATCTAAAATACATATGCTCTGAAGTGCTCAATCTGTTGCATATGATCTAAAGTGCTCTAATAAATACTTGGCTGGAATGTTTCTTAATGTTTTGTTAAAACTTGCATTTTTGTAATAATGCTCTGGTACCCTTTTGATGGATAACAAATGAGGGAGTAAAACTAACATTTGTGATAAGTTTTGAGAAACAAAACATATCAATGAACTTAACACATATCAATGAAAGCAAAATGTGTACAATACCTGCAAAAAGGAGAAATATATTTGAGGGGGAGCTAATCTTCAAACCTATAACTCTGATTCTGATATTTGCTCTTATTTCTCAAACTTTATCCCTTTTAGTTTATTTAAGTTTGTCATCATCAAAAAGGGGAAGAATGTTGATTATCAAGACCTAATAGTATAAAAACACCCCAAAACTTAGTTTTGATGATTACAAACTTAATTAAACTCAGAACTTTATGGTTAATCAAAATTTTCAAAGTTCTATTATTTCAGAGACCTTCTAAAGAAAGTCTATCTGAAGTCATGCTAAGATCTGAAGTTGGTCAAAGTTCTGAAGACTCATGTTTTGAAGATCAAGGATCTGTCTAAAATGAGAATGGTTCAGACGATGGTCCCCATCTGAAGATGAAGCCTGTCTGAAGTACAAGGGCATTTGACGTGGAAAGTCAAAGCCAGTACCACACTCAGCCTCAATACTGTTAGGACCACAAGAAACACTAGAAGGTGGGTTGAATAGTGTTTCAAAAACCTTTACAGATTTTCGTGAAAACCTTTTAACAAGCAAAACTGACTTGAAAATATTTGATCAACCTTCCGAAACTGGGAAGTTTAGCAACTTGCTGTTGCAGCTTAGAAGGTTGAATAAAAACTTTTGAAACATTCATTTTTCTTATAAAGAAAATATTATTTTCTGCTCGGATTAATAAAACAACTTTTCTAAAACCCTCCTTGGTTAGTTTAAACAGTATATAAAGAGTTAAGGGTAGAGAGAACTTGACCACAGAAATTTATCCTGGTTCACCCACTAACACAGTGAGCTACGTCCAGTCCCAAGGCAAACACACCACTGGATTTTCCATTAATCCAGCAAGATTACAACGAGTATTGTTTGCACACCTGGCCTCTCCAAGCCCAAACGAGTATTGTTTGCACACCTAGCCTCTCCAGGCTCAAACGAGTATTCTTTTACAGACAAGCCTCTCCAGGCTCAAACGAGTATTCTTTCTTCCTCCAAGCCTCTCCAGGCTCTCAGACACTTAATAGTGTTTACAATAAAGTATAAGTTTAAGTTTTTGAGAAACTTAAACTCAGGTTCTCTTGTACAAAGGGATAACTGGGTATAACTCAGGATACAAAGAATAAATCTAAGTACAAGGAAATAGGCTATAACAGAGTGTTTTGGCTTGTAAGGATTTTCTCTTTAATGTGGCCGATTCACTCTTTTTGCTAGGACTTTTCTTCTCTTCTTTTCTGGAGAGCTTCTCTATCTTTTCATGCTTTCTTAGTCCTCTTTTCTTGAGCGGTTCACCTTTCTGTGAGATTTTTCTGTATTGCTCGCTCTCTCTCCTCTTCAAGGCCTTTCATTGAACTATATATAGCATCGGAAAAATAGTCGTTGAGAAAATAGATGTTGAGAGATAAACTTGTGAAAGTCTTTGTCTTGAGTAGAGTAGGTGTGCAGAGATAGCACTGCTCTGACACACAACAGGTTCAGAGGATCCTTTTACGTGTACGATGTTCCATAAGATGCGGAAAGAACTCTGAACAAGACTTTCTTTTGTAGATGATGACAAAAGACATTTAGAGACCTTTAAGTCTTTGCGCAGAAAGCCTTCTAACTTTGACAGATATTGAGTTGCACGAACTCAGTAAGACTTCTCAGCTTAAGGAATGGTACACGTCATCAGAGGATTGAGAGAGTCTTTGATAAGTGAAAATTAGTTGATAAGTTAGAGTGCTTTTTAGTTCACTTATCAAGGATAAAATGGTAATTTTGCCCAAGTTTAATCCATTTTTATTAAATATTAGAGAAATTGTATTTATTAATCTGAGATTTGAATTTGATGCTATTTTGATAGAAATATTGCTGATTCTTGCAGGATATTGCAAAGATTTGATTTGGAAGAAAGATAACATTAAATGAGGGAGATATCTGCAAGATTTGAGATTGATTGAAGACATTTAATAAAGACTTGAAGAAGATTTGAAGCCATTAATGAGGAGATCACTGCCAATCAATCAAGGATTATGCAGACAAGCTTCCCAAATAAATCAAAGATGCTCAATAAATGCAAGGATTTTATCAAGAAAAGGGAAACAAGGAAAGACAAATCTGCCAAAACTAGTCTCGGGGAGAGATCAAGATTAAAAAGAGAAAGTTGGAGCTGCAGGACGCTACCTGCGCTACGGCGCAGGGTAAAGCGCAGACTCTCTGGATCTTGCGCTCCATCCTGCGCTGTAGCGCAGCCTGGAGCGCAGGTCACGCTGATTTGCTCTCTGTTGCCGTTTTTAGATAGATTTCTCCCCAAATTGCTTTGTCTTTCCTTAGTCTATAAATAGGAACCTCTTGTGCCAAATCCGGTGTGCACGATTACTGTAATTCAGTCATATTTCAATGATAATGCACCAGAGCTAATTTTAGAGTAGGAGAGGAGGAGCGCTTCACAAGGATTGAAGATGGTGACAGCATCTTCGGTGGTTTGTATGGCTACCTTGTGTAGTTAACTCTCCATTAGGATTGGATGTAATTGATTTTATCCCCAAGTGTATGTAAACTCTATATTATTATTTCCTGAGCTCTCTGTCTATAATATTGGTAATCTTATTCTGTACTTAATTCCTAACTTCCGCGCTTGCGCCGGAGTTATAGGCTAGTTTCATCTAGGATTGAGGATGGGGGAGCGGATTCTGAAGAAACTCATTCTCTGAGTGAGTAAGAGGACTCGATAGCCAGTGAACCGACACATGGGCGTTGCTAGTGATTGATGGGTAGTGTGAGTACTCTAATGAAGGGCGTCTACATGATAGGCATGGTTATTAAATTACCGATAGCAAAGAATTAGTTGATTGTCAATCCAGGAAGCGAGACGTGGATGCATTCTAATGAGTGATGGGTAGTGACAGTACTCTAGCGAAGTTGTGTCTAATGTGGTAGGCCTCATTTATCAATTAGTTCTTTTACAAACGGAATAAAAGAGAGCAAAATAAGCCGAGGGTAAGTCTGTCGCCTGGGAGAGCCCGCATAGATTACCTTTGAGTGTGTGAGGCCGCTGGTACCCGAGGTCTTAGCATTATAGTTTGTCTACAGTATTATAGAGTAAATCTAAAATAATAGATAGTTTTTACATGCACAAAGGGTGTGATGATATGAAGTCCAATCCTAATCCAAGTAAAGTGTCTCTAACTCTTCCTTTCTAATTCCATTAATTATTAATTTGCTATTTACAATTTCCGCAACAATACTCTCTAAATCGTTGTTCTCCTTGATAATTAGATCACAAGTTTACGTGAATTGACCGTTCCCTGTGGATACGATACTCTTCTTACTATTATACTACTGGATTTGTGGTTCGCTTGCCAGAAACCCATCAGTCTTCAGCAGATTCAAGTACTTCAGAGAGATTTTCATTTCAGTGAGATTGAATTGCCACGTCATCAGGTGATAGTTTGTAGAGTATGTGTTCAACAAGCATAATTTCAGTATGCACATACTTTCAGCAGGTTGATCAATCTTTCAAATAGTTCTTCTTTCAGAAGGTTGCATAGCTTCAGCATGTTGCTCTAGATCAGCAGGTTTAAAGTAAGCTTTCTTCAGAAGGCTGTTTCATGCTTGTTTCAGCCGGTTTAGTGTAAGCTATCTTCAGATCGTTTGGCACAAGCATTATCTGTTTCTCATTCAGATAATGTGATCAACAAATTTGATAATAATTAAAACCAATGGTAAAGAGTCTTGAATTTAATTTGAATACTTAGATTATTCTGAGACTCAACAAATACATCAAAAAATCAAGACAAAAGGAAACTTTTTGGTTGCGATTCAAAATGGAAGCACAAAAGGAGAAATGTAACATCCCAAAAATTTAGAAATCTAGAATTATAATAAAATAATAATGATAATAAAATAAAAATACTTATAGCGGTATTTCGATAATATTGGTTATAAAAAGAGAGTTTTTATAATAATAACAACAATTATTAATAAAATAATATTATAATATTAATGATATAATAATACCACGATAATATGAATACTAAAAGAGAGGTATAGAATTTGATATTAGAAGATATAATAATTGTTATTAATATAACAAGATAATAATAAAATTTTTAAAAGATAAATTATATTATTAATGTCTCAATTGACCTTAATTGTTATAAATATAGTAGTTATTATTATTAATATTAATATAATAATATCAGAACCGATTGAGATATCCTCAGGAAAGAGTTATGCTTTAGCGTTTTAATTTAAAGATCATATTTCAAAATAGGAATGATGACATCACAAGAAGTAGAGATAAAGAAGTAAAATCAGTTAGGATAAGGATTAACGATAAGATTTGGATTTAAATTTGAATGTAGATGGATAGGAAAAGCTTAAGAGGCAAAAATAAGATTTCAGCTATTAGGAAATTCGCTCAAGTGAATTTCATTCGCTTGAGCGAAAAAAAGGGGAAATTAGAGTGCTCTCTGGACGAAATTCGCTCAAGCGAATTTCAAGGGGAAACGTGAATTCATCAAATTCGCTCATGCGAATTAAATTCGCTCAAGCGAATTAGTCAGTTACTGCACTTTTAAAATACCAGTCCAGTCAGTTTCGCTCAGTTTCTATTCCATTCCTTCGCATTTTTAGAGAGAGAAAGAGAGATTCTAGTGAGAGAACATCCCAGCAAGGATCAAGAACGACTCCTACGCCCCAAGAACGAATCTTTCATCAATCTTTCCTCCTTCAACGCTATCTACTCTCCGTTCTTTCTCCGTTTTCTCGACTCTCAGGTGGGTGTGACTCTCACTTGTTTGTCTTGATTGTTCTCACAACATGTTCCCCATTCTTTTTCCCCTTTTCTTTCATGGAATGATGATATATGTATGGTATGAGTATAGGAATTATGAATGCAGTGATAGTTGTTTGTATTGAATTGCCTAAAACCATAGGATAGATGACTTGGATGATTATGTATGATGAACTTTGATTATGCTATTCTGAAATCATGGGCCTTTGGCCATCACAGTCATGGAATTATGAATTTAAGAAGTCACAGGGCTTATAGCCATCACAGAGCCTCCGGGCTATCACAGGGTCATTGACCGTCACAGGCCTTCGGGCAATTTAATTAAGAAAGACGGGGTAACCACATCGAACTCATGGCCAAGAGGGAGATGGGGTCCCCAATCACAGAATGAATTTTAAACATTATTTAAGACTTAATCATAGGTAGCCCTGGACGACGGTCCTTGGTTACATGGCCGAGCGCTCATCACAGTCATGTTATAGAGAAAAGACCCCGGGTGTCGGATAACAACACCTCATAGTCATGCATTGCATCATAATCATTGATTTCCAACATGTTCAATTACGTTTAATTGTCTCCATTATGTTTCTTGAATTACTATGTATGCTATGGTGGTTCTTGGTTGTTTTCCCCCACACTGCACACACTTGTTACGCTCACTGGGACGTTGGTCTCACCCCATTCCATGGGAACCATATTTCAGTGGTGCAGGATACTGATCAGGATTATGACGAGCAGTAGATGGCATGTGGAGGATAGTAGTTTAGTGTTTACTTACCTTAATGTATTTCATGTTGCTTAGGACCATTAGTGTTATTTGCTAGGACGACTTTAGGAATTTATTATGTTAGTTTAATACTCTGTATTGGAGCTCTAATGGCGACCTTATATTGGTATTTCCTTTGAGTTATGTATGTATTGGTTGGAGCTTTAGTAATTGTTGGGTTACTCAAGCGAATGTGTTATATGCCGATACGCAAAATTAACGAATGAATTTCACGAGTTTGGAAATAGTGCCTCCAACAAGCATTATTTCTGAATTTAGAAATTAGGACGTTACATTTTGGTATCAGAGCAGTTCAATCCAATTGGACTGTGGATAAGTTAGTTGCCCGTGACTCGCTATGATCCCATTGTACCCCGTAACCAGTATAGGGACTGATCACCCCTCTATTGGATGCGTTGTACACGGGATTATGGTTAGTGATATAGACATGATACCTTGTTAAAGGAGTTGGGACACTCTCTAACAGGGTTAGAGACACCTACATTATAGGTAGAGGGAGAGGGACAGGGTCTATTTTCCAAGAGTAGGATCTCCACCTCAAGAGCTTTATGAGATGTCTTTTTAGTTTCCGGAGAAATTAAGGTACCCTTAGGAGGAAAGGTAAAGTAGAAGTTTTTGAGAGAGGTTTAGAGGGAACATGAGGAGTAGACTCCCTAGTAAGGGAGGATAGTGCTGGTTGCTTGTGGTTACACCTTGAGTGTGTAACTTGTTTGATTAATCATGATGCTTGTTTTGCTTGAATAATCATGATGCTTGTTTTGCTTGAATAATTGACTGATATGTCTGTTTGTTTGTGTTGTTGGAATGTCTTGCATGTGGAGGTGATGGTAAGTTTCCAGGATAGGAGTTTTTCCATGACAGGTAGAGGTTAGAAGAGAAGTGTGGGACTCATGGGAGGTTAGAGGAACCTAACACCATTAGTGAAGGGGGAGTAACACTAGCTCTTGGTTAAGTGTTTACCATCGGGTAGGTGTAATCTTAAAGATAATTCGAGGAAATAAATTAGAGCCTCTAATCTCATATTCTTGCCTTCTTTTCTTTTTCCCTACTGGTGTATGTTGGTATTGAGATTGCTATTTCATTTCCAATCTCATTATTAGTTACCTAGTCATTCTGTTGATCCAACTAGATATCTAATTAGGTGTTCAGTCATTTTTAATTTGATGGTGATTAGATTATTTAAGCCTTAGGATCAGTAATTTGGTTTTTATTATGCAAGAAGCAAGTGTAATCCTTTGTCCCCTAAAATATTAGACTAGTACTCCTAGAATCCCTAATGGGTCATTAGACGCAATTACAGTACATTTTATCACATTCTTGTTCCCTTTCTTTAAATCCCTGATAGTGTATGTTGATGTTGATGTTGATGGTTGTTGGTAGTTGCATCTTGGTGACGTAATTTACTTGCGTATGATGGAGTGTTTGATTTACCTGACTGAATTTAAATTTATTGGATTAAGATTTATCTAAATTAGGATTGACTAATTTGCATAATTTGAATTTGAAACCGAGGATTAGAATTTCATTAGGTTATATGATATGGAAAAATATTTATCTTCTTGATGTTGAAGTTTTAAGATTAGGATTTGATTTTTGAAACTTTGTTAGGATTTAGTTAGATTTGGATTAAATGATCAACTTAATTCGGAACTAGATCAGTTTAGATTCTACTTGTAGTTACAGGATGAATTGAAAGAATGAGGAGGTTTCGGTTGATGATGGATTTATATTTTTGAAAATTGGGACTAGTCTTTGATGGAATCAAATTAGGATAATTTAGATTCCCAGATAAGTTCTTACTTCGATTTGAAATAAAATGTTTTCAACGATATGATTTGTTATATATATATATATATAGATAAAAAAAATTGTTAGGATCTAATTAGAGTTAAATTGGAGGATTTTGAGAGTAGATTATCTTATGAGTTTAATTTTTAGAGGTAGCTAGAAATTTATGAAGTATAACTAAGATTTCAATAAAGGTAGTGATAATAGCAACTGATAAACTACTTTATAGCACTAGAGGACTCGGATGAAATAGATGTTGTAAGATAAATAAAAATGTTTAAAAAAAATACGATAAGTTCTGTTGGAAGTAGATAAAGTTGGGAAGAAAATAGTATCTATTATTCCCTATATTTTAGGAATTGTTAGCAGAAAATAGGAATTTCAGAATAACACAGGGTAGATAATTATCAGAGAGATATCATAGTATTTTAAAATATATCTTACCCCATCAAATATTGTGAAGATAAATAAAGATTGTTAAAAAGTAAAAATAATGACGACATGAAACTAGAAAATTAAGGATAAATGTAATAAAGTTATATAATTAAATAATAGGAATTTACTATCATAATCCCTTTATTATTTAAACTTATTTGAATTATAACATTGTCTAAAAATTTAGAATATATATATATATATATATATTTATTAGATAATAAGCATAGTATAAGTACTATCATAAAACATAGAATTTTGAATAAAAATTTTGTTAGTTAACAAGAAAAATAAAAGAAAGAAAACCCTTAGAAATAAAAACGGTTTAAGTGTACGAATCTTTACAGTTAATTAAAAACTGAGGAATAGATGAGAGGAGAACTGTAAATGGATCTTTAGATCTTAGGATATGATTATATTGGTTTGGAGTTGTATTCAATTGATGAAGGATATGAGGAAAATAGTATATAAGAGATAAAATTACTTTCGAATATAAAAGTCTTTCTAGGGTGATGATAAATTATTAGAACCTAGGAAGATGGATAATGTTTTGCACAAAGTTTAAGTGATCTTTTATTTGAGGAAAATTGTTAAGCTTGTTTTTGTGGGTTAGACATGGGGATTTGATTAATAACTGATAGTTTTTAAGGATAAAGATTTGGCATTGTATGGTTTAAGAGGTAGAAATTTAATCTTTTAGAGATAGAGGTTTCTTTATTTTGATGGTTTTGGTAATAGGGATATGATTATTTTATGTTTATAGTTAAAAGGTTTAGAGATAAAGATCTAATCTTGAACTTGTTTGAAATTGAGTAATTATGTATATATGGTTAAGAGTTATTGATTTCATCATTGGATCTAGGAGGATCTCGATAAGAACATTTTACAGTTTAGATAGTTTTATAATTAAGATATGATCATGAGTCAATGGCTCACACATTTATCGTTATTTAGGCTATGATCTTTGAAAGTGTCGAAATTAATTATTTAATAGTTACATAGGTTTTTGATCATAAGAAAAATATTCATAAATTTCAGTTAAAGACATATAGCTTAAGTTTAGGAAGGAAACTTGAAGTTTTAGGTTATGATAAATGTGGTGAATGATTAAGTGGATTTAGTTTAGGAATATAATTTATTCTGGATTTCGAATAGTTAGTCACCATTATTATTAATGGGAACATGATATCCAACCCGAAGCTATAGGTTACCAATATATAGAGTCATAGACTTAAGTTTAAGAGAATAGTAAGACAAATTTTGAGGACAAAATTTATTTAAGGGGGTAGAATTGTAACATCCCAAAAATTTAGAAATCTAGAATTATAATAAAAATAATAATGATAATAAAATAAAAATACTTATAGCGGTACTTCGATAATATTGGTTATAAAAAGAGAATTTTTATAATAATAACAGCAATTATTAATAAAATAATATTATAATATTAATGATATAATAATAGCACGATAATATGAATACTAAAAGAGAGATATAGAATTTGATATTAGAAGATATAATAAAATTTTTAGAAGATAAATTATATTATTAATGTCTCAATTGACCTTAATTGTTATAAATATAGTAGTTATTATTATTAATATTAATATAATAATATTAGAACCGATTGGGATATCCTCAGGAAAGAGTTATGCTTTAGCGTTTTAATTTAAAGATCATATTTCAAAATAGGAATGGTGACATCACAAGAAGTAGAGATAAGGAAGTAAAATCAGTTAGGATAAGGATTAACGATAAGATTTGGATTTAAATTTGAATGTAGATGGATAAGGAAAAGCTTAAGAGGCAAAAATAAGGTTTCAGCTATCAGGAAACTAGAGTGCTCTCTGGACGAAATTCACTCAAGCGAATTTCAAGGGGAAACGTGAATTCATCAAATTCGCTCAAGCAAATTAAATTCGCTCAAGCAAATTAGTCAGTTACTGCACTTTTAAAATACCAGTCCAGTCAGTTTCGCTCAGTTTCTATTCCATTCCTTCGCATTTTTAGAGAGAGAAAGAGAGATTCTAGTGAGAGAACATCCCAGCAAGGATCAAGAACGACTCCTACGCCCCAAGAACGAATCTTTCATCAATCTTTCCTCCTTCAACGCTATCTACTCTCCGTTCTTTCTCTGTTTTCTCGACTCTCAGGTGGGTGTGACTCTAACTTGTTTGTCTTGATTGTTCTCACAACATGTTCCCCATTCTTTTCCCCCTTTTCTTTCATGGAATGATGATATATGTATGGTATGAGTATAGGAATTATGAATGCAGTGATAATTGTTTGTATTGAATTGCTTAAAACCATAGGATAGATGACTTGGACGATTATGTATGATGAACTTTGATTATGCTATTCTGAAATCATGGGCCTTTGGCCATCACAGCCATGGAATTATGAATTTAAGATGTCACAGGGCTTATAGCCATCAGAGAGCCTCCGGGCTATCACAGGGTCATTGACCGTCACAGGCCTTCGGGCAATTTAATTAAGAAAGACGGGGTAACCACATCGAACTTATAGCCAAGAGGGAGATGGGGTCCCCAATCACAGAATGAAGTTTGAACATTATTTAAGACTTAATCATAGGTAGCCCTGGACGACGGTCCTTAGTTACATGGCCGAGCGCTCATCACAGTCACGTTACAGAGAAAAGACCCCGGGTGTCGGATAACAATACCTCATAGTCATGCATTGCATCATAATCATTGATTTCCAACATGTTCAATTACGTTTAATTGTCTCCATTATGTTTCTTGAATTACTATGTATGCTATGGTGGTTCTTGGTTGTTTTCCCCCACACTGCACACACTTGTTACGCTCACTGGGACGTTGGTCTCACCCCATTCCATGGGAACCATATTTCAGTGGTGCAAGATACTGATCAGGATTATGACGGGCAGTAGATGGCATGTGGAGGATAGTAGTTTAGTGTTTACTTACCTTAATGTATTTCATGTTGCTTAGGACCACTAGTGTTATTTGCTAGGATGACTTTAGGAATTTATTATGTTAGTTTAATACTCTATATTGGAGCCCTAATGGCGACCTTATATTGGTATTTCCTTTGAGTTATGTATGTATTGGTTGGAGCTTTAGTAATTGTTGGGTTACTCAAGCGAATGTGTTATATGCCGATACGCAAAATTAACGAATGAATTTCACGAGTTTGGAAATAGTGCCTCCAACAGGAATTATTTCTGAATTTAGAAATTAGGACGTTATAAGAAAAGCTGCTTTGCAGCAGTTGCAATAGTCAGAACTGTGCCGCAACCTAGTACGGTGGTAGTGGTTGTGTCTCAACGGGATAAAAAGCATTTAATGATATCTCATAACAGACTTGTCAATGACGTTCTTCAAGCTAAATGAAGCCTTTAAATACCATAAGTCTGTTGAAGCTGTGGGACGAACAAGCAAAATATTTTTACAAGCTTGATAAGTGTTAGAATTAAGTAAATTTTCAGGTCAATACAACACTTATCGATGATGAATTGTTGAATTTATAACCCAATTTCACCCTTCTTAGCTTAATTTGTGGCTCTTGTATTTATTGAAATTAAATCTGAACTTGATGATATTTTGATGAGGAATCTGTTGATTTTTACAGATGAAAAGCTAAGGTACAAGTGAAGCATCAAGAGAACAGTGAGCAAGGACAGGAATAGTGTAGAACAAGCTTCAAAGGATGACAATTTAGAGGAACCATTTGCTGTTTCCTGTGCTTCACCTGCGCTGAGCGCAGGCAAAGTGTGGGAAACGTAACCTAGTTCTTAATGGGCCCTAAACAGAGTTTAAACGGGCCGTCAGAAAGTTTTTAAAGGGACTTTTGGTTGAGGAAAAGACATTAGGAAATTCAGAGTTTTGGGCAGAGACGAAATAGGAGAGAAAAGTTTGAAAATCTTTAGAGACCATTCTGGAGCAAGAGGGAGACTACAACAGAGCTGGAAGGCTTCATTGTTAATCTTCTTCTTAATCCTTTTTGGTTGTAATGGCTACCATGAGTAGCTAAATCTCTCTTTAGGGTTGAACGTAGTCGATTCAATCCCCAACTGTATTTTGGATCTTTTTTATTTAGGAATCCCTATTTTTATAATATTGGTGTTTTATTTCTGTTCTTAATGCTTAACTTCCTTCTTGCAACAGAGTTATGATGTCATTTATTGAATTAGCTGAGAAGCAGTTTTCTAAGTCTGATTTGAGTAAAAACACTCAATAGGTTGAATACCTAGGGATAGGGTGCAATTTATTGATAGCTTTTAACAATTGATCTTAAAGCTAGGAAATTTGTTAAATATTCGAGGGATCGGTGTTTAGGGAATTGTTCTAAGAATTTCATACTTGAGGGATCAATGTGAATGAAATTTATTTGTGCTTCGATATTTATAATTATAAATTCCCAGATATCATTGATTTCCAAAATACAAGAGGGGTGAGATAGACGAAATTCAATCCTAGTTTCTTTTATTGCTCAATTTCATCCATGTTTCTCTTTGTCTCCGTTCTTTTTAATTGCATTTTTAAATTTATTTGTTACCCAACAATCTCAACCAATTGCAAGTTTTCTTACTCAATAAGTGTGAGTTCTAAGAATTTTTTTTGTATCGTTCCTCGTGGGTACGACAACCCCTATTCTTACTATTATACTGCTGCGATATTGGTATGCTTTCCAAGATCTCAACAAAGCCTAAGATTCGCAAAATGCTGTGAAAATCCTTCTAGGATTTACTTGTTGTAAAAACTCTTGTACAGTCAACTTTCATATCCATAGTTAAATTTTGTTATTTCTTGTACACCCAGAACGAAAAACTTGTGTTCTAAGTTCAAAATATCTCTGTACATACTTGTTGTTAGAGCCAGGAGTGGCTTGGTAGGATAAAGAATACTTATTGTGTAGAGCCTGAAAAGGCTTGGTGAACAAAAGAATACTTGTAATTTGTTCAGATTAAGAGAAAATCCAGTAGCTTGTTGGCACTGAGACTGAAGATAGCTCACGGGTGGTGTGAGTGAAACAAGATAATTGGTCGAGTGCTCTTCCATCCCTTATCTTTGTATATTCAATTTATTCTAACAAGAAGAGGGAATCCGAACTAAGGTTTTATAAACAGTTTTTTGAAAATATCTTAACGAAAAAGCTTGTTGCAAAACTCTGTCTGAAATCTTCAGATGCAGAACAACGCTTTTGACAACGTCTAAGTCACAGTCTGAAACCCCTTTTAAACTTAGTTTTACGAAAGATTTCCATAAAAACGCTAAGTATATAAAAACACTATTCAACCCCCCTTCTAATGTTTTTTTGTGTGTTTTTACAATTTTGGCTTAATTAAACTAATTTAATTGAGGTTTCATGAATTCAATCTTATTTGGGCTTATTTATTTATTTTGATTAAAATTGGATTTAATTTGCCTAATGACCTTTGCTTGCTTTTTAGGACATATCATGAGCTATAGGTAAAATTTTTAAGCTCTTCTAGTTGTATTACAAAGCTTACAACCAGGGCTTTAATGTGATATATAATTCACACCATTTGGATATCAGGCTTGGGAGATAAGTAAGTCATAAGTAAGGCCCTGATTTCTACCAACGATGAACTATTTTTATTTTCTCGTTTTAGTTGTTTTGGGCCCGAGTTGGATGTATTAGGCCCATTTTTAAATATTTCTTATTAGGGATTGACTAGTTACTTGTTTTATCTATATAGGTGTTAAATATCAATTAGGAAAAAGTTGAGTGTTCTATGCACTCAAGTGTTATGAGTTAATTTTTTTTCCGATAAAATGATTGACAAAATTATAGGTGTTGATTAATATGAAGTTGCGTATAGAAAGACTATTGTAATCATGTTCTCAATGTAAATGTTTATCTCGTACATCCTTTGGAATTATTTTCCCATAAGTGAAATTACTAACACTTGAGTATGAAATATGCATTATATTTATGGGTCTTAATTAATGTGTGGATTTTAAATATCAATTGGAAGTACGTTTGCCATAAGGGATCACACAGTAAGATTTGGAGAGATATTGAAAAAGTTATTACAGTTGTCTAAACAATGAACTGTTTGTATAATAGAGATTTATGTAAGTTTGGTATATTTCTGGTTTGACAGATATGGAAGGTAATGAGGAATGAGGACTAGGGAGGAGGTGGAGGATGAAACATTACAGGTACATGAACTCGTGTTAACATTTGTTTATATAATATTGAGTGTTATATTTCATAGTGATGTAAATATGATATAATATGATTGAAGTCATTATTTACGATAATTTTGAATTTATAATAAAAAATGAATATAAGACAATAATGTAATGTTGTTTCTAAAAAAAATAAATTTCATGTTCAGATTATCTTTACACAAATATGATTATCATACTCTGAGAATAAGAGGAAGTCAAAACATGACCACATGTAACCGTACAATCCTTGGATATTATATATACCTCTAGACTGGGTTTTCTCAATTCTAAAGTTACTACCATTGCCCATGATAATGATATTCTTTCCACTCAAAGGATAGATAACCTTTGATCATAGGAATCTCCAGTTTTTCTTCCTCCTTCAGACCTAAGCCTTCAATTAACTTTTCCTTCTCAGCGAAGTAGGATCTCCACCATCAATCAATATCCATCTCTCCAAGCTTCTTTCTTTTCAACGTAATTGATGAATAATTTTTTTACACACTTTGGAACCTTAATAATGGCACAATAGTATAATACTTTGGCTTAATTACACTAATTTAATTGAGGCTTCATGAATTAGATCTTATTTGGACTTATTTATTTATTTTGATTAAAATTGGATTTAATTGGCCTAATGACCTTTGCTTGCTTTTTACGACATATCTCGAGCTATAGATAAAATTTTGAAGCTCCTATAGTTGCATTACAAAGCTTACACTCAGGGCTTTAATGTGATATTTAATTTGCACCATTTGGATATCAGGCTTGGGAGATAAGTAAGTCATAAGTAAGCCCCTAATTTCTACTAGCGATGAACTATTTTTTATTTTTCCATTTTAGTTGTTTTGGGTCCGAGTTGGCTGTATTAGGCCCATTTTTTAACATTTCATATTAGGAATTGACTAGTTATTTATTTTATCTATATAGGTGTTAAGTATCAATTAGGAAAAACTTTTGACTGTTGAATTTTTGGAATAAAATTTGAGAGAATTCAGTCCTCTTTTAGTTTTCTTGTTTTAGGATTTTCTTCTCTGCATTGAAATTTTCTTATGCTTAAATTTGAGGATTAATTCTCTGGTGCAATCCATAATATGAGTTTTGAGGTTTTGATTATTGTTTTGATTCTTCTCCCATTCTCTTATTTTGCTTTAAAATTCGAATTGCTTAGTGTGTGTTTGTATTATCGTTACCACCAACTTGAATCCATGTTTACCTCAATATAATAGTGTTCCTTTTAAAAAAAAGTGCCGAAGCCACAAAATTACGTTTCTAATGATAGTACGTGCAAACACACATTTAATCAATTTGATTTTATTTACTTAATTACAACTCTCTTAGTTCTTTATTTTAATGATTAGGATTGCATGTAAGTTGCTTAATTGTGGATGAATTTGATTGGATTTTGGTTCTTATAATGAGATTAGAATTTAGGGGCGCTTGATCACTAACCTAATTTAATGAATATTTGTATGGTTAATGTAATAGGTAAATTCATGAAGTAATTAATGTTTACCGGTTGATTCAAAATCGAATTTGGATCAATACGATAATTAAGATTTTCGTTAGATGGAAATGGTAAATTCGGTTATATATGGATAAGCCAAAGGATTAACTTATTTTTTTGAATTGTTTTCCTCTCAATTTTGATTTTTTTTAATTTCAATTCTAGTTTTCAACAAAACCCCTCGTGTTTGTTTGACGAGTGTATTAGTACCTAGTTGTGTGATTGAGTTCCTTGAGAGACGACCTAGGTTGACCCTAAGCTACTATATTCAATTTTGAATATGTTCATTTGACCAATTACAAAATCGATCAAAGACCATTGCAACTGATTCATAGGCTTCAGAGGGCATTTGATTGAACGATCTATGGATATTCTTTTCCTTTGATGGATCTTCATTAGAGAATTTGAAAGGGGAAGGGGTACTTGCCTATCTAGCTTGATTAGAGCCTCGACTTCATCACTGTAGAAGGGTCAAGCAAAATAATTTTGTAATCAGTTGTTTCATCTACTTCCAATCTTAATTTTTTATCAGCTCCATTTTGATCAGAAGGAATAAAGAAATCTCTTCGGATTCTAGGTAGGTTGCACCAAGTCATGGGTATGTTTAGGAGTTATGGCTCCTCCTATTTTAGTTTTTGTTTCCTCTCAGCACTACTTTATTTTTCTCTTCTTTATAAAAAATACATTTAACCTTGGACTTCAAGCTTAGTCATTCTTTAAAAAATCTATGGAATGTATCCCGTCTGAAGTACTTGAGCTCTAGTTAGGGATTTTTAACTTTGGGACCCTTAGCCTTTCCTTCACTGGTACTGGGTAAGCTTTATGGGAAACTTCAACAACAAATGTGCTTTCTAGCCTTGCATTTATCAGTAGTCTAGTAGGTTTAGGTGATGCTTCTATATTATTGAAATCTTCAAGCTCTTCAGCAACATCAGGAATTCTATTCACCCACCATCCTCCTTTTATTATGGATTCCTCTCTAATTTCCTCATTTAAAAAATTCAATACATGCCTTAAATTCATTAACTAAATCTTCATCAGCAGGTTGTTCATCAACATGAGGATATTCGCGGTCTAGCTAGTGTAGGTTGTTGTTGAAATGTAAAATGCGCGCATGTGTGTGTCAATTGTTTGATAGGTCCAACACTTCTTGGTTATTTCTTTTACTCATAACGTGTGTCCGTACGATGCAAGATAAATTATTTATTCTAGTAAAACATAATATATATATATATATATATATAAATTATGTATATAAACATATGAAAATTCAATAAGTGATAAAATACATTTTCATTAGCATGCCAATAAAATGATATTATGAAACAATTTAAAATTATGTTAATATTAAGTATTAGTCAGTATTATAAATTTTTATTGTATTTCAAAATTTTAAATACAATTACATCTCAAAAAATTATACAAAAGTTATCAAATGTGATGTGCAATATGAGCTAATGCGTAGACCTGCATAAAAAAAAGATAAAAGAATCCAAATTACTTATAATAATCGAATATTAAAATGATACAAAGATGAACATATGAAATTTAGTAAAGTAACCATAGTAATAATTTACTTTATACAACAATATCTTAAAAGTTGAACAATTGCATGACAAAAAAGGAAGTTAATCAAACTCCTTTAAAATGTGTACAATCGAAATTATAGTAATATATTTTTCAATAAGTATGTACTTATAAAAACAAAAAGCAAGTTAAGTTAAATTCTAGGACACGTCTTTATTAATTATATCAGAAGTTGTCGTTGAATCATTATCTTAATAGTAAAGCTGTAAATTCGGGATACCTGACCCGACCCAACCTGGAGCTATGTAGGTGTTTGTGGTGATAAAAGTTAATCTCGAAAAATCACTTTTAATCACTTTGATTCTAAGATCAATATGGGGACTAGAATCCGGTCCTCTTATGGAATTATTTTAAAAAGTAGGTTTACAGTGTTCAAATTGTAAAGATTTGAAGTACCAGTATTGGTTTCAAGATATTGTATCAAGTAATGAAAATTGCAACAACATAAATCAGAAAAGTAAAAGAAATGTATGAAGATAAAGAAAAAGAAACAAAAGATATGCTGGAAATGAGAAATAAAGATCAAAGTAAGAACAAAAAGAAATGAAGAACAATGTAAAAACAATTGCATTAAAGAAAGCGGAAGGAATTCACATACTAGCACTCCTTAGAACCAATTTAGTCATTGATGAGGAGTTCTTTGACTTTGATCCAAAAACTGACCGAATACCAACCCCTGCTCCAGCAGCACGAACACGACCAGGGTGCTCAGGTCGTCCAATAGCAGTAGCAAGTATATCATCACGACCTTCTGGTGTAAAGGTCCCCTGAGTAGATTGCTCAACCAAAGAATCCTGCAGTTAACAAATATAGTGACAGAGAGCGTGAGTATGGAATCAGGAATTTGTATAGTTAATAAAAAATCAATTACAAAATTAAAACTTACAATCTTCTCAGAGATAACGCGTGATTCTTCAGAGGTATATACCCCTGAGGGTTTAACACGAGCCTGCTTCCATTTTTCATGACGTGTAGGCGGTGATGGAGGGTCTGCAATAGGATCATCACCATCTGCAGCTCTGTCTTTCAACTTCTTCTTTATCATTTTTTCTTCAAGCAATTTATAACCCCCACGAGACAGAATGTGGGGGGTTACATTATGTGCTTGAATCTCCTTAGCCTTCCTCCTTACATCCTGTAGTGAATGAATAATAAATTACTACAAATCTATACAAAACTGAATGAGTAAAACAAACTGAATTGCACTAACCTGCCAATGTTCTTGTTCACGGAGTTCCACAAATTGTTCCCAAGTCTCCTCATCAATGCCCTGATATTTGGTACAAGGATTCTGACCCTTCTTTGGGCCAAAAATATATGTGGTCGTTAGCAGGGACTTAAACTGACGCCACTTCACCGCAATCGAAGACAATAACTTCGATTCCAATCACGGTACATTTGGTATATCAAAATGAGCCTATATGAAAAACAAAGATAGAATCAGTCATACATTAGAGTTAACATCAAATTCATAAAAAACTTGACAAAAAATCATATAAGTGTTTTACCAAAACATCCTTCCACAGCACGGTCTTCTCAGCCTCAGTCACATGCTCCCAAGTCGGTGTTAAAATTGAAATTTTGTCTCGGGCCAATACACCGAGATAACTGCTAAGGAGATCGGAGTTTGGCCCAATAGCCACCCCGCTATCAACATTAATGGACAGTGTTACCTTCTCCCCATTGGCGCATTTCTGTGCAAGTCATCTCAGCCTAGTAGGTCCTCTAACAGATCTTCTGGAGGATGACTCTGAATGATCCCCTGAAGGATCCCCTGAACATGGAGGCGGACCATGATCATCGGTCATATCTCTATTGGAAAATGTAAAAAAAAAACAAATATGAGTGACAATTATACACAAAGTAACCTTCAAAAGTAAAACTTATAAAAATAAGACATAAAATTAACACAATAAAATATAATGCATAATTAAATGAATCTACCTTTAAACTTGTTCCCATATTCCCTCATTATGGTCTGTTCGAGTGGCATGCACATCCTCGACATTGTTAACCATCAGTGAAGAAAATGACCGAGTTTCACCGACATCAAGGTTCAACTGGTCATACTCCGGAAGAATTTCTTGTTTCTTCCTATGGAGAACGATAGACCAAATTTCCGACACAGGGTCCTTCACATAAAACACCTGTGAAGCTTAATGTGCCATGATAAATGGCTCGTCCTTATATCCAATCTTCCGAAAGTCGACCAAGGTCATTCCTGATTCGTCGATTTTCACACCACTCTTATTGTCAACCCATTTACACTTGAAAACAGGAACTGTAAACTTAGTCCACCTCCCAAATCTCTTCTATTAGACCGTAGTACGGCATTGTTCCTACAACTGGGCTTCCGTCCTTTGATGAAGAGAATTGCATGGACTCTGCCTCTAAAGTGACCCCACTATTTTGCACTGTACTTTTGTCATCCATAGACTTCGTGGAGAACATACAATTGTTGATTTCATATCCAGCGCAAGCTAATACATCAAACTTCGGTCCATGTGCCAACCATGTCAATGTTTCAGATGCAGTAGGATCTTTCATGATTTCATTTTTAAACCAAGCCATAAAAGACCTGTTATGCTCGTTCAACACCCACTTCTCCGGGTGTCTTGGGTTCTTGTCCTTCACTATTGCTTTGTGAGCAGTTATGTAAGGTAAAACCTCATCTGTGTTATTTAATATGTACAAATGTGCTGCAAGGATTTCTTCACGAGATTGTGAAGTCTATAAATCTGTTTAAGTAATTAAACATGATATATGACATAACATCCTTTAGTTTTAATGATTAACAAATAAGATTATATAAAGAACAAATAAGATTATATATAAATAAGATTATATAAAGAACCAATTAGATTATATAAACAGGTTCTATTGAGAAAGGTATTTGTTTGTTAATTATGTTTCAAGATGGAATACTCTTTAGAAGAAGAAGAAGATTTTGTGAACAAAATCAGAATCAAAAGATCAGAATCAGAAGAACAAGAGTGCAGAATCTGAAGAAGAATAATCCTTAACAGAGTTGAAGCAACTGAAGAATAGAAGTGAAGACTTGAAGACTGTCTGAAGAATTGAAGATTAGAAGACTATCTGAAGAATTGAAGAACCAAGAAGACTATCTGAAGAACTGAAGGCAGAAGATATATGAAGAAATACAGATTCAACTATACACCTGTCTGAAAAACAACAATGAGTTGAAGAAATGAATACAAGAAGAAAAAGAAGAAGAAGAAGAAGATACAAGAAGAAGAAGATACAAAGAAGAATGAAGCTACAATTCTATTATCATAAGGAAAAAGCCTTCTGAAGTTTCAACCAGTATGAAGAATTGAAGTTGTCTGAAGGACGCAACCCGTCTGAAGTATTGAAGCTGTCTGAAGCAACGAAGCTGTCTGAAAGACTTAAGCTGTCTGAAGTGGTCAACCTGTCTTAAGTGATGAAGCTGTCTGAAGAGCCAAGCCCGTCTGAAGACTGGAACCCGTCTGAAGATTGGAGGTCGTCTGAAGCTTTAGTAATGACATGGCATCTTTGCTGAAACCTTGCGTGAAGACTTTTCTGAGTCTCTGCTGTTAGTACGTTTTGAAACACATTTATGGCAACAAACACAGAGACCTTTCCTGGTGCATTTAAAGTTCATACACCACTGAGGAAATCTTTGCAACGCAACAGTAGCAGCTTTACTGCAGCACCAACGTTGTACTATGTCAGAACTTTCAAGAAGCGTGTCTCACAACGGATTAAAAGAAGACTATTTGCTATCTCTAAACGATAGTATTTCAACGAGACATTTCTTCATTGGTGCAATCTGGAACAAAGCAGAAGAAAAGCTCAGGAGACTAAGCAAAAGCAACAAGGAAGATGTTTGAATAAAATATATTCAATTCAACATCTTTATCGAAATCTCAAAAGAGGAATCTGCAAACAACGACTATTGGTCAAGACATCTCATTCAAAGAAGTAATGGTGTCAGGAGCAAATGAAAAAGGAGTATATGTAGAATAAGCAAAAAGGACAAATTCAACGGATACACACTCTCAAGAGAATCAGAGGAAATCTGAAGAAAGCAGATGCAAGCCGGACAAAAAAAATATAAAGGCAGATGAACGCAGAAGAAAGCAGAAGAAAATCAAGAGAGAGAATTAGCTGAAGAAAGCAGATGCAAGCCGGACAAAACAGAAGAAAGCAAGCAGATGCAAGATAATGCAAGCTGGATAAAGCAGATGCAAGCAGATGCAAGCAAATGCAAGCAGATGCAAGATAATGCAAGCTGGAGCAAGCAGATGCAAGCTGGATAAAAACAGATGCAAGAAAGCAAAAAGAATTCAAGAGAGAGAATACACATAATCATCACATCTCTCAAAACAGAGCTCATCAACAGAAGTGTCAGAACGGGAGTATTCTGAACACTCAATATGCTTAAGGAGAAGCAACCGTTTGAGAAGCTATTACACAACGGCTATATGAGCCACATCATCAAAAGCTCAACAATATTATGAATAATCTTCAACGGCTATATTCAAGCAGAACATATAAATAGCCTCAAGATTGAATTTGAAGATGTTGGCATGCTGAGCATATTAACCATGCTGCCGACCTGCAGCTGCTGTTGCAACCAAGTTAGATCAATTGGGATTGTTTTTCAAGAAGGTTCTTGAAATCAATCAGGATGAAAAGTGTTAACTAGGCTGAGTGTCATACAGTTAACAAGAGTTGACTCGAGCTTAAATACATCATGAAAATGTCAACAACAATTGATCAGAGAGTTAATTCTCAAATCGGGTTACTGATCAGCTGGTCAGTTAGTTAGATTGTACAGTTGGTCTGTTGATCAAGTGAGTTGGTTGTCGGGAAGGCAATCATGTTGTACAAATGACTATCAAACCGGGTACGGTTTGAAGCTTTGAAGATACCTTGGTATTCCAATGATACGGGTGAGAATGTAGCCCATGGAAACCAATGGTTGGAGAAAGAGGCTGGAGCTTAATTTCACATTCTTAGTTAGGCTACTCTCAGAGGATGGAATTCCTCAAAAGGACAGGGATTGCGCTTAATTCAATTATCTATATCACTGTCTATTCCTTGTATTTAGTTGTGTATTGATTGTATCCTGAGTAGTACTCAGTAATCCCTATGTACAAGAAGAATCTGAGTTGAGAAGTTCTAACGAACATCTAACTTAGGTTGAGAAGTTGTAAACTTCACACTTGGTTATTTTCCCTGAGCCTGGAGAGGCTTGACTGTAAAAGAATACTCTTAGAGCTTGAAGAGGCTTGATAGAAAATACTACTGCTGGTCTGTGTGACTCAGTGTGACATATATGTGGTTGCGAGGATCTGGAGGATTCGGAGTGACGCATATATGTGTTAAGGATCGGTGTGATCCTGACCCTGGAGAGGCTTGACTGTAAAAGAATACTCAGTGGAACACATATGTGGCTGCAAGGGTCTGGGGGGATTCGGAGTGGCACATATGTGTTGTTGTTATTGTTGTTGTGATTAATGAAAAAGGCTAGTGGTGGTTTGCCACTAGGACTGGATGTAGCTCACGGGTAGTGGGTGAACCAGGATAAATTCTGTGCCTAAGTTTTCTCATTCCTTATCTTTTTTACTTAGTGTTTTTATTTTCAGTAATGCATTTACTTTTGGGGATTGAAAAGTACTTTTCATAACAAGCTTAACTCAAGGATTTCAATAAAACAAGTTTTCATACAAACATAACATTAAAACATCTCTAGTGTAGGTTGAAGTATTATAGAAGAATATATTCAGAGGGATGTCTGAAATATCTGTCTGAAGTCAGCCCAACAGGAACTCAGTTCAGACACATGATATAAATGGTCTCTGATCATCTAAAGTATTTCAGAAACAGTTCTGAAGGTACTCTTAGTAATATTCTTCAGAAGACACAAAGAGAATTTTGTTTAAAATCAAAACAATCTTAAGTGTAAGAGAAAGTTTTTAATCTAAATCTTTCATATATTCCGCATGTATTTAAAATAACTCTGATCTTAAGATTGGTTTTGTACAATGATCACTTACGTGATTGTTTATTTTAAAGATTTCCAAAATTGTCTTAAAATGTCTAAAACACTATTCAACCCCCCCTTCTAGTGTTGCCTGTGGTTCTAACAATTTGGTCACCATATGTAGAACACATAGGATAGTTTCTTTTCTATTATGTACTTTCAGTTGTATTCTAACTCTATGTAATTCAAATTTTGTTTATGAATAAATAAAAGAACCATCCTTTTCCTTCTGAATATTTGAAGTCCTTTAACTTCGAATTTTACACCGTACTCTTCTTTCGAGTTTATTAAATTATTTCTTGTATCAAGTTAACTTAATCAAGGACTCTTAACCATTCGAGTTCATCAATAAATTCGAATTTCGAACTTCTATTCTTTTCTTTGAACTCGAGAATATTGACTTCCTTAAAGCTTAATTCATCTTTTAACCTCTCTTAAAAGAAACATCTTCTAACCAACCAAATTGAGCTTTTTGACCTTGTAGAAAACTTAAATCTTGTGGAAATTCGAAGTACTTGAAATTTGAATACTAACAGCAGGTATTGGGCTTTATCGCGCTGGGCTAAAAAGTCCGGGAGTTATTTGACCTTAAAAAATAAGTGTCCGAGCCATACATTTTTACGGGCTTTTTTGCGGGTAGTGGACTTTATCCAGCTGGGCTAAAAAACACGGAAGTTATTCAGACTTCTAAAATAAGTGCCCGAACCCTACGTTTTTGCGGGCCGGCTGAATCGGGCTAGCCCATTTACTGGCTCTACTTAATAGTCACAAATAAGTATTTTCAAACTATTACGGGATGCCGCTCGAGATATTACAACATATAACCATTTACCCCTATAATTTAAATTTAAATATTAATATAATTTATGAATTTTCCAGTAAATATTTATTCCCGTGGGAAAAATATTATAAGAAAACTTAAAAAGGAAATTTCTATCAATAGAATCACAATTAAAATTAAAAAGTCATTTTTATTAATTATGTTTAGAAAAAAAAATATACAAACTTATTATTCATGTAAGGTTATTAGTTTTATTTTTTTATATTTCAATTGCCACAGTATCGTTCTATTATTAATTAATAAAAAATATTTTATTATCCATATGACATTCTATTACAAAAGGATGATTCACATCTTAAAGTCATAATTCATACTTTAGATAGTGAGGTTATATATTTAAAAAAAAAAAAGAACCGATAGTGAGTTGTATGACATATGGATTTGCTTTGGTAATGTCTTATATTTTGTTGTCATGTGGGCGATGTTGGTGTTCATAATACTAATTTCATCTGGAATGCATTATATTGTTAGATGATTGTGCGTGTGTATTGAATTTAACTTGTTGAAAGATTTGGTGTTGTAATGTTTTGTAAATTCAGACACTGTGGGACACTCACTACTGCAGAAAAGGCTTTCTACGACGGTTAAAAAGAGGCTTCTACGACGGTTGCACAACCGTCGTAGATCCAGGCGTCGTTGTTAAGTGGAATTTGTCACGACGCGTGCTAACCGTTGTTGTAAACCGACTTTTCTACGACGGTTAGGACTGGGAACCGTCGTGAAAAGCCTTACTTTCCACGACGGTTAGTAAAGGAACCGTTGTGAAAAGCAAGACTTTCCACGACGGTTGTGACCATAACCGTCGTGGAAACTACTTCAACCCACCCTTCTTGAGCAAACTTTCTACGACGGTTGTGTCCACAACCGTCATGGAAAGTAGGCTTTTCACGACGGTTGTGGTCACAACCATCGTGGAAAGTCTAATTTTTTTTTAGTTCGTTCTGTTTTTTACAATTTCCCCAAACCTGCAAATAGAAAATACAGTCCAGACAATCCAGCAATGAAAAATCAGTAATACCAACATAGTAATGACACTTCACATACTCGGTGCACTAATCAATTTACATAATCACATTACACGTAAAATCTAATATAAAAGCTACTATAAGTAATGAAACTATATAAAAAAAACTACTACAAGTAATCAAATACTGATCAACTACTCTAAGTTTTGTTATACAAGTCAATACATATGCAGCCCATGCCTTTCTGATGTAATCAATTGAAGCAGAGTTGAGTGGGCTACTATCCATGAAATACTGCAAAATAAAATAACTTGTATTAGTGGATAGATCAATTGCATGACGATTGGTGTTAACTTGTTTGTTGGATTACCTTGTCCAATGCGACTCGAATTCCCCCTTGCACAATGCCAAGACATCCATTGCATGACGTAATAGCCACACTCATACCTTCAAACTTTTTTGTTGACTACAATTCAAATGAATATTAGTCAAATAATTAAAACCGTAGACAACACTTTATTACAATATCTTGTTGAATCCATGTAAATACCTTGACGTATTTCCAGGTTAGCTTATGAGCTCTATGTCCAGCTCTACCCATCACATTTGATATGTTGAATATGCACTAATATAAAAAATATCACACGATTAGAGTTTAATAATTCAATAAAAGACTTCTAAAGTTAATAAATTCATTGTCATTACCTATTGACTATGTCAAAAAATCTCTTTGGGGGCCTCTTATGCAATGAACAAAACCACAGAGCGTTGTCTTCGTCGACAAATATAACCAGTAGTTGCCAGTGGCGTCTGCATTGAAAATTAGTTAATACTGCAAGATATTTATTTTGATAATGATAAAATATTAAAAAACCTACAAGTATTTCCACTTACTCATGAAAGTAAGGGTGCTAAATAAATCTTCTTGCCCTCATCTTGCAAGGCATTGGCGATGTACACCTGAATAGCTGTTCTTTCATTTACACCCTCGCAGGTTAGATGAGGGTCAATGAATCCATACACATCCTCATGTGAGGATAACGAAGCAAAAACCTGAAAAAGAAATATTTCGTTGTGAGGAAATTTCCTTCTAAGATACTTAATAATAAAACTACAAGTTTAGTTGGCAAAGTACTTACAACTCCACCACATGAATGACAGTGATGTTAAGATATTCATCGCCCGCCACAACCTCTCCTATATCTGAGACGGTTAAATACAGGGGTATGGGACATCTGTATCGTACCAAAAACTTTCGTCATCCCATGGCAACTCGAAGAGCTGTATTTAATGGCGGATGCAACCTCTAACAAGCTAGCAAGGGGATCATCGGTTTGGAAAAGGGTCCCTTCTTGGTATTTTCTTTTTTTCGTTTCTTTTGTACTTTTTGCTGCACATAAAGAACAATGTATTGTGAAAAGTAGTAATATATATAGATACATTGTTGAGGATTATAAAAAAGAAACATTTAATTGTGAAAGTAGTAAGTAATATATATAAGTGTCAACTATACCATAGGGGTTGGAGTTTGCCTAACTAGATGCCGGGGCCAGGCAATAAAGGTCTGATATGCTTGTGTACAATAGCAACCTCCAATGTCTGGATAGGCACAGGAGCATTCTCCATCGAAAACCTTTTCCACTGATACCTGGACTGTGTCAGGTGAAAGAGGAATATTATGTACCGTGGTGGCCCCTATAAAAACCTTCCCCAAAGCCACCAACTTAGGGGATGGTGTGCACTCCACATACGCTGACATGGGATTTCATCCACCGGACCCCCATCTGGTGACCAACTACCCTTTGTGCTGATTTTATTAGCATTAGTCACAAAGTCTTGACTAGGAGCACCTGTCTGCAATGCATTCAACAATTCCTGCTTGTACAACTCCAACTCGATCCTCATTTCATTTCACCTTATTTGTGATTTCAACTGTGAGCTTTTGTGTTAGCTTTTCGATGTGCTCACTGCTAGGCTCACTTGATGAGGAGTTCTTTGACTTTGATCCAAAAAATGACCGAATACCAACCCCTGCTCCAGCAGCACGAACACGACCAGGGTGCTCAGGTCGTCCAATAGCAGTAGCAAGTATATCATCACGACCTTCTGGTGTAAAGGTCCCCTGAGTAGATTGCTCAACCAAAGAATCCTGCAGTTAACAAATATAGTGACAGAGAGCGTGAGTATGGAATCAAGAATTGTATAGTTAATAAAAATCAATTACAAAATTAAAACTTACAATCTTCTCAGAGATAACGCGTGATTCTTCAGAGGTATATACCCCTGAGGGTTTAACACGAGCCTGCTTCCATTTTTCATGACGTGTAGGCGGTGATGGAGGGTCTGCAATAGGATCATCACCATCTGCAGCTCTGTCTTTCAACTTCTTCTTTATCATTTTTTCTTCAAGCAATTTATAACCCCCACGAGACAGAATGTGGGGGGTTACATTATGTGCTTGAATCTCCTTAGCCTTCCTCCTTACATCCTGTAGTGAATGAATAATAAATTACTACAAATCTATACAAAAATGAATGAGTAAAACAAACTGAATTGCACTAACCTGCCAATGTTCTTGTTCACGGAGTTCCACAAATTGTTCCCAAGTCTCCTCATCAATGCCCTGATATTTGGTACAAGGATTCTGACCCTTCTTTGGGCCAAAAATATATGTGGTCGTTAGCAGGGACTTAAACTTGTAGGAACACAGGGAAACACTAGAAGGGGGGTTGAATAGTGTTTCTAAATATTTTAAGAAGCTTTTCGAAAATAGATTTACAAAAAAAGATTTTCAGACAGGTTACTAGAGGGCTGTCTGAAGTTTTTAGTTAGATGTCTGAAGTTGGTTTCAGACTGCTTTAAAATGGTTCTAAACGAAGTTTCTTCTTTTTAAAAAATTAAATAAAATATTCAGTCCCCTTAATTAGTTTAAAACTGAAATGACAAAGATAAGGGAAGAGAAACTTAGCCACAGAATTTATCCTGGTTCACTCACTACCACTTGTGAGCTACGTCCAGTCCCAATGCCAACTAGCACTTGGATTTTCTCTTAATCTTGCAAGATTACAAGTATTCTTTTCTATCAAGCCTCTTCAGGCTCTACAAACAAGTATTCTTTTTCAGACAAGCCTCTCCAGGCTTAACAACACAAGTATTTTTTTTTTCAGACAAGCCTCTCCAGGCTCAACAACGATTACAGAGAAGAGAAATGCTTAAGCTCACAAACTGTATCAGTTTTGAAACTTAAACAATTACAGATGTACAAAGATGACCGAGGTATGCTCAGGATAATACAATATGTGTGTACAATGATGATAAAAAATCTATTAGAGTGTTTACAGCGAAAAACTTGCAGAGTTTCTGTTCTTTTGCTATATTGCTCTCTCTCTAATGGTCTTCAAAAGAGGGGGTATTTATAACCAAATGATTTGAATCATTGAAGACTCTTAGGTTTGTGAAATCAATGCTAGCCGTTGTGAGACAGCTGCTGCAGTACAGAATATTCTCTGACATATTCTGATATTCCCTGACAATTTCTGACATTTTTACAAGGTTTGCTCCTGCCAAAAAGGTGCTCTTTGTTGCTGCTGCAATTGCTGCGTAGCAGAGGACACGTTGTGACAGAGAATGTGCTTGAATTGCATTGCACAGGTGCCAGCTGTTTGTAGCAGAGAACATGCGTGAAAGACGTGCAGAGGTACATGGATTGTCACAGCTTCAGACAAGAGATGCCACGTCATCAAAAGCTTTCAGACGGCTTTGATGCTTCAGACGGGTTGATCATCTTCAGACAGCATCAGCTTCTTCAGACGGATCCAACACTTAGTCTTATATAGTAGGCTTCTTGCTGAAAATCATAGATAAACAATTTAGACAATTGTATCTTATGAGAAACAACTTAAGTTGAATTTGTTGATCATTAAAACTTAGAGAAATTTCAGTCTTTAAAACATCATAAACCTCTTTATGATATTTTTGAGACTCAACAAAACTGACGCCACTTCACCGCAATCGAAGACAATAACTTCGATTCCAATCACGGTACATTTGGTATATCAAAATGAGCCTATATGAAAAACAAAGATAGAATCAGTCATACATTAGAGTTAACATCAAATTCATAAAAAACTTGACAAAAAATCATATAAGTGTTTTACCAAAACATCCTTCCACAGCACGGTCTTCTCAGCCTCAGTCACATGCTCCCAAGTCGGTGTTAAAATTGAAATTTTGTCTCGGGCCAATACACCGAGATAACTGCTAAGGAGATCGGAGTTTGGCCCAGTAGCCACCCCGCTATCAACATTAATGGACAGTGTTACCTTCTCCCCATAGGCGCATTTCTGTGCAAGTCATCTCAGCCTAGTAGGTCCTCTAACAGATCTTCTGGAGGATGACTCTGAAAGATCCCCTGAACATGGAGGCGGACCATGATCATCGGCCATATCTCTGTTGAAAAATGAAAAAAAAAACAAATATGAGTGACAATTATACACCAAAGTAACCTTCAAAAGTAAAACTTATAAAAATAAGACATAAAATTAACACAATAAATATAATGCATAATTAAATGAATCTACCTTTAAACTTGTTCCCATATTCCCTCATATGGTCTATTCGAGTGGCATGCACATCATCGACAACATCATCCTCGACATTGTTAACCATCAGTGAAGAAAATGATCGAGTTTCACCGACATCAAGGTTCAACAGGTCATACTCCGGAAGAATTTCTCGTTTCTTCCTATGGAGAACGATAGACCAAATTTCCGACACAGGGTCCTTCACATAAAACACCTGTGAAGCTTGATGTGCCATGATAAATGGCTCGTCCTTATATCCAATCTTCCAAAAGTCAACCAAGGTCATTCCTGATTCGTCGATTTTCACACCACTCTTATTGTCAACCCATTTACACTTGAAAACAGGAACTGTAAACTTAGTGTAACCCATCTCCCAAATCTCTTCTATTACACCGTAGTACGGCATTGTTCCTACAACTGGGCTTCCGTCCTTTGATGAAGAGAATTGCATGGACTCTGCCTCTAAAGTGACCCCACTATTTTGCACTGTACTTTTGTCATCCATAGACTTCGTGGAGAACATACAATTGTTGATTTCATATCCAGCGCAAGCTAATACATCAAACTTCGGTCCATGTGCCAACCATGTCAATGTTTCAGATGCAGTAGGATCTTTCATGATTTCATTTTTAAACCGAGCCATAAAAGACCTGTTATGCTCGTTCAACACCCACTTCTCCGGGTGTCTTGGGTTCTTGTCCTTCACTATTGCTTTGTGAGCAGTTATGTAAGGTAAAACCTCATCTGTGTTATTTAATATGTACAAATGTGCTGCAAGGATTTCTTCACGAGACTGTGAAGTCTATAAATCTGTTTAAGTAATTAAACATGATTATATGACATAACATCCTTTAGTTTTAATGATTAACAAATAAGATTATATAAAGAACAAATAAGATTATATATAAATAAGATTATATAAAGAACCAATTAGATTATATAAACAGGTTCTACTAAGAAAGGTATTTGTTTGTTAATTATGTTTCAGGATGGAATACTCTTTAGAAGAAGAAGAAGATTTTGTGAACAAAATCAGAATCAAAAGATTAGAATCAGAAGAACAAGAGTGCAGAATCTGAAGAAGAATAATCCTTAACAGAGTTAAAGCAACTGAAGAATAGAAGTGAAGACTTGAAGACTGTCTGAAGAATTGAAGATTAGAAGACTATCTGAAGAATTGAAGAACCAAGAAGACTATCTGAAGAACTGAAGGCAGAAGATATATGAAGAAATACAGATTCAACTATACACCTGTCTGAAAAACAACAATGAGTTGAAGAAATGAATACAAGAAGAAAAAGAAGAAGAAGAAGATACAAGAAGAAGAAGATACAAAGAAGAATGAAGCTACAATTCTATTATCATAAGGAAGAAGCCTTCTGAAGTTTCAACCAGTATGAAGAATTGAAGTTATCTGAAGGACGCAACCCGTCTGAAGTATTGAAGCTGTCTGAAGCAACGAAGCTTTCTGAAAGACTTAAGCTGTCTGAAGTGGTCAACCTGTCTTAAGTGATGAAGTTGTCTAAAGAGCCAAGCCCGTCTGAAGACTGGAACCCGTCTGAAGACTGGAACCCGTCTGAAGATTGGAGGTCGTATGAAGCTTTAGTAATGACGTGGCATCTTTGCTGAAACCTTGCGTGAAGACTTTTCTGAGTCTCTGCTGCTAGTACGTTTTGAAACACATTTATGGCAACAAACACAAAGACCTTTCCTGGTGCATTTATTTAAGTTCATACATCACTGAGGAAATCTCTGCAACGCAACAGTAGCAGCTTTACTGCAGCACCAACGTTGTACTATGTCAGAACTTTCAAGAAGCGTGTCTCACAACGGATTAAAAGAAGACTATTTGCTATCTCTGAACGATAGTATTTCAACGAGACATTTCTTCATTGGTGCAATCTGGAACAAAGCAGAAGAAAAGCTCAGGAGACTAAGCAAAAGCAACAAGGAAGATGTTTGAATAAAATATATTCAATTCAACATCTTTATCTAAATCTCAAAAGAGGATTCTGCAAACAACGACTATTGGTCAAGACATCTCATTCAAAGAAGATAATGGTGTCAGGAGCAAATGAAAAAGGAGTATATGCAGAATAAGCAAAAAGGACAAATTCAACGGATACACACTCTCAAGAGAATCAGAGGAAATCTGAAGAAAGCAGATGCAAGCCGGACAAAAAAAAGATAAAGGCAGATGAACGCAGAAGAAAGCAGAAGAAAATCAAGAGAGAGAATTAGCTGAAGAAAGCAGATGCAAGCCGGACAAAACAGAAGAAAGCAAGCAGATGCAAGATAATGCAAGCTGGATAAAGCAGATAAAGCAGATGCAAGCAGATGCAAGATAATGCAAGCTGGAGCAAGCAGATGCAAGCTGGATAAAAACAGATGCAAGAAAGCAAAAGAATTCAAGAGAGAGAATACACATAATCATCACATCTCTCAAAACAGAGCTCATCAACAGAAGTGTCAGAACGGGAGTATTCTGAACACTCAATATGCTTAAGGAGAAGCAACTGTTTGAGAAGCTATTACACAACGGTTATATGAGCCACATCATCAAAAGCTCAACGGTATTATGAATCATCTTCAACGGCTATATTCAAGCAGAACATATAAATAGCCTCAAGATTGAATTTGAAGATGTTGGCATGCTGAGCATATTAACCATGCTGCCGACCTGCAGCTGCTGTTGCAACCAAGTTAGATCAATTGGGATTGTTTTTCAAGTAGGTTCTTGAAATCAATCAGGATGAAAAGTGTTAACTAGGCTGAGTGTCTTATAGTTAACAAGAGTTGACTCGAGCTTAAATACATCATGAAAATGTCAACAACAATTGATCAGAGAGTTAATTCTCAAATCGGGCTACTGATCAGCTGGTCAGTTAGTTAGATTGTACAGTTGGTCTGTTGATCAAGTGAGTTGGTTGTCGGGAAGGCAATCATGCTGTACAAATGACTATCAAACCGGGTACGGTTTGAAGCTTTGAAGATACCTTGGTATTCCAATGATACGAGTGAGAATGTAGCCCATGGAAACCAATGGTTGGAGAAAGAGGCTGGAGCTTAATTTCACATTCTTAGTTAGGCTACTCTCAGAGGATGAAATTCCTCAAAAGGACAGGGATTGCGCTTAATTCAAATATCTATATCACTGTCTATTCCTTGTATTTAGTTGTGTATTGATTGTATCCTAAATAGTACTCAGTAATCCCTATGTACAAGAAGAATCTGAGTTGAGAAGTTCTAACGAACATCTAACTTAGGTTGAGAAGTTGTAAACTTCACACTTGGTTATTTCCCTGAGCCTGGAGAGGCTTGACTGTAAAAGAATACTCTTAGAGCTTGAAGAGGGCTTGATAGAAAATACTACTGCTGGTCTGTGTGACTCAGTGTGACATATATGTGGTTGCGAGGATCTGGAGGATTCGGAGTGACGCATATATGTGTTAAGGATCGGTGTGATCCTGACCTTGGAGAGGCTTGACTGTAAAAGAATACTCAGTGGAACACATATGTGGCTGCAAGGGTCTGGGGGATTCGGAGTGGCACATATGTGTTGTTGTTATTGTTGTTGTGATTAATGAAAAAGGCTAGTGGTGGTTTGCCACTAGGACTGGATGTAGCTCACGGGTAGTGGGTGAACCAGGATAAATTCTGTGCCTAAGTTTTCTCATTCCTTATCTTTTTTACTTACTGTTTTTATTTTCAGTAATGCATTACTTTTGGGGATTGAAAAGTACTTTTCATAACAAGCTTAACTCAAGGATTTCAATAAAACAAGTTTTCATACAAACATAACATTAAAACGTCTCTAGTGTAGGTTGAAGTATTATAGAAGAATATATTCAGAGGGATGTCTGAAATATCTGTCTGAAGTGAGCCCAACAGGAACTCAGTTCAGACACATGATATAGATGGTCTCTGATCATCTAAAGTATTTCAGAAACAGTTCTGAAGGTACTCTTAGTAATATTCTTCAGAAGACACTAAGAGAAGTTCGTTTAAAATCAAAACAATCTTAAGTGTAAGAGAAAGTTTTTAATCTAAATCTTTCATATATTCCGCATGTATTTAAAATAACTCTGATCTTAAGATTGGTTTTGTACAATGATCACTTACGTGATTGTTTATTTAAAGATTTCCAAAATTGTCTTAAAATGTCTAAAACACTATTCAACCCCCCCTTCTAGTGTTGCCTGTGGTTCTAACAATTTGGTCACCATATGTACACCACGTGAGCACCTACTTGGGTTGGTTGGTTGTTCCAACATTTGGCAGGAAGTCCTATAGGTTTGCTTTGGACAAGTACCCCGTACAAAACTCAATAGCTTCTTCTGCAATGTACCTCTCTACAATAGAAGCCTCGGGACGATACTGATTCTTCACATATCCTTTCAAAATCTTCATGTACCGCTCAACTGGATACATCCATCTAAGATAAACCGGTCCGCACAATCTAACTTCTCTAACTACATGAACTAGCAAATGCACCATGATGTCAAAAAAGGATGGAGGAAAAAACATCTCCAACTGACACAAGATAACGACAATTTCTTCTTCAAGTTGGTCCAACTTCAAAGGATCAATGACTTTACTACAAATAGAATTGAAAAAGAAACACAATCGAGTTATAGTATGCCTAACATTTTTTGGCAAGATACCACGAATGGCCACAGGCAGTAATTGTTGCATAAGGACATGACAATCATGAGATTTTAACCCAACTAGTTTCGTTTCCTTCACTATTACAAGGCTCTTGATATTTGAAGAGTATCCTTGTGGTACCTTCACACCTTTTAAACATTCACAGAAACTAATCTTCTCCTTTTTGGACAAGGTGTGGCATGCTGGGGGCAGATATGTGCGGTTACCTCTCTCCGGGGCCAACTTGTCTCGTATATTCATTTCAAGCATGTCTAAACGAGCATTGACTCCGTCCTTTGTCTTCCCTTTAATATTCAAAAGTGTTCCAATCAAGCTATCACAGAAATTTTTCTCCACGTGCATGACATCTATACAGTGTCTAACATGTAACTTGCACCAGTATGGGAGATCAAAGAAAATGGACCTCTTCTTCCATATCCCCGAGGCAACTGACTTGTCTTTCCGCTTACCAAATACGACATTAATGTCTCTCACCTTGTCGTAAATCTCCACACCTGTTAACGGAGTCGGTTGTATCCCATCCTCCGGATATCCATTAAAAGCCTTCCTCAATCTTCTATATGGGTGATGCCTTTTCAAGAATCTCCGATGACCAACATATACTGTCTTCCTTCCATATTTCAATTGCTGATGGAATGTGCCCTCTTCACACACAGGACAAGCTTTATGACCCTTAACACTATAACCCGACAAGTTCCCATATGCAGGAAAGTCATTGATGGTACAAAAGAGCATTCATGCATCTTGAAAGATTCTTTGGCAAACCCATCATAGACTTCTACCCCTCATCCCATAGCAATCTCAGATCTTCTATCAATGGACTGAGATAAACATCAATGTCATTTCCAGGCTGACGTGGACCAGAGATCATCATAGACAATATCATATATTTGCGCTTCATGCACAACCCGGGAGGTAAATTGTAAACAACTAGCAAAACAGGCCACGAACTATGATTAGTACTTAAATTTCCAAATGGATTCATTCCATCTGACGCTAATCCAAGCCTAAGATTCCTCGGCTCGTTTCCAAATTCTGGAAACTCTACATCAAAGTCCTTCCACTGTAAAGAATCAGCGGGATGGCGAAGCATTCCATCACATATCCTCCCATCCGCATGCCATCTAAGGTTCTCAGCGTCATTTGGATTGGCAAACAGACGCTTAAACCTTGGAATAATTGCAAGATACCATACAACCTTTGCCGGGGGACCCTGCTTTGTGACCTCATCAATACTATCTTGATCACCGTCTTTCACCTTGTATCGGGATAACCCACACTTCGGACATTTCTTCAACCATTCATAGTCTTTTCTGTATAAAATGCAATCATTAGGGCATACATGGATCTTTTTATACTCCATACCCATCGGACACAATATCTTCTTCACCTCATAATTACGATTAGGTAGTGTATTCCCTTCAGGAAGCATGTCAGTTAGCAACTGAAGCAACTCCGTGAAGCTTTTATCAGACCACCCATTCAATGCCTTCAAATTCATCAATCTTAACACCGCTGACAATCGTGTGAAGTTTGTTGACCCCGGAAACAACGGAGTCTCAGCATCACTACACATATCTTCATACAGATGTGCTTCTGCAAATCTGTCCACACCGACATCGCGAATCATGTCTTCCACTCGATCTTCCATGCAGTCCTCCATGGTTGAATGAGAATACTCTGGCATTGGGACCTCATCATCATATGGCATATGTGTCACTTCACCATGCCATATCCATTTTGTATAACCCTTCATAATACCATTACACAGAAGATGCTTCCTGATGTCTTTCTCAGCCAGTCTTCTTCCATTGAAACAATTTATGCATGGACACCTGAACCTTCCTTGTGCGTCGGCACTACTAGCAACATTACATCGCGCAAATTGTAGAAATTCTTCCACTCCTCTCTCATACTCATCAGTAATGCGCCGAGCATTCATCCAACTTCGATCCATATCTAATTTTTGTACGTTCGTGAACGACACTCCATTTATTCAACATTATGCATGTAGATCTCACTTTTTTTATTCAAAGGTGTGGCCCTATCCCATTCAGGAAGATTCACTTTTCCTTAGTTCATTATTGTGTAAATTTTAATTCTCATTCCATAAAATCCTAGTAATTTTGGCAGCATTTCGCATTGGTCTTCAGGTGGCACGAAATGAAAGTGGTGAACCACTATCAAATATGCCCCCGAAGAACAACACAAATGCAACGAATCGAAATTTCATGAGTTATATGGAATGCTTATTAAAATTTACTTATTAATGAACTATAAAAAAGTGATATATCTTCCCAAACTGTCCATCCGGACAATTCAAGATTCAATAAGTTCACTATAGTACTCCCTCTTTTAGTTAATATAACAAAGATGTATGAAAAAAATTATTCTTTGGAGGGAGTACTACAATCTCCATATTGAATCTCAAACGGGAAACTAAGGTTCACTCAAGTAATGAATCAAGCAATCATTAAAAATGAACAATAAAACAAGGCAAAATATAAAATGAAATTAACTAAAGTTTGACAATATATGACAATATTTAATCATATTATGATAATAAAATAAATAAATAATCATATTATGATGCTTGAGTGAACAACAAAGGAACTTGGTTGCAGATTATAACAAAGAACAAGAAGTTGCCTCCTATCCAAAGATCTCATAAAAATGAAACTCAGTTCTGTAAAAGTAATCTCAAAATGTTTGTATTGTAAACCAATAAGTAACTTAATACAAATGTTAAAAAGGCATTGTGTTAGTCTACTCTTGACATTGGGTCAGTAGTAGCACCTGAGGAGCAAACATGAAAACTACACACCAAGTTGGACAGGGAAAGTAATTTCCATAATGTTTTACTGGTGGAACCAATTCATCAATAGGGCCCTTCCTTTTAGGTTTATAACATTTAAGGAACCATAAAATAAGAATACAGTGGAGCATATCAATACTTATCCTCAGCATGCAGTGAAGTCATGCGACCAAATTCATCATTAAGGGCAAAAATCAGTTTCCCTGTTCTCAAAATCCATTTTCAGACAAACTATAAAATAGCATATGGATTCTCAGTCAAACTGTAAAGTTAATATAGGAGGTAACCAGATTGATTCTGTTATTCAATTTGAAATTTTAGTAAAGACAAAGAAATGAAACCAATACATGTTCATCTATGATCAACTAAACCTTCATACAGTGTAATGCATGTGGGGTGGGGGGGGGGGAATTAGGCCATGAGCACAGAAAACCAATTTAAAATCAGTATTATCCTTCTATTCCGACCATGATTTTAATCTATTTTGATTCTCTTAATATCTATGAACAAAATCTTGCTAAAAGAGCTTAGACAAATGGCGTTCAGCATAAAAATTCAGCTCTTAAAATGGCTAAAGAGTAAAGGCTGTACCTAAACCATATTCAAAATCTGAGTGAACAACAAAGGAAATTTAACACGTGAGGTTTAATTTTAACCATAATTTAAAAGATTTCATATTGGAGATATTACAAAAATAAATAAACACCACATACACATATCCAACCATTATTATATCCACAAAATCACTCACCGAACAGCTTATCGCCAGCGACTGAGCTTTGCGGAAGAGACGGCACGGAGGAGACTAAGTTTAGGGGTTTCAGACTTGAGTGTTGGGAGAGAGGGAGCTTGAGAGAGAAAGGGACGATGGGTGAGAGAGAGGTAGAGGCACGGTGGTGAGAGAGAGAGGGAACTTGAGAGAGAGAGACGGAGGTTGAGAGAGAAAGGGAGGTGGAGAGAGAAAGGGAACGCGTGGCGCAAATGAAACCAGGGAGCATTAGGGCTGCTCATATCTGGACTCTACCACGACGGTTGTTCAAAGGGACCGTCATGGTAGATCAATCTTACTTCTGCACCTCCCCACTTTACTTGTCACACCCCCATAAGGTCTTCCACGACGGGTGTCCACTGGGCCCGTCGTGGTAGCCCACTATTACTCCTGCACCACCCATGTTTTGCTATTCCCACCCCCTTCCTTTCTGAACCCCCTAATGCTCCCTGCGCCTCCCCACTTTACTTGTCACACCCCCACATAAGGTCTTCCACGACGGGTGTCCACTGGGCCCGTCGTGGTAGCCCACTATTACGCTTGCACCACCCATGTTTTGCTATTCCCACCCCCTTCCTTTCTGAACCCCCTAATGCTCCCTGCAACTCCCCACTTTACTTGTCACACCCCCCATAAGGTCTTCCACGACGGGTGTCCATTGGGCCCGTCGTGGTAGCCCACTATTACTCCTGACACCACCACCTGTTTTGCTATTCCCACCCCTTCCTTTCTGAACCCCCTAATGCTCCCTCCCTCCCCACTTTACTTGTCACACCCCCCATAAGGTCTTCCATGACGGGTGTCCACTTGGCCCGTCATGGTAGCCCACTATTACTCTCTGCACCACTCATGTTTTGCTATTACCACCCCCTTCCTTTCTGAACCCCCTAATGCTCCTTGCACCTCCCCACTTTACTTGTCACACCACCATAAGGTCTTCACGACGGATGTCCACTGGGTCCGTCGCGGTAGCCCACTATTACTCCTGCACCACCCGTTTTGCTATTACCACCACCTTCCTTTCTGAACCCCCTAATGCTCCCTGCACCTCCCCACTTTACTTGTCACACCACCATAAGGTCTTCCACGACGGGTGGCCACTAGGCCCGTCGTGGTAGCCCACAATTTACTCCTGCACCAGCCATGTTTCTGAACCCCCTAATGCTCCCTGCACCTCCCCACTTTACTTGTCACACCACCATAAGGTCTTCCACGACGGGTGGCCACTGGGCCCGTCGTGGTAGCCCACCATTACTCCTGCACCACCCATGTTTTGCTATTCCCACCCCCTTCATTTCTGAACCCCTAATGCTCCCTGCACCTCCCCACTTTAATTGTCACACCACCATAAGGTCTTCCACGACGGGTGGCCACTGGGCCCGTCGTGGTAGCCCACCATTACTCCTGCACCACCCATGTTTTGCTATTACCGCCCCCTTCCTTTCGGAACCCCCTAATGCTCCTTGCACCTCCCCACTTTACTTGTCACACCACCATAAGGTCTTCCACGACAGGTGGCCACTGGGCCCGTCGTGGTAGCCCACCATTACTCCTGCACAACCCATGTTTTGCTATTCCCACCCCCTTCCTTTCTGAACCCCCTAATGCTCCCTGCACCTCCCCACTTTACTTGTCACACCACCATAAGGTCTTCCACGACGGGTGGCCACTGGGCCCGTCGTGGTAGCCCACCATTACTCCTGCACCACCCATGTTTTGCTATTCCCACCCCCTTCCTTTCTGAACCCCCTAATGCTCCCTGCACCTCCACTTTACTTGTCACACCACCATAAGGTCTCCCACGACGGGTGGCCACTGGGCCCGTCGTGGTAGCCCACCATTACTCCTGCACCACTCATGTTTTGCTATTCCCACCCCCCTTCATTTTTGTAAACATTTATTCTAAGGTAGTGTTTCTACGACGGTTGAGGGGCAAACCGTCGTAGAAACGTACTTTCTACGACGGTTGAGGGGCAACCGTCGTTGTAAGTTACCCACATAATTGCAAAAATGCCACCGCGTCAGTTTCAACGACGGTTGCCCCTCAACCGTCGTGGAATGCCCGTCTTAGAATGCCTTTTTATAGTAGTGACTGCTTGGGATTGTCAAGGACTTATGGATATTGTAAATATGCAGTGCGGCACTGGATGGGTATCAGTGTGTTATCTAATTCTGATTGGTGATTAAGATCTTCATCAGTAGCTTCTTTTAAATGGAATCATACCCAGAAGAGTAATCCCTCCTGTGTATCCAGTTGGGCCAATTATACAAAACGAGGATAGGCCCAATATGAAGTATCGAATTTAATTGTTTGGGTGCATACGGTGGTTGGATAAACAACGTAGTGGATATCTAAGGGCATGTTTGGTTTGCATTTTCGTTTCCTGTTTCCATTTTCTGTTTCCTGTTTCCTGAAATTTTACAAAAGAAAAACTGAAAATGCTGAAAACAAAAATTTGCTGTTTCCAGCATTTCCAGTTTTCCTTAGTAAAATTTCAGAAAACAAGAAACAGAGTGAAAACAGGAAATGGGAACAGGAAATGTTTTTGTAAACCAAACAGGCCCTAAGGTTTCATTTGGGAGTGTTGGCACACTATCCCATGTTACTGAACAAGCTATGGGTCTAGAATTGATAACAATTCCGATTCAGGTACATAACAACAGTGCTCCCACATTTGTACACCATGTGGGAGCACAGTTCATTTGTTTTTTTCTTCTTCTTTCTATTTTTTTTTTTTTATTTTTAGTTTTTTAAAATATTTTTTAATTTTTTAATATATTTATTATTTATTTATTTATTTTAATAATAATAATATAGATCAAGAAATATAATAAATTTGTGTTTTTTAAAAAATTTACATGTTTTTTATCATTATTATTCTATTTTGATGTTATTAACCAAATGTACTACTTCATTCACCATTTCTGTGCACACAATTAACCGCACAAAATCAATTAACCAAATATCCCACTCTGTTAACCGCCAACGTATACACCATTAACCTCATTTGAAAGTATGTTCACTTGGACATAGAATTAACCCCGTGTTAACAAGAGTTGCAATTAACCTCACAAATTCAATTAACCAAAAATCTCACTCTGTTAACCATAAATGGATACACCATTAACCTCATTTTTTTAAAAATGTTCACGATTTCTGGACACATAATTAACCTCACAAAATCAATTAACCAAAAATCATATTCTGTTAACCACAAATAGATACACCATTAATCTCATTTTTAAATATGTTTACCGTTTCTGGACACATAATTAACCCAGTGTTAACTAGAGTTGAAATTAACCTCACAAATTCAATTAACCAAAAATCCCACTCTGTTAACCACAAATGGATACACCATTAACCTCATTTTTTAATATATTCACCGTTTCTGAACACATAATTAACCTCGTGTTAACAAGAGTTGCAATTAACCGCATAAATTCAATTAACCAAAAATCATATTCTGTTAACCACAAATGGATATACCTTTAACCTCATTTTTAAATATGTTCACCATTTCTTGACACATAATAATCTCGTGTTAGCAGGAGTTGCAATTAACCTCACAACATCAATTAACCAAAAGTCGTATTCTGTTAACCATAAATGGATACCCCATTAACCTATTTTTTAAATATGTTCACCGTTTTTGGACACATAATTAACCTCGTGTTAACGGGAGTTGCAATTAACCTCACAACATCAATTAACCAAAAGTCGTATTCTCTTAACCACAAATGGATCACCATTAACCTCATTTTTAAATATGTTCACCGTTTTTGGTCACATGATTAACCTCGTGTTAACAGGGATTGCAATTAACCTCACAAAATCAATTAACCAAAAATTGTTTTCTACTAACCACAAACGGAAACACCATTAATCTCATTTTTTAATATGTTCACAGTTTCGGGACACATAATTAACCCCATGTTAACATGAATAATTAACACAATTTTTACGTGATCATTTATTGTATTTCTTGATCTATATTTTTATTTAATGATATAAATAAATAAAAATAAATATAATAAAAAAATAAAAAATAAAAAATAAAAAACTATTTTTTTAAAAAAGAAAAAGGGTTAAAAAAAGGGGTGTGGCTAAAAAAGGCCTAAAAAAATGGGGAGGGGTCAAAAAGAAAAAAGCAAACAAAACGCCTAAAAAAATGGGGAGGGGGGGTGTTTTGTATGTTGTGTCAGTGTTGTTTGTTGAATAACTTGTAAAAGAAAAATCAATTGTGTTAAAAATATGGTATTACTGTTTTATGTATGTTTAACTTTTTCCAATTGATAAGGCATAAATTATTATGGGTGGTCAAAGCAACTCATACTTTATCATGTAGTGTGTATATGTTAACACAAAGATAACCCTTTGTAATTTTGACCGCGTGGGTTTATAGAGAGAACAAGTGAGCAGGGTTGGTTATTCCATGGGCAGTCCACATCTAGACCACAATGCTAAAGTCAAACGTATAGAGGCTTATAATTTGGTTCAGGATGTTGCAAATGGGCCATAATTGTAGAATCTGACACTCGACTTGGACTACATATGCGTTTGGGTGGGTTTGGGTGTCGGTGTGGGTTTGGTGAGCGAGTGTCATGTGGGTGTAGATAAAGGTGTGTATGCAGGATGGAGCGGGGGATGACAATGGTTAGGGTTTAGTTAAGGTACTAAAGTACTTGTCCTCATATCCGTGTTTTAAAAAATACCGGACCCGAACCGTACCCACGTGAGTAGTGATTATAATACTTGTACCCTTACCTGTTGGGTACTCAAGTACATGTATTCGTACTCATTACCCGCACTTTTGTTAATTATAAAAAGGCTTAAATATCTTTTTCATCCCTATAATATTAGCGAGTTTTGTTTCACCCCTCCAAATTTTTTTTATCAAAACACCCCTACGAAATAAGAAATTGCTAAAAAGCATCCCTGCCGTTCACTTCCGCTGGGGAAACGTTAGAAAATCACGATTTACTTGGGGTTTAGAAACCGCGGGTAAAAACACGAACTTAACGGGGGTTTAACTTCCCGATAAATACAACAGTGTCCCAACCAAATGATAGGTCTCTAATTATTCATTGTAATGATTCCAAGTTTGGATGAAATCCAGAGTTATGTACACTGATAAACCGTAGTATATTAAAAATGAGGGAAGCTAATGGTTTTTAAGGTCTGGTAGCTTTAGTGAAAACTTAAAAAACATATCATATAATACTTGTGAGGCTTTTCGGGGGTCACAATTGTTGAAGGGAAATTGGATGATTCACTGAATCAGGAAAAGCTCGATCTCCAAACATAGTCCTTGCATGAGCTTGGTATACATATCCACCTTTCACCTAACATTCTAAATAGTACCAGTATATATAAAATTGCAAACCAGTATAATTTTAATGGAATTAACATATACCATGAAGTGTATTGTTTCCTTCATTGCAACTAATTGTAATGGGTTCCATTTTGGTGAAATGAGCTCCTCCAATTCTGTTAGCAACACGCCAACAATAGCTCCAAAGTATGTTGTGTCATTCTGCAAATGTATGGCATTGCAATCACTCGTTACAATTTATCTTCTGTGACCAGGCCACTATATATGTAATATGAGAAGCACACAACAAAAAAAGGATTTGAATTTTGAATAGAGACCAAGGATAGTTGTATTGTCATGAGTTGTGGAGATTTTAATGATTTGGCTATTGAGCTAAAAGTAATTATCTTTTTAGATCTCCCAACCCAATCTTCTGTGCCAATTTGGTTTCTTCTATTGTATGCATTTTAATTTTAATCTTTGGACACATTTAAAAAGCTTAGACTATTAATATTTATTTATTTTTTTCGTTTGTAAAATTATTATTTAAAGTTTTCATAAAAATGGTGAAAAATTATAGAGACAGGGAATAATTCACAAATGATTCTAAAGGTAGTTCATGATTAATTTACACATATATAGCTTGTGATTATAACAAATATCCATTTCTAAAAAAAGATTAATGTGTTCTTTAACTGCAGCAATATAGTTATTTTGTTCTGAATTTACCCTGCAATTTTTCAATTCTAATTTAAAAAAACAAAGGAAAACATTAACCGCGGTTTCTAAACCCCAGGCAAGTACTTGTTTTTTTGGTGGGTCACTGTTTGTATTTAACCGGGAAGTTAAAACCCCGTTATTTTAATTCTGTGTTTTTACCCGCGGTTTCTAAATCCAGGTAATCTTGATTTTCCACGTTTCCCTATAGCAGAGTGAACGACAGGATGCTTTTCAGCAATTATAGTTCGTAGGGGTGTTTTGATAAAAAAAAATTGGAGGGTGTGAAAAATAAACTCGCTAATATTACAGGGAGAAAAAGATATTAAGCCTTATAAAAATAATAAATTGAATTACAAACGAATGAAATTATTTAAAAAATAAAAAATAATCCATAGATCATCCAAGTTTAACATATAAAACAACCTATGGTATGTGGAAGTGGATGAGAGATTAAAACAATGGAAGGGCAATGGAAATTAGTTCATGTTTTGCTATTTTATTGTTTAGGACAAAATTATGACATTTTCAAATTTATAACATTTAAATTAATTAAATTAGTAATATATATGAATGTTTTTTTTGGTGACTATAATATTATTAACATTATTTTTTTTTTGGGAAAATAGTAATTAATAATATAAACATATATAAATATATGTATATTAAATTAATCATACGTATAGAAAATTACATTAATTATATATTTATATAAGTGCGTGTATAAATAGGGTAGGTACCATAGTACCCGTACCCGCACCCGTACCCATTGAAAAGGTGCGAGAGTAGAATTACCCATACCCGGACCTAGACCCATTTGTGGATAATTTTTGCGAGTACCCACTGGGTCTAGGTCCAATTGTCATCCTAGTTTGGGGGGGGGTGTGCATGCGTGTGTGTGGTTTTAAATGTGAATGTGTGTAGGTACAAGGTGGGGTGTGGGGGTGTGGTAGGTGTAGGTGTATGGATGTAGGCATGGGTCCTGGTGTGTGTTTATGTTATGTTTATGGGGTGGTGTGTGGGTAGGGTGCGTGTGTGTAGGTGTGGGTTGTGTGGATATGTGTGTAGGGCAGTGAGTGTGTGTATTTAGAGTAGGTGTGTGTGGGTATGAGTGTGGATGTGGGAGGGTATGGGGGGTGTGTGCGGGGTGGTTGTTGGTATGTCGGGGTTAAAGAGTGGCTTTGTGTGGTAGACACCCATAACCCACACACCTACACCCACACAACTAAATTCACAACTCAAACCCACACATATGTCCCTACACCCACACCACATATACAAATACATCAAGTGTATTGAAAATATTTAAATTATAAAACTCTATCTAGGGAATAATTATTGTATAGAAATTATTCTCTCTTTGTTCTAAAATACAGAGTGTGTTTGGCATCTCATTTTAGCTGGCAAAAATTGAAATTAGTTGATGAAAAGTTGGTTTTAAACCATTTCAATCTTGTTTGATAACATAACGTGTTCTTAGTTTCCATTAGCATTTTTTGTCCAAATTTCAACTCTCAGCCAAATGTCTTTTTACATTTTATTCTTAAAAAATTTCATAATACCAAATTTCAAGTTCTGATTAGTATTAATCATGGATCTATCATCATTTTACATTTATCAGCTAGTTTTATGAAATACTTTGCAATTCAATCAGCTAGCATATACGGATTCAACTTTCATTTTTAATCTTTCAGCTAATTTTTAAGCTTTCAACTAGTTGATCTGCTAATTTTACCAAACATACTCATACTATGTTGAGATCTAATATCATCTATCAAAACATATTATAAGTAACTTGTATCCCCAGATACAAAAATGCATAACTTTTGTTTGAATATGGGAGTGAATGAAATTTCCAAAACCATGTTATTAAAGATTTTACCAAACATGTTTTATATCTTCCTCGAGTAGATCATTAGAAGAGACAGGGATGGGCACAGACAGAGACTAAAATCAATGACAAATTTGAGAATCAATTTAAGGGATAAATAAACTTAATAAATATAAAATAAAAAAAATGCCTACATTGTTATTTAAGTTCTATATATTATTCCTTTACATTTAAAATTAAGGCTTAAATATTTTACCAGAACATGTTTTTTTCTCTTCCCTCGTAGATCATTAGAGGGACAGGGATGGGCGAACAGGGACTAATCATGACAATTCGAGAACAATTTAAGGGGATATAAAAATTAATAATAATATTAAATAAAATTAAATGCAACATACTTTTATTTGTTCTATATTATCCTTTACATTATAAATTAAGGCTTAAATATGTTCCCTTACATTTATGTGAGTTTTTAGTTTTTTAGTCCCTGCCAACTTTTTTTTTGCGTTCAGTCCCTACTTTTTAAATCTGTTTATTATGTTAGTCCCTACTGTTGCTCCGTTATCCTTGCTGATCGATATGCACAACCCAATGCCATATAAGATCCCAATTTTTACTGAGTATAGAGTTATGTTAAGTGACAATCCACATTTACCCCCATTTGACTTCTCTCTGTCCAAACTCTCGCGCCTCTTCACGCTCCGACCACCGCCGTTCATTGCACACTCGGTGAAGGGAATCTTGTTTCTTCTTCGGAGAGTGACGTTAAGGAACGACGTGTCCTAGGGTATAGTTCGTTAGAAGCAGTCTCGTGTTGGTGGAAATAACCTCCTTCGATGCATACGCGTTTCACTGGTGCGATAGGAGTTTCATAGGTAAGTTTTTTGTCACCCTCTTCAACTATGTGGTTAGAATTCATATGTTTCTAGGTGGGGGGACCTATTATAATGTTTTATCTGATATGATAATTATTAGGGTTTTAAATGTTCTATGTGGGTGGTGGGCACCGATTGTATTTTCTTCAATATTTGTCTTCTATTGACTATTGTGCGTGTGGGGTTTGGGTATTTTAATTGATTATGTGGGGCTAAACTCATGGACTCATGATTTCAGTAGTTATCTGTTTTGTTAATAATTGATTAAGTGATTAAAATATGTGTTTAATGCAGGCATGGACTTGGTCATATGCAGGCATGTGTTTACCAGAAGGGTAATTGTTGAGTTCCCTAACTATGACATAGACAAGTGGTCTTTTTTTGAAGCCTGAGACTTAGTCAAAGAGCCAGGTTGTGATTCTGACTTTAAGCTATGGTGGAACTTAAATGGTGTGAGTGACCTGGCTAGTCTGAAGCCTATGTTAGAAGATGAGCATGCTATTGAGTTTAGTAGTTCTGCAGTTGAACATAAGGTTGTTGGACATATTTATGTTGAGCATCTGGGTGGGGTTGGTAGTGAATTTCGGGATGGGGTTGGTAGTGAAGTTCAAGTTGGGGTTGGCAGTGAACATCATGTTGGGGTTGGTAGTGGAGTTGGACAAGATGGGGTTGGAAGTTAGGTGGATGTTGGGGTTGGCAATGTAGTTGGGCAAGATGGGGTTGGCAGTGGGGTTCATTTTGGGGTTGGCAGTGCGGTTGGGCAAGAGGTTGCACCTGATGAGGGTGATGGGGAAGATGGTGAAGAGAATGAGAGTGATGACAGTGTGGCTGGTGTGCACTTCGATGACAGTGAAGAGGAGAGGACAATGGGCCTTGATGATGGATTTGGGGGTGAGGGTATCAGTGCAGTTGGAAGAAGGATGAGGAAGAAGACAGTTTCTAGGAGAAGGCAAGCTCCAAGGGTTAATCCAAATGTGAATGTTTTAGGGTGCTCACATAGAGGCCTTTGTACCTCCAGTTAATGATGACATGTTTCACATGGAAAATGAGTATTTAAGTGAAGAGTTGTATAGTGATAATGCGAACTCTGACTCTGATTTGGGAAGGATAAAATATCCAAAGTTTAGGAAAGAGGATCTTAATAAAGATTTCAAATTAAAAGTGGGAATGGAGTTTAGATCCTTGGCTGAATTTAAGTAAGCTATACTAGAACATGTTGTGTTAAATGGGAGAGAATTGACCTATGTGAAGAATGATTTACTCAGAGTTAGGATGAAATGTAAGGCAAACTGCTCTTTTAAGATTCTTGTGAGCAAGGTTGGTAAAAGTCATACTTCTAAAGTCAAGACTTTAGTGAATAATCATACTTGTGGTAGAGTCTTCCAGAATAAGAATGTTGGGTCTAAATGGGTGGCAAATGTTATGATTGACAAGCTAAAATCAAGTAATAATATGAAGCTTAATGAGATCATGGATGACATAAGGAGAAATTACAGTGCTGGCACTGGTATATACTTGTTCATAGCATGGAAAGCCATGCAAATTGCTATAAAGAAAGTGGATGGGGATGTTATGAACCAATATACCCTTTTTTGGAGTTGTAGTGCTAAGTTGAAATAGGCATGTGTAGGCAATACTTGTAAACTGGAGTTGGTGAGGCCTAGTCTTGATGTGTTGCCACAGTTTGGAAGTTATTACATTTTTTTTTGGATGGCTGAAAGAAAAGGTTTTTTGGCTTGTTGTTGTAGACCCTTTATTGGCGTGGATGGGTGCCATTCCCTCTGGCATTTACTGTGGTTCAAAATGAAACCAAGGACACCTGGAGATGGTTCCTGAAGTTGTTGTTAGAAGACATTGGTGACGTGTCTAGCCGCAGATGGGTGTTTATGTCTGATCAGCAGAAGGTATAACACAATTCATACACACCCTATTTTATAAATTCTTAATAAATTCTTTTTACTAGTAAATTTGGTTGATGTGTTTTTTTCCCTGCAGGGTCTGATGCCGATATTTGATGAGTTGTTCAAGGGAGCTGAGCACCGTTTGTGTCGGCATTTATATGCCAATTTCAAGAAAAAGGTTTGGTGGGGGTACTCTCATGAGGGATATCATGATGGTTGCTACTAAGGCCGCATACTTTGAGGCTTGGAAGGAAAAATGGAAGAGTTGAAGAAGGTGGATGTAAGGCCACATGATTGGTTGGTTGCTATCCCCACAAAGGCTTGGTGTAAGCATGCATTTTCCTTTTATCCCTGCTATGATGTACTTATGAATAACCTGTCTGAGGCATTTAATAGCACAATTTTAGTTGCTAGGGATAAACCTATCATTACAATGATTGGATGGATTAGGACATTCTTGATGAGTAGGTTTGCTAAATCATATGAGAAATTAGAAAAGTATGTTGGTGAGGAGGAAGAAGAAGGTTTCCATCCAGAAGACCTCTCTAGAAGGAAGAGAAAAAAGGGTCAGGTCATCTGCTATGAGTTCAACAAACCAGGTCATATCAAATCTGAGTGCCCTCTCCTCAAAAGGAATCCTAAGAAGGATCAGAAGTAAAAGGCAATGATGGTCACCCGGGATGACTCAGAAGCAGATGAATCTGCCTAGGATGAAGAAGAATCAGAAGAAGCCAACCTCTGTCTCATGGCAAACACAAACGCTTCTGATGATGATGATGAGGTAGATGATTCTGATCTTTCTTATGATGATTTAAAGATAGCCTTCAATAACTTGCTCACAGATTCTAAGTTTCTAGCTACAAAGAGAACACATTTGAAATCTCAATTGTCAGAAGATTTGAAAGAAATCGGTGCTCTCAAGCTAGAAAGAGATAATTTGTATGAGAAGAATAACTCACTGATGCAATCGCATCCGAGGTTATCTCTTGAAGTGAAAGCTATCAAAGAAGATAAATCTGCTTCTAAGGTGAACAAAGGTAAGCTTGAAAACTAGAACCTTAGAAAACAAATTTCTATTCTTGAAAAGGACCTAGCTGGCTTTGTGAGTGGCACCAAGAATCTGGACATATTCTTAGGGTCTCAAAGAGGTGTCTTTGATAAGGCTGGTTTGGGATTTAGTAAATGTGAGAATGAGGTATGGTACTAAAGCTTCTTTGTGCCTCCTAAGAAGTAGAAAGAGAGATGTGTATATTGTAGCAAATTCAACCATAAGAGCTCCAACTGCTTTCTCAGAAGCAAAGTTGGAAAGAGAAAGGTTTCTAATCCAGTTGGACCCAATACTGTTTGGGTACCTAAAACAAAATCTGTGTTGAATGTAGATGTGTCTGGCAGCAGCAAAGAAGGAGCAGTTATGGGTCCTAGACAGTGGGTGCTCAAGCCACGTGACAGGAGACAGAAGCAGGTTCCTATCACTTAGATCAAGAGAAGATGGAGTTGTTTCCTTTGGAACAAAGCCAAGATCCTAGGAATAGGATCTGTGGGTAAGAATAATCATACACAGATTCAAAATGTTTTCTATGTGGAAGGCCTCAGACATAATTTGCTTAGTATAATCCAATTGTGTGATAATGGTTTTTATGTAAACTTTCAACCAACCTTTTGTGAAATCAAGAATTCTATGACTAGCAAAGTTGGTCACATAAACATGAAAACCATTGCACAATTGTCTTCTCAGGATCTTGTGAAGTGACTTCCCAAAATCAAATATGATAAGATTCTGTGTGTGATGCATGTGCCAGAAGCAAACATGTCAGATCCAACTTCAAACCCAAAAATGTGGTTTGTACCACAAGGCCATTATAACTAGTTCATGTAGATCTATTTGGACCTACAAAAACTAAAAGTGTAAGTCATTGTTGATGACTTCTCAAAATATACTTGGGTGTTGTTCCTTTCTTAGAAGGATGATTCTTTGGAAAATTTAAAACCTTCTATAAAAGGTCCAAAATGAGAAAGGATACAATGTAACATCCTAAATTTTATTAGGTAAAATATTAATTAAATTAAATAATGAGTAGAGGAAATAATAATTAATAGATGAATAAATAATAGAATTAATATATTATTAGTTTTATACATAAAGTTAGTTTAAATTTAAAAAGAAGAGAAGAGAGTTGAGAGTGGGCCCAAGCCCAATAAGGCATTCTAGTAAGGAGGGGTTATCAGTTCACCCTAATCCTTATTCGTATTATCGTTAGAGAGCAAAATGCTAAGGAGGGGAGAAACCGAGTCTCAAGAGAGGATTGCTGCAGAGTGAGCATCAAGAACCAAGAGAGAGACTTCCTTGCTGTAATCGATCTTCACTTAAGGTACGGTGGGGGAGAGAGTGCTGCTTGTATATGCATGTAGGGGTGCTTGGGTAGTGATTTAAGACTAGAAATTCATACTGATGTATGTTATAACTGAGAATGGATGATATAAACTGTGATTTATGGATGATTGAATGATTCTTGATGAATCTTGAGTGATTTGAATGAGAATAATGAGAATAGTGAAAAGGGGTTAAATAAGGGTTTGATGATTTGGGTTTTGATGGGAAAACCATATAAAACTGTTAAAGATTGATGATTTTGATGATTTTGATGAATATTGATGATTATGAATGGTGTTTTATCGAAAAGAATTGATTAGAGATTGATTGGAGGGGTTTATTGATGTTAGAAATCGTGAAATCTGCGATCTGCGCCGCAGGTAATCGATTACCATGTGTGGTAATCGATTACCAGGGTATTTTGGGCAACCCAGAAATGTTGTTTGTTCGTTGGTAATCGATTACAGATTGTTGTAATCGATTACCAGAGAGTTTGTTTGCAGGTAATCGATTACAGGGATGCTGTAATCGATTACCAGTGTGTTTGCTTGCAGGTAATCGATTACAAGGTGGTTGTAATCGATTACCAGAGACCTTGTTTGCAGGTAATCGATTACTAGAGGTTGGTAATCGATTACCAGAGTGGATTTTGAGAGCCTAAGTGCTTGATTATGGGTGATGATGCTTGATAATGCTTTATATTGATTATGGTGTGATAATTAATGACGTTGATGATGTTTTGCTATGCATAATGATTGGTGAATATGCAATATGATAGGTGATGTTTTGGTATGCATATTTATTGGTGAATATGCAATATGATAGGTAATGTTTTGGTATGCATAATGATTGGTGAATATGCAATATGATAGGTGATGTTTTGGTATGAATAATGATTGGTGAATATACAATATGATTGATAATATTTTGGTGTGCATATTGTTGTGTGAATATGCAATATGATTGATAATGTTTTGGTGTGCATATTGGTTGGTGAATATGCAATGTGATTGATAATATTTTGGGGTGCATAATATGCAATATGGTTATTGACGATGGTGTATATCACCTTTTAATGATGATGTTACCTAAGTTGTGCGGGCCCATAGAGGGGGTACAACTTAGGGAGATGCCTTGAGCATATGTGACGAGACTTGAATTGTGCGGGCCGATAGGGGGGTACAATTCGGGAGGTGAACTGAGTTGTGCGGGCCCATAGAGGGGGTACAACTCAGGGGATCAAGATGGGGCGTTCGATGCACGGGCCCATAGAGGGGGTGCAACCTAGGGGTGATTGTACTGGCCCATAGAGGGGGTGCAACCTAGGGTCGAATGTCATTGTGCGGGCCCATAGAGAGGGTACAACCTATCGGATTGTGTGTGGTGACTTCGGTAGACTATCTTGGTACTAACTAGAGTGATTGACGAGGTGCACCCATTGTGCGGAGTTCCAAATCATGATCTTTGGGTAGGTGATGAGATGAGTTTGGTCCATATGATGATGTGTTATACTCAACGATGGAATTGAGTTATATAATGTTGATGAGTTTTGGTGCATACATGATGGATGTGTGTGTTATATCTGATGATGATATTGAGTTATAAATGATGTACTGAGTATTAATGATGAATGAGTATTATGTGAGTATGTGATTCCTTCGTGAATGATGGTATGAATTTATATGCTAATATAGATGAAAAGTTTATATGCTGATTTATAGATGATTTTATCTGATGGATTATTTGATGTTTGGGGTATGTGGTATGATTAATGATGATGTTGTCTATGTAAGGTCCAAGACCCTTTGAGCAAAGGTTTTAATGACAACAAACTTTCACAACAATATTCTAAGTGTTCTGAATACTTTGGTACTAATGCTTTTCACTTGAGAATGCTTGAAAGAATACAGGAAAAGTTATAGAAGGAAGGTGTAAAGATCAAAAACATCATTTAACATCAGAACATGTGTCCAGAAGCATGTTACATAGAGCTTTCATGTCAAAGTGATGAAACAAGTTCAAGAAATAGCTTCTTAGCTTCAAGAAGGTCAAAACAGTTCATCTAAGATCCCAGGAATATTAAGCTAAGTTGTATCAAGCTTCAGAATCAAAGTTGAAGCTTTGGAAGGATCATTCAAGACCACTAGAAGCATGAGAAGGAGCCTTTCATGAAACCTGACACCTTCTGAATGTGAAAGATCACTTAAGCAATTCAAGCATAGTCATTCCAAGTGTTGTTGATGCAAACAAAGCAATTGGAGAAGATCAATGTCACCAGAAACACAGCTTTGTCCTTAGAAGCAAACTTACAGTTTTTGCAGAAGCATCAAATACTTATTTGAGGTTGCAAACAAGATCAAAGTATCTCTAGAAGCATTGAACAAGTTCCCACACTCCTCAAGATATTATCCTTGAATATTTCAAGTTGAAGAACACTAAAAGGAGCTTCCATAAGCATAATTACTTCTCTCAAATGAAATAAGCAGGACAAAAGATTGGAAGCTTTACAAGCATATTTTAAAGAAGAAACAAAATTTTGCACACTTCCAGAAATGCAGTTTGCTTCTGCAGAAAAATAACAGGATTTCTGCACACTTCCAGAAGATGTAGTTTGCTTCTGCAGAAGAAACAAAATTTCTGTAGAAGAAACAAAATTTCTGCACACTTCCAGAAGATGCAGTTTGCTGCAGAAGGAAGAAAACAATTCTGCAGAAGAAACCTAATGACAGACTTTCTGTAGAAGATACAGAATCCATCATAACTTGCTATATTCATTTCTGAGGCTGCAGCTAAGTTAATTACAGTTAAAATAATCTGTATAAAGTTTTTGAATAAGCCCAGGTTGATTACAGAAGAAAAATCTGCAGAAAGAACCAAGTTGAATTTTTACAGAAGATACTGTCCAGAGATGAGACCGGTCAACCTGATAGTTGTACCAAGTTGTAACCTTGCTGCAAAGTGAAAATGACTTGTCCTAAAGCACAACTGGGCTCTTATATAGATTTCCAACGGCTAGTTGGACCACCATAACTCTATAAATACAGCCCCATTCAGCTGGGCAAAATCAAGGAGAACAAAGGGAACAAATCCAAAGAGCCATAATGTAGAAATCCCTTTCTAGAGTGAGGTTCTCCTTCAACCACTCCAATATGCAGAGCTGCTGCGCATAATTCTTAGAGAGTGTGTTTAGGTTAAGTTTTTTAAAGATTAATCCACTCCATGAGTGTTTTGTGAGCCATATGTAAAAAACCCATCTCTTGTTGAAGAGTGTTTGTAATCTCCCAAGCTAACTAGAGAGAGTTAGTGTTGGTTTGAGAGTGTGTAGAGCCTGCGGAGGCTGAGCAAAGAATACTGGTGTTAGAACCTGAAGAGGCTGCACAAGAATACTAGTGGTGAGGAGCACCCAAGAAGTCATTGTATCAAGGTTGATATAGTGGAAAATCCTACAGGGAGTAGGGACTGGACGTAGCCTCAAGATTGAGATTTGAACCAGTATAAAAATCATCTGTGCAATGTCTCTTACCCTTTCTCTCTTTAATTTTCTGCACATACATCTATTGCATTGCTAGTTATTGTTCATATTTTGAATATTTAGCAAGCTATAAACCATATTTTGACAAACTTGTTTTTAAACTGATATTTTCACATAAAACACATCCATATCAGTTAATATACTGATCTGGAAAGTTTCATTAAATTATGAAACTGTTTGGTGCTTCAGAAGCACATTTCTTCAAATCTGTCCATTGTTCAACATTGAACTTGGGGCTCAAATTACCAGATCTACAAACTTGATTTTAATAAGATTTAACTTTATATTCTGGTTGTTTACTATTGAAATATCTGATTTGGAAAGTTTCATCAAGTTTCAAGTTCATTTGACCCTTCAGAAGATTGGTTTAAAGTGACAGATTCAATGTTTTGCTTCTGCATAACTGCAGAAACTTTATACTATTCTTATGAACAGTTTTTCTCACATAATCTTATTAGTTATTGGTTAAATAACTATTCTGGAAAGTTTTATTAAAATACAAAATCATTTGACCCTCCAGAAGATTGGTTTAAAGTGACAGATTCATTGTTTTGCTTCTGCATAATTGCATAAACATTATATTATTCTTCTTAACCTTATTCTGAGTTGTAACTACATTAAATACATTATATGGAAGAATAGATTTTGATGATATCAGTCCTTATGATTTGGCTTGCCTTTAAGAAGATAGTTTAATCTACTTAGTTGGCATTATACACTAACCACTATCTTCTAGAAGGAACTTCTGATAGCCAAGGCATTCCTTGAGCAAAGATCAGTAAGTTGTTCAAAGTACTTGCAGGTTGGACCAAAAGTTTCAAGGGTCACAATTCAACCCCCCTTCTTGTGACTCTCTGATTCATTTCAATTGGTATCAGAGCTCAACCTCTTTGGGTTGAGCACACTTAACCGTGTGAGAGGAAAAGATTCAGGAAGAAGTAATGGCCAACCAAGAAGCATACTCTCAAAGTGTTGATGTAGAATATTCAAGAAATGAACAACTTCAAAAAGGAGCCAATGATGCTAGAAATTGATGCAACTTTACTTATGGCTCAAATTGAACATTATCCTCCCTATGATGAGAAAGATTTTGCTTATGATGGATTGAATGATGGTTTGATAAACTTTGAAAATAAGAATATGGAATTCTTAAAAAGGAGATTATTTTTTGAACTTCAAATTGAAACTTTGATGGCTGAATAGGATTTTCTTGAAGAAGATATACTTTCAAATTGTGAAACCTCAACTGTCTTAAAAAATCATGTTAATCTTGAAAATGAAGTTGAAAACTTATTTTCAACATTTTCCAAAACTGAAGTATCTACTTGCTCTTAATCCATGTTTGTCAATAATGGAAAGAATGCTATTTTACATGAAAAACTAAGTAAAGGTTGTGGAAAACAGAATTAAGAATCTTATCACAATACCAAGTCCATGTTTTACAGAATGATGTTTAAAGGATCAAACCATCATCTAGTCTCATTATCTACATCATGGTCATCTCTCTTGCTTGATCAATTTTAGAAGAACTATTTATATGAGAGATACAATGGTATGGGTTGTTGGTGGGTTTCTGGCAAGCGAACCAAAACTCCAGCAGTATAATAGTAAGTAAAAGATCGTATCCACAGGGAACGGTTAATTTATGCAGACTGTGATCTACTTATCAAGTGAAAGCACGGTTTAGAGATTATAATTGCGGAATTGTAAAGAGAGTAAATAATCAATTGGAATTAGAAAGGTAGAGTTAGAGACACTTTACTTGGATCAGGATTGGACTTCATCTCATCACCCATTGTGCATATAAAGACTATCTATTATTTTAGGTTTACTCTATAATACTATAGACAAACTTTATTGCTAAGCCCCTCGCCAGCGGCCTTAAACACTCAAGGATAAACTATGCGGGCTCTCCCAGGCGACAGACTTACCCTCGGCTTATTTCGCTCTCTTTTATTCAGTTTGTAAAGAATTAGTTGATAAACGAGGCCTAGTGTTGTAGACGTACCTTCGCTCCAGTACTATCACTACCTTATACTCATTAGGACACGCCTATGTTCGGATCCTGGATTCACAACCACTAACTCTTTGCTATCGATTACTAAGCCTAATGGTCGGATGCCCCTTCACTTAGAGTACTCACACTACCCCTCGCTCATTAGCAAACACCCTTTTCGGAGCAAAGTAGTAACCGAGTAATCTTATTCAATCAGAGAATGAGTTTCTTCAGAATCCGCTCCCCCACTCTCGTTCCTAATCAAAACTACTTTAGTTAAGACTAGCCTATAACTCCAGACGCAAGCGTGGGAATTAGGAATAAGCACAGAATAAGATTACCAATATTATAGACAGAGAGCTCAGAAATAATAATATAGAATTTATATACACTCAGGGATAGAATCGATTACATCCAATCCTACTGGAGAGTTAACTACATGAAGTAGCCATACAAACCACCGAAGATGTTGTCACCATCTTCAATCCTTGAAGCTCCTCCTCTCCTACTCTAAACTTAGCTCTGGTACATAATCACTGAACTATAGACTAGATTACAATGATTGTGCCTTCCCCCCTTGGGTTGGTGCAAGAGGTTCCTATTTATAGACTAAGGAAAGACAACGCAAATTGGGAAGAGATCCATCTAAAAACGGCAACAAGGACAAAATCAGCGTATCCTGCCTCCAGGCTGCGCTATAGCGCAGGAGTGAGCGCAACTTCCAGAGAGTCTGCGCTTCACCCTGCGCTATAGCGCAGGTGAAGCGCAACTAGCGTCCTGCTGCTCCAACTTTCTCTTTTAAATCTTGATCTCTCCCCGAGACTGGTTTTCGCATTTTGTCCTTCCTTGTTTCCCTTTATTTGATGATATCCTTGCATTTATTAAGCAATCCTTGATTTATTTGGGAAGCTTGTCTGCAGAATCCTTGATTGATTGGCAATATCTCCTCATTAATGGCTTCAAATCTTCTTTAAATCTTCATTAAATATCTTCAATCAATCTCAAATCTTGCAGATATCTTCCTCATTTGATGCTATCTATCCTCCAAATTAAATCTTTGCAATATCCTGCAAAAATCAGCAATATTTCTATCAAAATAGCATCAAATTCAAATCTAGGATTAATAAATACAATTTATCTAATATTAAATAAAAAGGGATTAAATTGGGGCAAAATTATCATTTTATCCTTGATAAGTGAACTAAAAAGTACTCTAATTTATCAACTAATTTTCACTTATCAAAATCCCCCCAACTTAACTTCTTGCTTGTCCTCAAGCAAGAGACCTCTTGCAATCATGAATCAATTCTATTCCCAGTGTATTCCTAATAACTAAAAACAAATTCAAGGAACTATTCCTCAAACTCTTTCCTAAGTAGAAGTCACTTTCCAATCATAAGAAAAACTAAGGATCAAGGGATGTTACCATACATCAATCAGAATAGAAACACAAACATCAATTAAACTTTCTCAATAATAGCAATTAAAGCAGTAAGTGATAAACCAAGGAAATCTCTCATTCTCACAGGTAAGTGTTTCCCTCAATCATTTTCACCACTGTTGAACAACTAGAATTGATAGTCGTTTCCAAGATCTGAACCTGCAAGCAGTTAATATGGATCAAAAGGTCTTTATTAGGTTGTAATGAGGCAGGGCTATCAAGAAATCATGGTTTTTCTGGATATTCAAGGAACACTTTGAATAGAGAGCATCTTGTGATTGTGCTTGGGACTTCTCTCAATTCACCTGGTCATTCTTGAATGGTCACCCATTTTCAGCTTGGCCTCATTGTTTTGAAGAAATTCTCCCCCCCCAACTTCCACACTTTTGTGCAGATTTTTTTAATATAGAAACATAACATAGAAATATTTTTGTGGGGGAGGATCCTTCTTTGTGATTTCTTGTGCCTTCTCTTGAGTCTCTTGTGACCAACCTCTTGTCCCATTTTGTTGTGTTCACCTTGCTCTCTATCCCAAGTGTTAAGGGACATGGTATGATCATTAATCATTGTGGGGTGCATCAAAGGAAATATTCAAGCTCAAATGGGCAATCAAGAAATGGAAATATTAAATCAGGGTTGGCTTTTTGGCACTGAGTACAATATTATAATCACAAAATATGCCTTTGTCACTTCCATATCTCTTCAAGCAAGCAAAAATTAAAACTCAAGCAACAACAGTTGACAAGCAGCGGTGAAAAGCTCTCAATATCAGTGTTTGGGCTCTCACTCACCGGTTATGGCTAAAATTCCTTGATAAAGCACTTAATGGGTTTAATTAACTACCTTGATAGGTTTTCTTGAGAAGTACTCTAATCCTAACTGATTATGGAATTAATCACAGGACCCTATCATCTTTCCTAGATTGGTTAGTTAAACTACTTATTTACAGAGAATACAGAAATATTACCTTGATTCCTAATCCTAAGTACTAAAAAGTTAAAAAAAATTAATAGAAAAATACACAATAACTGGATAAGTACCTGCATGATATAAATATCAGTGGACAGTTAGATACAGTACAAATCAAAAGAAAATAAATAAGAAAAGAAGAAAGAAAAAGAAGAAAATAAAAAGGAAAAGGAAAAGAAAAAGAAGGAAAAGCACCAAATAGGAAAGAAAATCAGTCCTCCGTGGTCCTAATCCATGTGAGCCGCTCCATCCTCAGCTCCGACTGCTCCATCCCCCCTAGGAAAATAGGCCTGTCCCCAGGCCACTGCCAAATAATTCTGAAAGAATGCGGGGAGCATGGGGGGTCCATACCCGGCCTGATAGTGGGTGTTCTGAAAGTGTAAAGCGGCGCGGTAGAGAGTGGACATCTGAGCCATCATGTGAGTGTTCTGGACCCTAAGTTCCTGGGCCCAGACTGGAGCTACCATGTCTGCTGGTGGTGGTGGTGGCTGGTCTCCACCCTCTAACTCCTTGGCGGAATGCAGTAAGCGTCAATGTAGGCTCTGGTCATAGGTGGTAGGATGTGAACCCTAGGGTTCACCTCCACACCTCTAGCTCTGCTGAGTGAGGTGATGAAAGAAGGAAACCAAGCCTAATCTTGGACGTAGGGGTCCTGTGGAAGACGACAGATGTGAAGTAGATGATCCTGCTGGTGATGACCCGCGAGATATCTATTGCAGCGCCAGTGATGATGCAATAAATAAGATGAGCCACTAGCATAGTAATGTCAGAGACATGCCCGGTAGGACGTATGTTGGCCAGCGTCAGAACTGTCCACATCCTAGTGATACCCCCTCATGTCGTGCCTGTGAATTCGGGCAGCCCTCCCCCTGTGCATTCCTCTCAAAGGAACGCCCTGGTAAGCACAGTAACTGGGCAGTCTCAAGGTCCAATGGGTCATTGCCCTGCAGCCCCATAACATCCATCCTCTCGTGGTACTGACACTCCACGAGGTCTCGATCACCGGATCTCCCAGAAAATATGTTGATTGCATCGCAATCAAACTTAATGACCTGTCCTCTAACGTAGGACTCCCTCTGGGCGTTGACGTCGTGTTCCCCTATAGCGTTGGCGTAGAACTCCCTCACAATATCAGGATCGAAATAGTCGTCAGGGCGACTAAGGCGATCCCAACCTCTCCTGTGGATCTCTGCAGAAAACTCCTCATGCTCTCCCTCCTCGAGCTGGACTGGTCGTTCTAGGATGAACTTGCAGTCCGCTGTATCAGTATATGCTTCAAAGGACTTGAGGTCCTTGAAGCGATGAGGTTCAAACTCAGGTTCCCTCTGGGGAGCCTTCATCTTGGCACCCCCTGTGCCTTTCCTAGAGGAACTAGGAGCGCCAACATTCTTTGTACGGGCATCTGCACAAGAGAAATAAATCAAAATTATTTATGTATCATAACATTTAACTACTCATAATTATGAAATAAATGGCCAATTTGATTTCGAAAATCAGAGCAATTAATCAAACAACTGTGCATAAAAACTTTGATTTTAATTATTACCCAATAAATGCCAATTAATTAATTAATACATGCTAAAGTGATCAATTAAAGCAAGTCCTAAACTGTCCTAATTTGGCAAAAGTGAGAATTGAACTCATGCTAAAAAATCATGTCATCAGCAACATGCAATAAGGCATAATTATTTTTGTAAGGGCATGCAAAAATATATCAGAGTAATCAATTAATCACACATGCACTAACAAAAACAATTTGCAGAAATTATTGAGCATTTAGAAACTACCACCTAAGCAACATGAATGTCTCTCAAAGGATCCTAACCACATGCAAACTATTTTTAAATATTTATAAACAATTATTTCTTTCCTAAAGGTCCTAAAACTCCTAATATTCCTATCCTAAGGCTATGCTCAAATAAAATAAAAAATCGAAATTTCACATCGGTTAGAAAGGAAGAAAAGCATAAATACATACCCGGTGTGAAGTCAGAAACTGAAAATTAGGTGATATGAGTGAGAAACAGGCAAGGAAAGGGTTAGAAATATCAGAGAAAAGTTTAGGGAAGTTTGGGTGGAAGTTCAAAATGAACTTCCACGTTAACTTTTTGAAATTTAAACAGCGTAAACCCGCGCTACACCCTGCGCTATAGCGCAAGGTTTAGCGCGCACCTGCTTCAAAAGATGAAGCGTGCCGCTGCGCTTTCACCATTGGCGCTATAGAGCAGGGTGAAGCGCAGAATCCAGAGAGTCAATTAGTTCCAGTAAATTCTGCGCTTCATCCTGCGCCATAGCGGCAGGCTGAGGCACCGATGTGCAGTATGCTCTCTGCTTCTGCCACTCCTACCTGATTCATGCATTCCTTTTAAAGTTTATATCCCCAATGTTAACAATTTGCTTATTACACAGGTAATTCCTAAACTGAAAATTACACTAAAAGACAAACAAAAATAAAAACTCACAGACACTGGGTTGCTTCCCAGGAAGCGCTTGTTTAACGTCTTTAGCTTGACGCCTGGTTATGAAACTTCGTTTATGGTGGCCTCAAGTGGAGGATGATGTTGGACTCCATACCAGTTCTACCTTTGAGTTCCCATCCTCCCGTGCCAATTTGTGACTCTATCTTCATTTGTCACTATCCTCCTCAGTGTCAGATGTTGATCTTTTTCTCCTTTTGAGCTTAAACTCCCAAGTTGTCTTAGGGTGCTTTACCCTCATCCTAGGCTTCCTCAAAAATCCAGAGCCTGGCAATTGTGGAGAACTTTTGGAAATAGCAATCAGTTTGTTGTAACTGGGGTACACCCCTGTCAATATGAAACAATTGTTTCATCCTTTGAGCTCAATGCATATTTCCCTCGATCAACATCAATGACCATTTTAGCATCCTTCATGAACGGTCTTCCTAAAATCAGGGGGACTTCAGTATCCTCCTCTCCTGTCTCTGCAATGTAGAAATCCACCACATATGCAAATTTATCCACTCTTATTTGAATGTCCTCTACTATTCCATGTAGGCCTTTGAGCAAATTTTATTTGCAAGAAGCAATCTCACATTAGCAGGCTTGACCTTCACATTACTCAACTTGTTAAATAAGACAGAGGCATCAAATTGATGTTCGCTCCAAGATCTAATAAAGCATGAGTAGAGGGTAGATTACCAATAGAGATGAGTATTGTAAACCTACCTGGGTCAAGTGACTTACCTGTAACCAAGACCTTCTCTTCGTGAGGTTCCTTTTGTTTGGGCTGCTTTTTCTTCATCTTGATGAACAGCTTCCTCCTGAGGCAAGTTGTTCTTCATAGATGATTTCTTCTTCCTCATAAGGCTTCTCCTCTTCTGACTTGTTGCCATCAGTAGCAATCAAGTTGCATTGTTCCTTTGGATTTGTTTGGGTCACCTCAGAGAAGTGTTGCTGCCTGTGCTCTGCCATTTCATTTGCTAATTGACCCACTTGATTCTCTAGAGATTTGATTGATGCCTCAGTGGTTCTCTTGAATCCACTAAATCCTTGCACTAATTCATCAATCTTACCCTCCAAAGAATTCAATTTATCATATGTTGAGGGCTGCTGTTGGTAGGGTGGTTGCTTTCCTCCACTCTGATTCCAACCAGAGTTGGTTTAGTTATTTCTCCAACCTTGAGAGTAAATGTTGTTATTATTAGAGAAATTCCCTTGTCTTCCCTGGTTACCCATGTAGTTGACTTGCTCTTGCTGTATTTCTTGGACAGCACATTAACCATTCTGATGGTCTCCTCCACAGAAATCGCAAATCAATGGTTGGGCTTGGATGGGTTTGTGAGTAGACCAGCTTTGAGTTATTCAGGCAGTGCCTTCAATGTCTCGGTGAGTGCTTCTATTTGACGTTTGATAAGCTTATTCTCTGCTATAGAGCATCACTTTGATTGAGTTCCAGCATCCCTTTTTGCAATTGTGCAGGTTGTCTTCCACTTCGTGCTTGTTGATCGTTCTGAGCAAAATTGTTTATAATTGAAGTGCTTGATCAACATCTGCGGATAAGATTGTCCCTCCTGCTGCAAGCGTCTATAAATGATTTGGAATCTGAACGCAGTCCCTTGCAGAACATGTTCAGTTGGGCTATGTCTTCAAAGCCATGGTTGGGACACTTGCGCAGCAAAGATTTAAATCTTTCCCAAGCCTCACAAAGTAGTTCATTATCCCCTTGTCTGAAGGTGGAAATATCTGCTTTGGCTTCAATCTGCTTCCCTGGTGGGAAGAATCTTGACAAGAACATCTCCTCAACCACACCCCAACTGGTCAGACTTTGATTTGGGTGTGATTGTAGCCATTCCTTAGCTTTATCTATCAAAGAGAAAGGAAACAAGTGTAAGTAAACAGATTCCAAACTACCCTCATCAAAACCCATAGTACCAATCAATTCATAAAAGTTAGAAAGATGAGAATTTGGATTTCATGATCCAATCCAGCGAATTGATGGGCGCTGATGAGATTAAGATGTGGCAGTCTTCAACTCCAAAGTTCTTGCATTGGTGGTAATAGAATACTGGATAAGTGACGTGGTCCTTGATGGGAGATGTAGTCTCCTAGTGTCCTCCTTCTTGGAGTTTTCTTCTGCCATAGTTTTTGGTTCTTCAACAAGTATCCTCCTTCTTCTCCTCCTCGAATTTCTACCTCTGTTCCTCCGCGACATCCTTTCGATTTCCGGGTCGAACTGAAGTTGATTAGGAGACGTCTGACCTCTCAGAAGCATAAACAAGAAACTTGAAAAAGGGTGAGTGTTGAAGAAATTTTTATAATTTTGATAATAATATATAATAAATAATAATCCTAAAAAAAGAAAAATAAATTCCTAAGATAATAATAATAAAGAAAAAAAAGAAAAACTTGATAATTAGACTGCCAAGGTCTACACAAATTGAAAACCGTTCCCCGAAAACAGCGCCAAAAATACTTGATGGGTTTCTGGCAAGCGAACCAAAACTCCAGCAGTATAATAGTAAGTAAAAGTATCGTATCCACAGGGAACAGTTAATTTATGCAGACTGTGATATACTTATCAGAGAAAGCACGGTTTAGAGATTATAATTGCGGAATTGTAAAGAGAGTAAATAATCAATTGGAATTAAAAAGGTAGAGTTAGAGACACTTTACTTGGATCAGGATTGGACTTCATCTCATCACACCCATTGTGCATATAAAGACTATCTATTATTTTAGGTTTACTCTATAATACTGTAGACAAACTTTATTGCTAAGGCCCCTCGCCAACGCCTTAAACACTCAAGGATAAACTATGCGGGCTCTCCCAGGCGACAGACTTACCCCTCGGCTTATTTCGCTCTCTTTTATTCAGTTTGTAAAGAATTAGTTGATAAACGAGCCTAGTGCTGTAGACGTACCTTTGCTCCAGTACTGTCACTACCTTATACTCATTAGGACACGCCTATGTTCGGATCCTGGATTCACAACCCACTAACTCTTTGCTATCGATTACTAAGCCTAATGGTCGGATGCCCTTCACTTAGAGTACTCACACTACCCCCTCGCTCATTAGCAAACACCCCTTTTCGGAGCAAAGTAGTAACCGAGTAATCTTATTCAATCAGAGAATGAGTTTCTTCAGAATCCGCTCCCCCACTTCTCGTTCCTAATCAAAACTACTTTAGTTAGGACTAGCCTATAACTCCAGACGCAAGCGTGGGAATTAGGAATAAGCACAGAATAAGATTACCAATATTATAGACAGAGAGCTCAAAAATAATAATATAGAATTTATATACACTCAGGGATAGAATCGATTACATCCAATCCTACTGGAGAGTTAACTACATGAAGTAGTCATACAAACCACCGAAGATGTTGTCACCATCTTCAATCCTGCGAAGTGCTCCTCCTCTCCTACTCTAAACTTAGCCCTGGTACATAATCACTGAACTATAGACTAGATTACAATGATTGTGCCCTTTCCTCCTGGGTTGGTGCAAGAGGTTCCTATTTATAGACTAAGGAAAGACAACGCAAATTGGGAAGAGATCCATCTAAATATGGCAACAAGGACAAAATCAGCGTATCCTGCGCTCCAGGCTGCGCTATAGTGTAACGTCCTAATTTCCTAAATCCAAAACAATGTCCGTTGGAGACATTATTCCGAATTCCTGAAATTATTTCGCGCTATTTTAAGTATCGTCATACATACTTAACGCCTAAGTAATCCAACGTTCACTTAGACGTTCACGACTTTCATGCATCACAAGGTAATACCAAAACTAAACTAAATTATAGGGGAAGAACTAACACTTTGAAGTGTTAAAGTTCATAAACTCCTACCGAAAATTCGGCAGAGTTTCCCCTATAAACTGGACATTTCCAAATTTTAGAACTTCACCTGAAACCCAGAAAATACCAGTGCAGTTTATAATGACAATCCACTAATATCAAATAGGACCTCCGTGGCCAAAATAGGAAATTCAAACACATATACAACAATATCCATCTACCTACCAATACATATCAAATAATTCATCAAACATTCTTATTTCAAATAGACCAACTTTAATACAAGGCATCCTATTCTAATACAGTTCAGCTCCACCAACTCTTTCCCAATCCTCAAAGACTCCTGGACGCCTGCACACTAAAGAAATCCCCGAAACGTGGGGTGAGACTAATGTCTCAGCAAGTATAACTCTATGCATGAATGCAGGGAACAGATATCTATGACATGTTAAACAACATTTATATCATCAATAATAATAACTACATCATTTCCACATCAGTCTCAATATCATTCCATATCAATATCAGTATCATTTCCATATCAATATCAATATCATTTCCATATCAATGTCAGTATATATGCTTATGTTGTGCCCGAAGGCTATGAAACAATCACAGTCTAGAGTTAGACCTGAGCTCAGACTACAGGGGATATCTCCCCAGGGGACGAATCCCACCCTACAGTATTTGACCGAAGTCCAGTATTGACCGAAAGTCCAGTATTGACCGAAGTCCAGTATTGATCGAATAACTAATTAGACATACGAATTGATAGGTAGTTCGTTCTCGATAGTTTGATCCTTTCGAAACTGACGAGAATCCACGTTCTATGTGAACCCGTATCAACTACCCATCAATTCCTATATTGTAATCAGTCACCAATCCTTAATTTCCATCCCGGATCAATTATAATTGGAGAGAATAGAGCGTTTCAACGTTACGATAGTTTCGAAACATTTCGATAGCCTCGAAAGTTTCGAAACTAAAGAACATTAAGAACCGCTCCGTTCTAACCAATTAGAATCATCCCAAGTCTTTCAAACATCAATCACAATACAATCTAACAATCATAATTATATACACATTAGGCTTACTTGAATCGGTGGGTAACAACTAGGATTTCGAACGTCTCGAGTGTTTCGATACTTTTACAAGTCTCGTAACTTTCGTAACTTCGAAATTCCTTCGTTTCACCTTCGATTCAAGCATCCTCTTATCAATCTCATTTATAACATCACAATTTCAATCAATTTAATCATAAAGAAAGGGATTCGGGAGTTCGGGGTCATACAAGGGACATATCGACATTTCCGCTATTTACGACTTTACGACATACGACTCGATTCTCATTTCAACCAACAATCTAACTACAATCGGTACAAAACAAGGAGTATAAACTTAGTAGAATACTTAGATGAATCAAATCGAGGGAAATACGATAGTTCCGTAAGTTTCGTAAGTTTCGTAAGTTTCGACATTTTCGATAACTTCGAAACTAAGGTTTCCGACTCTCGATTCAATTCTTAATCTCAATCAAACAATCAATAATCCAAACAATCAAACAATCATCAATTATTCAAGTATTCAGCCAAGAAAGGGAGGGGAGAAGAGGGGACATGCAAAGGAGACCAATTCCTACCCTAAGGGTGAGTTATACTCACTTGATGAAGAAATCTAAGGAGGAAAGGATGTTTAGATGATGATCTCCTTGATGTTTCCTTGCTTCGATTCCGTTCTTGAGCTCCGATTTAGAGTTTCCCTCACTAGGTTCTCTCCCTCTCTCTCTAGGGTTCGAAAAGGAGAAGAAAGAAATGAAATTTCTGATGAAATTTCGCACCAGCTTATATATATATACTGCTGGTAATCGATTACCAAACCCTGGTAATCGATTACCAGAGGCCAAAATGCCCTTCCTGGAGATCTGGTAATCGATTACCACTTCTGGTAATCGATTACAATGAAACCCAGAAACATGGTAATCGATTACCAAACCCTGTAATCGATTACCATCAGCAAAACTCTCTGGTAATCGATTACCAACTCCTGGTAATCGATTACCAGGGACCAAAAACTCCCAAAATGATTCTAACAAGGTCCCAAACTCACATCTTACTCTTTCCCTACCTATTACTCATAATCCTAAGTGATCTTACAAGGTTTAGACCTACTGAACACAAATGTTATCTTAACCAAAGGTTGGGATGTTACACTAACATCCTAAGATTGGTTTAACAATTAAGGTTTAACCTATAAGTTCTTGACTTACCTCCTTCTTAATTTCTAGCACATGGTTGAAAATAGCTAAGTCCTAAATGAATAACCAAGCTCCTGGAATGCGGGATGTTACATATAGAGCAGGAGTGAGCGCAACCTTCCAGAGAGTCTGCGCTTCACCCTATGCTATAGCGCAGGTGAAGCGCAGCTAGCATCCTGCTGCTCCAACTTTCTCTTTTAAATCTTGATCTCTCCACGAGACTGGTTTTCGCATTATTGTCCTTCCTTGTTTCCCTTTATTTGATGATATCCTTGCATTTATTAAGCAATCCTTGATTTATTTGGGAAACTTGTCTGCAGAATCCTTGATTGATTGACAATAATCTCCTCATCAATGGCTTCAAATCTTCTTTAAATCTTCATTAAATATCTTCAATCAATCTCAAATCTTGCAGATATCTTCCTCATTTGATGCTATCTATCCTCCAAATTAAATCTTTGCAATATCCCGCAATAATCAGCAATATTTCTATCAAAATAGCATCAAATTCAAATCTAGGATTAATAAATATAATTTATTTAATATTAAATAAAAAGGGATTAAATTGGGGCAAAATTATCATTTTATCCTTGATAAGTGAACTAAAAAGTACTCTAATTTATCAACTAATTTTCACTTATCAGTTGTTAAATCTTTTAATAATTCAACCACTAACACTCAAGGACCCAAGATAAAATGGGTACCAAAATGTCTCCTTAGCAATTTTGTTATGCAGAAAAATTCTCAAGAAGATAGAACCATTGGCCAAAGGAAAATACCTTCCAAGGCTTAAATGAAAATGTTCCATACAAAGAAGGAACATGACTCTAGCCAATGCTTCTCAAATGATTAAGTGTGAAATCTCCAAGGTTCATGACTTTAGAATGAATCAATGGGTAAGTAAAGGTATAGTTCAATTGACCAAGAACAAGGTATCAAATATTTCTATCCTTAATGCATATTCTTCAAGTCAATGAATTTTAAGCACATTCCTAATAGGTTTATGATAAGGTCTTGCATATTTGGTGATTGAATATTATCATTGATTGATATTTATATGGACATTCTATTCCATCACTTAATTAGTCTTGAGCATAAAAATAAAATGATTAGAAGATCAAAAGTAATGTGCTATAGTACTACTAGTTTAAAATTCTGATATAGCTACCTTTAAACGAGCATAACTTGACCTACAAAATTCTGTTTAGGTGAAACCAATTTTGTTTGAAAGATTATTGATGGTAGTATCAAACTGGAAAATTTAAGAATTTTATCTTAATCACAAAAGTCCCAGTAAAATTTTGACTACAGCTGTCTGTCATAAAGTTCTTATATAAACTAGTACACTTCAATAGATCATAACTTGAGCTATAGGAATGCTTTTTCAGTGAAACCAATTTTGTTTGAAAGCTTACTTATGATATTATTAAACTGGAAAGTTTGAGGATTTTATCTTAACCAGAAAAGTCCCAGTAAATTCGTGAATACAACTATTTTGTTATAAAATCTGATAGAAAGCAGTCCACTTCATCAGATCATAACTTGAGCTACAAAAGTGATATTTGAATGAAACTAATTTCATTGGAAAACTGATTTATATTATTTTTAGACTCGAAAGTTTCAGAATTTTATAACATCTAAATAATTCCCAGTAAGTCATTAAGTAGGTTGTCCTATTATATGATCATGTTTGATCCTACTATCTTTGGATGTTCATAACTGGTGCTAGGAAAATCTTTTCATGTGAAACCAGTTGGATTTGAAAGATAATACATAATAGTTTAATCCCATTAAGTATCCAAATTTTTGGTTGCATGGATTTGTATCAATGCATAAAAAAACAGAATTGTTCTATTCTGCTTTGTGATAAATCAGTCAAATTAAATGAATCATATCTTGGGATAGGAAAATCCAAATTGCATGATCTTTGTCTTGTTAGAAAGATTGAGATATCTAGTATGTTATGGTGAAATCTCATTTTTGTGTGAATTGAAAATGATTCACAGATGCAGTTTGAAGTATACAAGTCAATGGTACTTTTCTGATCTAATGCACTAACTTGGAATTAGAATATCTTTGGATGTACAAATCCAAATGAGATGATTTTTGTGGCCTTAGAATGATTGTATGTTTCTTTTTATTGTGATCATCTCTTTTTTCAAAAGTTCTTTAGAGATTGGATTTTAAAGAAATGACTAGAACCATTTTAAATGACTCTAGTGTTCAAAATCTTTTTGGGCTAAAGTTGTAAGCATCTCATGATATACTTTGAATATAGTCACTATTAGAAGCATTTCTAAATTGTGGAAATGAAGAAAACTAAACATTTGGATGTGAATGGTAAGTTTGATTCAAATAAGGCTCTCTTCCACTTCAAAAGCCTATAGGGTATACCATATTAATCAAACCATAGAAGAAAGCATGCATGTTATTTTCAATGATTCTAACCTTTCTTCTCAAGGAAAATACAATAGTAAATCAGATGATGAATTTGATAAGCTCCAGAAGATACAGCAAAACAGAAAAATTTCACAGAAGATTCTGCAGAAGATGTCTGTACACAATGAAAGGATCTTCCAAAGAGCTGGAAACTAATTACAGCTCATCCCCATGAACAAATCCTTGGGAATACTACAAAAGGAGTAAAAACCAGATCCCAACTAAGAGGAAATGAAAATAGTGCAGCCTTCTTATCTTAAATTGAACCCAAGAATGTGAATGAAGCTCTAGAAGATGATTCATGAGTAGAAGCAAAGAAAGAAGAGCTGGAACAATTTGAGAAAAATAAAGTATGGACACTTGTTCCTTCTCCAGAAACAAGATGAGTTTTCATAAACAAGATGGATGAGAAAGGTAAAGTGATCAGAAACAAAGAAAGCAAGAAGATGATGAAATCTCCAAGAGATCTTCTCATAAGATTCAAGTGGATGGAGCTAAGCCAATGGACAAACCAATGCATTGATCTACTTTGCATGATAAAGATGAATATGGTAAGTTTGTTTCTAAAAAGGAATACAAAGGTATGATTGCTTCCTTATTATTCTTAAAAAACAAGTAGGCAAGCTATTGCATTTTCAATTGAATTATGTGCAAGGTTTCTATCTTCTCCTAAAAGAAATTCATGTCATATCTATAAAATGAATATTTAGATTCCTTGTTTTAGCAACTAATCTTGGCCTTTGGTACAAGAAAGGAACAAGCTTTGATCTTGTAGGATTCTATGATGTTGATTTTGCTGGAGTTAGGATTGAGAGAAAAGGCACAAACGGTGAATGCCAAATTCTTGGTTAATCTCTCTTATCATGGAAAGAAAAATACTATTGCCCTATCCATTGTAGAAGAAAAATATACATCAACAGTAAGATATTCACAAAGGTTGGGTTTAAGCATTAAATGGAGGACTACTCTCTAAGGTACACTGAAATCCCAATCTTATGTGATGATGAAAGTTCTATGAACCTATCTATCAATCCCATGCATCACTTTAGATCAAAACATATTGACAGCAAGTATTATTTTATTAAAGATCATGGTCATAAGCATGACATTGAACTGAAATATGTTGAGACAAAGTCTTAACTTGCTGATATCTTTTCTAAACATCTTCTAGAAGAAAGATAAAGATTCATTAAAGATCAAATGCATAATTGTTGTGTTATAAGTTCAACACGAGCCTTCTTTACCTAATCTAGAACAATTAGAAGATGAATTTCCCATCTAGAAGCAAAAATCATGCTTTTGAAGAGAGAGTAAAGAGAGATGGAATTCTTTCTATTGATGATATTCTCACATTCCTCAAAGCCTAAGAGGGAGTTGTTGCCTTCATTTTTTCTCACTATAAATAGTAGCTATAACCCAAAGTGAAAGATAGGCCGTTTTCTTCATATATTTAATTCTCTTTCAGAACATTACTTGTTTTTGCCAATTCCTTATATCATTCCTATTATTTTCACGAGGTTCAAAGCTATAGGAAGGAATGGCATAAAATTTGTAGCTACTCGTGTTCATCAAAGTTTACCAATTAGAGTTGTCCTTGTTCCGGTAACAAAATCTCTTCCACTAGAACTCTTAAACCACTCATAAGAGAAGATTGGGGTGTATATGTCTTCCTAGAAAGACTAGGATGGCTCAAATTCTTTAAAATATAGAAGCCTATGTATCCAAGATTAGTGAAAGCATTTTGCTACAACTTCTAAGTTTAGGAGTAATGATCAAAATCTTATGAAGGATATCAAGGGATACTCAATGTTAAGCATCTATGGGTATTTTTCATTTTGTACCTTCTTAAAGAAAATTGTGAACATCTCAAAAGTTTCATCCTTGCTTTTGAGGAATATCACCCATGTGTATCTAGAATAGTCATTTACGATGACCAAACCATACTTCTTCCCGCCAAGACTTTCCGTCCTTGTTGGTCCAAACAAGTCAATGTGAGGAAGTTCTAAGGGTCTTGAAGTGGAGACAACATTCTTGCTCTTAAAAGAGTTTCTTATTTGTTTCCCTTTCAGACAACTTTCATATAAGATGTCAGATTTGTATGAGAGCTTGGCTAGACCCTTTACAAGATTGTGTTTTGTAAGCTTTGAGATTAACCTCAACCTGACATGCCCAAGTTTTTTATGCCAAATCTGTTTTTCATCTTCCACAAAAAGAAAGCACTTCACATTTTAACTTGCAAGTTCCTCCAAGTCTATTTTATACACATCGTTGTGTCTCTTCGAAGTGAAGAGAACTTAATCATTGTTATTTTTTTACTATACAACCTTCTTTTGTGAAGGATACTACATAACCACTATCTCACAATTGACTTATGCTTAGTAAGTTATGTTGAGTCCTTTAACAAACAGAACATTATTAATAGATGACAGAGGGTGACATACCTATTATACCTATGCCAGAGATCTTCCCTTGTTGGTTTCCTCCAAAGGTGACCACTCCTCCATCCTTGTGCCTATGGTTTTGGAACAAAGACCTTTCTCCCATCATGTGACATGACCATCCACTATTCAGGTACCATTTGTGGAGTTTCCTTTATCCTGTTAAACACATCTGCAACAAGAATAATCAAAACTTTAGGTAACCATAACTTCTTGGGTCCTTTTTTGTTAGCTTTGGGTTTAGTTTTACCTTTGTGTTTGCACTTTGAAACATGGTGTCAAGGCTTACCACAATGGGAGCACCATTTACCTTTGATAGCCTTATCGGATTTAATTTTAACATCATACTGATCTGATGATTCACTAGAGGGGTAACCAAGACCACACTTGTTTTTAGAACCTTTATGGAATCCTAAAAGTTTATTCAGATTCTTCAGATTTGTTTTCAGAACTGTTGCCCTTACAGTTCAAGAGTTCCTCCTTGAGCAACAAGTTTTCCTTTTCAAGAGCCTCGTTCTTTTCACCCATTTCTATGTATGCTTTTGAGAGGTCCTTGTACTCTTAGAAAAGCTCTTTTGAGCTTTCCAATAAATCTTCAATCCTATCCTGGAGATCAGTCAGAAGCAGGTCTTACCTCTAAGTCTTCACTATCTGAAGATGGCAGGCTGACCATAAGGCAGAGGTTGGCTTCTTCACCAGGTTGTTCCTCTTCTTCTTCTTCTTCTGAGGTAGAGTCATCAAGATCTTCCCAGGTGGCCATCAAACCCTTCTTCTTCTTGAAGAATGGTTTCCTTAGATTTGGACAATCAGTCTTTATATGACCAAGCTATTTGCACTCAAAGCAGGTAATTTGGTCAGCATTTGAGTTCATCTTGCCTGACTTTCTGATCCACTTAGCTTCTTTAATGGTTGATCTTTCTTGTATCTTCCTTTCATCAAAGTATCTTCTTGATCTTTCTACTCAGAAGAGCAAGATCATCTTCATCTTTTGAACTATCTTCAGATCCTTTTTATGCGTCTGAAGTCTCTTCAGCTTGCATGGCTTTCAAGGCTTTATGCCTAGGCTGTTTGGCTTTTGAATTCAAAGCTAGGGACTTCTTTTTGCTAACATCCTTACCAAGTTATTGAAGTTGGATGGATATCTCTAGAAGGGGGGTTGAATAGAGACTTTAAAATTTTGTTCCTGAAATTGGCACACTTAAATTTTCGAGTTGAAACGTGATCTCAAGTCTGATGACTTGGAGTCTCAATTAAGTTAGATAAGATGCAGTTTCAATTTTAGCTAATTGTATTATCTAAGATCAAGTATAAATTATTTTAGTTACTCAAATCTGGTTTTGTTTAATGTAATTTAATTAATCAAATGATCACAGATTTGAGATGAGTGAAGAACAATGTAAAGTAAAGAGATTGGGAAGAGAGATGCACAGGGATCTTATCCTGGTTCACCCACTCCTTGGGCTGCGTCTAGTCCTCTCAACACGTGAGATTTCCACTATTTACAATCACAGCCAATTACAAGTATTCTTACAACCTCTTCAGGACGTCTCTCACACTAAGCCTAGGCACTCCTATCTTAGTTGAGCCACAAGTATTCTTACAGCTTCTTCAGGACGCTCACACTCACTCTGAGACTAGGCTTCCTCCTATCTCAGATGAGACTGGTTACAAATGATTGGTAGGATAATATGGGTCTAGCTTACAATCATACAAAGTATGGATAGACAGTGAGCTTAGCTAGAGTTTATCTCTTCTATAAAGGTAGACGGATTAAAAGTTGAGAAGAGAAAATAAACTGAGACTACAAGTTTTCTAAAGTTGAGATCAGATCTTAAGTATGATAGACTTGAGATGTGGACTTGAGATGTAGAATGAGATGCAAGGATGTTCAATATTCAGCGTAGTCTCTCACATTTCTTCACTATAGACTTCAGCATTTATTTCAAATGCAACTAGCCGTTTATGGCCGTTATTCTAGTCGTCAAGAGCCAATGTAGGTGAGAGGAACTTTTCTGTTGAGAGAAGAGCTTGCTTTTCAGGGCTTGATGTATTGTGTCAGCATACAGTGTATTTGTCTTGACCCTGTGTTGACCTTATGTCATGTCTTCTCAAGCTGAACTCGAGTCTCAACTTTTGGAATCTGAGTTTGGCTCTCAACTCTTGCATCTGATCTTGAGCTTGCGTCTCAAGCTGATCTGGAGTCTCTTCTTAGATTATACTCACTGGATCTGATCTTTTCCTTGATTAAGGTTGAGTCTCATCTTTCAACCGGTCTTGTCTCTGAGTAAGTGATGTTCAAACCATTTCTGAATCTGCTTCTCATGCATGAGATGACCTCTTGTGCTTGAATCTGCATCAGATCTTGAGCCAACGTCTCAAGATGACCTTGGATCTCTTCCTTGCTCATTGTTCTTGCTTTAAGTCTTGTTCCTTCGCTTTTCTTGATTCTGACTTTTATGCTTAGTGTTCTCAAAGATGATCTTTGAGCTTCATTTACTTGATCAATTTCTGCAAAATAAAGTCTAGAAATTCTGCCATATACTTGAGCACATAGTTAGCAAAATAACAAGATACATCTCATTCAGTTCAGCACATATCTAAACTTAATGGTTTGGCACATTAAAAACTTTAGGAGTGAGTTTGTCTTAACAATCTCTCCCTTTTTTTTATGATGGCAACCATAAAGTTTTAAACTTGAATAGTTCAGATTTTATGTTTGAGTTACAATGTTTAGCTCCCTCTGAGATGTACAACCTTTTCTTTTTACAAGATCTTACTCTTTTGAGAGCTGAGCTCCCCCTGAGTCTAAGACTTATTGAAACTGATTTTAACTTTCATCATCACAAAAGAAATTAGTAAATAAAAATTGTTACAAAATTGAAATGCAAACAAAAGTACTTTCATTCATTAATTACAGAATTTCAAAATATCAATTTTTACAAGAAAAGATGCCACTGCATCTTATCATCAATCAGAAAAGATGCTATTACATCTTACACTCAAAATAGCATCCCAAAGTTCTTAAATTTAGATTTAAACTCAAAAATACCTAAGACTCTTATCAGGTGAAACCTAACCAACTCTCCCCTTTTTCCATTATTAATAGTGAAAACTAGCCAAGCTAGGATGAAGGAGAAGAGGATGAGTCTGAAGTAGAAGCAGGTGGTCGTTGCACAGCTTGAGGAATCTCAGGAAGAGGAGGCAATGAAGGTTCATCTTCTTGTGAAAATCATTGGAAGTACGAATGGCTTGAAGGACAGTGTCAAGCCCATCAAGAATTGCCTCTTGCCTCTTCTTATGATGCTTGAGCTTCTTGAGAATCTTTTTCTGGTTCTGCTCTAAGTTGGAGCTAAGATTTTGCTAGTGCTGCTATTGCTCTGCTTGGAGTTGATTAAGGAATGTGTTGATTGAGTTTGAGAGATGAGTGGGAATGGATGGTTCTGATGTTGGAGCTTGAGAAGGTTCAGGTGGAGGAGCAGATTGATCATACTTTGGTGGTGGAGAGTTAAGGAGAGTGTAAACAAAGAACTTCCCTGGTGTTGGTAGAGATGTGGGGAAAGAGTGAGATGGCTCATACTGAATGGGCGTCTTTTGTTGAGAGGTAGGTGCCTCTTCAGTCTCAGCATCAGCAGGTTGTTGCTCTTGCATGACCTCAGGAGTGGAGGTGGTTGTTTCTTTGTCCAAGCTAGCAAGGATTTCAGCAACAATCTTAGTGATAGGAGGTGGGGAAGCTTGAGTTATCATCTGTTGAGGAGATGGAGGCGGCATCAGATGAGGTGAGGGTGGTTGAGGTTGAGGTGCCGGTTCCTCCATCCCAGGTGCAGGTTCACTTGCAGCAGGTTCTTCAGTGTTCAAGGGTTATGGATCTGGCTGAGTGAGAGCAGATGAGACATGCTCAGACTTTGTCTTCTTTTTCTTCCTCGTCTCAGTCTCAGTTGAGACGGAAGGTTGAGACTTTCTTTTCTTCTCTTCTCTAGGGATCTCAGACCCCTCTTGAGATCCCCCTACAACTTCTTTTGCAGCCTTCTTCTTCTTCTTTTTATGAGTTTCAGACATCTTAGAAGAAGGAGAAGCTTGTGTAGTAGGAGGAATGGGAGCAGGATTATCAAGAGGAAAAGTAGGGGTGGAATAGACTTACTATCTAGATTGAGAGACTTCAGATTGGATTTGCCAACATATCCAGGTCTCTCCTTCGTCTCATCACACCCACTAAGATCAACCTTGAAGTGCCTCATAATTCTGGTTGTGAGCATTCCAAAGGGAAGAGATGCGGTGATTTTGGGATTGTGGAAGACATGTTTCATGTGTTTGAGTATGAGGAAGGGAAGGTTCAGAGGAATGCCATGCTTCAGGTGATACATCACTATGAGATCAGGAGTGTAGACTTTGTTGAAGGTGCCAACCCTAGGCATGATGCACTTTGCAACCAGGTGGAATAGAAATTTTCCAAAGTGATTGAGAGAGGAAGCGGAGTCAGTGATGGCTGCATCTTTGAACATAGAGGTTCCTACACTTGCTGTTGGAACTCCTATATAATTCCACCATTGCTCCTCACTGTAGAGTCTGTTTCTAGCAACTGGAGCTTGAATAATTGCTCCCAGAGACTCCTCTGTGAGCTCGATAGGGACACCTCTGATGTTGGCTATGGCATGAGGTAGCCCTTGAGAGGCACCTTTTACTATGGAGCAAGCAACATAGAAGGCTCTTGTCATCTTTAGGAAGACTGGCTCTGTCATACACAGATAGTCTTCCCACCCCTGCTTTCTAAGATAGGGACCAATATCAAAGTTCTCTTCACTTAACTCCCTGAGGGAGATGACTCTTCCTATCACAATCTTCTTCTCAGTAAATTTCTTGGTGAACTTTTCTTCCACTTCAGCATTCTCAAAAAGGTCTGATTGAAATGATAATTTCTTTCCTTCAGCAACTTTCCCTTTTTCTTTCTTTGAGCGCTCAGGTTGGGTGAGATCAATATGAATTGGTGATTTTGGGGATTTTGGTGCAGTGGGATGAACCACGTTAGAGGAAATCCTCTGGGATTTTGGTCTACGAGGGAGAGGAGTGCATTTCTTAGATGAGGTGGACTTGGAAGATGGTGAGGGTTGAGACTGGGTCTGAGTGGCTTCAGATTCAGTGCTAGGTTGTGGTGATGGGGAACGACTGAGACGTTCCTGGCTGGAATGGATGCTCCCCATAGGTTGAGAATCATTTGATGAAGATATATCTATTTCTGGGGATGAGGAAGATGAAGAGATATCAGAGTATGGGAGTTTCAGAGCGGTTACTTTGATACGCATTAAGAGAGGGAAGAAGATGAGATGAGGGTGTGTCTTTTGGTTTATATAGAGAGAGGGGTTCAGAGAGAGAGGAGCAACGTTCAACTTAGTGAGTAGTTAATGCACGGTTGAGAAGTGGTTGGGCACTTATTTTATACCCAACGGCTAGTTGTGCGCGTAGTGGGGAGTTACTAGTTGTTTTCTAACGGCTACAATACTCTCTCAGGTAACGTCTCTTTGACGTTAGATGAGCATTGACTTTAAGCTCATTATAAGACGCATCTCATCTGAGCTCCTTTGAATGTCATCTTCTGACAGACTTGCCATGAGTCTCATCTCTCTGAGACTTAGAGCTGATCTCAGCTTGAGAGGCAGTCTCTTAAATATGAATTTAATTAAGTGCACACATATTTAATAATTTCAAATTTTCAACAAACCTCTCCTCTACTAATGTCTTAGTAAAGATATCAACAAGTTGATTCTTGGTGTCAACAAAAATGATTTTAATATTTCCTTTTTGCACATGATCTCTTATGAAGTGGTGCTTTATGTCTATATGCTTAGATCTTAAGTGATGAATAGGATTTTTAGCAAGATTTATTGCACTGGTATTGTCACAAAATATTGGGATTTTAGAATACCTGAGTGCATAATCTTGTATCTGAGACTTGATGCACAAAATCTGGGTACAACAAGCTGCAGCTGAGACGTATTCAACTTCAGTGGTGGATAGAGCTATTGTGTTTTGCTTCTTGCAAGACCAAGAGACAAGGCACTTTCCCAGAAATTGGCATATTCCACTTGTGCTATTTATATCCATCTTATCTCCAGCAAAGTCAGCATAACTGTATCCTACAAGATCAAAATTGGATCCTTTCTCATACCAAAGGCCAAGATTAGTGGTTCCTATTAAATATCTAAAAATTCTTTTAACAGCTGTGAGATGAGATTCTTTAGGATCAATTTGATATCTGGCACAGATGCCTACAACATATTGGATATCAGGTCTGCTAGCAGTTAAGTACATGAGAGATCCAATCAAACCTCTGTAGAGCTTATTTGAGACAGGCTTACCCATCTCATATTTATCAATCTGAGTTGAGGGGTGCATTGGAATCTTCATTGGCTTAGCATCATTCATCTTGAATTTTTTTAATAGATCTCTTGCATATTTTTCTTGATTGATGAAAATACCATCTGATAGTTGTTTTATTTGCAAGCCAAGGAAGAATCTCAGCTCACCCAACATGCTCATCTCAAATTCTCCGTGCATGAGACTAGAGAATTCTTGACAGAGAGATTCATTGGTGGATCCAAAAATAATATCATCCACATAAATTTGAACAATTAATGAATCTTTATTAAACTCCCTTTTGAAAAGTGTGGTGTCAATCTGTCCTCTGGTAAACCCATTTTCTGTTAGGAAAGAGCTTAGCCTATCATACCAAGCTCTTGGAGCTTGCTTGAGACATAACAAGGCTTTCTTGAGTCTGAGAACATACTCTGGATGATGAGGATCTTCAAACCCAAGGGGTTGTCTTACATAGACTTCTTCTTCAATGATTCCATTTAAGAATGCACTCTTCAAATCCATTTGGTAGAGTTTGAAGTCTTTGTGAGCAGCAAAGGCTAGGAGGATTCTGATAGCTTCATGTCTTGCCACTGGAGCAAAGGCTCATCATAGTCTATACCCTCATGTTGGTTGTATCCTTGTGCTACCAGTCTTGCCTCGTTTCTCATGACTTTGCCTTTTCATTGAGTTTATTTCTGAAGACTCATCTGGTTCCAATTATGGATTGATAAGGTGGAGGAGGAACCAGATCCCATACTTTGCTTCTGTCAAACTGGTTGAGCTCTTCTTTCATTGCTTTAACCCAAGACTCATCATTGAGAGCTTCATGGATGTCTTTTGGTTCTACTTCAGATAGAAGTGCCACCATATTTTCAGCATCTCTGAAGGAGGATCTGGTCCTAACCCTATCTGAAGTCTCTCCAATGATCTGATCTCTAGGATGAGATCTCACCAGTCTTCAGCTTCTGGGTAGTTCAGATGCGTGCTCATTCTGGATCTCAAGTGTTCCTTGTCTTGTTCCCCTAGTCTCAGTTTGTCCTTCAGGCTTGTCTTCATCTTGAGATCTATTGTGCATCTCAGGTTGAATGTTTCTGTGAGACTCTATCTGAGCTGACCTCCAGGTCTCAGATTGAGCTTCTATCCTTAGTTCAGTTTGAGGGGATCTCATGTGCTTCTGTTCTGGTGTGGACCTTTCTTTAGCTTCCTGAGTTGAGATCCTTAGTTCTCCCATTATTTCCTCAATTTCTTCATCTACTTTCTTTTGTGAGTTTTCCTACATCTCATTGAAAACTACATGCATAGATTCTTCAGTAGTTTTTGTTCTTAAATTATATACTCTATAAGCTTTGGAAGTAAGAGGGTATCCAAGGAAGATTCCTTTATCAGATTTTGTGTCAAATTTTCCCAGCTGATCTTTAATGTTCAAGATGTAACAGTCACATCCAAACACATGGAAGTAAGAGATTGAAGGTTTTCTTCCTTTCCATAATTCATACGGAGTTTCGTTCAAGATTTTTCTTATGGTAACTCTGTTTATAATATAGCAAGAAGTATTTACAGCTTCTGCCCAAAAATATTTTTCAATACCAGAGTCACATAACAAAGTTCTTGCCATTTCTTGAAGAGTCCTATTCTTTCTCTCAACTACACCATTCTGTTGGGGTGTTCTTGGACATGAGAAGTAATGAGTAATGCCACTTTTATCAAAGAATTTCTTAAATTTGGCTTTCTCAAATTCACCTCCATGGTCACTTCTCACAGCATCAATCCCATATCCTTTTCTCAGATTGGATCTTTTTGCAAAATGTTTTAAAAGACTCATAAGATTCATCCTTTTGAGATAGGAACAGAACCCAGGAAAATCTTGAGTAATCATCCACAATTACAAAACCATATTTTTTACCGCTGAGACTTAGTCTTAGTTGGTCCAAACAAATCAATGTGGAGGATCTCAAGTGGTCTGGTGGTGGTGACATGAGACTTAGGCTTGAAACTTGATTTGTTGTGCTTGCTTTTTATGCAAGATTCACATATCATGTCTTTGTCAAATTTTACTTTTGGTAAGCCTTTGACAAGAGACTGACTTGCAAGTTGACTCATGGTTCTCATGTTAAGGTGTCCAACTCTCTTGTGCCATAACCACTTCTCATGGTCATGATACATGAGACAGGTGAGATCAGATAAGCTCTTAAGTGAGACTGAGTAAAGATTTTTGTTTCTTTCTCCAGAAAAGCTATTTTTCCAGTCTTTGAGTCTATGATCTCACAAAAGGTGGGTTGGAAATTGACATGATAACCATTGTCACACAGTTGACTAATGCTCAGCAAATTATGTTTCAGACCCTCAACAAAATATACATTTTCAATATGAGCTAAGTTTGTCTTACCAATTTTACCTATGCCCTTGATCTGGGCCTTGCTGTTGTCTCCAAATGAGACAACCCCTGCAGCTCTCTCTTCAAGTGACAGGAACTTGCTTTTGTCCCCTGTCATGTGTCTTGAACATCCACTGTCCAGCACCTACATCCTTTTTGATCTTGCTGTTGTCAGGCATATCTGTTACATCAAGAGATTTAGTTTTAGGTACCCATTTATATTTGGGTCCTTCATGGTTAGTTATCCTTCTCTTGGATGCTACTTGTCTCATGTAGCAATTTGTGGTCTTATGGCCAAATTTGCTACAACAAGAGCATCTTTCCTTCTTCCTTTTTCTTGTTGGAATGAAGAAATCTTTATATCAGATCTCACTTGAAGACTTTTCATAGCCTAATCCAGCTTTATCAAAAATTCCTTTTTGAGACCTAATCAGTCTCTCAAGGTTTTTTGTACCATTTACAAACTTTTCCAGATCATCTATGAGAATTCTATTTTGTTTTTTAAGCTTCTGGTTTTCTTCAAAAAGATTCCTTGATTCCTGCTCTTCATGAGCTTGAGTCTTTGCCTTGACAAGTTCAAACAGTCTCATGTGAGACAACATGAGACTGCTGTTTTTATGATTCAAATTTTCATTTTCATTTTCAAGAAATTTGATCTTCTCAAGAGTTGTGTCTAATTCAGATTTTAATAAGGAACTCTTAGAGACAAGAAGATTTGAATCATATAGGAGATTTTCAAAGGCAGATTTAAGTTCACTAAATGAAAGATCAGAGTCAGACTCATATACCTCCTCATCTGATGAGTCTCCATTAGCCATGAGACACAGATTAGTTGATTCATCATCTTGACTCTCATCTCCTTCTGTGTCATCCCAAGTGGCCATCATTGCCTTTTTCTTTGGACTTTTCTTTACTTCCTTTCTGAATTGAGGGCATTCAGACTTGATGTGTCCAGGCTTTCTACATTCATAGCAGATAAATTGTCCTTTCTTGTCAGACTTGATCTCTCCTCTTCTTGATGGATAGTTTCTTCTTCCACTTCCTCTGGCTCTCCACATACGTCTGGTCTTCCTTGAGATGTAAGCTAGTTCATCATCCATCTCACTTTCATCATCATCTTCATCATCTTCAGTTTCTGTATCATGAGATGAGTTAAGTGAGATCTGTTGAGATAAGCTTACCTTCTTACCTTTAGAGTTACTGGATGATGCTTTTAAGGCTATTGTCTTTGGACGTGTGATGAGATCTTCTTCCACCAGCTCCTGCTCATGAACCTTCAATGATCCAAGAAGCTCATCTAATCTTAGAGTGCTAAGATCCTTGGCCTCTTGGATTGTTGTGACTTTAGGTCTCCAGGGCTTGGGTAGACTTCTCAAGATTTTCCTCACCATATCTTGATTTGAGTAAGTCCTTCCCAGAGACTTGAGATAATTGGTGATGACAGTGAAACGTCTCACCATGTCTTCTATTCCTTCATCTTCATTCATTTTGAAGAGCTCATACTGTCTGACCAGTATGTTGATCTTGGCTTCCTTGACTTGGTTGGTTCCTTCATGCTCTATCTCAAGTGCATCCCATATCTCCTTAGCTGATGCACACCCAACTACTTTATCATACTCACTACGGCTTAGTGCACATGTGAGCAGGTACTTTGCTCTTGAGTTCAGAACATTGTGAAGTCTATAAATCTGTTTAAGTAATTAAACATGATTATAAGACTTAACATCCGTTAGTTTTAATGATTAACAAATAAGAGTATATAAAGAACAAATAAGATTATATAAAGAACAAATAAGATTATATAAAGAACCAATTAGATTATATAAACAGGTTCTACTGAGAAAGGTATTTGTTTGTTAATTATGTTTCAGGATAAAATACTCTTTAGAACTTGAAGAAGATTTTGTGAACAGAATCAGAATCAGAAGATCAGAATCAGAAGAACTAGAGTGCAGAATCTGAAAAAGATTAATCCTTAACAGAGTTGAAGCAACTGAAGAATTGAAGAAGACTATCCGAAGAATCGAAGATTAGAAGACTATCTGAAGAACTGAAGGCGAAAGATATGAAGAAGTACAGATTCAAATATACGTCTGTCTGAAGAACAACAATGAACTGAAGATACAAAGAAGAACGAAGCTACAATTCTAAGGAAGAAGGCCGCTGAAGTTTCAACCAGTATGAAGAATTGAAGTCATCTGAAGAATGCAACCTGTCTGAAGCAACGAAGCTGTCTGAAAGACTTGAGCTGTCTGAAATCATCAACCTATCTTAAGTGTTGAAGTCGTCTGAAGAGCCAAGCCCGTCTGAAGACTCAAGCCCGTCTGAAGACTGGAACCCGTCTGAAGGTTGGAAGCTGTCTAAAGCTTTAGTAATGACGTGGCATCTTTGCTGAAACCTTGCGTGAAGACTTTTCTAAGTCTCTGTTGCTCGTACGTTTTGAAACACATTTGTGGCAACAAACACAGAGACCTTTCCCGGTGCATTTGAACTTCATACACCACTGAGGAAATCTCTGCAACGCAGCATTCGCATCAACAACAGTAGCAGCTTTACTGCAGCACCAATGTTGTATTGTGTCAGAACTCTCAAGAAGCGTGTCTCACAACGGATTAAAAGAAGACTATTTGCTGTCTCTAAACGATAGCATTTCAACGAGACATTTCCTCATTTGTGCAATCTGGAACAAAGCAGAAGAAAAGCTCAAGAGACTAAGCAGAAGCAACAAGGAAGATGTTTGAATAAAATATATTCAACTCAACATCTTTATCTAAATATCAAAAGAGGAATCTGCAAACAACGACTATTGATCAAGACATCTCATTCAAAGAAGTAATGGTGTCAGGAGCAAGTGAAAAAAGAGTATATGCAGAATAAGCAAAAAGGGCAAATTCAACGGATACATACTCTCAAGAGAATCAGAGGAAATCCGAAAGCAAGCAGATGCAAGATAATGCAAGCTGGATAAAGCAGATAAAGCAGATGCAAGCAGATGCAAGATAATGCAAGCTGGATAAAGCAGATAAAGCATATGCAAGCAGATGCAAGCAGATGCAAGATAATACAAGCTGGAGCAAGCAGATGCAAGCTGGATAAAACAGATGCAAGAAAGCAAAAGAATTCAAGAGAGAGAATACACATAATCATCACATCTCTCAAAACAGAGCTCATCAACAGAAGTGTCAGAACGGGAGTATTCTGAACACTCATTATGCTTAAGGAGAAGCAACCGTTTGAGAAGCTATTACACAACGGCTATATGAGCCACATCATCAGAAACTCAACGGTATTATGAATTATCTTCAACGGCTATATTCAAGAAGAACATATAAATAGCCTCAAAATTGAAGTTGAAGATGTTGTTGCAGCACACAACCAAGCTGGTTGGGTAGAAGATCAATCAGGTTGTTGGAAACAACCATGCAGCTGCTGTACAACCAAGATAGATCAATCGGATTGTTTTTCAAGAAGGTTCTTGAAATCAATCAGGATGAAAATTGTTAACTAGGCTGAGTGTCTTACAGTTAACAAGAGTTGACTCGAGCTAAAATACATCATGAAAATGTCAACAACGATTGATCAGAGAGTGAATTCTCAATCGGGCTACTGATCAGCTGGTCAGTTAGTTAGATTGTACAGTTGGTTTGTTGATTAAGTGAGTTGGTTGTCGGGAAGGCAATCATGCTGTACAAATGACTATCAAACCAGGTACGGTTTGAAGCTTGGATGATACCTTGGTATTCCAATGATACGGGTGAGAATGTAGCCCATGGAAACCAATGGTTGGAGAATAAGGCTGAAGCTTAATTTCATATCTTAGTTAGCCTACACTCAGAGGATGTATTCCTCATAGAAAAGACAGGGATTGTACTTAAATTCAAACACTTGTATCACTGTCTATCCTTGTATTTAGTTTGTAATGACTGTATCCTGAGTATGTACTCAGTAATCTCTATGTACAAGAAAAATCTGAGTTGAGAGGTTCTAGAGAACATCTAGCTTAGATTGAGTAGTAATACTCAACACTTAGTTAAGTGTCTGAGAGCCTGGAGAGGCTTGGTGGAAGAAAGAATACTCGTGGTAGAGCCTGGAGAGGCTTGATAGAAAAGAATACTTGTTGTGTTGGCCTGGAGAGGTTAACATGTCTATCTGTGGTTTTAGATAGTGTGGCATATATGTGGCTGCAAGGGTCTGGGGGATTCGGAGTGGCACATATGTGTTGTTGTTATAAAAAGGCTAGTGGTGGTTTGCCACTAGGACTGGATGTAGCTCACAGGGTTTGTGGGTGAACCAGGATAAATTCTGTGTCTAAGTTTTCTTTCCCTTAATCTCTTTTACTTACAGTTTTCATATTTACGTTGGGGATTGAAAAGTACTTTTCATAATAATCTTAACACAACGATTTCAATAAAACAAGTTTTCATACAAACATAACGTTAAAACGTCTCCAGTGTAAATTGAAGTATTATAGAAGAATATATTCATGGGGATGTCTGAAATACCTGTCTGAAGTGAGCCCAACAGGAACTCAGTTCAGACACATGAAATAGATGGTCTCTGATCATCTAAAGTATTTCAGAAACAGTTCTGAAGGTACTCTTAGTAATATTCTTCAGAAGACACTAAGAGAAGTTTGTTTAAAATCAAAACAATCTTAAGTGTAAGAGAAAGTTTTTAATCCAAATCTTTCATATATTCCGCATGTTCTTAAAATAACTCTGATCTTAAGATTGGTTTTGTACAATGATCACTTAGCGTGATTGTTTATTTTAAAGATTTCCAAAATTGTATCAAAATGTCTAAAACACTATTCAACCCCCCTTCTAGTGTTGCCTGTGGTTCTAACAAACATATCTTGCCTTTTCAACATCTGTCCATGTCTCTCTGGGCTTGGCTGCTCCCAGTCCAAGTTCATCAGTGATGTAAGGCATATATGGTCCCATTTCAATGATTTCCCATAAGTCAGCATGTTGAGATTCAATAAACAATCTCATCCTGTCTTTCCAGTAGTAGTAATCAGTTTCATCAAAGGCAGGTGGTCTGTTGGTGGATGCTCCTTCAGGAATGAACAAGCTTGCACTTTGTCCAGCCATAGATCTTTTCCTCTTCACACGTAGGTGTGCTCAACCCCAAAGAGGTCAAGCTCTGATGCCAACTGAAGTTGGCTGGATGTCTCTAGAAGGGGGGTTGAATAAAGACTTTAAAATTTTGTTCCTGAAATTTGCACACTTAAATTTCCAAGTTGAGACGTGATCTCAAGTCTGATGACTTGGAGTCTCAATTAAGTTAGATGAGATGCAGTTTCAATTTTAGCTAATTGTATTATCTAAGATCAAGTATAAATTATTATAGTTACTCAAATCTAGTTTTGTTTAATGTAATTTAATTAATCAAATGATCACAGATTTGAGATGAGTGAAGAGCAATGTAAATTAAAGAGATAGGGAAGAGAGATGCACAGGGACCTTATCTTGGTTCACCCACTCCTTGGGCTACGTCCAGTCCTCACAACACGTGAGATTTCCACTATTGACAATCACAACCAATTACAAGTATTCTTACAGCCTCTTCAGGACGTCTCTCACACCAAGCCTAGGCACTCCTATCTTGGCTGAGCCACAAGTATTCTTACAGCCTCTTCAGGACGCTCACACTCACTCTAAGACTAGACTTCCTCCTATCTCAGATGAGACTGGTTACAAATTATTGGTAGGATAAGATGGATCTAGCTTACAATCATACAAAGTATGGATAGACAATGAGCTTAGCTAGAGTTTATCTCTTCTATACAGGTAGACAGATTAAAAGCTGAGAAGAGAAAATAAACTGAGACTACAAGTGTTCTCAAGTTGAGATCAGATCTTAAGTATGATAGACTTGAGATGTGGACTTGAGATGTAGAATGAGATGCAAGGATGTTCAATATTTAGCGTAGTCTCTCACAGTTCTTTACTGTAGACTTCAGCATTTATTTCAAATGCAACTAGCCGTTTATGGTCGTTATTCTAGTCGTTGAGAGTCGTTGTAGGTGAGAGGAACTTTTCTGTTGAGAGGAGAGCTTGCTTTTCAGGGTCTGATGTCATTGTGTTAGCGTACAGTGTACTTATCTTGATCCTGTGTTGACCTTATGTCATATCTTCTCAAGTTGAACTTGAGTCTCAACTTTTGTGTTTAAGTCTGGCTCTCAACTTTTGGCATCTATGTTTGGCTCTCAACTCTTGCATCTGATCTTGAGCTTACGTCTCAAGCTGATCTGGAGTCTCTTCTTAGATTATACTCACTGGATCTAATCTTCTCCTTGATTAAGGTTGAGTCTCATCGTTCAACTAGTCTTGTCTCTAAGTAAGTGATGTTCAAACCATTTTTGAATCTGCTTCTCATGCCTGAGATGACCTCTTGTGCTTGAATCTGCATCTGATCTTGAGCCAGCGTCTCAAGCTGACCTTGGATCTCTTCCTTGCTCATTGTTCTTGCTTTAAGTCTTGTTCCTTGGCATTTCTTGATTCTGACTTTTATGCTTAGTGTTCTCAAAGATGATCTTTGAGCTTCATTTACTTGATCAATTTCTGCAAAATAAAGTCTAGAAATTTTGCCATATACTTGAGCATACAGTTAGCAAAATAACAAGATGCATCTCATTCAGTTCAGCACATATTTAAACTTAATGGTTTGGCACATTAAAAACTTTAGGAGTGAGTTTGTCTTAACAGTTCTAACTCATGAACCTTGAGAGAGCCCAAAAGTTCTTCTATTCGCAGGGTATTAAGGTCTTTTGCCTCCTGGATAGCAGTAACTTTGGGCTCCACGCCTTAGGTAAGCTTCTCAGAATCTTTCGATTATGATCTCCAGATTCATAAGTTCTACCCAAGGACTTGATTCCATTAGTTATAGTCTGGAACCTACCAAATATTTGTTCTATGGTTTCATACTCTTGCATCTTGAACATCTCATACTGACGAACAAGTATGTTGATCTTGGATTGTTTGACATTATCAGTTTCCTCATGAGTTGATGCCAATGTATCCCAGATCTCCTTGGTGGAGTTGCAACCATGGACCTTTTTCATACTCAGGTTTGTTAGAAGAACAAACCAAGTAGAGTTTGGCATTGGCATTAAGTTGTACCCTGGCTTTTTGCTCGCTAGTCCACTCAGGCTTAGGAATGAGATTACCATCAAGCATGGGTATATAGTCACCATCAGTAACTATGTCCCATAGATCGATGTTACTGCTCTCAATGAACAGTTTCATCCGATATCTCCAGTAATGGTAATCAACACTATTAAATGTTGGAGGCCTTGTCACATATGCTCCTTTTGTGATATAATGACTGGTGCTTGCTTGGGCTTCTATTTGGATCTACTCCTGTAACACTTGTTAGGTGCTCAACTCGAGGTTGAGCTCTGATACCAACTGTAGAAACACACAAGAAAACACTAGAAGGGGATTGAATAGTGTTTTTATAAACTTAGCATTTTTATGGAAACCTGTCGTAAAATTAAGTTTAAAAGGGGTTTCAGACTTTGACTTAGACGTTGTCTGAAGCGTTGTTCTGTGTCTGAAGATTTCAGACATAGTTTTGCAACAAGCTTTTCGTAAAAATATTTTCACAAAACTGTTTATATAAACTTAGTTCAGATTCCATCTTCTTGTTAGAATAACTGAATATACAAAGATAAGGGGTAGAATAGCACTCAACCAATTATCCTGGTTCATTTGCACCACCTGTGAGCTACCTCCAGTTCTAGTGCCAACAAGCTACTAAATTTTCTCTTAATCTCAACCGATTACAAGTATTTTTTTGTTCACCAATCCTCTTCAGGCTCTACACAACAAGTGTTCTTTGTCCAACCAAGTCACTCCTGGGTCTAACAACAAGTATGTGTTTACAAAGATATTTTGAACTTAGAACACAAGTTCTTCGTTTTAGGTGTACAAGAAATAAAGAGATTTAACTCCGGATATGAAAGTTGATTGTACAAGAGTTTTTGCAACAAGTAAATCCTAGAAGGATTTTTACAGCGTTTTGCGAAGCTTGGGCTTGTAAAAATATTTTGCTTGTTCGTCCCACAACTTCAAGAGACTTCTGGTATTTATAGGCTTGAAGAATGTCGTTGAAAAGTCCATTGTGAGATAGCGTTAAATGTGTTTTATCCCGTTGAGACACAGCCACAGTCACCGTACTAGGTTGCAGCACTGTTCTAACTTCTGTGACTGTTGCAGAGCAGCTTTTCTTTGTTGTGCTTTCATTTTGAATCGCAGCCAACAAGTTGCATTTTGTATTGATTTTTTGATGTACTAAGGTTGCGTGTGGTTTTGGTACTGGCTTTGATTTTCCACGTCAGATGCCCTTGTACTTCAGACAGGCTTCGTCTTCAGATGGAGACCATCCTCTGTACCATTATCACTTCAGACAAGTCCTTGATCTTCAAAACTTGAGTGTTCAGAACTTTGATCAACTTTAAATATTAGCTTGACTTTAGACAGACTTTAATTTCTTCAAAAGGTCTCTGAAATAACAAAACTTTGAAAATTTTGATTAAGCATAAAGTTTTGAGTTTAATTAAGTGTCTAATAATCAAAACTAAGTGTTGGGGTGTCTTTAGACTTTTAGGTCTTGAGACTCAACAAAAATATCATTCTATTGTGCCATTATTAAGGTTCCAAAGTGTGAAAAAAATTATTCATCAATTACGTTGAAAAGAAGTGAGCTTGGTGAGATGGATATTGATTGATGGTGGAGATCTGTTGAGATCTTGGCAAGCGTACCAATATTGCAACAGTATAATAGTAAGAAAGGGTTGTCGTACCCACGAGAAACGATACAAAATAAATTCTTAGTATCTAATCTAATTGAGTATATAAAGAGAAACTATGGAATTTATTATTTTTGATAATTAAGGAAATAATGCAATAAGAAATTAAATCAAAAGGAAATATTTAAGAAAGATTTAAATGGAAACTAGGATTGATATGAAAATGAAATAAAAAATACGATAAGATAATAAAATAATAAGAAAGATTTGTGATAGATTTATAAAATAAAATAAAATATGAAACAGAGAAACAAGGATAAGATTGAGCAAATAAAGAGAAACTAGAATTGAACTTCGTCTATCGCACCCCTCTTGTATTTTGGAAATCAGTGATATCTAGGAATTCATAATTATAAATATTGAAGCCCAAATAAAATTCATTCACAAAGATCCCTCAACTATGAAATTCTTAGAATCAATTCTCTAAACACCAATTCCTTGGCTGCTTAATAAATTGTTCTAGCTTTAAGATCAATTGTTAATAGCTATCCATAAATTGAACCGTATTCCCAGGCATTCAACCTATCGAGTGATTTTACCGAAATCAGAATTCAAGAGCCCTATTCCTAAGCACTCAGGAACTCGCACCTGATTCACAAAATCGCTTCCCAGCGCGCCCCATAAAATCATATCATAACTCCGGTACAAAGACGGAAGCTAAGCATTAAGAACAAAATAAAAACACCAATATTATAAAAATAGAGATTCCTAAATACAAAGAAAATTCCAAAATATCGTTGGGATTGAATCGACTACATTCAATCCTAAAGAGAGATTTAACTACTCATGGTAGCCATCACACTCCAGAGACTGTCACACTTTTCTCCTAACTCTGTATCTACTCAAAAAATTTATAACTCTCTGAATGAATAAAACTGACTGCTAAAAGTCCTATAAATACTGCTCTACCGGGCTTTTGAGACTCTGCTTGAGGCCCATTAAAAATTAGGTTACGTTTCCTACGCTCTGTCTGCGCTTAGCGCAGGTGAAGCGCAGGAAACAATAACTAAACAGGATATCCTGCACTCTGCCTGCGACCAACGCAGGAAACAACAACTGATTTTCCTCAATTGTCCTCTTCTGGAGCTTGTTTTATGTTGTTCCTGTCCTTGCTCACTGCTCTCTTGATTCTTCATTTAAAATTTTGCTTTTTATTTGTAAAAATCAACAAATTCTTTATCGAAATAGCATCAAATTCAAATTTGACTCAAATAAATACAAGAATTGCAATTTAAGCTATAAAGGGGTAAATTGGGTTATAAATTCAGCATTTTGCCATCAATAAGTGTTGTAATCATATAGAAATTTTACGTAATTTTAACACTTATCAAGATCCTGCTTTTGCTAGAATTTAGGTATGAATTTGCTACGGATTCTTTTGTAGCAAATCCCAACATTTCTTGTAGCCAGGGCCGGCCCGAGGGGGAGGCTGGTAAAACAATCGCTTTAGGCCTCCCCTGTTACAAGACCTCCAATTTTTTTATATATATTTTATATATTAAAATTAAGGGTAAAATATGCTAGCAATTTCTGTAAAATTAAATAAATTTAATTTTGGTTCTTATAACTTAAAATTGTTGTGTTGGATCTCTCTCTTTATTAAATCACCCCAAATTAGTTTTTATCAGGTGTGTTTTTAGTCTACAATATTTTTATCAGATGTATTTTTAGTCCTTAGCGAGAGAGATACTAAGGATTAATTTGAGGTGATTTTAAGAAAATAGAAATTGATCAACACATTGGTTTATTATGAGAATCAAACCCAAATATGCTTAAATTTATAAGGATAAAAACACATTTTACCTAAAATTTAATAAAAAATTTATATCAAATATAAAAATATTACTAATTATTACTTAATAGATAATAATTAAAAATAATTTTTCTTATAAAAAATAAAATTTTAATTTAATATAAGTTTCTTTTCTTAAAAATAGACTATTTTTTAAAAAAAAAAACTATATGTCATTTCTGGTCTTTTATCTCTAAAATAAAGCCTCCATCTTATAATTTGCTTTAGGCCTACATATACGTTGGGTCGGCCTGCTTGTAGTATGTTGAACTCATCCTATACCCACCATATTCAAAATAATAAAACATTTGAAAGTTTGGAACTATGGATTGTAGAACCTAATTTGTGTGATTGTCTAACATTTTTTAGCCATTTTCTTCCACCCTGGTCCTTATATGCGGGAATGGCATATCACATTTAATAATTATGTTTGAATATTTTTGGAGTAATTTTTCAATTGAGTTATAGTTTTCTTAGATTAATGTGTTTTTTATTGAGTTACAAATTTTTCACTCAACTAAAGTATTAGTAACAGGCGCAAATCCAGGCATATAGGTGTCTAACAAATATGAGGACGAATTTTAAAGTAGTCTCCCATGAGCGTGGGTACATATTTTTTTTAAAACGCGAGTATGAGAATGTGCACTATAATACTCAATCAAAAGATACTCATTGACATCTCTATTCATAATTGTTGATGATAAAAATTAATTTTTTCTGGAGTAATTTATTTAAACATGATAATATAAATACAAACAATGACACTTAAACATACAAATTTAATGAAACTTCACATACATTATACATCTAACTTGTGTATAATATATATGAAGAGTTTAATGAATCTATATTTTAATTTCAATGTAAAAAAATTTTACACTATCATCAATAATGTGTTGTAACATTATTTATTGAGTTTAATAAAATATGATGTGTTATATTCATAGTATAATTTGATTGTATGATAATGTAAAATTCTTTTACACTCTGTATATATTAATTAAACTTTAAAATGATCTCAAGTGAACCATTTATAGTGTACCATCATATTAACCTTTTTTTCTCTTTTTTTTTTCCAATAAGAGCATGGGGTGTCTTTGGCTCTTTACACCCTAAGCGTGTAATTAATTTCCGCTGAGGTATAATTTGGCCTTGTCATAACTCATAAGCCAAAAGGTGTGAGTTTTATACTTCTTCGTTACACATAAAGTCGGCCAAACTCAGTTTGTCAACCAAGCTAGATGCCTATCATAGTTTGTATTCAAAATAAGTAACTTTGGTACTCTATCAGGCTTGAAAAAAATTTTCAACCAAAAAAAAAAAGCTTGAAAAAATTTAATTATTTCAGGGAGAGTGGCAGAAGTTAAACATAAACAGTAATATTAAATAAATTAAATTTTAAAATGATTAAAAGTAAATTATATATAAGTTACGACTTACGATCCACGTTTAATAAAAAAAAATTGATTTTAATTAATGATAAATCAATTTATCCTGTTTTACATTTTTCTAAATTAACAGGCAGGTAATAGACGTCCTTATGTAATCATGGGACTTTAAATAACATTGCAGTTACCGTGCATGTATAAATATCAGAACAAGTGATCACCGAGCACACCGAGCATGTGTATAAGTGGGTAAGGGATTGTTACAACTTAACAGGGCCGGCCCAAGGGTAAGGTTGCTAAAGCCCTTGCTTTAGGCCTCCAATTGTTAGTAATATCTTTTACACAAAAAATAAAAAATATTATTATAATTAGGCCTAGTTCATTGGTTTATAAATTGATTTTCCTCCTCAATGATTAATGGTTCATTCCTTGCTAAATGAATTTTAACTTTTAAAGTCTCTTCATGTATTTAAAAAGGCCCCAAAATAAAAGTTTGAGCCTCACTATAAATTGGGCGATATTGGGCCGGCCTTGCAACTTAATCAGTGGTCTTGAATTCGAGTCCTTGGTATAGTTGTGTTAAATACTCAGAGAGAGAACATGACGTTCATAGAGGTCCTGCCCGGCTCGAACAAGATTGTCTCCTGTGTAGAATACATGTGGGTTTGCACAAAAAAAAAAATGAGAACCAGTGTTGTCGTCTTTTCACATTTCAATTAAATCCTTGGGATGAATATTAGCTAATACTCCCTCTAGTTCTATTTATAATACTTTCAGATCAAATTACACATATTAATAAAACATATAACAAGTAGTTAATATATTGATTTTTAAAAAGTTACTCTACAACATTCAAAATTTATCCGTATTTAAAATTAAACTTTATATATATAGAGTAATTGTATCAAAATCTTTAATGATTAATAAGGATAAATATAAAAAAAATATTAAATGTTACTAAAAGATTTCTAACATTATCTTATAATTAGAATCGATGAAATTAGCTATCAGTTATAAATTACCATCACTTATTTACATATCGTCTTAATTGTTTTTAAGTCTCATATGGTCTTAATGACTATGCTAATTAAGTAGGGGTGTCCACAATTTTGTATGGATCGGTTTTAAGGTAAAAAATTAATTCATTCCAATCATTGCGATTTTATCATTTTATCATTTGATTAATTTTTATTTTTTTCAATTTGATCCAATTTAAATTGGTTCGGATTGGATCGATTTTTAATTTTTTAAATAGATAACAAATATTAAATAAAAATGATAAAATTATGGAATAATAGTAAACATTTTTGTTTAAACTTATATTTATTAATATAAATATAAAATTATTTAAAAAGAACAACATAAGACATGAAAACCAATTTAAAACTATTTTAAAATTGATATATTTATAGATACTAAAATGATATTAGATAACAAATCATAAAAAGTATATTAGTAAAAGTGATTTAATAAATATATGCTTATACAAGTATAAATATATATTATTTTATAAATAAAATAATATATTTCTATATAAGTTCGGGTTGGATTAGATTGAATCGGTTTTCAACCTAGGATCCAAAAATCAATCCAATCCAATGAAAAAAATCCAATTATTTTGTGGTTTTTGGTTCTTCGATGTTTTAGTTCGATTTTTACAGTTGCATATATTAGATTGTATTGGATATGAACATCTTGCTAAGGAAATAAAACTAAAAAGTATCTAATGAATAAAAAATATTTATTATATTAAAAATGTAAAATTCATTAATATATTTTTAAAATATATATTTAATAAAATATATTACTTGTTTCTTACTTAATATTATTATAATAAGACCATGTTTATAGTTTATTTACATTTTTTTGGTTTTTTATTTGATCGATTTTTTATTTTTGTGGTTGCATTGCATTGGATTGTATATGAACATCATGTTAAAAAAAATAAAACTAAAAAGTATCTAATGAATAAAAAGCATTTATTGTATTAAAAATGTAAAATTCATTAATATATTTTTAAAATGAGGAGGATTATAATTACACCGGTGTAAGTTACACCAAGTGTTACACCGTTAATAACTACAAATCGAATATGTTTTTTAGTAATCCAACCGTTGAATTATGTTTGTTCATCATCATGATTATATGTGCCAAATTTCATAAAATTTTCACACTAATAACTTGATAATCAAATGGTTGGATTTTTCATATATTTCAAATGTATATATAACGTTAATCTTGAGACATCTCAAATAATTTCGGATTAATGTAAAATTTTATATGTATGATCTATATGATAGTAACTTTCAATCCAACGGTGGATTATTTAATACAATGATCCGTTAAAAAATTATTCAGTGATGTAACACTTGGTATAACTTACACCGGTATAATTATAACCCTCCTCAATAGGGGTTTCTTAATTACTAAATATTATTATAATAATACCATTTTAATTATATATAGTTTATTTTGCTAGGGGCGACTGCCGAGGGGATAGATTAATTGATTTATTTAATTACTTTCTTCTTCTTTTAATAAATCTATTACTTTGAAGGGTGGAATTCAGTTGGACTTTGTTGATTATCTCATGCTCCAGGTATATTATTAAAAACAGTACAAGCTAAAAGAGCTCATTTTCTTCCAATAACCAATGCATAGAACTACAGGCTAAAAATGTTGAAGATGCTGAAGGCAGGTTAATAGTATTAGCCAAGCAGACATCATCACATGCTACTTTCAGAATTCCAAGAACTAGCAAAGGGATTGGCATCAAATTCATCATCAATAAAGACAGTTGGCCACACACACTCAAAGAAAACTCGAGTGGCTATATAAATCCAGAATGCAGCTTCATATAGAGCTACATATTAGAAGTACATAGGGCATAAGAGATAATAAATTTATATAATAAAAATATATAATTCATTCAACACAATTTTTTTCTATATCTCTCATCACAACCCATATTTCTTTTTCTTCTCCCTCTTTATTGATCTTTATCTTTTAAGGTTGTATGTTGTGGAGTTGTATGAATATCATTTCTCAAAGCATAACATCTCATAAAAAAATCTCTCTCTAAAACTAACTCTCTTTTTAGTTGTTATATATAATTTTTTTTGTTAAGGTGTTATGTTTTCATTAAGGGGACAAGAAATAATAAAAAAAAGGTGATTTTGGCTTCGCACAGGAGATTGCACCTTATTCTATACAAGCATTCAGCCGTACATGCGTGTGTGTATTATGTATATATTGTCAATTGTCACCTGCTAGCTATATATCAATTTGTGGCAAACTAGTGGAAGTATATATATATATATATATTCTTGAAGCTAAGACCTTTAATTACAGAGCCAATAAATGCAATTCTTGGAGGATATATAATAAAGCGTCATTACAACTTGTTTGATCAAAGCCTGGTACAGCTTCGCTACTGTGGGGGAGTGAATGCCAGCACTTCATTAGAAACGCAGGGCACTTTGCATAAAAACATATATAAATAAAGTAAATTAAAAAGAATAAAAGTGAGAGACATTTACATATTTGAAATATTTAAATCTTGGCCGCGCCGGAAACCTAAGCTGAACCTACACTAATTTATCATTTGTTGCACAGATGAAATATGAATTAATATAATTATTTCACGCTTCTAATTAACCCCACAAACTACTGGAAAAATGTGGTCATGACTAGGAAGACCAATACGCTTCCGGACTAATAAAAAAACACTAGTTTAAAATTAAATCCAAATACATAATATTTGTCAACTCCGATTCTAAACCATTGAAGCTTATAGATTAGTTTAAATATAGAATAGTTAGGCAAATAGATGAATCAAATGAAGGGTGTAATTGTTTCAATATGTGGAGACCAATATTAGTATATATCCCACCATGCATTGTTTGGTCACTTGCTTTCTCCAAATCCGAAAGACAACACATAATTAGTGGTGTTTGGTTTGGAGTGTGCGTATAGATCACCATTATTAGATGACCCAAGTTTTAGGTTAGGGTAAATTCCCTCGGCTGAGTCAGTGATGAAATGACCCTTCTTGTCATAACCAGATCACACACTTTACCAAAAGAATAGTACTGGTATATATTATATAATACACAAAACTGGACTTCCAATTCATCAGTGGATCTGAAACTTTTTAATGGTACAATTATGTTCAGGCCAGTCAGAAAATATGGAAAATAAAACGTACTGATATTAGCTAATGAGTTGTGATATTCATACAACATATTTTATACAACAACTTATACAACACACTTTTTATCTCTATCACATTTCATATTTTTCTCTCTTCCATTTTTATCTCTTTCATTGTTGTATGCTATGTTGTACAAATATTGTTGTACAAATAGCATTTCTTTAGCTAATTAACGCTTGAGAAGGAAACCAGTTTTGACTTTCATACATGGGCAGAAAGAAAAATTGAAAGGAATTGAATCATATGCATGACAATTAAACACAATATTCATGACTGCTTGTCATTGTATAAATATATATATAAATGAAAAGAAAGTATAAATTAAGTTTTTCATTTTGTGTAGTGAAGGTATATGCAGCGGAAAGGTTATGAAGGCTAGTTCATTCGGTTCTCAACGTTACATAGATGAAGTTCAACCTGAAGATTCATTAAAAAAAACTACTGTATATATGCATATGATCGTTGAGCATCACCAGCTAGAAATCTTCCAGTGAATAAATTAATTAAAACCATTTGCTCAACATATATAACAAGCTAATTTCCCCCATCCAATATCTACTGTTGTATATTCTAATTAATCTCTAAAATTAACGCCGTAAAGGACCACCATTTGTATATTTTGAATCCCTTGCTTTATATGCCTATATACATTATACACACACATAAATTAATATATATGTACGCCTAACACAAGCACTAATTATCATTTTATTTTTTATTTGAAACCAGCGAGGGAAATTGTGTGTGTTAGCAAGGCGGTATGTGCGTACAGATAAACCATTCAAAAGAAATTACTAAAAGGCACAGAAATAAAGGAGGGGTGGTGGTGGCTGGTTAATTATCGATCGATTTACAACTTGCTGAGTTATTGTTTCATGTCTAACGACAACCCCGCTCCTTGAAACATGTAGTCAGTGCAAGTGTTAATATAAAAGCTAAATCCTCAAACATCTCACAAATTAAAGAAGGAAATAAATAACCAAGGACACTACTAGTTTATATATATAGTTCCATAAAATAATTAATGGACAAGGAAAGTAACAAAATCCCAAAGATCAAATCAAAAACCAATGAGTCGTCACTAATTAAGTCGAACAAGTACATAACTGAAAATTCCACTACATAATCATCATCATCATCCATTAACCAAAGAGAAAAAAAAAAAGAAGGAAGAGGCATATTCATATATTTATGTAGTCCATGAATTGGCTGACCTTAATTATAATCATCATGGATCACTTGCAAGTAAGTCTTGAGCTGAGTCCTATATATATCTCCAACTCCAACGATGAAATGACATTAGCTTGATTCAACAACCCACACAAAGAGACTCCTTTTGTTGTAGTCAAACTCAAAAAGGTGGACGTGGAGCTGAGTTTCCCGCCCAACCATCCACTGGCAACTGAACATTCTGCATATGATTCAGCGGCAAATTGAAAAACGGAAGTCCAGAAGAAGGATCTGGAAAAGGATTATTCCCCACACCACCACCACCGGAACCTTGAGAACCTCCCGCCGCCGCCTGCATCTGAAGCTGCTGTTCCTCCTCCTCCAACGGCAGCCTCTCATAAGCCACGTTCGTGAACGAAGCCGCTATCACGATCACCGGTCCCGCCGCCGTAAGTTCCCCAACCACGCTCCCTCCGACCACCTGTCCCTGTCCTCCGGCGAGATATATCGTCAGACTAGTCGCCCCCGGCGGAGCCGGCGGCGGAAGAAACGAACCTGAGAGAGACAGTATCTCGAACCTTCCATGGAGCGTGACGACGGCTCCAGCCGCCGCCGGCTGCCGGAGACTGACATTGGTAACGGTACCGCTACCGCTGAGAACACAGATCCCACGCTGTCGACGCCGCGCGTAGGTAGTTACGCATTCGAAAACGTCGGAGCCACTTCCGACTTCGAGAATATGAGCCCTCAGAGTGTTTGCGCTCTCTCTCGTTATAATCACCGGCGGCTTCGGCTTGTTCTTTGATCCCGGCGGCCTGCCACGTGGACGGCGTCCAACCACGTCGCCTGGACCTGCCGCCGAGGCTAGCTCCAAGCCTTGGCTTCGGTCATCGTCTTCGCTCGAAAACGGTCCTGCACCACCGCGGTTCGGTTCTTGCTGGTTTTCTTCGGAATCGTGAAAGTGCTGCTGAAGGTGCAAGTCTGGTCTGTGAAGGTTTTGAACAAAGCGTGAAGAAGCACTTCCTAAATCCAAACCAGCCATAGACACATCAAGGAAAGAGAGAGAGAAAGGTAGATATAGGGGGAAATAAAAATTAAAATTAAAATTAAAATTAAAAAAAAAAGAAGACGATTATATTTAAAAGAAGAAAACAGAAAACAAGGAAAATGATTTTATTATTGTTAATAAATAACAGAGGAAATTTTTTTTGGTTCAGCGACACTGTTTGTTTACCCTGCTTTTGTATATGTTTATTTTAAGCGAAGTGGTGTGTGTTTATTGATAAAAAAAAGGGTGGAAATAGAGAGAAAGAGAAGGAGATTGGGATTAGATGGAGAAGTTGAAGATGGAATAGAAAAAGAGAAGGGGGTGGATTCAAAAGAGACAGAGGAACGGCGATGGATGGAGTGCAGAGAAAGAAAAGGGAACAAGAAGCTGAAGCTGAAGCAGGAAGAGAAGAATGGGAGAGAGAAGGGAATGAGGGTGGAGGAGACAAAGGACTCAAAATGCAGTCATTTGTTTTGGGCAAACGAAAGTTTTAAAATAATAATTAGTTGGGGAAATCTTTAATACGCTTTCTTACTCGAATGTGTTCCTCACCCTTATTCGCCGAGCGTGACCAGTACGCGACCTTCATATAAATAATTATTTTTTAAATAATTAATTCAATGTTACCGAGAAGAAATAAACTTTTCTATGGGCTTTATTTGGTTACGGCAATACTCATCTTTTTAACATATTCTTTGATGGTTTAATTTAACTACTGTATATTTATCCGTTTGGTTATCAGTTTTACAACAATGAGAATCAATCTTATTAGATTTTAAATCAATTGTTTTGTAAATCGTTTATTATTCATTTATAATCATTATTCTATAAATAAAAATTAATTCTATCCAATTATAAACTAAATGATAGAGGTCAATCCCTAAAAAAAATTCTTAGAACATTTAATACCATATAGTTAAATGACTCAAATTTTTTTTAAAAAAATTGTAGATAAAGCATTTTCTCTAAGTATTTATAAGCGCTGTATTTTCACTCAAATATGAGATCATTACTTTAGCTGGAACAACCTTTACAAGTTATTCACGCGCTCCCTTGGTTGCTAAAGTAATTGTATGTTTATATGTGAAGAGATAACTACTTCATTTCAAATTATAGTGTGTTTGGCTTGCCATTTCAGCTGGCTGAAAGTTGAAAATAGTAGTTGAAACCATTTTAGCAGTGTTTGGAAAGATAGTTTTTTTGGATAGCTACAAACTTTTCTTAAAACGATAAAAAGCTACTCCAAGTAGTAATTGGGGTAGCTTTTTTAAAAAAGCTCCAATTTTCAACTCCTAGCTGAAAATTGATTTCAAGTTTAGCCTTCAATCACCCCCACTTATCATTATTTAATAATTAATGTTGTCTTTAAATGTCATTTTACCATTTTCAACTAGTTTTACCAAACACATCCAATAGTTTTTCAGCTATCAGCTACTTCCAGTGAGCTTTTCAGTTTTTCAGCTAGCTTTTCAGCTAATTTTACCAAACACACTCTTATTCTAAAAATTAAAAAAATATTTTTTACTTCAAAATGATTAAAAGGCTTAACGATTTCTCATTAATGTTCATTAAATGATTTCAAAAAAAAAATAATTACTATCATTAATACATTTTCTCTATATTTAATGAATTATAACAAACTGGTGTTATTGTGTTTAATCTATCGTTGACTTTGAAAAAGTAGACACGCACGAGCACAACACATTAAAATAACCATGACTACTAGATATATAACAACTGTGGTTTGCACAGGTTTGTTTTTATTTTTTATCCATAATATTTTATGAGAATTTTTTAACATATATGTTAAAGTTATAATTTTATTAATTTTAAGAGTAAAATATAATAAAATAAATAAAAAATATTGAAATAGGTTTGTAATATAATTTTACATAATTTTTACCATACTTAGCAATGATAAATTTCAACCCTTTTGTGTTTAATGAAAACAAAATATATCAAAATTAATTAAGCTTATAGAGTTAAATAAACACTTTATTCTTGTAGAAAAATATATATATTCTTTCATCTACATAGCTTAGTTTCTTTCTCTTAATTCAGAGGAAAAATAATTTATTAAATTTTAAAAGTTAAATACTCCTAATCAATTATATTAAATTTAACTTAAATTAGTAATATGGTCATATAATTTTTAATATATAGTTAGTTTCAGTATTTTTTAAAATATCTTTATAATTTCATAATAAGTCAGGATCCGTTGACACCTTGTGTCAAACTTTAAGAGTTACACTGCTTAATAACTTTTTCTAAAATATGTAAAGAATATTTATATATAATTTTATTAATTTTAAGAGTAAAATATAATAAAATAAATTAAAAATATTGAAATAGGTTTGTAATATAATTTTACATCATTTTTACCATACTTAGCAATGATAAATTTCAACCCTTTTGTGTTTAACGAAAACAAAATATATCAAAATTAATTAAGCTTATAGAGTTAAATAAACACTTTATTCTTGTAGAAAAATATATATATTCTTTCATCTATATAGCTTAGTTTCTTTCTCTTAATTCAGAGGAAAAATAATTTATTAAATTTTAAAAGTTAAATACTCCTAATCAATTATATTAAAGTTAAGTTAAGATAGTAATATAGTCATATAATTTTTAATAATAGTTAGTTTCAGTATTTTTTAAAATATCTTTATAATTTCATAATAAGTCAGGATCCGTTGACACCTGTTGTCAAACTTTAAGAATTACACCGCTTAATAACTTTTTCTAAAATATGTAAAGAATATTTATATATAATTTTATTAATTTTAAGAGTAAAATATAATAAAATAAATTAAAAATATTGAAATAGGTTTGTAATATAATTTTACATAATTTTTACCATACTTAGCAATGATAAATTTCAACGCTTTTGTGTTTAATGAAAACAAAATATATCAAAATTAATTAAGCTTATAGAGTTTAATAAACACTTTATTCTTGTAGAAAAATATATATATTCTTTCATCTACATAGCTTAGTTCCTTTCTCTTAATTCAGAGGACAAATAACTTATTAAACATTAAAAGTTAAATACTCCTAATCAATTATATTAAATTAAGTTAAATTAGTAATATGGTCTTATAATTTTTAATATATAGTTAGTTTCAGTATTTTTTTAAAATATCTTTATAATTTCATAATGAGTCAGGATCCGTTGACACCTGGTGTCAAACTTTAAAAGTTACACCGCTGAATAATTTTTTCTAAAATATGTAAAGAATATTTATATATAATTTTTTTAATCTTAAGAGTAAAATATAATAAAATAAATTAAAAATATTGAAATAGGTTTGTAATATAATTTTACATAATTTTTACCATACTTAGCAATGATAAATTTCAACCCTTTTGTGTTTAATGAAAACAAAATATATCAAAAATAATTAAGCTTATAGAGTTTGATAAACATTTTATTCTTGTAGAAAAATATATATATTCTTTCATCTACATAGCTTAGTTTCTTTCTCTTAATTCAGAGGACAAATAATTTATTAAATATTAAAAGTTAAATACTCCTAATCAATTATATTAAATTTAATTTAAAGTAGTAATATGGTCTTATAATTTTTAATATATATATAGTTAGTTTCAATATTTTTTAAAATATCTTTATAATTTCATAATGAGTCAGGATCCATTGACACTTGGTGTCAAACTTTAAGAGCTACACCGCTTAATAACTTTTTCTAAAATATGTAAAGAATATTCATATATAATTTTATTAATTTTAAGATTAAAATATAATAAAATAAATTAAAAATATTGTAATAGGTTTGTAATATAATTTTACATAATTTTTACCATACTTAGCAATGATAAATTCCAACCCTTTTGTCTTTAATGAAAACAAAATATATCAAAATTAATTAAGCTTATAGAGTTTAATAAACACTTTATTCTTGTAGAAAAATATATATATATATTGTCATCTACATAGCTTAGTTTCTTTCTTTTAAGTCAGAGGACAAATAATTTATTAAATTTTAAAAGTTAAATACTCCTAATCAATTATATTAAATTTAAGTTAAATTAGTAATATGGTCTTATAATTTTTAATATATAGTTAGTTTCAGTATTTTTTAAAAGAGTCAGGATCCGTTGACACCAGGTGTCAAACTTTATGAGTTACACCTCTTAATAACTTTTTGAAAAGTATGAATTTGACCAATCCAACCGTTGAATTGAAAGTTCTTATAAAATAGATCAAGCCTATAAAATTTCATAAAAATTGAAAACTAATTGATACTTCATCAAACTAATTTATTTTAACGTATAGTATGTTTTTAAAATATAAGTAAAAGTCTACTATTAGATAACATACCTACGAATGTCCAAATTATCTGAAATTTGATATACATGATCATATATCTTTATAATTTCATAATGAGCCAGGATCCGTTGACAACTGGTGTCAAACTTTAAGAGTTACACCACTTAATAATTTGTTCTAAAATATGTAAAGAATATTTATTTATAATTTTATTAATTTTAAGAGTAAAATATAATAAAATAAATTAAAAATATTGAAATAGGTGTGGAATATAATTTTACATAATTTTTACCATACTTAGCAATGATAAATTTCAACCCTTTTGTTTTTAATGAAAACAAAATATATCAAAATTAATTATGGTAGAGTTTAATAAATTGAAAGTTCTTATAAAATAATTCAAATTTATAAAATTTCATGAAAATAGAAAACTAATTGATATTTTATCAAACTAATTTATTTTAACGTATGATATGCTTTTAAAATATAAGTAAAAGTTCATTATTAGATAACATGTCTACGAATGTTTAAATTATTTGAAATTTGATATACATGATCATGAAGGTAAAATAATATGATTCAACGGTTAGATTGATCAATTTCACATTTTACAAAAAAGATATTAAATGGTGTAACTCTTAAAGTTTGACACCTGATGTCAATGGATCCTAACTCTTAATTTTATAATTGTAAAATTAATCATCATTATAATATTTAAGCAATACATTCAACTTACTAATTAGTAATATTAAATATTGTATTCATTGAATGAAATATAATAAATATTTTAATAAATAGTTGATACATTTATGAAATATAATATAAGTAACATTGATTTGTAGAATAGTACTAATCTAATCTCGAATATAAGCAAAAGTTAATTAATTCAGGCTAATTAAAAATATTATTTAGTTGAGCTTATTAAATTTTTCCAGGCACTCATAAAAATGAACAACATTTACTATTACGGCTCCTTCTTAATATCTATTGGAAGTGAAGCATTGAAAAGAAAATATAAATTTAATAAGGGTATTATGGTGACACTAACATTTAATAATGTAAAAGTAGTTAGTTTTTGCTTATAATTGATACCAACAAAATTAAATTTTGAATTGCTTATATTCGAGACGGTATTAAATGTTTCAATATTTTATTTATTACATTAAATGTTAAAATCAATACTATTCTTTTTAAAGTATAAATTATTATACTTTAAAAAGAATAGTATTGATTTTAACATTTAATGTAATAAATAAAATATTGAAATATTTAATACTATTTTACAAGTCAATGTTACTTATATTATTTCATAAAGTGTAACAGCTATTCATTACAATATTTATTATATTTCATTCATTGAATACAATATTTAATATTAATAATTAGAAAGTTGTTTATTACACTGAATATTTAATATTAATTTAATACTATAGTATTAAATGTTTCAATATTATATTTATTACATTAAATATAATAATTAATGCTATTTTTTAAAATATAATAATTATATTTTAAAAAGAAAAGTATTAGTTGTTATATTTAATGTAACAAATAAAATATTGAAAACATAAGTTACTATATTATTTTTAGTTTACATGCAATGCAATGAGGTTGGACCATTATATATAATTATTTATTAACAATAAATGTTTCATTTATTAAATGTAATAATTTTTATATAAATAAAAAAATATTATTACATTTAATAAATGAAACATTCAATATTAATAAATAATTATATATAATGGTCAATTTGTAGTAACTTATGTACAATTATAAATATTAAATACTAAATCATATCATTATTATAATAATGATTTTGATGATTACATGGAATACAATGAGGTTTAAGGTTTGAACCTAAGACCTCAAGCTAATGCAATGAAGTTTGACCATTATATATAATTATTTATTAACAATAAATGTTTCATTTATTAAATGTAATAATTTTTTTGTAAATAAAAAATATTATTACATTTAATATAAATGAAACATTCAATATTAATAAATAATTATATATAATGGTCCATTTGTAGTAACTTATGTACAATTATAAATATTAAATACTAAATACTAAATCATATCATTATTGTAATATTCATTTTGATAACATCTAAGATCTTTAAAAATGAATTTTTTTTATTAAAATAGATAGTGTTAATTACACCAAAAATATAAATAAACACTAAATAATTTCTATTTTTGTAATATTTAATATAATAAATAAAATATTTAAACATTTAATACTATTTTACAAGTCGATGTTACTTATATTATTTCATAAAGTGTATCAGTTATTCATTACAAAATTTATTATATTTCATTCAATGAATACAATATTTAATATTAATAATTAGTAAGTTGTTTATTACATTAGTATTAAATGTTTCAATATTATATTTATTACATTAAATATAACAATTAGTACTCTTCTTTTTAAAGTATAATAATTTTATTTTAAAAAGAAAAGTATTAGCTGTTATATTTAATGTAATAAATAAAATATTGAAAACATAAGTTACAATTTTTTTTTCTGTTTACATGGAATACGGTTTGAATCTAATATCTCATTATAATGCAATGAGGTTTGACCATTATATATAATTAACAATAAATGTTTCATTTATTAAATGTAATAATTTTTTTGGGAATAAAAAAATATTATTACATTTAATAAATGAAACATTTAATATTAATAAATAATTATATATAATGGTCAACTTGTAGTAACTTATGAAAAATTATAAATCTTAAATACTTAATTATATTATTATTATATTTTTTATTTTAATAACATCTAAGATATTTAAAAATGAAAAGTTTTTATTAAAATAAAAAGTGTTAATTACATACAAATATAAATAAACACTAAATAATTTCTATTTTAATGAAACATTTTTATTTTTAAAAATATTTTCATCAATTCTAAAAGATGGTTTTTATCAAAATAGTTATTATATATAAGTAAAAATAACTTGTACAACACTATCAAATGTTGTATTTAATGAACATCAGAGATGGAAAATAAGTAAGCTAAGCTAGGCTTTTCAAGGTCTGATTTGTTTATCTTATATATGCTTTATTTTAAATTGTGCTCTAACCTATTTAAAAATCTGACATGGTCTGAAAGCTTATTTAAAAGTCTGTTTTATAATAAGGTACCTGAATATGTCATAAACATGTAATTGAATAAATGCACAGGCCCAAGTCTATTTTGTAAAACAACATACTTATATATTTAAATAAGCTAATAAGTATATAATTACAAGACAATATAGTAAAAATCTTTATAATAATATTAAAAATATTAATAATTTATTTATATCTAGTTAAATTGGCCGATCTGATAGACTTAAAAGGTTTTTTTGAATGGCCTAAAACTTGACCTATAAGCTTTTGAAAAAAATCTTGACATGCTTTGTTTAATAAATTAGTCTGATCTAGACCTGATGTAGATTAGGTCATAAGCCCCTAATGATTGAGTTGACTTGTTTGTACCCATATTGAACATATTATGTAAAATGTTACAAACCACTACTTTGGTCTCGAATATAAGCAAAAAAAAAAATAATTAATTTATCCTAATGGTTCCCCATAATATTAACATTCACACTTCCCTCATATATGACAATCGTTATCATAATTTCATACCTTTCTTTCTTTGTCTTTTCACTTTTCCTCTCAGCAGATAGGTTGATTTTAGCTCAAAACCTCTCAAGGGCGTCCTCCTTGTAGGACCACTTGTTGGGGGCACCTCCAACCTCTGACTCTTGCCTCGAGCGTAAGTCTTATATGCCATTACCTCGCCCCCCCCCCCCCCCCCCCCCCCCTGTTTAGAGGGTAAAATCTTTTCTTTATATTAACTCATGTCATCATATCCATAGGCACCGATATCAACTCATACATTATTTTGACATTTCCATACATCATATTTTATTTTAATCATAAGTTCTCAATTCATATAATAAACTTAAGCAAGAGCTTAATTGGTTAAAGTTGCAAAGGTTTACACATACATAATGCATAATTCTTTGCACCCAGAGACTTGTGTCATCTCATTTGTCATCCATTCCATGAATAAATAGGAAAGATGCTAACACATGAACTAGTTCAAATATGTGGATGATTATAATCCTACCTATTATATATGTTTACATATATACATGTAAAGTCAGGTTATCCACTTTACTCTTGAATAGGTTCATATAGTATTGTAGTTTAGTCTCTCAAACTAAATTTCCTATAAATACAATGCCCACTATGAGAATATAAAAGCATAAAAAGATCATGTAAATAAAAGAAAAGTGAAGGGCTAAGGCTTGGAGTTAGTTTCTACATCCCATCCAACAACCCCAATGCCATATATAGGTTCACATTAATAGGCATTATGCAACAAAAAATAATAAGAAGAATTATCTTATCACACAAATCAAACATATAAACCTTGGCTAAAGTCCCCCTTCAACGTTATTGAACCCAGAAAATAACCATATATCCATTAACTCGTCCAAGCATAAATAAGAGAGAAATTTCAAGCCTAACCGATAGAGTTTTGTTTGGAAAGAAAAATTGAAGTTATACTTACATTTGTATAGAAGTCACCAAACAAGCTGTCTATCAAGACTATTACATCATCGCGTCCAGTCGCTACCATCTTGCATTGCACAACTATATGATCTCAAGTTCCCACCTTTTTTAGTGAGCAGACCATCCTATTTAGTCCCTGTCATCATCAAAAAGCCTACATGGGTTACACTGCAAGATAGCCTAGAATCGTTGTTGTTGCACATGTTAAAATCTCACTTGCATCACTCGACTAGATAAAAAGCATAATCATCTTGCTACAATCTGGATCCATCACTTATAATTATTATCATTATTATTATTTTATCGTTATGAAAAGACCTTACCTTTGTTCTCATCAGACAATATAAAGTCGTTGAATAAGAACATAGTTGCTATGTCCTACCTTCACCGCACCTCTTAAAGCTTCCCCGTTGCGAATCCTGTCCTGCTAGCATCCTTATGAATTGAATCCAAAACTCTCTCTCTCTCTCTCTTTCTCTCTCTCTCTTTCTTTCTTTCTGTCCGCAAGAATGGAAAAGAAGGGTGAGTTTAGGGTTTGTGAACTAACCCTTTTATACACAGGATGTTCCCTTATTTTTCGTAATCATAAAAACCACCCACCATTTTAAACTATATTCTAATCCTACCCCATGTTAACGTCAGTTAAGAGCTTTGATTTGAAAAAATATTATTCTTTTAATTTTGGGGATGTTATTACAATTATAATTTTTTTATAACATTTTATTTATTATGTTTAATAAATAAATATTTAATAGTTTTGTCAGTGATACTAATTGGAAATAAACCATATTATTACAAAGAAAAGCTTATTTGATTCAGAGGAAAAAATTGAAAATTTAGATTAAAAATACAATTTTAATTGGTCAATGCCCAAAAAACGATATAAATAAAGTTTCATTATTAAGTGATAAATGAAAAATTCATGAAAAGTAAAAGTTAATTATTACCATGTAATAATGCATTATATTTCATGAAATTGTTTATGAGTTTGTAACCTGTACAACAAGATCATGTTGATAAATATAGCATTTTTATTTATTTTTATGATAAGAAAACATAAAAGGACTCCTTTTTGTTCAAGTTAATTTTACATTTGATAATAAGATATTTAATAAATATAATATTTTGTAATAATAATTATATATACTAAATGAATTGTTATTGAGACATGACAATTGAGCTCAAGTCCTATGAGTACTTGTTAAAATTACTCAAGCCTTATGAGCTCAAGAAGGTATGGGCGCGAGTATGGATAATAATCTTCATTTTTCTAGGGGGATGAGCGCGCGCGTATAAGAGCACTATGGTACCCAACCCGCTCCATACTCACGCACACATTTTTAAAATATATTAATTTTTTAAAATGTCTAATATATTTATATATATTTTAAAACTTATATATAAAAAGTACATTACATATTAAGATTATATTTTTAAATCTCATACATAATACAAAATAAATTTAGAATTAGAACATGATTAGAATCAAAATAATAAAAGATTTTTGAAAGTCTGAAACTCTGAATTGTAGAACCTAATTTGCGTGAAAGTCTCACCACTCTGAGTTATTTTATTCCACCATGGTCTCTATATGCAACGATAATGTGTCACATTTAATAATTAAGTTTTGATAATTTTGGATTAATTTTTTAGTTGAGTTATAATTTTCTTATATTAATGTTTTTTTGTCGAGTTACTAATTTTTCACTCAATCAAAGTGAGGGTAATGGACGTGGGTACCAGCATATAGGTGTCGAGCGGGTATGAAACGAATATTAAAGTTGTTGTCCATGCGGGTATAGACGCAAGTACAACCTTTTTTTTTCAAAATTGTGGGTATGGGTATGGGTATGGATATACATCCAGAGGGTACCAATTTTGATTCCTACTGAGATAGTTGTTATCTAATATAAATATAGTATTTAATAGTTCTGTTCAAGCTAATTTGGCTATATATAAATGTAAATATAGATAAAAAAAATATTAATAGACCATAAATATGTGTCTATTAATAATAATTATACATATTAAATGAATTGTAACTGATATTTTTTTGTTTAACCACATGTAACTTCCACTAGAGGCAATCATGTTCGAGTTGGGAAAATCTACATCATGGTAGGGCTAACTCTCCCAACGGGGATTTTTTTCCATTCAAAAGACTCGAACTCGAGACCTTGCTTAAGGTGAATCAAGCATGTAACTGATATGATTTATATATAACATTTTCTATAATATATATCCAAAAAAATGTAGCATTTAATAGTTTTATTTACATTAATTTATCAAGAAAGTTGTATTGTTATACATCATATATATATCATGTTCGTGAAACCCCAAGGGGTGGTTGAGTGGAGCAAGACAGGGTCTCGCATCTGACAGGTCCCAGGTTCGAACCCCCACTCGTCCCCTTGGGGTGAGGTAAATGTAAGTACCTCCGTAAGTGCTCTTTGAGCCCAGAGACCTCTCTGCCTTGGACTGGGGCGCCATCTCCTCACCCTAAATTTTCATCAACAAAAAAAATATTCATGTTCGTGAAATTTTATATTATTTTATAATTATTTAATATTTTTCAAATATATTAAGATTTATTTTCAAAAGCCTCTGAAGGACCGAGCTCAAAAACCTAGGCGGCGCTGAACCCAATCACCAGAGTGAGAATATGTCAGATGCCTAGGTTAGGGGCGTACTCTTCTTATTTATAGGAGGTCCCTAATGGGCCACCTAGGTGAGGCCCATTCTCGAGACCCAACGCAGTACTAGAAAAACCTAGTTGAAAATACGTGCGGAGCCCCCTGACTAAGGTCGGTGTGGGGCCCAAACGTTTATAACAGAACACATAACATGATAACAAAAGTTAGAATTTTCAACCTCCGGTAGGTCGCCCCTGCATTTTTCAATCCAAAACACATAACATGATAACAAAAGTTAGAATTTTCAGTCGTAAATGTCGTCTTATCTTCGTATAAGGGATGCATTCGAATTTGATTATAACCCGAGTATGCATCCATTAGACTCAATAACTTGTGTCCTAAAGTTCTGTCTACCAAATGATCTATGCTATAGGAAGGGGATACAGGTCCTTAGGGCATGCCTTATTTAGATCGGTGAAGTCTGTGCACATCCTCCACTTCCCATTAGCTTTCTTACCCAAAATAATATTCGCTAGCCAAGTAGGATACTTTATCTCCCTGATGAATTTAGCTTTTAATAACTTTTCGGTCTCCTCAATTATCATTTGTCTTCTTTCCTCGCCCACTCTACACTTCCTCTGACATATAGGGCGAGCTTTGGGGTCTAGGGCTAGCCTGTGGCATATGAAGTTGGGATCAATTCACGGCATGTCGTCAGCGAACCAAGCAAACAAATCCGCGTTCTGCAAATTACTTTAATCAACTGTGCGCTCAACTCCTCATGCAATGATGAACCGATTCTAGTACATTTTCCTTCCACGTCCCGGATCCGAACATCTTTTAGCTCCTCCAACGGCTGAGGTCGCCTATCTTCTCTCAGGTCTCCTCTTTGGTCTAACTATGCGAAGAAGACCTTATGGGGTGGATCCTCGGCGATTTCAGCCCAATCTCCTCTCTTGAGACGTAAAATATTTCGGTAACACCTTTTTGCCGCCTCCCGATCAGCTTTAACCACCCCAATGTTTCCATTGAGTAGAGGGAACTTCATTGTCAAGTGGACAGTCGACACCACCGCTCCCAGAGCATTCAGCGCAACTCTCCGCAATAAAGCATTGTACGACGAAGGTGCATTCACTACTATATATTTGACCCTGACTGCCTTTGAATTCGGTCTCATACCAAATGTAGTCAACAATTCCACATATCCTCGAACTTCCACTGAATCTCCTGTGAAGCCGACCAATGAACCCGAGAATGGTAACAAGAGCTCTCGTGCCAACCCTAACTTCTTGAACGTGCTCCAATACATCACATCCGCCGAACTGCCCTGGTCTACTAACACTCTCTGTACTCTATATGCTGCCATTGTTACCTCAATCACCATCGGGTCATGCTCATGTGGTTGGATGCCTTTAAAATCAGCATCTGAGAAAGTTAACAGTGGATAATGAGGATGCCCCGGTTCATTCTTGGTAACTTTTGTAATCTGCATTACCGACCTGCAATATCTTCTCCTGGCCGAGCTGGTGGTACCTCCTCCTATGAACCCTCCTGCTATCGTTGTCACCGTCCCTCTGATTTCCTCCTCTTGCTCGTTCTCATTCTGCTGCGCCTAAGACTGCGTTTTGGTGGAATAACCTCATCCTCGTCCCCGACCTCCTTGCCAAGCATAATCTGTCTTGTTCCTCCCTGCTATGTACTTCTTTAAATAACCATCTTTGATGAGCTTCTCTATTTGGTTCATTAGGTCCCAGCATTCCTCTGTGTCATGACCTCTCATTCTGTGGAATTCACACCATCTCTCCTTATGAGGCCCCCTTAGTCCTCTAGCTGGTGGAGGTAATTCTAACATATTAGAATTGTAAACTTCCCTCAAAATCTGGCTTCTTTTAACCCTCAATGGAGTAAGGTCCATTTTGGGAAAATAATCCATGCTCTTCCTCATAAGCGCGTTATAGTGATTGTTAGGAGGTCTCCGCCCTAGGGGGTCAAACCCCTGTGCCTTTCTGACCGCTCGCCCTCCCTCATCATTATTTACTGGAGGACCAAGTCTCCTGGCCACCTTACTCTCCGCCAGTCTTTCTCTTTTATCAACATTGCTCTCCTCCCCCTTCACATAACACTCAACACACAAACGAATCTCCTCAATGGACGTTGGGGGCGTTGTGCCAATGACTCATTAAAGGGTCCAACTTTCATCCCCTCCACAAACGCAGATACAAACACCTCCGGATTGGGATTAGTGACCAAGAGTGTGGCTTCATTAAACCTGCCCAAATATTCCTTTAATGACTCATCTTCCTGTTGCTGCACACTAAACAACCTTCCATCCGTCCACTTCTTCTGCCGTTGAACTGAGAATTGAGCCATCAGTTTCTTGGTGAAATCATTGAAGCTGATGATTGACCTCGTTGGTTGCTCCGCGAACCATATTAGGGCCGACCCAGCCATGGTCCTAGCGAACAACTTGCAGTGTAAGGCTTCGTCTCAACCTCTCCCTATGATTTAGGTTCGGAAAGAAGCCACGTGCATGGCTGGATCAGTTGTCCCATCATACATTGCCAAGATCGGATCTTTAAAGTTATCTGGGTTCGGGGCCATTAGAATATCCTCCAAGAATGGCTGAAAATCTGCCCTGATTCCATTTGTTTCTTCCTCCACCGACCTCTCATGGTCGATCGCGGTCATCATCTACTGTAAAGTTTGGTTTTGTTGTCGCAATTCCCTTATCTCCTGTTCTCTGCTCTCTCTTTCAACCTCGTCCTCTTGTTTTTCCTAATTAGGGGTGTAAGCGGGTTCGGTCGACCCGCCAACCCGTTCGACCCGACTTGATCCAAAGAGAAGTGAATGGGTTGGTTTGGACCATTGTTCGGTTCGAGTCACTTTGGGTGCAACCCGGTCTTTACTGGTTCGAGTAACAGGTTCTCATTTTGTCAAACTGAGCAATCTGAGACCCGACCAAGTAACTCACGTGCGTGACATGGGTACACTTACACAACTTTCATTTTCTGATTTTGGTCTTCTAAACCCTAGCCTCTCCTCGCGCACTGTTGTCTCATTCTCGTCCCCTCACGACCTCACTATTGCTCGTCGCGCCCCCGCCGCCCACCGTTGACAACTTCCCCCCCTGTCATCACCGCTCGTAGTCGTCAGAACTGTTCTCCTCCCCTTGGCAAGAATTATTTCTGCATTGTTCTCAGGTAAAGGTTTTTTTTTTCTAGATTTGTTTCCTGCTCACCATTCTTTTCATTTCTATGCTAAAAATCTTATAAATCGTTCCATACTCTTCGCAAAAGATAAAGTAAGCGGAGTCATCCCTTGATTTTCTGATAGATCGGTCTTCTTTCATTCATCTGGTGAGTTTCCTGCATTGTTTTCTTCATTTTTCCTTTGGTCCGATCAGGATGTGGTTTGATACGATTCAAAAACTATAAAGTTTGAATATTTCTGGGTTTTTCATTTTACATGTTTTATTTTGTTGCTGAATTTTGGTTTACATATTTTCTGGGCTTTCGCCTGTGCTATTTTCTTGAATGATTTAATCCAAATCCTATTGTTTAGTTGCTGAATTTTGGTTTATAGCTTTGAAATGTTTTGTTTTATTAAATGCAAACCCATAAAGTTCCATGTGAAATGAATTATTATAAACAAGAATGTTTTCGCAAGTAAACTTGATAAGTGCTAGCTGTATGATGCTATATATACCCAAGTTGTTATTTCATTGCAATTACATGAATACTACACTATTACTTGGCTCAAGGTGATTAAGCTTCAACTTTGGTTATTATTAATTGTTTCATTGTAACGTAAAAAGTGTCTTATTTTTAGTATTGTAACGTAAAAAAGGGTCTTATTCTGTTTTGTTTTATAATTTTTTGGGTGGTGGCTGTCTTAGTATTATAGCTTTTCTCCTTGGATATAAAATGCAATTCAACAGGGTCTTACTCTGTTAGTTGTTAGTCATGAAGGTTCTATTAGTTGTTAGTTAAGGTTCTATTGTTAGTTAGTTGTTATTAGTTGGTTTCTGTTTTTTTATTCTGTTAGTTTGTGTAACATCCCAATATTTTAAAAATAAAATAAGAGGAATAAATAATGGTATTATTAATATTTTTATTTATTATAATGTTATTTTAATAAAAGAGGGATGGGTGGGTTGGGGGTAGGCCCAACCCAGTTAAGTATTTAGTAAGGAGAGGTTATCAATTCACCCTATCCTTATTTTTCAATCATCAGAGAACGAAACCTTAAGAAGGGGAGAAACGACTTTGCAAGGAGAAGGTGCTGCAAAGTAAACCATCAAGGGAGCCTACCATTCGCTTTCGATCGTCATCTCTAAGGTACGGGGGAAGGGATGCAGCTATACGTGTATATTGGAGTGCTTGGGTAGTGAGGGCAACCATAAGTCCCTCTAGGATTCCTAAATCTTGATTTATGAGTGATGAATTGTATATAATGTGATGAAATTCATGATTTTCTGGATGATTATTGTCTTGTTCTTTATAAAACTGAGAGTAGGAAGCGAGATTGTCGAAAAGGGGTTAAATTAGGATTTGGGAGAGAGAGATTTCATAATTGAATCGATTATTGAATTAACTGTAATCTTTTGAAATAATTGATGAAATTATTGAATTTAATTGGTAAAAATGAGTCTAATTGAGTTAGGAAGTTAAGGTTTTGAGTAGGGATGGAAGAAGAGGGTTAAAAAGGGGCAAAAACGCAGGTGCAGTCGCGTATTGGGTTGCTGGTAATCGATTACAAGGGTCTGTAATCGATTACCAGGTGTTCTGGGCAGGAAACTAGGTGGCGGAGCCTCTGGTAATCAATTACAGGGGTTCTGTAATCGATCACTAGGTTACCAGTCCTTTGGTAATCGATTACAGGCTGTCTGTAATCGATTATCAGGCCTCGACAGCTTTCTCGCCTGAACAAGAATGTGTCTGTTAAGGGTTAAAACGAGTTCGGAATACTATGAAATAGCATATCAAACTGAAGCCACGAATCTTAGCTTTCTAAACCAAGTGCAATCATCTCAATTGGACACCTACAACTCTAGATATTTCCAAATTAGTGCACCAAGGTCATTAAGCTTAAAACTTAACGGCCCCAAGACTGAGTAACAACTTCTGGTAATCGATTACAGCTGTTTGGTAATCAATTACCAGGCCAAAAGTGAGTTTAGAGAGTGTTGCTTATGTGATGTTGTGACCTTTTACTTATATGATGTTAATTATAAGAATTGTGTTGTGAAATTGATGAGATTAAAGTGGATGTACAATGTATATTGACTGTGGCAAGAGGAAGTGTTATGTGACTATTTTATATGGATGTTCTATGTGCCCTTCTATTTGAGATGTGATGTGGAATAATTAGAGTAGAGAATGTTGTATGAGATATATGTGAAATGATGATGATGATGATGATGCATTGAGCATAGAGATTATATGAGATATATGTGAAACGATGATGACACATTGAGCATAGAGATTGTATGAGCATATTATGTATGAGATACATGAGTAGCCAGACGTCGCGAAAAATACCCTAGCCCAAAGAGTGGGCGACGAGCAGGGTGGAGACCATGATGGAGGACACTCGATGCATGACTCTAAGAGGGAGTGTTTTACAATGCTACTCACCTAGCCCATAAGAGGTGGGTGACGGTGAGAGGGAGCGAGTGTCTTCGCACGGGCCCATAGAGGGGGTGCGACCTATCGGCCAGGAGGGCATCTAACGGTAGGGCCATCATTAATAACAACTAAGGGAATTGATGAGGTACGCCCATTGTGCGGAGTTCCAAATCATGACCCTTAGGAAGAGATATTGTGCATGAGCATAGAGTGAGCATACTTGTCATTTATGATTGTGAATTTATATTTATGTGAAGTCAATGAATAAAATGTAAAGGGTGTGGAATGAGATTAATGATGATGTGTATGTGATGGGTGGGGATAAGGGTAGCCTTCTGCATTGCATGTATACGTATGTATTCTTTTCCTCACCGTACTCTTCTGTGGTTTTTTTATAGGTGATGAAGATGACACTCAATGTGCCGAGTATTGAAGAGACAGGGTCTCGCTCTGATACTTGTGACATCGGGGCTTAGAGTTAGGAGTTTACTTCTTTACATTTATTTAGTAGAGATTTAGAAAGATTGTTTTTAAGTGCCTTACATGGCCAAGACAGATTTTTATGATGATGGTATTTCAGTTTTGAAATCATTGAATTTACCTTTTATTTAAATTAAGTTGACTTGGATTTAAATATTGGTTTAAAAGAGCAAATGTGAACCTTTTTACCTCGGCGTTGACTTTAATTTTCTTCATGATTCAATTTGATGATATTATTATTATTGGGGTAGAAGGGTGTCACAGTTTGTCCCACTTCTCTTTTTGTATATATAATCTGGTTGTATTTTTGCAGGGAAGATTTGGCTAGTTAAATCACTAGCAGGAATGAAGGAGGATGCTTACTGTTATTGTTATAAGCTTATGCTTGTTGTTAGGCTTATGTGTTTATGCTTACTGTTTGGGACATTTTGCTTCTTATAAGCTTACTGTTATGGCTTATTAATTGTATGTTGTTTAGGAAATTCTTTTGTTATTTTATTACTTTACTGACTTACTGTAATAACCTTATTATCTTAAACCTAAATGCTTACTTGTATTTTTACTTAATATGTTGTTTGAGACATATTATGATATTAAGCATTGTCAATTCAACATCTAGTGTAACTTCTATCAATTTTAGCAATGCATTAAGGATGTTGATTTGAATTTGCTGCTTCTATATCAATTTTAGCAATTTAGCAACAACACAGGAATGGATCAGAATGGCCTATTTATAATGAAAACATATGTCTCAATTTTTTCCTGATATTTTTATGATCTGGAATAAAATAATATTTTTAAATCCTAACCCGAGATCCGACCCAAACCAACCCGCTCAAGGTCAGGTTGGTTCGGTTCGGTTCGGGTTGAGTAGTGAAAAAATGCAGATCCTGACCAACCCAAACCAAGGTGCTTCCATTGGTTCAGACACATTTCTTCCCCCAACCCGACCCGAAGTGACCCGTTTACACCCCTAGTCCTGATTTATGTTGGCCACCATTTCCTGCAGATCCTCATTCTGCCTCCTTAGCTCCTGCATTTCCTCCATCAAGCGCTGCAACAACGTACCATATCCATCTCCTGGTCCCTCCCCTCCTGGTCCCACTATAACAAAAAATGCCTTTTACCGCGGTTGAAAAGGGCCTTTTATCGCGGTTGTGACCGCGGTCTACCGCGGTGGGATAAAAGGCAATTACCGCGGTTAATTTTCGGAACCGCGGTAATTGAGATAGGCTTTTTACCGCGGTTCCGAAAAGTAACCGCGGTAAAAAGCCTGGAAGCGTGAAATTTCTGCACATTTTTTACCGCGGTTGGCTTTGTGAGCCGCGGTAAAAAATCCCTTTTTCGTAGCTATTTCGTAGTTAATGCCTATCTGTTATATTAAAAATCCCAAAAATCCCAATAGAAAGCCCGATATGATTTAATCCCTGAACAGTGCCTTTACTCCCTTTTCTTCAAAAATTTATTTCATGCCAAAAAACAGTGCCTTTACTAGTAAAATAAGATTAGATGCTGAATATGGAGTACTACTAATAGTTAAAATTGTGTTTGGGAGCCATCTTATAATGGAGTTCAACCATTTCTGATACAATACATCTTAATGATATGGAATTTTGAAAGAAGGATACACAATTTTTCATATTATCCTACAATCCAAGAACCAACTGCCATACCTAGTAAACTCTAGCATATAATCCCTCCTTTAGAAATAAATAACCGATGAGTGTTTCTGCATATAGTAAATCATAAAAAAAAACATCCCAAATCAAGAGCAAATCAATATGGTTAGAAAAAGAAATTTCATGTTTTTTCATATACAGTATTTCCCACAATATTGATTGATATATATTGCTAGCCAAGAAGGATTAACCTGTCTAAATTCATGATTAGTTTAACAACAACCCTTGCTCCAATAGTAGATAATCTAGTAGCAATAATACTACTTTTAAGTTGACCAATTTTGCATCAATCACTACATGTAATAACTCCTGAGAAGAATAGAAAATTACCTTTGCTAGTATATGTTATTGAGGAGGTTATTGTGATGAATCTTTGAATCCAAATTCTGGTAAAGAAAACAAAGAAAAGGGAAGCAGATAGTCAACTGGACAGACTACAAGGAATATGTTGATCAAACAAAAAATTTTGTGGGTTTTGAATGAATCCCATTCATTAAAAGCTATATATATACCAAGCAATCCCCTGCCACTTTCAATTATAATTTATTATAATGACAAAATAATTTCAGAAGAATTATATACACTGAAGCATGAGGGTTAAACAATAAAAAGATCAATCTCATTTGCTATTAATCTACACTGAAGTTGATCAATCTCTCTTCTATCTGATCTAAGGATGCTTATAGATATAGGAACACAAGTACACAACATATAAACACTGCATATTTCAAGAACTGCATATTCCAAGAAGGATCAATTTAAGCATAATATTGTCTATCCATTTGAAAAATACATTGTTGAGTCAAGAAATAGTTAAGGCAACTTATACAAAAAATTAAACTCAAATGAAAGCATTATCTTGCAAAACACCACAAACAACTGAGGCATTCTTTCAGAACCAAAATAGGTTTAAAACTTAATAGCTTAAACTTTTTGCTTTTATTAGCATGCAAAGTCTATTAAATGACTCCATTAACCACCATATATAAATATCATAAATCCCTAAAAGAGCATGATTTCTAACCTATATCACCTGATCAAAATTAAATTAGACAATTTATTATTTCAAGTCACATGAACAAAGTGTGGTAGCAGAGATAATTGTTTTGAAACCAAAAATTGGCTTTAAGTAATTTCAGAGTTTCTCAAGATTGAATTCGTTATCAATGTTATTTCTTCCTATGATCTCCTTTAATACCAAGTCGTGCATGCAATTAATATATCAACAAAAACAACCAAAAGTTTCATTTGTTATTATTACCACAATTATGTCTTCATTACATTTACTGTAAACACTACCATGTCTTGAAGTTAATACATGATACTTTCATTAGCATAGAGATCAATGAGAGTAATACACAAGGCAAAACGAGTACCTGTATGACAAATCGTTGTCCAGATACACTTTTCCCATACTCATTAAGCAAAGCCTCAGTTGCAAAGAGGACTCCTCTTCCTGTAGCTGCATCTTTGCCTAGAGATCCACCAAGATCCTATTTTGAAAAAAAAATAAAATGAATAGTTTGTTAAGCATGGTTTGGTGTCAATTCATTGGCCATTAAAATGAATGGTAGTATCAGCATTTCCTAGAAAGATCTACAAGCTTTTCTATTCCAAAAAACATATGGTTGGAAGTTCCTAATAACAAGAAAAGTTTGATTTTACTCACCTCCTTATAAAGAAGTGAGCTGCTTGCGGGGTACCTAAGAAGAGCCATGCCAAACCATTGAACTACATATAGATCATTTATGCCAAAACTAATTTAATTACCAAATATGGTCACGTACAAAACACATTTTTTATAATACTAAACTTATAGTTTCTTATGCAACAGTCACTTTACTTCGCCTATGCTTACTAGGTGAATTCCCTCTCTCAAAACTTGTTATACAACACATTTGCCATATGTAATTTTTTTCATATGTGTGTGTGTGTGTGAAACATATCTTGCCTCCTAGGAGGATTATAACCATACAAATCTCGCCTCCTAAAAACACATCCTGTCCCCACATATACAGGACCCTGAATACCATCTAGACCCTTTATGTTAATCTGCAAAAAGGCAGTGGTAAAAAGGAAGTAATCAAATGTTCTTCTTAGAATGTTACAAGAAAGTATTGTTACTAAGTTTTTTTTTTTGCAGTGACTTACATAAAAGAAAACTGTGTTCCTGTTGGCATAATGATCATGAGTATCAATACCATCAACTCTATGAGGAAACTGGACATAGCAGACCTTGTTCCCAGTTTGAGGATCCATCAAAAAGCACATGGCTTCCCGGGCTGCCTTGCTGTTATTGACATAGTGATCACAATCCAAGTTCAGCATGAAAGGAGCATTTGTGAGAACAGCAGAGACTCGGACTTGGAAATCAAAGCAATTTTTAGTAGAGTCAAATAGTTTTGATTCATAAAGGTGAATTAACATGAATCACACATGATGATTCAAGTAACAAAAGTTGTTCTAAAACTCTATACCAGAGCATTCATAGCACCAGCTTTCTTGTGATGCTGAAAACCAGGCCTTTTCTCCCACCAAATTCACTGGGCTACCTTTTGATTACACTGTCATCATCTAAACCAGCGAAACCCCTTCCTCCCACCAAACCCATCACTCCACTCAATAGCATCTTCACATCCCAATCTCAACAACATTCACCCACATCAGACCCTCAACATTAATCCTGTACCAGATTTCTTTAGAACCAAAAAACAAGCTAAAAAAACAACAAGAAAAAGAAGAAAAAAGTCCGCTCTAATCCTCTACATGCGCGACCACCACTCTCAACCGCGGTGCTACCTTTAAAGAATGCATTTATTGAAATGCCTATTCCATAACCGGAGTATATCTAAGCAGCCAGATATGCTTGCACACCTAGTCATGGAAATACATCAAAGCATCTAGTCAAGGAATTTTTTATAGTTGATTAGCTTTGGAAACTTGATTTAGTGAGCATCTTACTCTAAAAAGCTTAGAACTTAGAAGAATGTGTTCTTGTAAAGACACATAGCATGTATCGAACTATCTCTAATGAAAACGTACTAAAGGAAACTACACAGAGCTTAAGGTAACTAATGTAAAGTATCACGAAACAATTGAATTTATACTTTGATTACATTAGTTATCAGTGTAAGAGACTATGTCAACAATTAATTTATAAGACTGTGATTTGGCAGGCCTAATCCACTATAATTTTTTTATATCTACATACCAAGAAATGGAGAGGGAAATGAAATTTAAGCTATCTTTAGTGACTCAATCTTTGAAGAACATAAGAGAACTATTAGAACATGATATGAACCTTTGTAAAGTTACAACAAAATGCATTTAAATATTTTACACATCTTACAATGGGATAATCATTAGGAATGTCCAAGTGGGTTATACAATGTTGCCTTTCAAGATGATATGGTTGTAGTCAGAGCATCTCTATTTGCAAAACCTTGCATAAGTATAGCCCCTGTGTGAACCTTCTGAGCTATTGCCACAACCAATCCTTTATTATCCCATTTTACATTATCTAGCAGTGATTCTAACTTACAAATATAGAACAATTCAATTTGAGAAAGTATGATATGTATCATAAAGAAAGAATGAAAAACAGTGAGTTAATACTTCAAATATCCTATACTCTGCAAACATCAAAAACAAATTAGAAGAGTGAAGGGAAAAACTAAGAAAAATATAATTTTTCAAATCTACTACATTGCTTTGAAAAAAAAGAAGTAATGTTTATGAATTACCTGAGGTATGCTCAGGCTTGCAAGAGTTAAACCTACCAGCAAATCATCTTTAAACTTGATTGCTTTGTAATTTCTAAACCAGACAAGGATTGAGAATAAACCCTAATTAGGGTAAGGGAACAAATTCATAAAATTAAATCTGAAATACCTTAAGCCCTTCATAAAGAGCTCGTGAACGGCAAGAGCGAAGGCAAGCATGGTCATACTACTCTGATCGCGGATCGTAGGAACAGGAACAAGCGCGGTGGCAGAGACAGTCGGAAAAGCGGACGAAGCGCACGAAGATTTGTTCCCAGCAGCGGATGACGCGCACGGAGGGAGGAGATATAGGTGCAGCGGCAGATGACGTGCACGGAGAGAGGTCTGAGACGGGCGCAGAGGCGGACGGTGGCGCGGAGAGAGGTCTCAGGGAGGGAGAACGAAAGCGGACCAGGGAGAAAGGAAGAAGAGGGTTCGCGAATGTCTCAGAATGATTTTTGCAGGAAGGGTTTTTTTTTCAAATACCAAAACACCGCGGTTGCTAAACAGAACCACATTAATTTAAAATTTCAAAATTTTTACCGCGGTTCCGGTTTGCAACCGCGGTAATTTGGCCTAATTTTTTTTAAAAAATAAATAAATAACATACCTGTATTTATATTACCGCGGTTGGTTTTCGGAACCGCGGTAATATATCAACTTCCTGCATTCCACCACGGTTACTTATTGTAACCGCGTTAATTTGGGCGCGGTAAAAGCCCAATTTTGGCATAGTGTCCGTTACTGCGCGTCGTCCTCGTCATACTCCACGTCATCGTCAAGTGGTCAGCAGGAAGAGTTTTACCATAGCCCCACGGTGGGCACCAATCTGTTCTCAAAAGCCTCTGAGGGATCGAGCTCAAAAACCTACGCGGTCCTGAACCCAGTCACCAGAGTGAGAATATGTCAAATGCCTAGGTTAGGAGCATACTGATGGGTTTCTGGCAAGCGAACCAAAAATCCAGTAGTATAATAGTAATAAGAGTTATCGTATCCACATGGAACGGTCAATTCACGTAAACTTGTGATCTAATTATCAAGGGAAACAACGGTTTGATAATTTTGTTGCGGAATTGTAAATAGAAAATTAATAATCAATGGAATTAGAAAGGAAGAGTTAGAGACACTTTACTTGGATTAGGATTGAACTTCATCTCATCACACCCCTCATGTATATCGAGACTACCTACTATTTATAGGCTTTGAACTATAACGCTGTAGACAAACTATATAGCTTATGACCCCGAGTTACCAGGCGCCACTCACACTCAAAGGTAATCCATGCGGGCTCTCCCAGGCGACATACTTACCCTCGGCTTATTTTGTTTTCTTTTATTCCGTTTGTAAAGAACTAATTGATAAACGAGGCCTACCAAATGAGATATACCTTCGCTAGAGTACTGTCACTACCCATCACTCATTAGATACATCCACTTCTCGCTTCCTGGATTGACAATCAACTAATCCTTTGCTATCGGTTTATCAATACCAAGCCTATCCTTTAGATGCCCTTCATTAGGATACTCACACTACCCATCAATCATTAGCAACACCCATGTTTCAGTTAGTGGTTAACCGAGTATTCTCATTCACTCAGAGGTTGAGTTTCCTATGTCTAGGCTCCCCCAAACTCAATCCTAGTCGTAACGTTAATTACAAACTAGCCTATAACTCCGGCGCAAGCGCGGAAGTTAGGAATAAAGCACAGAACGAGATTACCAGCATTATAATTAGGGAACTGCATAAATAAATAGATAGAGTTCAACATACACTTGGGAATGGAATCGATTACATTCAATCCTAATGGAGAGTTAACTACACGAGGTAGCCATACAAACCACCGAAGATGCTGTCACCATCTTCAATCCTTGTGAAGCGCTCCTCCTCTCCTACTCTAAACTTAGCTTTGGTGCATTATCATTGAAATATAACTGAATTACAATAACCGTGCACACTGGATTTGGCACAAGAGGTTTCTATTTATAGACTAAGGAAAGACAAAGAAATTTGGGGAGAAATATATCTAAAAACGGCAACAGGGAGCAAATCAGCGTGACCTGCGCTCCAGGATGCGCTACAGCGCAGGATGGAGCGCAAGATCCAGAGAGTTTGCGCTTCACCCTGCGCTGTAGCGCAGGTGAAGCGCAGGTAGCGTCCTGCAGCTCCAACTTTCTCTTTTTAATCTTGATCTCTCCCCGAGACTGGTTTTGGCAGATTTGTCTTTCCTTGTTTCCCTTTTCTTGATAAAATCCTTGCATTTATTGAGCAATCTTTGATTTATTTGGGAAGCTTGTCTGCAGAATCCTTGATTGATTGGCAGTGATCTCCTCATTAATGGCTTCAAATCTTCTTCAAATCTTTATTAAATGTCTTCAATCAATCTCAAATCTTACAAATATCTCCCTCATTTAATGTTATCTTTCTTCTAAATCAAATCTTTGCAATATCCTGCAAAAATCAGCAATATTTCTATCAAAATAGCATCAAATTCAAATCTCAGATTAATAAATACAATTTCTCTAATATTTAATAAAAAGTTATTAAACTGGGACAAAATTACCATTTTATCCTTGATAAATGAACTAAAAAGTACTCTAATTTATCAACTAATTTTCAGTTATCACATACTCCTCTTATTTATAGGAGGTCCCTGTTGGGCCACCTAGGTGAGGCCTATTCTCGAGACCCAACGCAGTACTAGGTAAACCTAGTTGAAAATACGTGTGGAGCCCCCTGACTGAGGTCGGTGTGGGGCCCAAACGTCTATAACAGAACAAGATTAGTATAATATATATTTTTAAAAATATATAAAAGAATTATTCAATTATTTTTATTGTTATTAAATCCTTATGAGATTTTTCTACACAAACAGTATACACACAATCGTATGGAGTTATGAAGCTGGTTAACAAATGTAGGGTATACAATGAAGACAACCGGGATAGAGCTGCTCATTACAAAAGTGGAGGACCTATGAGAAATCAGAGAAAGTCAGAATCTGCTAGCAAGGGTAAGCCATATTCTTGTGCAATTGGAAGCTCCAAGATGGGAGGGGGCAATGAGGGTTCTACTCAGAAGAGGAGTTATGCTCCGGCTGCTAGTCAGGCGTCTAAGGGCGGAAATGTGGGTTCTACCACTTCTAACAATTTCTTCAAGTGTGGAAAGCCGGGACATCGAGCAAACCAATGTGGAGATAAAGAAGTCACTTGCTTCAGATGTAGCCGACGAGGACATATTTCTCGCGATTGTCCTCAAGGGAAACAAGGGACTGCGGCGGAAAGTGGGAGTGCTAGTGGAAGTGCCAGCAAACCGAAAGCTACTGGGAGAGTCTTTGCCTTGAGTGGTACTGAAGCTGCTCAATCCGAGGACTTGATCCAAGGTATGGGTTTCATTGCTGGAATTTCTTTAATTGTTTTGTTTGATTCTGGTGCGACTCACTCATTTATATCACATGCTTGTGTGTCTAAATTGAAATTGCCTGTCTCTTCTTTGCCTTTTGTGTTGAGTGTGGAAACACCAGCTAGTGGGTCAGTTTCTACTTCTGATGAGTGCTTAAATTGTCTTATTCACATTAATGATAAAGATTTTCTAGTTGATTTGATTTGTTTGGCTCTGAGTCAACTAGACATTATTCTTGGTATGGACTGGTTATCTTGCAACCATGTTCTATTGAATTTTGCTGATAAAACTGTTGTGTTTGGTCAACCTGTTGAGAGTAAGAGTAAGGACTTTTTAACTGCCAACCAGGTAAAGGCGTCTCTAAGGGAAGATGCTCAGGTATACATGTTGCTAGCTTCTTTGAGTTCTGAGAATAGTGCGATTATCAATGAGTTACCTGTAGTGTGTGATTATCCTGATGTGTTTTCTGAAAATATGTCTAGTCTACCACTTGAGAGAGAGATAGAATTTTCCATAGATTTAGTACCGGGGACGGGACCTATTTCAGTTGCACCTTATAGGATGTCACCCATGGAGTTAGCTGAGCTTAAGAAACAGTTAGAAGAGTTGCTAGAGAAAAGGTTTGTGAGACCTAGTGTATCACCTTGGGGAGCACCTGTTCTACTAGTGAAGAAGAATGATGGTAGTATGAGGTTGTGTACAGATTACCGTCAGTTGAACAAGTTAACCATTAAGAATAGGTATCCCTTGCCTAAGATAGATGATCTGATGGACCAGTTAGTGGGGGCTTGTGTGTTTAGCAAAATTGATCTTAGATTGGGTTATCACCAGATTAGAGTTAGTGAAGAGGACATACCTAAGACTGCCTTTAGGACTAGATATGGACATTATGATTATCTTGTAATGCCTTTTGGTGTGACTAATGCTCCTGCTATTTTTATGGATTACATGAACAAAAATTTTCATCCGTACTTGGATAAATTTGTAGTTGTCTTTATAGATGACATACTAATTTACTCCAAAACTAAGGAGGAGCATGAGGAACACTTAAAGGTAGTACTGCAGATTCTTAGGGATAAACAGTTGTATGCTAAGTTATCAAAATGTGATTTCTGGTTAGAAGAAGTGAGCTTCTTAGGTAATGTAATCTCTAAGGGAGGTATAGGTGTTGATCCTTCTAAGGTAGAGGTCGTGCTTAAGTGGGAGACTCCTAAGTTAGTGAGCGAGATATGAAGTTTTCTTGGGTTGGCTGGGTATTATTATTTATAGGAGATTTATAGAAGGATTTTCTAAGATAGCTTTGCCTTTGACCGAGTTGACTAGGAAAGGGGTTGCCTTTGTGTGGAATAGTAAGTGTGAGCTTAGTTTCCAAACCCTTAAGGAAAAGTTGACTATTGCACCGGTTTTAGTCTTGCCTGATCTTAGTAAACCTTTTGTGGTGTGTTGTGATGCTTCTCAGATGGGTTTAGGTGGGGTGTTAATGCAAGAGGGTAAAGTAGTAGCTTATGCCTCTAGGCAATTGAAAATCCATGAGAGAAACTACCCTACCCATGATCTTGAGCTAGCAGTTGTAGTGTTTGTGTTAAAGATGTGGAGGCATTACTTGTATGGTTCCAAATTTGAGGTTTTTAGTGACCATAAGAGCCTTAGGTATTTGTTTGATCAGAAGGAGTTGAACATGAGACAAAGGAGGTGGCTGGAATTATTTAAGTTTTATGATTTCGAGTTGAGTTATCACCCTGGTAAGGCTAATGTAGTAGCGGATGCTCTAAGTAGAAAATCCCTTCATGTTAGTTCCTTGATGATTAGGGAAATGGATCTCCTGACTCAGTTTAGAGATTTAAGCTTAGCTTGTGAGGTAACTTCTGACAGTGTGAAACTAGGAATGACTTGAGTAAGCAATGACATGTTGAGGGACATTAGAGATGCTCAATTAAAGGACCCATTTTTGGTGATTAGGCGTGAGGCTATAGAAGAGGGTAGTGGTGGAGAATTTGTCTTAGGTGGAGATGGAGTAGTGAGATTTGAAGACCGAGTTTGTATACCTAGTGAACCTACCATTAAGCGTTTAGTACTTGAATAGGGGCATAAGAGTAAGCCTAGTTTCCATCCTGGTTCAACTAAGATGTATCAAGATTTGAAGAAGGTGTTTTGGTGGCCTAGGATGAAGAGGGATATAGAGGACTTTGTGGGTGCTTGTTTGGTTTGTCAAAAGGCTAAGGTAGAACACCAAAAACCCTCAGGATTGCTTCAACCTTTAAGTATACCTAAGTGGAAGTGGGATAGCATTTCTATGGATTTTGAAGTTGCATTGCCTAAGACTATGAGGGGACATGACTCTATTAGGGTTATTGTGGATAGGTTGACTAAGAGTGCTCATTTTCTTCCTATTAACATTAAGTACTCTTTGGAAAAACTTGCTAAGATTTACATTAGTGAGATTGTGAGGTTTCATGGAATACCATCTAGCATAGTTTCTGATAGAGACCCCAGGTTTACATCCAGGTTTTGGGAGAGTTTGCAGCAGGCTTTGGGGATCCAGCTTAGGCTTAGTTCAGCTTACAATCCTCAAATCGATGGTCAGACTGAGAGAACCATACAATCCTTAGAGGACTTGCTTAGAGCTTGTGTGCTAGACCAAGGGGGTAGTTGGGATAGTTTCCTACCTTTGATAGAGTTCACTTACAACAATAGTTTTCATTCAAGCATAGGCATGGCACCTTATGAGGCGTTGTATGGTAGAAGGTGTAGGACACCTTTGTGTTGGTATGAGCCAGGAGGGAGCCTTGTTTTAGGACCGAATGTAGTGCAACAGACCACTGGTAAGGTTAAGTTAATTCATAAGAGAATGAGAACAGCTCAGAGTAGGCAAAAGAGTTATGCTGATAAGAGAAGGAAGGACTTAGAATTCAAAGAAGGGGATCATGTGTTCCTGAAAGTCACTCCGTGGACTGGGGTTGATAGGGCATTAAAGTCTAAAAAGCTTACACCTCGTTTCATTGGTCCCTATCAAATTCTCAAAAGAGTTGGCAATGTTGCCTATCAAATAGCTTTACCTCCACATTTGTCAAACCTTCACAATGTCTTCCATGTTTCTCAACTCCGGAAGTACATTCATGATCCTTCGCATGTGATTGAGTCGAATCATCTTGAGATTAAGGAAAACTTGACGGTGGAAAACCATACCGGTGAGAGTTGAGGATCGGAGGGTGAAACAACTTCGAGGTAAGGAAATTCCTTTAGTTAAGGTAATCAGGGGAGGAGCCACACCTGAGAGTGCTACTTGGGAGCTTGAAGAGAAGATGAAGGAGTCATTTTCGGGGTTGTTCACTTCAGGTAAAATTCGAGGACGAATTTTCTTTTAGGAGGGGCTAATTGTAACATCCCAATATTTTAAAAATAAAATAAAATAAGAGGAATAAATAATGGTATTATTAATATTTTTATTTATTATAATGTTATTTTAATAAAAGAGGGATGGGTGGGTTGGGGGTAGGCCCAGCCCAGTTAAGTATTTAGTAAGGAGGGGTTATCAATTCACCCTATCTTTGTTTTTCAATCATCAGAGAACGAAACCTTAAGGAGGGGAGAACGACTTCGCAAGGAGAAGGTGCTACAGTGTAAACCATCAAGGGAGCCTACCATTCGCTTTCGATCGTCATCTCTAAGGTACGGGGGGAAGGGGTGTTGGTATATGTGTATACTGGAGTGCTTGGGTAGTGAGGGCAACCATAAGTCCCTCTAGGATTCCTAAATCTTGATTTATGAGTGATGAATTGTGTATAATGTGTTGAAATTCGTGATTGTCTGGATGATTATTGTCTTGTTCTTGATAAAATTGAGAGTAGGAAGCGAGATTTTCAAAAAGGGGTTAAATTAGGATTTGGGAGAGAGAGATTTCATAATTGAATCGATTGTTGAATTAACTGTAATCTTTTGAAATAATTGATGAAATTATTTAATTTAATCGGTAAAAATGAGTCTAATTGAGTTAGGAACTTCAGGATTTGAGTAGGGACGGAAGAAGAGGGTTAAAAAGGGGCAAAAACGCAGGTGCAGTCGCGTATCGGGCTGCTGGTAATCGATTACAAGGGTATGTAATCGATTACCAGGTGTTCTAGGCAGGAAACTAGGTGGCTGAGCCTCTGGTAATCGATTACAGGGGTGCTTGAATCGATTACCAGGTTACCAGTCCTCTGGTAATTGAGTACATACAACCTGTAATCGATTTCCAGGCCTCGACAGCTTTCTCTCCTGAACAAGAATCTGTCTGTTAAGGATGCAAACAAGCTCGGAATACTATCATATAGCATATCAAACTGAAGCCTCGGATCTTAGCTTTCTAAACCAAGTAGAATCATCTCAATTGGACACCTATAACACTAGATATTTCCAAATTAGTGCACCAAGGTCATTAAGCTTAAAACTTGACGGCCCCAAAATTGAGTAACAGCTTCTGGTAATCGATTACAGCTGTCTGGTAATCGATTACCAGGCCAAAATTGAGTTTAGAGAGTGTTTCTTATGTGATGTTGTGACCTTTTACTTATATGATGTTAATTATAAGAATTGTTTGTGAAATTGATGAGATTAAAGTGGATGTACAATGTATATTGACTGTGGCAGGAGGTAGTGTTATGTGACTATTTTATATTGATGTTCTATGTGCCCTTCTATTTGAGATGTGATGTGGAATGATTAGAGTAGAGAATGTTGTATGAGATATATGTGAAATGATGATGATAATGCATTGAGCATAGAGATTGTATGAGATATATGTGAAATGATGATGACGCATTGAGCATAGAGATTGTATGAGCATATTATGTATGAGACACATGAGATGCATGAGTAGCCAGAAGTGGCGAAAAATACCCTAGCCCAAAGAGTGGGTGACGAGCAGGGTGGAGACCATGATGGAGGACACTCGATGCATGACTCCAAGAGGGAGTGTTTTACAATGCTACTCACCTAGCCCATAGAGGTGGGTGACAGTGAGAGGGAGCGAGTGTCTTTGCACGGGCCCATAGAGGGGGTGCGACCTATCAGCCAAGAGGGCATCTAACGGTAGGGCCATCATTGGTAACAACTAAGGGAATTGATGAGGTGCGCCCATTGTGCGGAGTTCCAAATCATGACCCTTAGGAAGAGATATTGTGCAAGAGCATAGAGTAAGCATACTTGTCATTTATGATTGTGTGACATTGTGAATTTATATTTATGTGAAGTCAATGAATAAAATGTAAAGGGTGTGGAATGAGATTAATGATGACGTGTATGTAATGGATGGGGATAAGGGTAGCCTTCTGCATTGCATGTATACGTATGTATTCTTTTCCTCACCGTACTCTTCTGTGGTTTTTTTATAGGTGATGAAGATGGCACTCAATGTGCCGAGTATTGAAGGGACAGGGTCTCGCTCTGATACTTGTGACATCGGGGCTTAGAGTTAGGAGTTTACTTCTTTTCATTTATTCAGTAGAGATTTAGAAAGATTGTTTTTAAGTGCCTTACATGGCCAAGACAGATTTTTATGATGATGATATTTTATTTTTGAAATCATTGAATTTACCTTTTATTTACATTAAGTTGACTTGGATTTAAATACTGGTTTAAAAGAGGAAATGTGAACCTTTTTACCTCGGCGTTGACTTTATTTTTCTTCATGATTTAATTTGATGATATTATTATTATTGGGGTAGAAGGGTGTCACAGTTTGTCCCACTTCTCTTTTTGTATATATAATCTGGTTGTATTTTTGCAGGGAAGATTTGGCTAGTTAAATCACTAGCAGGAATGAAGGAGGATGCTTACTGTTACTGTTATAAGCTTATGCTTGTTGTTAGGCTTATGTGTTTATGCTTACTATTTGGGACATTTTGCTTCTTATAAGCTTACTGTTATGGCTTATTAATTGTATGTTGTTTAGGAAATTCTTTTATTATTTTATTACCTTACTGACTTACTGTAATAACCTTATTATCTTAAACTTAAATGCTTACTTGTATTTTTACTTAATATGTTGTTTGAGACATATTATGATATTAAGCACTGTCAATTCAGCAACTAGTGTAACTTCTATCAATTTTAGCAATGCATCAAGGATGTTGATTTGAATTTGATGCTTCTATATCAATTTTAGCAATGTAGAAACAACACAGGAATGGATGAGAATGGCCTATTTATAATGAAAACATATGTCTCAATTTTTTCTGATTTTTTTATGATCTGGAATAAAATAATATTTTTTAATCCTAACCCGAGACCCGACCCGAACCAACCCGCTCAAGGTCAGGTTGGTTTGGTTCGGGTTGAGTAGTGAAAAAATGCAGATCCTAACCAACCCAAACCAAGGTGCTTCCATTGGCTCGGACACATTTCTTCCCCCAACCCGACCAGAAGTGACCCGTTTACACCCCTAGTCCTGATTTATGTTGGTCACCATTTCCTGCTGATCCTCATTCTGCCTCCTTAGCTCTTGCATTTCCTCCATCAAGCGCTGCAACAACGTACCATCTCCATTCCTTGTCCCTCCCCTCCTGGTCCGTTACTGCGCGTCGTCCCCGTCATACTCCACGTCATCGTCAAGTGGTCAGCAGGAAGAGTTTTACCACCGCCCCACGGTGGGCGCCAATCCGTTCTCAAAAGCCTCTGAGGGACCAAGCTCAAAAACCTACGCGGCCCTGAACCCAGTCACCAGAGTGAGAATATGTCAAATGCCTAGGTTAGGGGCATACTCTTCTTATTTATAGGAGGTCCCTGTTGGGCCACCTAGGTGAGGCCTATTCTCGAGACCCAACGCAGTACTAGGTAAACCTAGTTGAAAATACGTGTGGATCCCCCCTGACTGAGGTCGGTGTAGGGCCCAAATGTCTATAACAGAACAAGATTAGTATAATATATATTTTTAAAAATATATAAAAAGAATTATTCAATTATTTTTTATTGTTATTAAATCCTTATGAGATTTTTCTACACAAACAGTATACACACAATCGTATGGAGTTATGAAGCTCCATACATTTTGCTTCACACCATAACACTCATAAGTTTTTCTTTAAAATAAATTAAACTTCCTGATATGTCCATCGTTTAAAGTTATACCAATTCATTGAAAAAAGTAAAAAAATTTAATATTAACGAAGAAAAAGAATATTTATGTTTTGTTTAATGAAGAGAGAATATGATTTAATGACCAATATCATTTATTATTAAAAATTATTTAATTCATATTAAAATCATGTAATGATATTTTATATATAATTTGCTCCCCATCTCATATGCGGATGGTCGTCACCCTCGCAACCTGACCATCATGGTCGACAGATAAGTTGTTGCCCCCTCGGCCATACTTAATAACTGATAAGTGTAAAATTAGCGTTAATTTCATATAGTTTTTATTACACTTATCAAGGATTAAATAGGAATTTATGCCCCAAAATATCCCTTTTTGTTAATATTTATAATAATTGTATTTATTTAATACAAATTTGAATATGATGCTATTTTAAATAGAAATTTGCTATTTTATGCAGAATTATAGCAGATTTGGGACAAGAGTGGAAAAAGCATCAGAATGGAGGATATTACAGATTCAGAAATTAAATAAATAAAAGAAAATCAGAGAATCCTGCAAAGAATCTTTCCAATTCAAATACAAAGCAAATAAGTACAAAATAATTCGGATAAAGGGATAACTAGATAAGATCAGAAGGAGATCATGAGGTTAGTTCCACAAATCAAGGAAAGCAGCAGCGCATTCCACGCTCCACACGCGCTAAGCGCACGTGGAGCGCATAACCAGAACGACCAGGCTTCATGTGCGCCTAGCGCACATGAAGCGCGTGTCATGATTAATGAAGTCGCGCGTTGTGACGTCATTTAGTGAAGGGGAAGCTTCTAATTGGTCAAGCTTCACACCAGTGACGTCAATTAATGAAAAGGCAGCCTCTGATTGGATTAAAGACTTACCAGTGACATCACAACCTGATCCCTTGAAGGTTTTTCAACTCTATAAATAGAGCCCTTTGCAAAGGTCACAAACACACGGTCCTCGGGACCCAAGACACTGATACAGAGGGAGAGTAGTATAGGATTGGGAAAGGTGACAGATTTCTCAGTAGTTTGTAATGGCTACCATGAGTAGCTAAGCTCTCTAGTAGGATTTGATGTAGTAGATTCAATCCCCTTGTGTATAAGAATTCTCTTTTCTATTTTATTTATGATTCTATGCTTGTAATTTATCGGTATCTTTATGCTGTGTGTAATGCATCAACTCCGCGCGTGCGCCGGGATGGTAGGCTAGTGCTCTGGATACAAAAAGTGGAACTCCGGCTAGTATCAGAGGTAGGTGAGCATGGAGCTGTTCATGAAGCTTATTCTCGGATTGCTAAAGGTACTCGGGTTAGTCATATCGTAGCATAAGGATTGTATTCTAACGATCGGAGGTTCAGTGAGTGACACACCCCTCCGTAGGTGCCTTATGTGAAAGTATGGCTAATTCGATAGCGCTGATTGCAAAATACGGGGAATGTTCGGGGTCGCCAAATGCCACTTTGAATGCCTGTAGAGAATAGCTTTTGGCGTTTAATTATAATGTTATAGGGGAATTTGCGGGTATGATAATTACCAGGCATGCCTTATAATTATTATAGTTAAACAATGTTAAGGTAATTACAAGTACGATCATAAATAAGGGGAAAGGGATTCGAATGCACAAGGGGGGAGATGAAATGAAATCAAATCCTAGTCCTAAACACTTTTCTCTCGTGTTATCTTTGTTTATTTTATTCCAACCTTTTTACGAAAACGTTTTATTGAAAATACAATTGCTTGAACTTTACAAGTTAAAACCGCTCCCTGTGGATACGATACTCTACTTACTCTAAAACTACTGGACTACTGGTAAACTTGCCAGGAAACCCATCAATAACCACCTCGCGACAACACACTGCTCCTACTGTCGCATGCCGCCCTTTCCAGCCAATGTCCTAGCTTTACACACTATCATTTGCATCCAAGACAACCCCACTGAAATAAAGAAAAGAACGAGAGAAATAAAAAGTAGTAGAATAAAAAGAAGTGAACGGATGAAAAACAAGTAAATATCAAGAGAGAAGGGGAGGGTGCCATCGTGGCGCCGCTCCACTACCTCATCACGGCTGTTTTGGTGGCGTTGCCACTGAAGATGTCAATGGGGCGGGGCAGACTCGGGTAGTAACTACTGCACCCACGGGCATAAATCGGCTTTGAATATCGTACCCATCGCAAACCCATACGGGTGCCCGTTATGCGAGTTTTTAATAGGTTTTGGGTATCCATAGGTATTTTTGGATACTCACGAGTATTTTTAAAAAATAGAAAAAAGTGAAAAGTTCCAAAAAAAATCTGGAAACACACAACCAAAAATTATCATTTTAAATTATAAAGAAAACACCTCAAATTATATTAGTATAACATGCAACAAAATATATGTGAGAGCAAAAATCCTGAACAAGGTAAATGGTCAGTTCTGAAGCACTTAATTGGGGATAATGATTATAATTAGTATATCACTAGTTTCATCCAAAAGAAGCACCTTTTATGAATACTATCAAGGACCCAACCGTGTAGCCACTAACTAGTGGCATGTAAAAATGCAGAATGCACAATGAAATTAACCCTCGACTTCCCTTTTTATCTCTTTCGTTACAATATACAATATAAAGTTTTTAAAATCAGAATGTAAGATTTGCAGTCACCCTTTTCCAATCAAAATATTACAACTATATTCAAAACATAAACTCAAGCAAGGGCCAATATAAGCATACAAAGAGATGATGGTGTCATAAAATCACACTCATAATGGAAAAAACCCACTGATAACGAGACTCGGCGTTTAGGACAATGGCAGTTCACAACAGTCACAAACAGAAGCAATAACAGTCGCGATATAAATGGGGGAGTTGCAGACAGTCGCACGCCGGAAAAGGAGGTGTTGTAGTCATACTCGTGCTCGCGATGAATATCAGAAAGCGGAACGAAGATGCGCAGGGGAAGGGAAAACAATCTCAAAGTAGTCGGAGAAGGGTGCAGTCGCTGGAGAAGCTTGCAGTCGCTCACAGTCTTAGTCGCGCCTCGGTCACACAGCCACATTCGCGCTGCTGGAGAGAAGGGGTAGTATAACGATTTCAATTTAAACGAGACAGGAACTAGGGTTTAAAAACATTAAAATTCATTTATATAATAATATTAATATTATATATATATGAAAATGATATTCTGGTAAATTCATATATACAGGTACCACAATACCCGTCTCTCCTTGTTAACATGCGAGTATTTAAAAATATGTTAATGTTCACCCGCGGGTACCTGTTTGCTCACCTAACCCGCATCGGGTTTTATTTGTGAGTACCCGCGGTGAGGTTTTTTTTACACCCCTAACCACATCCACTACTCACAATATGCATGGTTGATGCTAGGGTTGGAAGGCAAAGAAAGGAAAAGAAATTGGATGCTTAGGGTTCATTTAACTCTAGTTAGATTCAAAATTTAATTAGTTACATTAACCCATGCACGCACCTGTGGTAAAATCATCCATTTCTTGTAATGTAAGAAAGGTAATTAATACTCTTATTTTCTTTAACGAGACTCGACATTTAGGCCAATGGCAGTTCTCTTATTAATTAATGAAGGGAATAATAAATACATAGGTCTAATTATGAAAGAAATAATAAATGTTATTTAAACCTTTAAAATTAAAATATAAAAAGGAGTAAAACTAAATTTTGTTCTTCTAATGTTGACAAATAAAAAGAAACAATCACGTTATGTAGAGCCGATAAAATGAGTCAGCCCGACAAATAAAGACCGTATTTTCATAGGGTTTTGACACAGAAAATTGAGGCTTAAATTTTTATCGAGCTTTTTAACCCATAAAATAAATTCACAATAAATACAAGTTTGGACCAGTTACGTAGTCCGAGCGGCTTTGGGCTACCCATATACATAGTACATTAATAAAAAAAAAACTAAATTTCACATACGGATACACAGAGTCACAGTGCTGCCGATTTCAATTTGGCATTTAACTCTGCATCCAGTTTGTAATATACTTTATTTGTCTTTTTTAGTCATGATTTGAATATAGACCGTGGGCAATTCTTTTTCGAAAAATAAGGCAAATAGGTTGGGATGACAATTGGACCCAAACCTAATGAGTATCCGTAAAAATTACCCGTAATTGGTAGGGTAATTACTAACCATATAGGTCTGGGTAATTATGAGAACGAGTCCTCTCCTGCAATTTGTCTGCAGCGCCTCTCCATCTGTCATCATAACCGTTCATTTTCTTATTCATCTAAGGGCTACAAATGAAAGTCTACCACCACACGTCTTCCTCTAAAATTTTCGCGCCACTGTTACATAACATTTGCTACAGTTTTCCAAACGTGAACGAATCCTTTGCAAACATAACAAGAAAACAGAGCACACGTCTTCACCAACTCAAAGTATAGTTTTTGTTGATCATAAAGCACTCAAATTGTTTGGCAAAGATAACAAAAAATTGCTGGGAATTATCTTGAAAGGTAAAAATTTATGTATGTGATTATTTTAAAAACTCTTTCAAGTTTCGATAACTATTTGAGGGTGAGAAGATGGTTGATGATAGAAACATAATTTTTTTTACATTGATAATTTTTTTATCTTACATTGTTGATGAAAGAAAAATGAAACTTTTCCCAATTACAATAGATAAAAGCACTACAATATCATTTCAGCAGTAAAACTACATTTTTCAACCTCTCTAAACTACAAAGACCAAGTGCTGTAACAATAACTTTGGCATGTCCTAGCTTTGCCTAAACTAAATCAGAGTTTTGCCTAAACTATATCCTAGCTTTGCCTAAACTAGTGCTGCTTGTGCCTCCTTCAATGAGGTGCTGCTAGTGCTAAAAATTTATGTGGATCGTGCCGCATAATTTCCCTGTCTTTGCAAGTTCCAGGTTCACTTTCATCAGCATTAACAACAAGATAAGAAGGGCGACCATCAAATACTTTTGGCATAAATGATCATTTGAGGCCAGAAGGAAAACCAGCACCACCACGCCCACGGAGGCTAGACTTCTTCATTTCATTCATAATCCAATAAATACCCTTAAGTACCAAATCTTTAGTTCGATACCGATCATGAAGCCCATATAAGTTGGTAAAAATCATGTTCTCATCCTTAAGGCGGTGGGAGAAGACGGCGGCGGTGGGAGAAGACTGCTGGACCCACATTGGTCGTCGACGACGATGGGAGAAGACTGCTGGACGGTGGCATTTTCAATGATGGCGGCGAGGGAAGTGGGGAGGTGGCGATGTGGGATGGGGAGGAGGGTGAAGAGAAAAGAGGTTTAAGAAAGGTGGTGAGAGACCTTGTGCTGCACTGTGAATTTAGGGATTTAGGTAAATTGGAATTTCAGATTATTTTAGTATGAATTTTAAAGTTTTAATGTGCTCATTTTTTCCACCGTTAGATGAAACCTGTGGCTACGATGACTGATGGAGAGAAGCTGGAGAGAAACTTGATGGAGAGGAACCGGATCTGGGTAATTATCCGCACATTTTAATGAGTACGGGTGCGGATGCGGATACGGGTACTATAGTATCATACCCTAACCATACCAACACTATATATAATATATAATTAATGAGGAGGGTTCAAATTACACAGGTATAAGTTTCACCAAGTGTTACACCACTGAATAATTAATAATATATATTTAGTTGCCATAAAACATTAATATATTACTAATTTAATTAACTTAAATGTTATAATTTTGAAAATGTTATAATTTTGCTTTTCTAAATACTAAAAATGCAAAACTTGAATTGATTTCCATTTTCCCTCCCACTATTCTCGTCTCTCATCCACCTCCACTTACCAGAATTATTTTATAATTAAACTTGGATGATTTATGGATTATTTTTCATTTGTGAAGTTGTTTTTAATTAATTTTCATTTTCTAATCGATTTATTATTTTTATAGTTAATAAATGTGCGAGTAATGGGTACGGGTGCTTAAGTACCTAGCGAGTAAGGACACGAATATTAGAATAATTACCCACGCGAGTCTAGGTCTGAGTCCGGGTATTTTTTTAAAACTCGAGTATGGGGACGGGTACTATAGTACCCTACCCATTGTCATCCCTACAAATAGTTTTTTTTTTTTTATGACAGTTAGGCATTTCTAATCATTTTAAAATTTAGTTGAATGTGTTTTATTAACTTATATATGAACTCTTTTTTTAGTGTGTTTATAATATATTGTTATTTTTTTATTTTTAATATGTTATATTTTAAAAAAATTAAGTTTAAATCGAATCGGTTGGTACAAGTCCATTACCCGTATAGAACCCGGCTCAAACTTTTTATTTTAAAAGATCGAATTGTCTGTAAAAACTCATTATGTGCATTGGATCGAATCTGGTCAGACCAAGTATATATAATCCATTTTGATAGCTCTAATGTTGTATAGCAACTCAAACATTATTCGGATAACAAAAAGAAAGGGAAAAAAAAAACATAACATCACTGATGTAGCAGCTGGGAAATCCCTGTATAGATTATGGTCTTCTTTTGTTTTATTGGGTTTTTCAAATAATTTCCAGCATAAGTCCTTAAAAGCGACTATGAGGGAACACAACCTGATCCAAATACTTGAAATAGCTAATAGGGTTGGTTGGATTTCGTAAACAATAAGGAGCCTTTTAATTAGCATATATTAAAAGAAAAGAACAAAATCAGGGTGAAAATATAATATTAACTATTCCTTAAAAAATATATAAGAAGAAAATAAATGGAGAAAAGTTTAAATTGTTTGTTTTGTTGTCGGACAGAAGGAATAGAATAAGAAAAATGATTATCTCATGGTTCTAGCCATTAATATCATAATATATATCTAATTGTGGTCTACATTTTTTATTTTATAGCTAGCTAAAGAGTAAAACTGGGTTTAGGGTACATACATAGAGAACAAATTTATGATTAAAATATGTTTTATCCACTTCCTATAATTTATCACACCTACTTTTGAGGCAATCAGAGCTGGAAATCCAGAAGAATGCCGGTAATATATAATTTACAACATTTCCGAATTTAGAATTTCAGTCATTCTTTCTTTGTTTTTTTTTAAATATATCAAAAGGAGATAATCATATCTCCCTTTTGCTCTTCTTTGTTGTTTGAAATGCATTAATTAATATTACGAAAATACTGTCTATCCTTTGCGAGGATATATGGGAAATATAGAATTGGATTTAATAATTAACAAATGATAATATTATATGACTTGTTTGTTACTTACTGGATCCAGTAGAGTAAATTAAGAAATGAATTGACATAAATATATTTTATGTATGTGTGGAGAGAGATGTGGGGGGGCGCGTGGTAAGCCCTCTCTCTTATTCTCTTCTTCTCTTCACTGTATACATGCATAAAGATTGTGCATACGATGTATTATGTAAAGCTGTTGGTTGGTGGTCTCTTCACTGTATACATGCATAAAGATTGTGCATACGATGTATTATGTATTATGTAACGATGTATTATGCATACACTCTTTTGAACACTTTCTTCAACACACTCCATGTGATTGGTTAAAATTCACATGGGTCCCACTAAATTCATGGGCCCCACTTCCAAGTGGTGGGACCCATGTGAATTTTAACCAATCACATGAAGTGTGTTGGAGAGAGTGTTCAAAAGAGTGTGTTGCTAGCACTCCTCTTGATACTTTGGGCGTCTCCTTCTCTTCTTGCGATCTAGTTTTACCGGGGGGAAAAAATCTGCAATTTATTTGAATTTATTTTATAACAAAAATATTTAACACAGGTAGTTGATTCAACTTAAAATAATTTATGATATCTTTATAAGAAGTTTTTAACTTATTTTGACAAGTCTCTAAATAAGTGAATTATCACCATTTTAATTTTGAAAAGATAATGGAATGGTCATTTTAGTTCTTAAAAAGCTAGAAATGACATTTTCTTTTCTAAGAGATGACAATTTCTAGAGAGTAAGGGGTATTTGAAAGAGCTTATTGAATTTATCTTATAACACAATCAGTTTTGTAAGTATTTGAATTAATTTATAAAAATATATAGCTTAGGACCTATTCATATACTGTTTTTTTTTTGCTTATTTCAATAAATTTTTTAATGTAGCTTATAAAAATAGCTTTATGCAAAAAGTATCTCGCCTCCTATTTGATTCTCGTCCACCCCTTAAATACTTATGACATAAATTCTCATATGATAAGTATTTATTAAATAAACACTTAATTAATCCGTTTTCTTAAATACATCCTAAAATAGTATTTTAAAAATAATTAAATTGATCGGTACTTTCATATTTCGAGAACTAAAAATGGTAATTCTACCTTTCAAATATTAATAATGTTTTACTCATTTTCAAAATACTAGTGGTGTTTTATTCCTTTCTAAGGATGTGTTTCACTCTGTTTTGTTTTATAGTTTTTCAAAACCATTTTACAAAATAAATTTTAAGTATTATTTTTTATAAAATGAAATGATTTATTTCTAGTATTAATTACCACTACAAGCAGAAAATTAAGAAAACCATTTTTTAAAATATCTCAGAATAGCTATTTAAAATTTTAATTTTTAAAAATAAATTAGATAGTCACACTTTTCAAAACATTTTAAAAATTGTCTGTCAAATAAACATGGCAACGGGGTGGGTTTTGCTCTACCAATCCCCACCTATGTAAAAATCAAGGTGGGTTCAGATTCGGTTAAACCCGCGGTGATCTCACTTTTCCTACTTTTCATATTTTTCTTTATTTTTTATAATTTAAATACATGATTTTTAATAAATCCATAAATATCAAATATATTATAATTCAAATAATATATAAATATAAATATTGAGAATCCTAAAATATAAGAAACTTAATAAATATATTATATTTTAACAAAAATATATAAGTTTTTCCTTATTGTTTAACTATTAGTATATTTTAAATTATTTAATTATTATATCGGGACGGGTTAGGGCCCCAAACCCGCACCCGTTAAAGACAGGACGGGGTCAAATTTTCCTTAAATCTGGTCAAAGCGGGTTATCCCCATCAAAATCGGTGCAGGGGCAGGTCGGTCAAGGCCGAATCAACCCCAGGCTAGTAAAGCCATCACTTTAGGCAAAACAAATACCCTTATTTTAACCCTAAAAAATATTATTTACTATTAATATTTTAAAAAATAAAAAGTAATCATTTAGTAAACAAAATCAAATTATTAAGAGTAAATTTTTTTTTTTCTGAAAAAAGGTCTTCATTTTATTATGACTCTCTTTTCTTACAAATAATCATTATTAATAATTAATTTTAAAAATTATTCTCATTACATACTTTATTTCTTTTTTTTTGTGATTTTTTCTTCTGGATGTGCTATATATTGTTATTGATTTTAAATATTTTATATATTTAAAAAGGTTTCATCATAAAATTCGCTTTAGCCCCAAAGCAATGTTGGGCCGGTCCTGGAGTCGGTCCTCACAGATTCGAGTTTAATTGTCATGCCTATTGTAAATCAAATTTTTCAATTTTCTACTTTTAGAAAAAAAACTATTTTTGAAAACTATAAACAAACCCTATATAAATCTTTCTTCTTATTCTTCTTATCAATTCTCTTAATTTTTTTTAATAATGAGTCCTCATAATTGCTAAATGGGAAAGATATATTGAATATTTTTTGTTTTTAAAACATTGAATGTATTTATTTTTCATTTAATATTTTTGTATAAAATAATATAAAATACTATAAAGAATATTTAAGAGGATATAGTACTATAGTAGTTAATTATTGAAAAAAATAGAAAAATGCTTTAAAAACTATAACAAATCGTTCTTCTTATTCTTGTCACCAATTCTCTTAATTTTCTTGAATATGAATCCATAATTACTAAATGAGAAATATATATTAAGTACTTTTTGTTTTTAAAATATTGAATGCATTTATTTTTTATTTAATATTTTTGTATAAAATAATAAAAAATAATAAAGAAATTGTAAAGAATATTTAGGAGGATATAGTACTATAGTAGTTAATTATTGAATAAGCAAAAGCACCTTCATTATTTATCCAAACGATTGGAAACTTTGAAACGTGAGAACCAACAACCTATAACATTAATGTGATTATTTTAATTGTTACAATAATACCATTCGATAAACGAGGGAGGAGGAATGGGCAAGTGGGAGATGGTGTGCGGCGGGTGGATCCCACTCTTGTCTTCTTCCCCTCCCTCCCTCCCTCCCTCCCTCCATGACCCTCTCCCTCTTTCTTTTCCCCTACTATTCCAACGATCATTTCTTTCATTTTGTATTTAAACCATTAAATTAATTATACATTAGAATTTATATATTAATTAATAAATTATCAACTGTCAGTTTTAACAAGTAAAGAGAAATTAAATAACATCTAATGGTGTTTGATTTAGAATGTTTTAATGTTGTCCAATTAGGTAACTTGCAACCTCTCATTCAAATGAGATGAATGGATTAACTTGCAACCTGTTAGTGTCTTGCTTTACTCGATAAATCCTTTGGATTATAACATCAAAGGGTGTATATATATGTCACTAGATCACATATAATAAATGTTATACATTAAATTAAAATAATTAATAAAAATAGATTTTATCTGGGGTGGACCATAATCCACATCGTCCATAATGTAAAAAAATGACAATTTAAATTCTTGATAAAAAAATTTAATGTTCGTTTTATTAATGACATATTTTAAACTATTTTTTAGTTACTTTTATGAAATATTAAAAATTCCTGTTTTAACTTTAAATTGATAGAACTTCAATAAAATTAACATAGATTGTAATTTAAATCCATATTTTTTTTTAAATTAAACTCAAATATATAATCATATAAAAATTATTTAATAAAAAATAATTAAATTATTCATTTACCTCTAATATTAATAATATGTAAACTGAACTAGGTGGTAGAATCGCTCATATATATAATATGAGCACCCCATGGAACGTATGTAGAAATAAAATAAACACAGGTTATGGTCGTGTAAAGTGGGCATGAGTAATGCACTGATGATCTAAGTATGATGAAAATTAATATAAAAATTAATTTTTTTTATAAACAGGTGACACTGCTTTTTCAACTCTAAATCCTGTAATTATGGAAGATTAAAGTATAATTTCATTAATAATAAAAATATAAACATACTCTCTTGAAAAGAATATTTTATATGTAACTCTTTCTATTTTCTCGATCTCTTTACTTCTTCTTTCCTTCGTAGAATAAATAATAAATAAATAATCGCACCTTCATTGTCTTTATTCCTAACTTGTTTAGAGGGACTTAAAAGTTTAAGATGATTCTTCTTTCTTCTTTGGTGGCGGGGGTGTGGACAGGTGGGAGGTACAAATTCACCTCTTCCACACTATAAAAGGTCTTGTTTTCCAATCCGAGGTTACACATACTAGAACTTGACGTACCTTAATTAATTATGAGCCAATGCCAGTAATAATTCAATTAATTTAATTAATTAAATAAATGACGGTTCAGGAAGTCACATAGTGAAACATCACCAGAAAGGTTCTCTAGGCATCAATTAGCCACATTCCCCTTTCTGATGGTTACCAAAAGTCGAGTCTGAATACCATGTAATTCACTGTGTTTGATTTATTAATAAACGACAAGTTCAACCAATCAAACATACATCCATTGGAAGCGTTCGAATTGTGGCATTCAAAACTTGGACTTTTTTCCCCTATTTCTTTTATGTAATCAATAGTCAATTAGAGGACAGAGAAATTACACACTTTCTTCTAAAGATCATTCTATAATGGAAATGGTCATTTAAAAGAAGCTTTTGACCTTTTAAAGAAACAGGGGTTGCTTTAAATATTAGTGGAGCACTGATGATGTGATATAGCAATTTACTTATTTAAATGTAATTAATTTAATATGCTTTAAGTGATATAAAAGCTTTATATGGTTGGATCTGACATATATACCTAGTGCTGTTTCTTAAGTGGATGAATTTAAATAAATAAAGTATGATATATATTCATTGTGGTGATGGTCTTGTCGACATGTAATCATATATAGAACATGCATGCAAATTTGGATTTTTCAAGAGGACATCGCTACCCAGCAGTGAAGTAAAAATAAACATTAAATTGTACGAGGATTCTTTTTTTTTTTTTATTTTTTTTTGCTAAGCGCGAGGATTCTTATTTAAAATGCTTATTATCTATAGTATATAATCTATTTTAAAACCAAACATATGCTGCTTCCATTCTTTAAATAAGTCGATCGGATGGAGAAAGAAATCAATGTGTCTGATTATTAAACTGGAGAAATCAAAAGAGTCTAATTATTTGAAAAGAGAATCTTGAGTAAATATGTTTCTGATAAAAAAAGTTTTTTCTCTCCGAGTAAAAAAATATATTTATTATTACAATGCATATATTTGATGATTTTTATAATTAATTTAATGATTTTCATAACATTAATTTTTAGAATTGTTCCAGGGGCAACCCGGATCTGACCTAAGAACTAGTACCACCCTTTCGAGCCAAATATAAGTCCATCCGAACTTGACACTTGTTCGAGCCCTGAAGCGACACACAACTTGGAACTTACATGCACTTCAAGAAAATTGATTTTTAGCGACGACCAAAGACCGTTGCTACAAGGGGAAAACCGTCGCTATAATGCAATTAGCGACGGACACAAGGACGTCGTTAAAATGCTTGTCATTAATACCGTAGCGACGAGCAAAAATGGTCGTCGCTACAAAGCGTCTGCTTGCCCGACGCTAAAGTCGTCGCTATGCTGAAGGCCGTCGCAAAAAGTGAAAAGATCAAAGACTGTCCCTCAGCCGTCACATCGTAGCGAGGCCTTCGCTAGAATTTATATAATTATTTTTTAAAAAAAACATATAACTAGGGACGGCCATGGCCATCGCTAATGATTATATTAATTTTCTAATTGAATTTAGGGTTTTATATTTAATTTTATTTTAATATACGGATTTACGGTTGAATTATTATAAAAATTCAAATTTTTATTTAATTTATAAATATATATCATATTTCTCAACGATCTAAAATATAAAGAAAAACAATAAATACTATATAAAAACACTCATATAGAAATATATATATATATATATAAACAATATATATACAAAATGTATAAAAACATAATACAATAAAAAAATCACAGTTGAGGGCGACAATGCTGCTGTGGTGGTGGGCCCTGATCCTCATCCTCATCCATGAGCTGGTCATCCAAGTCGCTATTGTAGTGCGGGGGGTGGCTGAACCTGACAGTAGCTGGTAGAACCACCTGCACTGCGGGCATCCAACACTAACTGCAACTGTTATCGGAGTCGTGCAAAGTCCTCTCCTCCAACCGTGCGTACTGGATCTGACATTGATCAGCCTTCTTTCAGCTCAGCTAGCTTGTAGCTTTGCTTTAATGACTTCCTGGCGCAGTGCTTCATCACACGAATTTCGTGACCCGTCGCTCCCGCTGGTATGGTCCTGAGACTCTTGAATGAGGCTAGTCACACCTGGACAAATGTTGGTTGACAAGTCCTCGATGCCATAACAGCGGTCTCAAGTCTTGCCACCAATAACATCCTTCTAGATCTGTAGCTTGGTGGACCCATCAGTGATATAGTTGTCCCCCATCTGTGACTCCACCTCCCTCAAGCGGTACTGGTAATTTGCCTGTTAAGTAGAGATAAACTTATAATTAGTTAGTTATTCTATTGCAAATATATCAAATTATATAAAAAAAACACTAGTAATTTGACTTACATATGTGGATCGCACTCAGTCATCTACCCAGCTGATGAGATTCTGGCAAGCATACCAAAATTTCAGCAGTATAATAGTAAGTATGAGTTTATCATATCCACAGGGAACGGTTCACTTCGTATTTATTAGTGATCAGACTATCAAGTAGAAAACGATATTTTGATGATTGTTGTTCTAGAAGTAAATTGCATAAAAGAAATTGAGATAATATAGATAAGGTAAGATAGCGTTACTTGGATCAGGATTGAACTTCGTATCATCACACCCCTTATGCATGTGATTCCCAATATTATTTATGAATATATTTCTATAACATCCTAGCCAAACTATATTATTTTACCCCGAGTTACCAGATAGTAAAATACTCGAAGATAATCCATGCGGGTTCTCCCAGGCGACAAATTACCCCGGCTTGATTGCTATACTTTTCCGTTCGTTAACACTATCAATTCACCTTATATTCCTATAGGGACTACTATGAAGAGGCTGTCACATTCCAATTCTTCAATCATCGATTCCCCCTATATTCCTATAGCGATTACTATGAGTACTTTTACCAATCAGAATTCAAGTGTCCTATGTCTAGGCTTTCCCAAACTCGTTGTTGTATTTACAAAACCATTTTCCAATGCATCTTATAAAAACAACCTATAACTCCGGCACACAGGCGGAAGCTACGCATTAAGCAAAGTATAAAAGTACCGATATTATAAAATAGGGATTCATAAACACATACACTTTGGGATTGAATCAACTACATTCAACCCTATTGGAGAGTTTAGCTACGCATGGTAGCCATACAGACCAATGAAGAATTGTTAGTGTATGCACTAGAGACCTATATATACATCCATCACTTGTATCATATTATTCTTTTATAAAGGCATTTCATTTTATTAATTCTTTTAGAATATAATCATTGTCCTTAGAATAGTAAGCTTAAACTTCATAACAAATCAAGTAGATGACTTGATCGTGAGATCTTATGAAGAAATATTCTTAAAATAGTCCCTAGTCAAATATCATCTTAGGACAAAGATGCATTTAGACTAGTATGTGAGTTCATTGATGATCACATCTCACAGATCATGGATATGAGATATCATGTGCTCACATAGGTACCCGTTAAGAGTAATGGTGTACTGGACAGACCCACCTTAAGAACGTTGCATGGGTTGTTACATAAGTGTCATGAACGTTTCTTAAATTAATAAATGTTATATGAAGTCCTTCGACCTGAAATCACTACGATTCCTACATAAGGAATTATATGTTTTAATTATCATCAAACGTTATCTGTAACAGGGTAATCATAAAGTTGATTTTTGGACATATAATAAATTATGTGGAGGAATGTGAGTGCCCTAGATGGGATTTGTCCCTCCTATGTAACAAGAGTTATATCTGTAGGCCTCTTGATAAAGTGAGACTGCAAAATGCATGACCATGCTCAGGAGGATAAATATGAGATATTTATTTTCTGTACAGTCTACTTGGGGATCAAGAAAATATAAATTGAACTATACAAGCACTACTACAAAAACTGCATACTACGACGGCCATTTCACGACGGTTGTGGAGCAACCGTCGTGGAAAGTACAGCGGTGGCATTTTTGCAATTATGTGCCTAACTTACAACGACGGTTGTCTGCAAACCGCCGTGGAAAGTCCATGAAAGAGGGTTTCTACGACGGTTGTAAAATAACCGTCGTGTATAGTTGCAGTAGGAATGGGAATTTTGAAAAGGAAGGGGGTGTGAATAGTAATAAATGGGAGGTGCAGGAGTAAAAGTGCTCTACCACGACGGTTAACTGAATAACCGTCGTCGTATGTGTGCGTGAACCACGACGGGTGACTTCACAACCGTCATAGTATGCAGGATTCAAAAATTAAAGGGGCGTGTTCAGCAAAAAAGGGGTGTGCGCAGCAAATTGGGAATCCACGACGGGTGCCTTAGCAACCGTCGTGGTAGGTTGCCAACCCTAACCCCTCTCTCTCTAAACCCCCCTCTCCCCACCGTTCTTTCTCTTCTAAAACCTGACCAAACCCTTTCTCCTTTCATTATCGTGCGTCGTCCCTTACCTTTTCTCTCTCTCACCCAGCCCTGTCCCTATACTTTCATTTCCCACACCCCACTCGTTTTTCACCACCGCCTGGAAGCCCTAATTGCAGCAGCCATCACCATTAATCACACCAGCCACCGCCCTCCTCACCAGCCACGTGCGCGTGCGGCAAGCGGCGAACACCAACACGCGGGCGCGACGATACACCATGAGCAGCGTCGTGCGATCTTCGCCGTGAAGCAGCGAGGCAACTTGTGTTTTCCTCCCCCGTTGTGAGACACCATGAGCAGCAGCGGTGTGAGCTCTTCACTACGAACTGTGAGCACTGTGAGCTCTGGCCATGAACCCTAAGCTCTACCCCACCGTGAGCACTGAGGCACCTCGCGTAAGTTCTCCGTACTTGTTTGGATGAGGCACGAGTGGCACTGCAGGGGCAACAGACTCAGAGTTGTGCGCAGAGGGGCGGCCATGGAGGGGTGCATTTGCTAGCTATGGGTTTCGATTTTGGATCAATGATATTCTCGTTTGGTTATTTCCCTACTCTCCTATCTTAGATTTGATTCACTCTTTGTTTTTTTAGATGTCTTTATGCTTGATATAGATGGACTAATTACATATTGTAAAACTTGATCATATATTCTACAACTTCTGATCAAAAAGTTTTTCTTTAAGTTTCATGTATCATACTTTGCTTACTGAGGCCAGATTGCTTCTCTCATTCTTCAACCATTCAGATAGTTGGATCACATTTATGCCTAGAATAGAAGATGAATGCTTAAATGTATCTTCCATGCCAACTATTTCTAGTTGCTTTATTTATTTGTAGAAATTCTCTCTAAAACAAATATAGACATGTATCCATAAGCTATAGGATTCATTTCACTAGTGACAGCTTGCTGTTTTTTCATGTATATATTCTAAATCTTATAATATTGTTTATAATATTGCCAAATATAATAGATTTTGACAACCTCTGTTTCCCCCTTTTCATGATATTAGATTTGCTCAATTCAGATTGCTTTGCTGCTTGTGCGTTGCACTTTGGTCTCTGTTTTGCGTATAGGCCAAGGTGGTCCACAATTCATTGAGATTGCAATTTTTTCTTTCCTTTCATTTAAAGCTATAAACAGAATAGGTTCCTTTTTATATGCTTAGTTTGATGAGCTTGAATTCATTGTACATATATTTATAAATGTGAAATACTGGCCTTATAGTTTATAGATGTCACAAATCTTCAGTTTGATTCCAGGGACCCCTTCCTTTTCTGCTTTGTGTTTTTGATTGATCACCATTTTGTTCATTTGAGTACTCGAGGTTCATCACCCTGTTCCCCTGTTCTTCCCTTTATCTATATTATGCAATTTCTATATAATTCATAATGATTTTTTCTTTTTCTTTGTTTTTCTTCTTAGGATATCTCATTATAACTAAACTCACCTTTAAAATGTTGTGTGTATTATATTATTTTTAAAGTGAACCTCATAGTTAACATGAAATTTCTATTAGTGTGTGTGCGTGTGTGCGCGCGCCTTTCTTATCTATCATATTATTTTTACAAGACTTTACATTAGAAGAAAAATTCAGTATGGGATACTCAAGATTGTTGAGAGAATGTGTAATGCAATGAAGACTATGTTATAGGTATGCTTCTATTAATGTGGTTATACATTACTCCTTATTATAATGTATCAATATCCTATCTTACCATATTCACGTACTATTTATATTACATGAAATCTATTCATTTTTAATCTTATTTGTAAGCCCCTTACTTGTGCATTTATTTTGACCTGTGAAACCACATTTTGACATGTATTGTCAGTAAGTCTTCTATTTAGCTTATAGGGGTCTGGAAATTCATATTGCTCTTTCTTTCTTAGTTTTTTATGTATCCGGGGGCCTTTTAAGATCAAGTGGCAATACAGGTTCATGCCCTGTTATGTGCCACAATTTTGGCCTTTATTAGGATATATAAAGGGTTTATATGTCATAATTAAGGTACATTTATGCACCAGATGGAAATGCACTTAAGGCCATTGAGCTTACTGAACAGCTGGCGCAGGGTATTCTAGAGAACAATAAGGATTTGCAATTTGATCTTCTAAGCCTTCATTTTGTTGAGCTTATCTGTTCTAGGAAATGGTGAGCAGGGATATTAATTTTGTCTCCAAGAGAACATGTTGTAAACTTCCTGGTTTAATTTATTGGCAACACAGAAGCTTTTGAGAAACTTGAAGTATGTCTCTATTTACATAGCTTTTCTGTGATAAATATGCGTGCTTAAGATTGAATAAATATTAAGCTGCCAATGTTGCAGGATTTTATGGCTCTTCTTGCTTATAAGGAACCAGAGAAATCCCCTATGTTTCATCTCCTTAGCTTAGAGTATCCGCAACAGTCGAGCTATTTTTGGTTGGTTCACTTGATTACAGCATGTTTCCATGTGTTCAGCATATTTCATTGCAAATTATGATACTGATTTATACCCATGTTAAGTATATGATTTTTCCCCCTGTTGATGGTGGTAATTGCCAGCACACTTGAACCTTCCCAGTTATACAGCAATGGAGAGGCTAATACAACAGGCTACAGTGGTAAGACAATGCTTAAGTCAAGAAGCTGGCAAGGTAATGGGTATATAGCTTACATAATTTAAGATTTAAGATTTGACACAAATTTCTATCTAAATATGAAACCCTTGGATTGCTCATTTCTTTTTGGATGAGAACACTGAGAATTTGCCCAAGTGTGAAAAGAGAGGTCACTACTATATTATGCACAAGTTTACCTAGAGTTCAAGCTGATTCTTTCATTATTCTTTGCAGGATGGGCCTCCACCATTTTCCTTGAAGGATTTTCTCAAAAGTTGATGGAACAATCAAATATCCATGGTCAATTGGAGATTGAAGTGCGTTTACCTTCAGCCTTTATTGCCACAAATTGGATTGGTGTATGGTTTGATCATAGGTGTAAATTTGAATGCCTGCTGCTCATCTATAAATTATTTGTTGGCAAGTTATCTTGATCTTTTTGGTCTTCCTGCACTTTTGTGACCATGGTGAAAATTGCAATTGATTCTGGATTGAGATAATCCTTCTTGTCTGGACAGGTGATCTAATCTGTGGCCTGTTGTCACCTGTCATAATTTTCCCAAGTTCAGATACTTTCAATCCATTGTGAGGTTGGGCAGACGAAACTAACCATCGTAATTTTCCCTATATTGATAATTGCTTTGCTTGTAGGTATTCAGAGTGAATTTATGTTTTCTTCTCTTCGTCTCTTAATTGCTCCTGTCTCCTAACATATATACTTTCTTCTTGGTTTCTTTTCAGTTTTAATCTCTCAGTTTCTTTTTCTGACAGACAACAAAACCAGCTAGAGAAAAATCAAACATATTTAAGGTCCTTCTTTATTTTCTTGTGGTTTCTTCTTTTCTCCTCTTTTAATTTGATTCTTTTTAACAAACAATAACAAGGAAACATGCAATTGATGAATTTTCCATCTTTTAGCAGAAGGGTTCAAACAATATTTGATAATTAGTTTTATTACTTTTAATTAGCTCATCAGCTAGTATAAGGAATGATGTCATGGACAGAGCCAGGAAACCTCAGGCAAGGGTGATTTCACAGTTCATAGTTCATACTGCCAATATTTTAACTTTAATTCAATAATGTTATGTTTTTTTATTGAAATTATGTTATTGAGAGGGAGAAATCAAACGAGGTCCTTTTTTTTGGCATTAATAGCGGTTTTATTTGATTCTTTTAATTAGTTAATTTGATGATCCTTCGTGTTAATTATTACAGCTTGCTTGTTGCCACTTTTGTGTTTTCTAAATCACATATAGGTGCGTGATTTGAGAAGATTAATTGCCAGGAATGATCATTTACCGATTGACAACTTGACTCTTATTTTACGTGGAACTGCATTATATGACATGAAAAATGGAGATGATGTGTGCATAAAACTCAATGATGGAGGTATAGTTATAGTCTTAATTTTGTTATTTGATGAATTCACTAATGTTGTCCTATGACATTCCCACCTCAAAGTTTCACTGTGATACTGTCTCCTTAGTGACCTTCTTCAATATGATCACATTATTAGCATTCATCCTTTCAACTTTGATCTTAATTTAAACGAGTTTACCTTTCAAAAACACTATTTCCCCCTCTACAGCATAAGTATAACTGTTGGTTAAATGGCTCTGTCCATGACTTCATTCCTTGGACTGTTAATAGTACCTCCCATATTGCATTACCTATCTGTTCTTCTACATAAACATCATCACAACTTCTCTAATTCAGTGCAGAATTTTTTTGGTTATATCTTTGCTTAGATCAAGCAAGTAGTATCATTTATATTTTCCTATGTTTATATAAGAACTATCTTTATCTCAGGTTGCATGTCACATGTATGTAGCATAAGTCAGCAAAAGATTAATATTTGGTGGTAGCAATGCGTAAGGATCACAAAATAAATTCAAAATGGGAACAGGGCACCTCTTGCCTCTTGCTTCAATTTCAGGGGTTCCTTCACCTTAACCTTAATTCTCTGTTTTCAAGTTTCTTTAAATTTTCACTGGACGGCCGGACAACTAATCGATTCTCTGTTTTCACGGTCGAATCCCATACTTGAATATAAAATCTTTGTAGATCATGTGAAAGTAAATTGCTTCATTCCAATATATATGCACAGTTTTAACATCAATCCGAATAGCATAGATTATATGTGTTATTTTTATTAACATAATTAAAGCCTTACAAAATTATTTCTAATTAATTTATGGTTTCAATATTTTTCCAGGAAAGGTCAACCAAAGATAGCATTCTCAATTTTCGTGCAAATTTTCGTCCTAGCTCTTCTCGGGTTAGTCCCTTAGTTTAATGCGCTAATTACAAGTTCTTATAGCATGGTGAATATATATTTATATATATGGCAGTAACATTGAAGTTGCATATAATTCTAATATGATTGATTTTATATTTCATATTTCTTTTTCTTCTTATATTCATCCCCCTTTAACATAGTATGTGTATCTTCAATAGGAAATCAAAACTATTATTTGAATATAGAAGCTTCTACTTATTATTTCTTTTTTCTTCTTTGTGTATATATATATATTCATTCTCCCTTTAATTATGTTTCTCTTTATTAAAATTAAAAGACTAAGATGATAAAAATTCGTTTTGGATGTTACTTTTGTTTTGGGTTATTTATTTTAGTCAATTAATATTAAAGACTATGAAGTACCCTAGCTAAAGTTTTGGGTTATTTATTTATTTTAGGGATTTTTAATAAAATAACTAGGCATTAACTACCAAATAGCTAGGATATTCTGCACATACCACAACGGGCAGGACATAACCATTGTGGTATGTCTTCAATTTGGAGTTGTAAAAGGGACTTTTTACGACGGTTGCTTGAAGGAACCGTCGTTGTTTCTTACTTTCTACGACGGTTCATTCAAGCAACCGTCGTAGAAAGTCCCTTTTACTACTCCAAATTGAAGAAACAACAATGGTTGCTACACGAACCGTCGTGGTATGTCCATGATACCACGACGGTTGCTATAACAACCGTCGTGGTTTCTAACTTATGACGACGGTTGATAAACGTCGTTGAAAATCCACTTTTTAACGACGCCTGGATCAACGACGGGTCCACAACCGTCGTTAAAAGCCTTTTTTAACCGTCGTTAAAAGCCCATTTTGCAGTAGTGAAGGTTGACACAATTCATGCCCTTGTGTTCAATTAGATATTTGGACAAAGGGACAGAGCATATAAATTATTATAATAAAATAGGATTTATTATTTTATTAATAATCGTAATATTTGGATAGTGATGTGTTGCTAGATACCGCTCACTATTTATGATATTAAATATAAAAAAGGTTTTATTTTAATATCATAACCAAATATTAAAATCCTATTGGGTCACACGCATACAACAAGCCACTAGGAAAAGGATAATAATTCTAATTTAATTTAATTAGAATTATTATAACATAATGGGCCAGGCCCATAAGTGTGAGGGTTAAGTGAGTGAGGGGGTAAAACCCTAGCCACCACTCTATAAATAGAGTATAAGATGCTCTACCCCAAACACATGAGCAATCGCTTCTTACTTTCTAAGGCTACTAGCAGAGCTGAGGAGAGAATCCTAGTCCGGCTGTTAGAGTGGATACCAATAGAGACGTGGCTACACTTTCTTCGTTAATAATCCTAATAAGGTACGACCTTTCGTTTCAATACCTTTTATGCATTGATTCGTGTTTTCGCAAAACGATTATAACAAGGGAGGGAATCCATTTATTTCCGCTACACCCTGACCACATGCTTGATTCCCTTCAATTGGTATCAGAGCTTTGGTTTGCGATAAACACGTTTTGGGCTTTTAATCTTTTGAATATAGAGATATTCTATTGTTTATTTTATATCGCGGAACGTTTTTGAAACGTCGTTTCTGCGTTTCATATGCGCTGGGCGCATGTGAAGCGCATGATACTGGAATTTTGAATCTGAGATCTGGGCTTCAATCTCGCTGAGCGCAAGTGAAGCGCAGATGAAGCGCATAACACAGAATTTTCGATTCTGATGCGTGCGCTTCACCCACGCTAAGCGCAGGTGCGCGTTTGAATTATTTTACTCCTTTTATTGATTGTTTTGTGTATGATATATATATGTTCTTATGTTCAAGGGTCCCATGGAACATGAAAAGTTCATGTTTTGGGAGTCAAAGGGTTCAATTGTTGAAACCTTGTCTCACTCAAATGTTGGCTGCGATAAACATTCCACTTATCAATTTGTTGACAAGAACGTATTCAAATGATACGAGGGACTCACTCGTTTATCGATTTGTGAAGTATTCGTTTGATGCGAGACATTTATTGATGATTGGTTGACTGTTTATCAAATCTAATATTTATGTTGGGACGCTGCCCCGCACCCCGCGAGGGGCGGCCTCCCCTTGAACCCCGTAATACACTACACGCGCGTAATCAAACCTCACTATATATATATCTTATTAAATCACGCATTTTACAATCAATGAATGTTGAATGTGCATGATTATTGGTTATGGCCTTAGATTGTTTTATTTAAATACGACCTGCGAGTCGTGCCTTACCTCCTATATTCCTTTTGTAACTCTTTTCTCATCTCTATCCCCTCGTATGTTAAACGAGGTTTCTTCTTGTTATGTAATGCAACCGAAAGGAGCATGGAGTCAAAGGAGCATGTGGAGACATGCGGATGAAGACTTCAAGTATATATGAGGTAATTTTGTAATTATTTTAGGAGGCCATAACCATATCATGTGTTTGTATGAGATGCATGCTTGTATGTTAAATGGTTTAACAATGAATAAAATTAAAGCGATCAAATCCCTCAATGCTCATTATGCCTTCCAATGAATGACACACGTCAAGACTAGAATTGATTAAATGTGGGTCTACCAAAGCAGGGTACGTTTATCTATTCTAGTAAGACACGATAGGATAAAAGTAATATCCGATTGTCAACTATTGGTCTTTGATTGGGTATATTCAATATGATTGAAAAAGCCTAAAGGCACTAATATTAAGTCATGTTTCGCCTTCTAATGTATGACACTCGTCTAGGCTTGAATCGATTAAATGTGTGTCTGCCAAAGCAGGGTGCATTTATCTATTTTAGTGAGGCGCGATGAAATAAATGTGGGTCTGCCAAAGCAGGGTACATTTATTTATTGTCAACCATTGGGTTTTGACTTAACTAGGTATATTCAATAGGATTGAAGAACCTAGAGGCACTAAGTTGGGCATTAATTCATAAGATGAATTAGAATAAGAGTTATTCACCTAACTATCCAAGAGTTGTATAAAGATGCAATTGGAAAGCGTGTTCCTACCTAAATAACCTTTTCTTAAGCGATCAGCCAAAGCTGACTTAAAATAAGGTGAAATATGGATCTTGGCCCACTAGAAAATCTAGTGATGGGATTTTTTTATTCTTTATATTGAGGGTACTTGTTTTGAATCAAAATAGTGGGAGGCATATTTAATTAAGACCTTGTTGAATATGCTTATTATATGATACTTATTTGCATTATTTTCTGTTAATAGATTACCATGGCAACGAACACAACAAGTAACCTTCCACTGAGATCTGTCCTTGAGAAGGACAAACTGTCTGGAACTAACTTTCTAGACTGGTATAGAAACCTAAGGATTGTCCTTAGGCATGAAAAGAAGTTGTATGTTCTGGAAGAGCCCGTTCCTGAAACACCCGCTGCAACTGCTTCGAAAGCTGAAAAAGATGCTTTTAAGAAGCATGTGGATGATGCTCTCGATGTAGGTTGTCTTATGCTTGCTACCATGAATGCTGAAATCCAAAAACAACATGAGAACATGGAGGCGTACGATATGATCGTACATTTAAAGAGACTTTATCAAGGTCAAGCTAGGCATGAACGATTTGAAGTCTCGAAGGCACTTTATCAATGTAGACTGGTAGAGGGAAGCCCTGTTGGTGCTCATGTACTCAAAATGATTGGGTACATTGAAAACCTAGAAAGGCTTGGATTCCCATTAGGCCAAGAGTTGGCCACTGATCTTGTCTTGCAATCGTTGCCAGACAGCTATGGTCAATTCGTCATGAACTACAACATGAATGAATTCGACAAACCACTGCCAGAATTGCTGAGCATGTTGAGAACAGCTGAGAAAACATTAATAAAGGAAAGGGGAAGGCCATACTGATGGTCCAACCTGGAAAAGGCAAGGGTAAGAAGAAATTCAAGAAGCCCTATTTCAAATCAAAGGACAAGGGCAAAGACAAGCCTAGTACCTCTACTTTGAAGCCTACCGGCGGGATAGCTAAGGAAGGAAAATGTTTCCACTGTGGCCAATCAGGACATTGGAAGAGAAACTGTGCAAAGTACCTGGAGGAGATCAAGAAGAAAGGAAGTGAGACTTCCACCTCAGGTATTTATGTTATAGAAGTAAATTTATCTACTTCTGCATCTTGGGTATTAGATACTGGATGTGGATCTCACATTTGCATGAATGTGCAGGATCTAAAAGGGAGTAGGCGACTGGCTAAAGGCAAAGTCGACCTGCGAGTCGGGAATGGAGCAAGAGTTGCTGCTTTAGCCATAGGAACTTATTATTTAACTTTGCCAACTGGGCTTGTTATTGAGTTAGATAATTGTTACTTTGTGCCAGCCATTAGTAGGAATATTATTTCTGTTTCTTGTTTGGACAAGAATGGTTTTTTCATTTATAATAAGGAACAATAGTTGTTCTATTTATTTAAATGACATGTTTTATGGTTGTGCAAAATTAAACAATGGACTATATGTCCTTGACTTCGAAACACCTATCTATAATATAAATTCTGAGAGGTTCAAAGCAAATGATTTGAACCCAACTTATCTTTGGCATTGTCGCTTGGGCCACATAAATGAGAAATGCATATCCAAACTCCACCAAGATGGATATTTGGACTCATTTGATTTTGAATCAATTAAGACATGTGAATCTTGTTTATTGGGAAAGATGACCAAAACCCCATTCACCGAAAAAGGTGAAAGGGCCAGTGATCTTCTTGGTCTCATACATAGTGACGTATGTGGGCCCATGGGCACAATGGCTAGAGGAGGTTTTCAATACTTCATCACTTTTACTGATGATTTCAGTAGATATGGATTTGTGTATCTAATGAAACACAAATCTGAATCCTTTGAAAAGTTCAAGGAATTTAAGAATGAAGTACAAAACCAACTTGGCAAGACAATTAAAACACTTCGATCAGATCGAGGTGGAGAATACTTGAGCCAACAATTTGATGACTATCTAAAAGAGTGTGGGATAGTATCCCAACTCACTCCCCTTGGAACACCTCAATGGAATGGAGTTTCAGAAAGGAGAAATCGAACCCTATTGGATATGGTTCGATCCATGATGAGTCATTTTGATCTCCCCGACTCCTTTTGGGGTCATGCTTTGTTAACAGCGGCCTTCACACTAAACCGTGTTCCATCTAAGGTTGCCATAAAGACACCATATGAGATATGGACTGGGAGACGACCTATTATGTCTTTTATGAAGATTTGGGGTTGTGAAGCTTATGTGAAACGCCAAGTTTCAGATAAGCTAGGACCCAAATCAGATAAATGCTTATTTGTGGGATACCCAAAAGAAACTAAGGGTTACTACTTCTATAATCCTAGCGAAGGCAAAGTGTTTGTCGCTAGGACTGTTGTATTCTTAGAGAAGGAATTTGTCTCTAAGAAAATAAGTGGGAGGAAAGTAGAACTTGAAGAGATTCAAGTACCACAGAGTAACAATGAGCCGGTAATGGAACAAGAGCAGATACCACAAAGTGTTGTGGAGCCACCTACTCAAGTAGCGCAGGACTTGCGTAGGTCAGATAGGGTACGTCACCAACCTGAGAATATGGTTTCCTTGTGTCTCAGGAAGGGGATGTATTGCTAATGGATCAAGATGAACCAGTGACTTACCAAGAAGCTCTTTTGAGTCCAGAGTCTGAGAAATGGCTAGATGCCATGAGATCTGAAATGGATTCCATGTACACTAACAAGGTATGGACCTTGATTGAGCCACCCGAAGGGATAAAACCCATAGGGTGCAAGTGGGTTTTCAAAAAGAAAACTGACATGGATGGTAATATAAGTACCTTTAAAGCACGATTGGTGGCCAAGGGTTTCAAGCAAATTCATGGTGTAGACTATGATGAAACCTTTTCCCCAGTTGCCATGCTTAAATCTGTTCGGATCTTGCTTGCAATTGCAGCTTAACATGATTATGAAATCTGGCAAATGGATGTCAAGACAGCCTTCCTAAATGGAAGTCTCCTTGAAGATGTGTATATGACACAACCTGAAGGTTTTGTTAAACCTGAAAATGTTGGAAAGGTATGTAAGTTGCAACGATCCATTGATGGATTAAAGCAAGCTTCTAGAAGCTGGAAATCTTCGTTTTGATGAAGCTGTTAAACAGTTTGGTTTCATTAAAAATGAAGATGAACCTTGTGTCTACAAAATGGTTGGTGACAACAAAGTGGTTTTTCTGGTTTTGTATGTAGATGACATACTCCTCATAGGAAATGACATTCCCACCCTTCAGTCTGTAAAGACTTGGTTAGGAAATTGTTTTTCTATGAAAGATTTGGGCGAAGTAACCTACGTATTAGGTATCAGGATCTATAAAGATAGATCTCAAAGATTGCTTGGCCTAAGTAAAAAGTACATACATAGACAAAGTGTTAAAACGGTTTAGCATGCAATATTCTAAGAAGGGATTTTTGCCTATGTCACATGGTATAAGCCTATCTAAGGCTCAATCTCCTTCCAGTAAGGAAGAAAGAGAACGCATGAGTAAGATTCCTTATGCATCCGCTATAGGGTCTATCATGTATGCCATGTTGTGTACTCGACCAGATATATCATATGCTTTGAGCATGACTAGCAGATACCGGTCTGATCCCGGTGAAGGTCACTGGACAGCAGTCAAGAACATCCTTAAGTACTTGAGAAGAACTAAGGATTCATTCTTGATATATGGAGGTGAGGAAGAGCTACTTGTAAAAGGTTACACTGATGCTAGCTTCCAAACCGACAAAGATGATTCAAGATCGCAGTCAGGTTATGTGTTTTGTTTGAATGGTGGCGCTGTAAGCTGGAAAAGTTCGAAGCAGGAAACAGTCGCTGATTCTACCACAGAAGTTGAGTATATTGCAGCCTCAAATGCTGCGAAAGAGGCCGTTTGGATCAGGAAGTTCATTATTGAACTTAGGGTAGTTCCTACCATTGTGGATCCTATAAGTCTTTATTGTGATAACAATGGGGCTATTGCACAAGCCAAGGAACCCGGGTCTCATCAACGATCCAAACATATACTTAGACGTTTCCATCTCATCCGAGAAATCATTGATAGGGGAGATGTGAAGATATGCAAAGTGCATACTGATGACAATGTTGCAGACCCATTGACAAAACCCCTTGTGCAGCAGAAGCATGAAGGGCACACTAGATCATTAGGCATTAGAGTTATGTCTGAATGGCTCTAGTGCAAGTGGGAGATTGTTAGTGTATGCACTAGAGACCTATATATACATACATCACTTGTATCATATTATTATTTTATAAAGGCATTTCATTTTATTAATTCTTTTAGAATATAATTATTGTCCTTAGAATAGTAAGCTTAAACTTCATAACAAATCAAGTAGATGACTTGATCGTGAGATCTTATGAAGAACTATTCTTAAAATAGTCCCTAGTCAAATATCATCTTAGGACAAAGATGCATTTAGACTAGTATGTGAGTTCATTGATGATCACATCTCACAGATCATGGATATGAGATATCATGTGCTCACATAGGTACGCATTAAGAGTAATGGTGTACTGGATAGACCCACCTTAAGAACGTTGCATGGGTTGTTACATAAGTGTCATGAACGTTTCTTAAATTATTAAATGTTATATGAAGTCCTTCGACCTGAAATCACTACGATTCCTACATAAGGAATTATATGTTTTAATTATCATCAAAAGTTATCTGTAACAGGGTAATCATAAAGTTGATTTTTGGACATATAATAAATTATGTGGAGGAATGTGAGTGCCCTAGATGGGATTTGTCCCTCCTATGTAACAGGAGTTATATCTGTAGGCCTCTTGATAAAGTGAGACTGCAAAATGCATGGCCATGCTCAGGAGGATAAATATGAGATATTTATTTTCTGTACAGTCTACTTGGGGATCAAGAAAATATAAATTGAACTATACAAGGTTTACACAATTCATGCCCTTGTGTTCAATTAGATATTTGGACAAAGGGACAGAGCATATAAATTATTATAATAAAATAGGATTTATTATTTTATTAATAATCGTAATATTTGGATAGTGACGTGTTGCAAGATACCGCTCACTATTTATGATATTAAATATAAAAAGGGTTTTATTTTAATATCATAACCAAATATTAAAATCCTATTGGGTCACACGCATACAACAAGCCACTAGGAAAAGGATAATAATTCTAATTTAGTTTAATTAGAATTATTATAACATAATGGGCCAAGCCCATAAGTGTGAGGGTTAAGTGAGTGAGGGGGTAAAACCCTAGCCACCACTCTATAAATAGAGCATAAGATGCTCTACCCCAAACACATGAGCAATCGCTTCTTACTTTCTAAGGCTACTAGCAGAGCTGAGGAGAGAATCCTAGTCCGGCTGTTGGCGTGGATACCAATAGAGACATGGCTACACTTGCCTCGTTAATAATCCTAATAAGGTACGGCCTTTCGTTTCAATACCTTTTATGCCTTGATTTGTGTTTTCGCAAAATGATTATAACAAGGGAGGGAATCCATTTATTTCCGCTGCAACCCTGACCACGTGCTTGATTCCCTTCAGAAACTGTCACGCTTTTCTTCAATCCTAACTCTGTTGTTGTCGTCTCTCTAAAACTCTCCTCTATCTTAGACTCTCTACCAAAAGCTCTGTGCTCCACCTTTGATCTTTACAAAAGGTCCTATTTATAGATGAAAGAAAGCTATCTGAAATCTGGAAGGAATCTATTTTGAAAACATATCTAAAAACAAATTTGCGTTCCTTCGCTTCACCTGCGCTCAGCGCGTCTGAAGCGCAGGATCCAGAGAGGAATCCTGATGGTTACGCTTCACCTACGCTCAACGTAGGTGGAGCGTATTTCTCGTTCCAGCTTCCCTTGATTCTCTCTCTTTTTAACTTGATCTCTTCCTGATCTTATCCTTGTTTGCTTGGCTTTCCTTGTTTCCCTCTTTTTGATCCGATTTTGTGTTTATCTTGACTTTGAATTTAAATTGGGAAGTAATCCGCAGAATCCTTGTTTAAATGGTTGTTGATCTTATCTTTATTTATTTTCATTTAAACTTCATATCTGTAGATCCTATCCTCAAATGATGTTATCTTCTTTCCTCATTCAAATCTCTCTCATAAATCTGCAAAATCAACAGATTTTCTATTAAAATAGCATCAAATTCAAATTCAAATTAAATAAACACAATTGTTACAATTATTAATAAAAAGAGATTATTTTGGGGCATAAATTACTATTTTACCCTTGATAAATGCAGTAAAAATACAAGAATATATCATATTATTGACACTTATCACCAGCCACCACCCTTTTTGTGTGGGTGGCCACAAAAACTCATCGGGATCTACATCCCGCCCAAGCTATCGTTGATACATAGAAAAGTTACACTAATTAATTATTTTAATTACAAATACAAAAATAATATAGAAGAGTAGGATTTTACATACCATATCCAGCGTGACCTCAATATGGGCTTTGCGGCCCGTGGTGTGGACTACTCCGCCTCAACGAGAAGCCCGATTGCTCTTGTTACGAGTGGACTTCCCCTTGAACTCATCAGAGGACCAGTAGACCAAAAGACCCTTCCAGGCCTCCTCACTACACCAAGTGGGCCTAGTCTAGGGGTATTCATGGGACGGGTTGGGACGTGTTTTACCTGTCCCTAACCCGACCCTAATTTTTGACTGGGCCAATCCTATTAACCCGAACCCGTCCATAGACACGATGATGTGCGAATCTGAGTAGGACAGGACTGAGTTGGCTCGATATATAAGCTAAATATAATCATGAAATGATCATATAACGGTGTTCAAAAGAAAATAGTTCATACAAATAATAAATATATTGCATACAATAGAATATCTCTTAATGTATGCAATATTTTTTACTTTTTCAAAGTTTGGGACATTACTAAACCAACTATAACATTATATCATTATATAATTTTATGTATATAATGTATTTTTAAAGGAAAATTAGACTAAAAAACCCTATCTAAAATGAAAAAAATAAGGTTGGGACTTTACATAATAGAAAATCATAAGTAATAAATATTATATTTATATATAAAGGACGGGTCGGGTAACCCAAAGGTTAACCCGCACCCGTCCTCAACCCAATGTCGGGTCACAAAATGAGACCCGATTTGGTTCTATTCTTTCTTGTAGGACGGGAACAGACCCCACTTAAGTAGGATGGGTTCGGACAAGTCAAAGAGACAGACCAGGTCTTGAACACCCCTACCTAGTCCCACTCGTCCGAGCCTTGTTCAACATATCCCGAAGGCGTCGAGCAATCCTCTGCTCGTGCCCCCTTCTTAATCTGGGCCTCATCCTCAAGGGCCCAAGTAACTCTGCTCTGTAAAAGAAAAAACTTTTAGGGTAAGTCATTTGAAAATGTCATAACAAGTTAAAAAAATAATGTAAAATGAAAACATTTTACTATATGTTCCTCTGACCACTCGTCCCTCACATCCTTCGGGGTGACCTCCCACAAATAGTGAGGACCCCGGAATTATGAGCGGATCACATGACCAATGGCTGTGATGGGGGGTTGATAGACACCCAACTGCAAAATAAATAAATTCAATGTTAACACTGCAACTTACAAAAATTCAAAATATAAAAGAAATAAAAAATTGAAGAAACTCGCCCTTTACCATAAGGCCGGATGATAACCCTACCGTGAGGGTTCCACTCATGATCGGCACTGGAGTTGGCACCCCGGTGCGTCAACTGTTATACATCAGCCTCGTCATCAGCCTCTGTGTCAATGTCAAACTGCGGGTCGCCCTCACCCTCCGAATTAGAAATATGTGGCAGGTCATCCTCTAGCAGCTGATAACCTACATCGGGGGGAACCTCTTGATATCCTGGAGTAGGGATGAACCTCATATGCTCCATGAAGGCTTTAGCTGATGCAACAGGTTGGGCAACCTATGTAGGGGTGGGCACCACGTTCGGTGCAAGGGCGGACGACGAAGGCTGCTCTGGGAGTTGCTCAGGGAAAGGGAGTTGGTCCTATGATCTCGACGTAAGCCAAATGCCTGTGCAGCAAGCTTGCCTGGAGGGATGAACATCTCTCTAATAGGTGGGACCTTCTGTCCACCTCTACAATGCATACGAGACATATTTACCTAATTTTAAGAAGGTTAAATTAAATATTAAAAAACATACCTATAACAATAATTAACATATATTACACTAATTAAATTACATAACTAATTAAAATATATTACACTAATTAAATTATATAAATTATAAATGATTATTATAATCAGAAATTAAAAAATAATAAAAAACTAACTTGGATGGTGCTTGGCTATTGTAGGCGGCGGCGACCGGAGGGAGAACGGCGGTGACCGGAGGGAGGAGGCGGTTTGGGGGTTGTTTGAAGGTTTAGATTGGTGGAAAATACAACAATGTGAAAGGGAGTGGGTTTTGGACAGTAGGGAAGGGAATGTGAGAGAGGGAGAGAACGAGAAGGAGGATGAAAGAGGAAGGAGGAAGGATAAAGGAGAAAGGGTTTTGTAGCGCGTAAAGTTTAAACGTAGCGATGGCCTTGGCCATTGCTACAAACCGTCGCAACCGTTTAAAATAACGGTAGCAACGACTACGGTCGTCTCTATGTGACTCAGAGGTGCCAATTTTAAATTTTAATTAAAAGCTTAGCGACGGCTTAAGCCGTCTCTAAGTTTAATTAGCGCTATTTTTGGAATTTTCCGGAAAAAAATTAACATTTTGACTATAGCGACGGCCTGACCGTTGCTACTTTATAAAACCTAACGATGGCCTAGCCGTCACAATGTATAAATGGTACAGTTACGCGTTGAACTTCGCATTTAATGATGTAGCGACGGCTAAGCCATCGCTAGTAGCGATAGTGTATGGCCTCGCTACGTTTTTGCGTCTAATAACGCGCGTTCTTGTAGTGATGCATATTGATGCCCCTTACTTGCTAACGTGGCACAGTCTTGGGAAGAAACCCAAATGAGGCAGAATCCTCTCCATATCCAAGGAGACACTTGGTCAAACCACATCGAAGTAAGGGGACATCACTCTATTACCTTATAGAAGCTTCTGCGATCACTATAAATACCTACATGCCGACCCTTTACAAGGTATGCTACTATTTCATATTTTGTAAGCACTATGTTAAAATACAATCTGACTTCTGGGTTGAGTCCTCTCACAGGTACCCCACCCATTTTTCCTAAACACTCGTGAGGAGCTTGAAGAGTTGAATCTTGGAGGTGTTGGAGTTGTGGACGAGCTTGCTGAAATCCATCGTAGATCATTTGGGGCAGGGATTCTACTAGTGTTAGTCAAGCATACCTGCACTATGACGACGACTTGGATGACCAGCCCCTCGATGATGGTTGTGGCCTACCTCAACATCTTTGTCACCATCAACCTTGATATTTTCTATTATGACTTTACGCTTTGTATTGATATTATATACTATTTTTTTATATTATAATTTTTTTAGGGGTGTCTATATAGTTAATTTTTATTTATATCTTTGTAGGTTAAAAAAATGTGCTATAAAATTTTAAAAAAATTAAATTTCTATAAAAATTAATCCGTAAATTCGTACATTAAATATAAAATCATAAATTTAATTTAAAAAAAACCAAAAAAAATGGTAGCGTCAGCTAGCCGTCACTAAGAGCTGAAACTACACACATACGTCATTAGTGACAATCACGGTCGTCACTAATTAGTGATGACTTAGCGACGACCTTTTGTTCAATTCACGTTGTGACGGTCTTCGGCATAGCTTCGGGTAAGCCAATGATACATTGTGACGGTCGTTTTTACTCATCGCTAATGTATTAACGTCGAGAAAATTAGCGTCGTCCTTGTAGCCGACGTTTGGTCGACTTTAATAAGCTCGTAAGGTCGGTCTTTTCATATTAGCGACAACTTTTGGCCGACGCTAATTAACAAATTTCTTGTTATGGTGGGAAAGAGTAAAGTACCAATCCCATACCATCATGGTGGAATTGCGTCTCACGAACGAGCTTCGAGGGTAGTTTACCGTTCATCAAAAGTTTAGTAGATTTTATTGGTGTTTTCAAGTGTTGGAGTTTGTAGAAGGTTATTTCTGGAGTTTCTTTTGGTGTTTTGTTAGTGTTTTCAAGTGGTTGTGGCTGTTGTTGTTATTGTTTGAATTTTTAGAGGTTATAGGAGATCTTTCTTGTTGCATGCAATACTTTTAAGGTTTGAATTTGTCTACCGAGAGTTTTTTAGAGTTTTCAAGTGGTTGTGGCTGTTGTTTCTTCTGGAGTTTATTTTGGTGTTTTGTTAGTGTTTTCAAGTGGTTGTGGCTGTTGTTGTTATTGTTTGAATTTTAGAGGTTATAGGAGATCTTTCTTGTTGCATGCAATACTTTTAAGGTTTGAATTTGTCTACCGGGAGTTTTATACTCTGAACCTAAATCCTTTTCTCTCATTTATTCCGTTGTTTTCCTTGAACAATGGCAAACCTAAACACTGAAAACCCATATGTTACTCTGAGTCTTTTACACCCTACTGGAGTACATGACAATTATAGTCCAAAATCCTCCTCATCACGCTCAGCATCAAACCTCAGTGAGGATATCTACCCCCTCAACCCAAGATGACACATTATTGAACAAAATCTGGGTATGGAATCCTAACCTATAACTACCATGTCACCACAACCTTTGAATCAAGCGATGATGATTCCCCAGTCGCAACCTTGGGCTGATTTACAGAGAGATCCCATAATTTTACAACTTCTAAAGTGTATTTAGTAGCTAGAGAACCCTCATATTGAGAGACGTTCATGAAGATGGAGTAGGGAAGATTCCCAGAGATCCAACCTTAATCGCCATCAAGGTTCATCTGGACGATCGCGAACGTCGTGGCAGGCTAGGGTTCCTACCCTATCTTCGTCGAACAGCTCGGCCGGATGCTCGTTGTCATCCAGCTCAGATTATTCTCCGAGGCGGTCAAGGCACAATCGATCTAGGTTGGATTGACGTTCCATAAGAGAGGAGGAGACGAAGCAAAGGTGAGAAAAGGAAGAAGAGAGATAGAGGATACATTCTCACAAAGATCAGGATGAAGAGATGAGGAGAAATGGTCATGTTGGTGCAGAGACCAGGAGAAATGTTGGTGCTGCTCATCAAAAGATTATAGTTAATTAGTTTCGAATGTCCACTTATCGGTCTTATTCCTTACCGTTTACAGATCCAAAATTAAATGCCCAGATTTCGGAGAGATTCAAGAAAATGACCTTGTCTATTCCTCGCTACACAGGGAGACTGATTCGGGTAGATACCTAGATGTGTTTATGAATGAGATGTTATTCCAACAAGCCAACGAAGATCTCTAGTGTCGGATATTCCTCTGTTATCTACAGAAGGAAACCTTAACTTAGTTCAAATACCTGCAGCCGAACTATATGAATGGCTTGGAGGATTTGGCTTTAGCTTTCTCTAAGAGGTTTGCTCAGGCTGGAGGGGTTCCGAGGGACTCTTAGACTTTGAACAAAGTAAAGTAGGGAGAGAAGGGGTCATTGAGGTCGTACTTGTTAAGATTCTATAAGGAAGTTGTGTAGAAACACAGGGAAACACTAGAAGGGGGGTTGAATAGTGTTTCTTAATAATTTATGGAAGCTTTTCGCAAATGGCTAAGTTTAAAACAGTTTCAGACAGGTTTAAGAGGCTGTCTGAAGTTTCTTAAGAAGGGTTGTGAAAATATCTTTTAAAAGGTTTCTTGCTTTTAAAATTATCAGAACAGTTTTCAACACCCTTAGATTAGTATAAATAAATTGACAAGAGATAAGGGAAAGAAAACTTAGCCAAGGAAATTATCCTGGTTCACTCACTACCACTGTGAGCTACGTCCAGTCCCAATGCCAACTAGCACATGGATTTTCTCTTAATCTTCACCAAGATTACAAGTATTCTTTTCCAATCAAGCCTCTTCAGGCTCTATAACCAAGTATTCTTTTACAAACAAGCCTCTCCAGGCTCAACAACTAAGTATTCTTTTACAGACAAGCCTCTCCAGGCTCAAAGACAATTTTTACAGAGAAATACGTTTAAGCTTTTAAACTACAAAAGTTTGAAGCTTAAACAGATACAATGTACAATAAAACTGAGGTATGCTCAGGATATACAAATGATGTACAAAGAATAATATCAGAGTGTTTTTACAGAGTAAAAACTTGCAGCGTGATGTTTCTCTTAAGCTTTCTTGTATATAAAATCACTAACTTTTGATGGTCTTCATGAAAGGGGTATTTATAACGAATCTTCAATCCGTTGAAATACCACCGTTTAGAGATAGCATTAAATGCTATTTAATATCCGTTGTGAGACATGCTTCTGAGAGATCTGATTTCTCTGACAAGGTACAAGGTTGCTGCTACAAAGCTGCAACTGTTGTTGCTGCAAAGACTGCGTTGCAGAGATTTCCTCAGTGGTGTATGAAATTCAAAAATACCAGGAAAGGTCTCTGTGTTCCTTGCCATAAATGTTGTTGAAAAGGTACGTGCAGCAGAGAGCGCTTGACTCAGCAGAATTTCAGAGATGTCTTCACAAACTTCAGCAAAGAGTGCCACGTCATTAATGAGACTTCAGACGGCTTCAACACTTCAGACGGGTTGTGCACTTCAGACGGCTTCAACACTTCAGACAGGTTGATGCACTTCAGACGGCTTCAACACTTCAGACAGGTTGATCCTTCAGAAGGCTTAATACTTTAGACAGGTTGAAAGCACTTCAGTCAGTCTTTATATAAGTTCAGAATGGCTTGCTGAAATCATAGATAAATCATTAAACGTTGGGAAGTGGGCTATCTAAGACATCATAATTTAACTTATGATATTTTTGAGACTCAACATTCTCCCCCTTTTTAATGATGACAAATTTGTTTAAAATACAGAAATTTGAAAGGAGTTTTAAATAGGATAATATATATATATAAAAGAGATAACTCCCCCTCAGATAATGATTTCTCAAACAGATTCAGATCAATTACTCTTATCAATTACTCCCCATGAGACCTGTAATTACTTCAGATTTGTTAGTTTTAATACTCCCCCTTTTTTCATCAATCAAAAGGGAATTTCAGAGCATAACTTCAAAATAATCACAGTAAAATCATTGAGAGAAAAGCATTCATGAGAATAAACTGATTGTATTATCAGGCGAAAGAGTTCATATATCAGAAATTAACCACTCAAAATAAAGTAAACAGCAAACATGGCTAAGCATCATAGACTATCCATCTTTCTTCAGCAATGCCTCTTTCAAAAAGGAAATCACTTCATCCTTGGCCTTGTCAATCTGAGAAAGGACAACAGTCTTGAATTCTTCTTGCCCACTTCTGATTTGCTGTTGCTCTTGAAGAATTTGATCTTGTTTAGCAACAAGGGTAGCATTCCCTTCCTCCAAACTCTTCACTTTAATCCTCAGCTTCCTGTTCTCCTCCTCAGGATCCAGTTCCACTTCATATAGAATGATCTGAATGTTCCTGCAAATGAATCTGAGCAGATCAAATCCTTTATGCAGCCCATAATCTTCTGGATGACTCACAGGAAAGAAGAAAGTTCCGATAGGGTTAATTAGCTGCCAATCTTCATGGAAGGGTTCAGACATGGGGAATCTGCCTCTGATATACGGATATTGCACATTTGTGGAGGTACCATAGTCTGTGATGGAGTCATCATCTGGTCCGGCAGTTCCAGAAGAGGATCCAGCATCCTCTCTGATTTTCCAGTAGGATGACCAAACCCAATCCCTGTAGACGTGATCTAATCCTCCACCTTATCTTTTGATCAGAGCAGGTAGCTTCTTCCATTCTGATGGAGTTAAAGGTTCAGACTTGTGCTGGAAGGATGGATAAGCCTTGGGTTCCTTGAACTTGTCAGCAGGGCCTTCTTCCAGGGGGTACTTAGGAACAATTCTGTCAGGTTGCACCAGAATCTATGTGGTTGGCCTGATGGAGATTGTTCTAGGTGGCCTATAGCCTCTCATACCTACAAACTTCATGTAGTCCATCTCAAAAAGTTCATCTTCTGTAGAAAGATGCTTTACAAAACACCATTCATCATTAGACAATTTGAGACAGTCATCAGAGAAGGGGTTAAGAGGAGCCCGCATATGAGCAGGTGGAACCCCACTCTTTCTGACCTTTTCAAGCTGTCCTGAATAAAGCTGATCTGATCTGCTTTGATGCTTGGCCCTTTCTTCAGCAGCAGTGTGCTTGATAAGTCCATGGTGAAGAGAGATGGGGGGAGCATTTCTGAAAAACTGAAGTTCTTCATATAAGTTGGGGAACTTGGGAACTCTGACCCTCTCAAGGAAAGGTTCCTCATACTTTTTGTGAGGTACTTCAGCAGCTTCATCAAATTGTTGCTTGGTGAAAGGAAAAGCATAAGGATCAAATGTAGGCTCTGTGAAGAAATCCCTCATTTTGGGTCCTAGCCTTATATGCTCAGGCAGTATGCTTCCTTTCCATACTTCAGAGCTGTCACCTTGTTGATGGTCAACTGTGGGGTCTTCAGACTGAGTGGATTCTGAAGATGATGATGGTGAAGATGATGGTGATGAGAGAGGTGAACGGGGTGCTTCTTCTTCTTTCTCCTCCACTGTTTTCTTCTCAGGTGATGAAGGTGGTGATGGAGTCACATTATCAAACCTCACCCTTATCCTTTTCACAGGAGGTTTAGCTTTCTCAAGTTCCTTCTCCTTTTCTTTTTCAGCTTGCTTCTCTTCTCTTCTTCTCTTGAAGAACAAGTTTGCTTTGACAAAATTTTGATACTTGCCAGCCTCATCCATTTCCTCCAGTTGACTAGCAATGCTCCTTGTGATTCTAACAAAGGGTTCAGGAGCTGTCTGAAATGACTTGGTTTTTATTTTCCTTCTTTGTTGTGCACTAGATCTCTTTCTCTTCTTGGACCCTTTAGCAATGGTAGCCAACCTTTCATCTTCAGCAAGAGCTAGCTAAGAAGCTACTGCAAGTGCATAATCAGTCTTTTCTTGCTCAGCCTTCTTCTCCATTTCTTCTTGCTCCAAGGCAGTAGCAAGTGCTGCTACTTGAATAAGCTCAGGATCAGAAGGACATGCAGCCAGAGGTGCTGCTGCCAAAGCCTCAGGATCAGCAATCTTAGCTACCTCTTCCTCATGAGCCTTTCCTTCTGTTTCAGAAGTAGGCTTAGGAGAGAGAGTTCTTACACCTTCAGAACTTTGACCCACAATTTCATATGGCTTTTGCAAAGCCTTCTGAACAGGTTCAGATGTCTCACTGTGCAAATTCATAGCTTCCAGAGACACCTTTGCTGAGCTCCTGACAGGGAGCTTCTTCCTTTTCTGTTGAGGGGATGGCTTGGAGGGCTTAAACTCTTCTTTTCTGATATCCCCCTGAAGCTCTTTCTCAAGAATCTCAATAGTGGTTCCTCTTCTTGAGGCCTTCTCCATAAGAACACTCTCCTTCAGAGTAGGAGATGGAGGTCGTGGAGTGAGCGTCATTTTCATGCTCTTCAGATTTGACTCACCAAAGATCACAGGAGATTTATGATCAAACAATCTTTCAACAGGTACTTTAAAATGCATAAGTACCTTCGTGATGAGAGTGTTGTGGGGAAAGTTTCCAGCAGAGTCTCGAATCCTCTTCTGCATATAGAACATGATGATACTTGGGAGATTGACTTTCTTCTTCTGAATCAGATAGAACCTTTCCAGTTCTAAGACATGGTTTCTGCTTCCACTCTTAGGGATTATAGCACACCCTAAGATAGCATGAAGAACTATGACATTCTCTAACAAGAGCTTGGAATCCATTCCTTTAGGTTCTTCTGTTCCATACAGCATCTTTGTGAACACCTTGTGCCCACCATTCTTCATCTCCACCCAGGAATGAAGGTTGCACCCTCAGCCCTAACATTTGTGATTGTGGAGAGAATGCCTTCATAAACAAAAACTGGAACCCCTTGAACAGTGGCCTTGATGCTTACATACACTCCCTTAGAGTTAGGTATACCTCGAGCAGAAGTCCAGAAGTCTACCACACTCTGTTCATGCCATGCACAATTAATGTGGTCGAAGAAAAAAGACCACCCAACTGCATCAAACTCCTCAACCAAGTCCATGCCAATGATGCGAAGCTCATCAAGATTCACTCCCTTTGTTCTAACCACATTTCCACCAGAAGTCTTCTTGGGTGCCATTGTTGAGTTGCAGAGAAACTTTGAGAGAAACGGTTGCTTGAGCAGAGATGAAAATCAAATGAATATTTAGGAAAGAGAATGTAAGGCTTCTTCGACACACTTACTCCTGCATTTATAATCCCATGATGCAATGATGCCCTGTACCGGCTGCGCAGACTTCGGGTAATGTGCGAAGTGGAAGAGACAAAAAAACTTAAAAGAAAAGAATTCAACCGTCTCAGATAGCCACGTCAGCCAGTTACTTCAGATAGGTGATAATTTCAGACAACCAAATAAATTTCAGATAACCTAAAATTTCAGACATGTCACTGTTTCAGACACACTGAAATTTCAGACGCACTAAAGTTTCAGATAACATAATAACATCATACACAATTAATTTTTAGAGAATGCATGTATGTTTAAATTGTTGAGTATGAACTTAAATCTATCTTCAGCCAGGGGTTTTGTGAATATATCTGCCCATTGATGCTCTGTGTCAATGAACTGTATATCAAAAACACCTTTCGGAACATAGTCTCTAATGAAATGATGCTTAATTTCTATATGTTTTGCCATAGAATGTTGAATAGGAATTTTGGATAAATTAATTGCACTGGTATTATCACAAAGAACAAGTATAGCAGAAATAGGAATATTAAAATCCTCAAGCTGAAACATTACCCATAGCAGTTGTGAACAACCACTTGCTGCTGAGATATATTCTGCTTCTGCTGTTGATAAAGCAATAATGCTTTGCCTTTTGCTTTACCAGCTGATCATGTTATTTCCAAAGAAATGACATCCTGCACTGGTTCTCTTTCTTTCTATTCTATCTCCAGCAAAGTCAGCATCACAGTATCCTATTAACCTGCAATCTTTGCTCCTCTTATAGCATAGACCAAGATTAGTAGTACCATTTAGATATCTAAAAATTCTTTTAACAGCTTTGTAATGAGTAGTTCTTGGATCTGATTGAAATCTAGCACAGAGACAAACACTGAACATTATGTCAGGTCTGCTTGCTGTTAGATACAACAAAGAGCCAATCATTCCTCTATACAAAGTTTGATTCACTGGTTCTTCTTTGTCATCCTTGCTCAAAGATGCAGAGGGATGCATAGGAGTTGACATGGGTCTGCAATCAATTAAGTTGAACTTCTTAAGCATTTCTTTTGTATATTTTTCTTGATGGATCCATATACAATCAGAATCTTGCTTAATTTGAAGTCCTAAGAAAAATTTTAGTTCTCCCATTAAACTCATTTCAAATTCTGATTGCATCAACTCAGAAAACTCCTTGCACAGAGAAGAATCAGTTGAACCAAATATAATGTCATCAACATATATCTGGACAAGTATAAAATCTTTGTTAGACTGTTTTCTAAAAAGAGTGGTATCAACTTTTCCTCTTTCAAAGCCATTTTTGATAAGAAAACTGCTCAATCTGTCATACCATGCTCTTGGAGCTTGTTTCAGACCATAAAGAGCCTTTTTCAATTTGAAAACATGATCAGGAAAAGCAATGTCTTCAAAACCAGGGGGTTGTCTAACAAAAACTTCTTCTTCAATGAACCCATTGAGGAAGGCACTTTTGACATCCATTTGATATAGTTTGATGCCATTATTTACAGCATAAGAAAGAAGAATTCTAATTGCTTCTAATCTAGCAACAGGGGCAAAGGTTTCAGTGAAGTCATTACCTTCTTGTTGATTGTACCCTTGAGCCACCAGTCTTGCTTGTTTCTGACTACTTTTCCTTCTTCAGACAGCTTGTTTCTGAACACCCATTTGGTTCCAATAATTGTTTTCCCATGGGGTTTAGGAACAAGTGTCCAGACATCACTCCTAGCGAATTGGTTTAGCTCTTCTTGCATGGCTAGGATCCACCCTTCATCATGCAGAGCTTCATCAATGTTCTTTCGCTCAATTTCAGACAGGAGAGCAAGAGAATTCAGATTCTTGAATTTTGATCTTGTCTTAACTCCTTCTGAAGTGCTGCCAATGATTTGCTCTTTTGGATAATGTGATTTGTATCTCCAGTCAGGTTTCTGAGGTGATATCAGATCAGTCTGAGACTCAACATTTGTCTGAAGAGGTTCAGTGACAGATGGTGCTTCAGACACCTGTTCATCCTTGATGCTGTCATGATTATTCAGCTCCATTCCTGCAAAATCATCTTCTAGATCTGATAGTTCCCTATCAGTCTCTTTCTTGTCATTGAATTTAACATGAATTGATTCCTCTACAGTTAAAGTTCTAGAGTTATATACTCTATAGGCTTTAGATGTTTCAGAATATCCTATGAAAAATCCTTTGTCAGATTTTGCATCAAATTTTCCAAGGTCATCCTTGGTGGTGAGTATAAAACAATCACAACCAAAGGTGTGGGAATATGATATGTTGGGTTTTCTTCCTTTCCACAATTCATAAGGAGTCTTTTTCAGAATTGGTCTTACCAATATTCTGTTTTGAAGGTAGCAAGCTGTGTTAATAGCTTCTGCCCAGAAAGATCTTGGTAGATTGCATGAGTTGAGCATGGTTCTTCCCATTTCTTGCAAGCTTCTGTTCTTTCTCTCAACAACCCCATTTTGCTGAGGTGTTCTTGCCACAGAGAAATTGTGTGAGATCTCATTCTCATCACAGAACAGTTGAAAGTTTGCATTCTCAAACTATCCACCATGATCATTTCTGATAACAAATATACAAAATCCTTTTTCATTCTGTACCTTCTTGCAGAATATTGTGAAATTCCTGAAAGTCTCATCCTTGCTACTTAGGAATAACACCCATGTGAATCTAGAATAGTCATCAACAATGACCAAACCATATTTTTTACCACTAATGCTTTCTGTTCTAATAGGACCAAACAAGTCAATATGTAACAGTTCTAAAGGTCTGCTAGTGGAAACAACATCCTTACTCTTAAAAGAGTGTCTTGTTTATTTCCCTTTCAGACAACTTTCACATAAAATGTCAGATTTGTAAGAAAGCTTGGGCAGTCCTTTAACAAGGTTGTATTTTGCTAACTTTGAGATTAATCTCAAGCTGGCATGCCCAAGTCTTTGGTGCCAAATCTGTTTTTCATCTTCAACAGAGATAAAACATTTTACATTTTGACTTTCCAACTCCTCTAGATCAATTTTGTACACATTGCTGTGTCTCTTAGCAGTAAAAAGGATTTGATCAAGAGAGTCTTTGACTATACATCCTTCTTTAGTAAAGCAGACCACATATCCACTGTCACACAATTGACTTATGCTCAGTAGATTATGCTGAAGTCCCTCTACTAGAAGAACATTCTTAATAAGGGATAGAGGAGATATACCTACAGTCCCTATTCCTGTGATCTTCCCTTGCTGATTTCCACCAAAGGTGACCACACCTCCTGCTCTGGGCCTAAGGTTTTGGAACAAAGACCTTTCTCCTGTCATGTGTCGCGAGCACCCACTGTCCAGGTACCATTTGTGGGGTTTCCTTTGTCCTGTTAAACACATCTGCAACAGGAATGATCAAGTTCTTAGGTACCCATATTCTTTTGGGTCCTTTCTTGTTAGATTTGGGTTTTACTTTTCCCTTGTGTTTGCACTGAGCCACATTGTGTCCAGGCTTGCCACAGTGAGAACACCAAATAACTTTCTTTTTGCCTTTAGTAAAATTTTTCAAAATATGAGGTTCAGAAGTATCATGATCACAAAAGCCTAATCCACTTTTGTCAAGAGAATGCCTTTGATTGCCAAGCAATCTGTTAAGGTTTTCTGTTCCTTTGACAAATTTAGCTAAGTCTTTTGTCAGTTCCTCAACTTGTTTCTGAAGTTTTTTGTTTTCTTTAGAGACAGTTTGTGAACTGCTGCTTTCAGTCCCAAGAATTTTCTCCTTGAGCATAATATTTTCTATCTCAAGAGCCTCATATTTATTGCACATTTCTGTGTGGGCCTTGGACAGATTCTTATACTCTTGGAAGAGTTCCTTGGAACTTTCCATCAGGTCATCATACATTTCTTGAAGAGTTAACGGAAATACCTCAGACTATGAGCTATCTGATGAGGGCAGGCTGGCCATGAGACACAGGTTGGCCTCTTCTGAAGTGTCTTCCTCTTCTTCTGAGGTAGACTCATCAAGATCCTCCCATGTTGCCATCAGACCCTTCTTCTTCTTGAAGAATTTCTTCTTTTTGAAGTTGTTCTTCTTCAGTCGTGGACATTCAGCCTTCATATGACCTGGCTGTTTACACTCATAGCATATAATTTTGTCATCATGAGAATCCTTACCTAACTTACCTAATTTAAAGGTTGAGGGTTGGTTCTTTCTGAACTTTCCTCTGTTCTTCAGCATCCTCTTGATTTTCCTGCTGAGAAGAGCAAGATCATCATCTTCTGAGCTATCTCCAGAATCTTCATCTGCTTCTGAAGTTTCCTCAGCTTGCATAGCTTTCATGCTGCCATGCCTAGGCTGTTTGGCTTTGGAGTTTAATGCCAGTGATTTCTTCTTGATGTCATCTTCCCCAAGTTCAAGCTCATGAACTTTGAGAGATCCCAACAGTTCTTCCATTCTAAGAGCGTTTAAGTCTCTGGCCTCTTGAATGGCTGTAACTTTGGGTCTCCAGGACTTTGGCAAACTTCTCAGAATCTTTCTATTATTGTCTCCAGATTCAAAAGTCCTACCTAAAGACCTGAGTCCATTAGTTATAGTCTGAAACCTCCAAACATTTGATCTATGGTTTCAGATTCTTCCATCTTGAACATCTCATATTGATGTATAAGCATGTTGATTTTGGATTGCTTGACAGTCTCAGTCCCTTCATGGGCGGCTGCAAGTGTATCCCAAATCTCCTTGGCAGATGAACATCCATGAACCTTCTCATATTCTGATTTATTCAGAGAACATATCAGATAGAGTTTGGCTTTAACATTTAACTGAACTCTAGCCTTCTGCTCCATCAGTGACCACATCCCAAACATCAATGTTGTTGCTCTCAATGAACAACTTCATACGATCCCTCCAATAGTGGTAGTCCACTCCATTGAATGTTGGGGGTCTTGTGATAGAGGCTCCTTCAGTGATGTACTGCCTGTTGTTGGAAGCTTCCATCTGGATCTTTAGTCCTCAACACTTGTAAGGTGCTCAACCCTGAGTTGAGCTCTGATACCAACTGTAGAAACACAGGGAAACACTAGAAGGGGGGTTTGAATAGTGTTTCTTAATAATTTATGGAAGCTTTTCGCAAATGGCTAAGTTTAAAACAGTTTCAGACAGGTTTAAGAGGCTGTCTGAAGTTTCTTAAGAAGGGTTCTGAAAATATCTTTTAAAAGGTTTCTTGCTTTTAAAATTATCAGAACAGTTTTCAACACCCTTAGATTAGTATAAATAAATTGACAAGAGATAAGGGAAAGAAAACTTAGCCAAGGAAATTATCCTGGTTCACTCACTACCACTGTGAGGTACGTCCAGTCCCAATGCCAACTAGCACTTGGATTTTCTCTTAATCTTCACCAAGATTACAAGTATTCTTTTCCAGTCAAGCCTCTTCAGGCTCTACAACCAAGTATTCTTTTACAGACAAGCCTCTCCAGGCTCAACAACTAAGTATTCTTTACAGACAAGCCTCTCCAGGCTCAAAGACAATTTTTACAGAGAAATATGTCTAAGCTTTAAACTACACAAGTTTGAAGCTTAAACAGATACAATGTACAATAAAACTGAGGTATGCTCAGGATATACAAATGATGTACAAAGAATAATATCAGAGTGTTTTTACACAGTAAAAACTTGCAGCGTGATGTTTCTCTTAAGCTTTCTTATATATAAAATCACTAACTTTTGATGGTCTTCATGAAGGGGTATTTATAACCAATCTTCAATCCGTTGAAACTTCAATCCGTTGAAATACCACCGTTTAGAGATAGCATTAAATGCTATTTTAATCCGTTGTGAGACATGCTTCTGAGAGATCTGATTTCTCTGACAAGGTACAAGGTTGCTGCAACAAAGTTGTCACTGTTGTTGCTGCAAAGACTGCGTTGCAGAGATTTCCTCAGTGGTGTATGAAATTCAAAATACCAGGAAAGGTCTCTGTGTTCCCTGCCATAAATGTTTGTTGAAAAGGTACGTGCAGCAGAGAGCGCTTGACTCAGTAGAATTTCAGAGATGTCTTCACAAACTTCAGCAAGAGTGCCACGTCATTAATGAGACTTCAGACGGCTTCAACACTTCAGACGGCTTCAACACTTCAGACAGGTTGATGCACTTCAGACGGCTTCAACCACTTCAGAGGGTTGATCCTTCAGAAGGCTTAATACTTTAGACAGGTTGAATGAAAGCACTTCAGTCAGTCTTTAATAGGGTTCAGAATGGCTTGCTGAAATCATAGATAATCATTAAACGTTGATGTATCTATGATAAGTATTTTAACCCAAATTTGTTAAGCATTAAAACTTGGGAAGTGAGCTATCTAAGAAATCATAATTTAACTTATGATATTTTTTGAGACTCAACAAGTTGCTCTCACTCCGAATTTCAATAAGTTGGTGCAATTCCACATTGCCCAATCTAACCTTAGCCAAAATATCCACTTGCCATTGAATTGGCGAGGAATAAGGTTAACAACCTATGCCGAATTTTGAAGTAAGGCCGCCCAGTTTCGTTTAACAGGAGATTTATTTAGAAGAGTCCAACCCGGCCAAGTAGGCCGAGAAAGGAAACGAGAAGGTCGAGGGGGAGACAAAGGAGAAAGATAACAAAAAGGAGAAGAATAAGTTTGAAAGCCAACATTGCTTGATGGTCTACACATCCGACAATATTTTACGTTTTTGGAACATCATCAAACTAATGCCCAGACCGAAGAAGCAAATCAGTGCATTTTGAAAGGATTAAGAAGAGGCTAGATGATGCTAAAGGAAGATAGGCATAGATAATTGATCATGTATTATGGGCTTATTAGACAACTCCGCACTCATCAACAGGGGGAATCTCCATTCTATGTCACTTACAATATAGAGGTATTAATCCCTGTAGAAATCGATGAGCCATCTTGGCAAACCTAGATGATTAATAAAATGTTAATGATAAGTCCATCCGAGAAGTGCTTGACTTCTTGGAAGAAAGAGAGCCATTGCACAGTCTGGGATGAAGGGCCCAAAACATCGAGCAGCCCTACAGTACAAAAAAGAAATTATTCCAAGAAACTTCTAAGTAGGGGACCTATCCTAAGAAGAGCTAATATAGGAAATAGGAATGCATGTCAGGGAAGCTAGCACCAACTAGGAAGGACCATATCGAGTTGTTAGCCCATATTGCGAGGAGCATACCAACTCGAAATATTATCCGGGAACCCTATTTTAAGGCACTAGAATGTAGCTAATTTAAGAAGATATTACAGTTAGAAGACTCTAATTGTGTATATCATGTAAAAAGTTTAATCAATGAAATGGTAACATTATTCCAGTATTATTTATTCTTATATGGTGATGTTCCTTAATAATATTATTAATATTATTCGTGATAATTGAAATAAAAGAATGTGGTGAAATTGAAGTAAAGAAGTGGTGGTGATGAAGATTATTACCTTAATTGTTTAAGGATACGGAGCCCCATGAAGTCGGTCTTTTTACATTTTAAGAAGTTGCATGAAACTTCCATGTTATTTAAGAAGGAAATAGGCTAATATAGCCGACCTCGTACACTTGGAAGGATAAAATCATTGCAAAAATCATCATTTGTTTAAGGACATTTTGATCCTTACAAATTAAGTTCATGATGATTAAAAATCCAAACACAAATAAAAACAAAGCATAAATTAAAGGCAATCAAAGAAAGGATGAATCAAAACGTAAAGACAAAACGTGGAGTCGAAAAGAATGACATAAGAAATCTAGCAACAATTAAAAGAGGAGATTATCTATTACAAGGTAGAAAAACAAAAAGGAAAAAGCTTAAAACAAGAGAAGGAATCCTAATCTATTAAGATAACTTCATCTCAGGATTCTACCTCTGGATCTTCCAAACTTTCCGGACCTATTCATAATTTTCAGATGTAGTCGGATTTTTTCTTCCTTATGGACTGGATCTCTCAAGAGGCATTGATTCAGAACAGGATGGGAATCCCCAATACTTCCTCCCTTGGAACCAAGGGACTAACTATCCTCTATGATAATGCAATTTTTAACATAGGCATAGGGATCCGACCCCACAATTATCAAGTCTGAATTCAGAACCTTGAGTGTTCAATAGTATTATAATAAGCACCATCCAGAGGAAATGGAATAGGGCTTGGATGATGTGGCAAGTGGGACAAGTGGCAAGATGAAGTATCATATATAGGCTTGATAATAAGTATCATACGTCATCCAACCTTGAGTTGTTCAATAGTATTATAATAAGTATCATCCATCCCACTGCCACTTCATCTATATAGGCTCTTTGTCATCTGCTACTTCAACAGGTTCCTCTCTTTCAGAAGGTTGCACTCCTTCAAAGGGTTGCATAACTTCAAAGAGTTGCTCTTTCAGAAGGTTGCTAAAACACAGAGAAAGCCTTTAAGAGATATGTTCCTTCTTTCAGAATACTTTATTCAAATTTGTTATACATTAAACTCAGGATTATGAGACTTAAAACTTATTAATTTCTTAATAACACTTTTGAAACTCAACAAAGACTTCACATTTCCTATTTAAGAAAATATTGTTTAGTTATGTGTAAGTGGTTTATTCTTTGAAGAACGCTAGATTAAGTGGTTATCTTAATTATTTTGAATCTATGTTCCTTGTAAAATTGCAATCCTAACTTTTTAGTTATTATGTGAGAAATCCCTTATTTGTTTTGGATTATGGATTTCATATCTGATAACAATAAAAAATTTGTTCATTCATGACCTTAACAGAGGTGGAGGGCTTGGGAAGTTATTACTAGCATTGGTACTGCTTTGGTGTGGTGGAGGGCGTAGAAGTAGAGTTTAGAAGTAGATTTGGGTGGAGTTCAGATGGTGAGAGACCATGGAACCTTAGGCACCTAATTGCCCACAATATAGGCTTAGAACTTTAAGCTACGAGTCAACAACCAGTTCAGGAGTTGCCTCACGTTTTGCTGACTGGAATTATAGTCCGAACTGTTGAGTCTCAAAATGTTTTTTAAAAGCCTAATAATGTTTTAACTCTCATAACCTCTAGTTTTAATGGGTAATAAATTTGGCTATTTGAAAAGAATAGTTTCTGTTGAAGGTATCTGTTCAGTATTTTAGAAGGTGTCAACTGAAGAAATCCTATCCTCTGAAATTTGTGAAAACCTTCCGATGTAAAGAAACCTGCTGAGAGAATACAACATGCTGAAAGTGGAGAACCTCCTGAAGTTGTGAGATGACATACCAATGTCTGTTCGTCTTCAATAAATATTCTTAGAAATACTCCTTGAAGACTCAAGTCTATCGTAACAGTCTCAGATTACTTGTGCCTCTCATTCTTCTGGAAAGTCAGAGAAAGTCCTTTTTGGCATATTTCAAATTTCTCTCACTAAAAAGGCAAAGTCTGCAGTAAAGTACATGCTGCTTAGAAAAAGTGAAGCCTGTGCAGCTGACACTACTACCTGCTACTGCTAAGGGTTCAGGCTATGTGTCACAACGGAAGCATTTGCATTAAATGCTATCTCTCAACGGGAAATCGATGGAGATCAACGGACGGAAGCTTTCCTCTCTATAAATACCAGACTCCATGCAAGAAATAGATAGAGAACGGAACACAGAGAAATTGACTTGTTGAAACGCTGCCAAATTTCATATTCTTCTGTTTCATTATTTCTTTATTAAACATCATTTCTATATCCTGAGTCTTATTGAATTATCTGTACAAGTTTCCCAGTTCAAACTCTAAACTTGTGTAGTTTCAGAGTTTGAGCATTTTCTCTTTAAAATAGTTTTTACCGGTTAGCCTGAAGAGGCTGTGTTCAAAGAAAACTTTGTTTTTATCCTGGAGAGGCCGTTGTTCAAGAATATTTGGGTTTTTATCCTGGAGAGGTTGTGTGTTCAAAGAATACTTGGGTAGTTTTAGCCTGAAGAGGCTGGGTCCAAAGAATACTTGTATCTGATCAGATAGTGGAAAATCAAGTGGAATGTTGCCCTGGGACGGGACGTAGCTCACTGTGTTAGTGGGTGAACCAAGATAAATTTTTGTGGTTCAAGTTCTCTCAACCCTTAACTCTTTACATTCTATTTTAAACTAACCAAGGAGGGTTTAGAAAAGTTGTTTTATTAATCAAGCTGATGAAAACAATCTTTTCTTCACAAGAAAAACATTTCAAAAGCTTTTTTATCCAACCTTCTGATTTGCATCAGCAAGTTCCTGAACTCCCAGTTTCGGAAGGTTGCCTTAAATATTTCCAAACCAGTTTGCTGTTAAAAGGTTTTCAGAAAAAAATCTGCAAAGAATTTTAAAACACTATTCAACCCCCCTTTTAGTGTTTCCTGTGGTTTCTAACAGTTGGTATCAGAGCTCAACCTCGGGTTGAGCATCTTACAAGTGCTGAGGGGTAAAGATCCAAATGGAAACCTCTACAAGCAACTCTCATTAAATCGCGAAGGTACCTCCGTTTCCATACCCCCTGCCTTCAACGGTTCTGATTATCATTATTGAAGAGATCGTATGAAGCTTTTCATTGAAAAGCAGCAACATAGATCTTTGGGATGTAGTTACCGATGGTGATTATACTCCTACCAACAATGTTGTGCCCATTCCAAAGTCAGAATGGACGGGTGATCAGAAGGCGCGTGTACAACTCAATGCAAAGGCGAAACCTTACTTGATTTGTTCTTTGAGCAAATCAGAATATGAGAAAGTACATGGCTGCTCCTCTGCTAAGGATATCTAGGACACTCTGGTTGTAGCTCATGAAGGAACTGAAAATGTGAAACAGTTCTAAAATCAGCATGCTGGTGCATCAATATGAGATGTTCAAGATGCATGAATCTGAATCCATTGACCAGATGTTCGGAAGGTTCCAGACCATCACCAATGGACTTAAATCTCTGGGAAAGACTTACGACTCAAGAGATAATAATCGCAAAATCTTGAGAAGTCTACCAAAGATTTAGAGGCCCAAGTTAACTGCCATTCAAGAGGCAAAATAACTTAACTCTCTGAGAATGGCGGAACTTTTGGGATCCCTCAAGGTCCATGAGTTGGAATTAGGATAAGATGCTCCTAAGAAGAAGTCTCTTGCCCTAAACGTCAAGTCCAAGCTGGCTAGGTCTGGTGCTCAAAAGGCCTAGAAGGTAGAAGAGTCATCAGAAGAGTCTAAAGACTCAGAAAGTGACTCTGATGATGATGATGATGACCTTGCTTGCTGCTAAGTAAGAGGGTCAAGAGGATGCTTCAGAACAAGGCGAAGTTCAGAAAGCCATCCTCATTCGAAAACCAAATAGGTAAAGGTAAAGAAACTTTTGCTTCTGACAAAATAATATGCTATGAGTGCAGACAACTCGGTCACATGAAATCCGACTACCCTAACCGAAGGAAGTTTTCTTCAAAGAAGAAGAAATTTCCAAAGAAGAAGAAAGGATTCATGGCAACATGGTAAGATCTTAATGATTCCACCTCTAAAAAGGATGATAAAGATACTGAAGAAGCTAACCTGTGTCTGATGGCTAGCCTTCCCTCATCACACAGCTCTGAATCAGAGGTAATACCTCAAACCCTACAAGATATGTATGATGATTTGGTTGAAAGTTCTAAGAAACTTTTTCATGAGTACAAAGAGCTATCAAGAGCATTCACTGAAGTGGCTACAAAAAATGAAGCTCTTGAAGCTGAAAATTTGTCACTCAAGGAAAAGCTTCTTAGCTCCGAGATATGTGATTCAACAAGTTTGAAAAGGGAAAATTAGAATCTTAAGAAACAGGTTGCTGAACTCACAAAGGACCTGTCTACTTTTGTCAACGGAACCAAAAACCTGAACATGCTTCTGGGAGTTCAAATGAATCCCAAAGACAAAAGTGGTCTTGGTCACTCAGAAACTTCCTCCCTGCATGATGTTAAAAACGCTAATAAGGCTAAGAAAGGTAAGGGATGTCTTCACTGTGGGAAGCTTGGACACCATATGTCTCAGTGCCGACACAAAAAGAAAGGCAGACCTACTGCTAACAAGAAAGGACCCAAAAAGATGTGGGTACTGTAAGGTCCAAGAATACCTTAAAATTGTTTTAATAATGACAACCAATCAAGATTTACTTGGAATAATTCTAGGTTTTAAGGACTAATGATTTTGTTTGAGTAAGTGTTCAGAAGATACAGGAAAGCTCCTACAGAAGATGCATTTCAGCAGCAGAAGAAAGAAACAAATTCCACTTACTTAAGAAGATAAGTTTCAGATTTGACAAGAATGACAAATCTATGAAAGAGAAACATAAAGCATGTTGACAAAATCATGAGAAGATCTTTCACAATCCAATGAATTCTCTAGAAGATGAAAACAGCCCCCTCACAAGAAGAAATCATAACAAAACTCCTTTAGAAGGAAGATTCATTCTTCAAAAGGGAAGATAAGTATATCCCAGGTTCCCAAACATCAAGATATATTTAAATGAACCTCACTAAAGTTAAAAATGATATACAGAAGATAGAAGCTATTCCTGAAGAAGAACCTGGAATTATACATTCTGCAGAAGAAAACAGAACACATAAAACAAAGTGACTTTTCACTTTCTGAGGTTACAGCTACAAAAACTACTTATAATATTTTCCATTGAGCAAATTAAGGATTTTAAGAAGATCTGCAAGAAGAATGTACTTCTAGATGTACTGCAGAAGAAAGATGTGCTGCAGAAGGTGCAATTAATGCAGAATTCAAATAAGTCTTCTTCTTCTCTTCTTATGATTCAAGTGAGCCAACTGACTTTAAAATAAGTGAGAATAATATACTGGATGAGTTTATCATGCCTACAGAAGAAAAGTCTTGAGAAACAGCCCAAAAACAGCCTGCAGAAGATACCCTGCAGAAGAAAGGGCTAGTCAAAGTGACAGTTGTAAAGCTGCACATGCTGCAAATGAGAAAGGGACAGAACTTTGGCCACAGCTGGGTTCTCAACGGCTATTTTCTATCCAGCCTTCTATAAAAGGAGACTTCCTCCTCACTTTGAAGGCACCTCACTCCACAAGAAACATTAAATTCTGCACAGTTTCACTTCTCATATCTCTGGAAACTTTCTCTCTCCTTCATTTCTGTGATTTTCTGGTCTGAAAAGCCTTGGAGAGAGTCTTGGCTCATCATATTGCTTCTGCTGTGCAAGGCTTGTATTTGACTTGAGCCTTGTATGTTCTTATTCTTTCTTGTTTTCATGTAAAAGTCTCAAGAGAAGAGTGCAGGTGCATATCCTTCTTCTGAGCAGCAAGAGAAAGAGTTTTCAGTGAGGTTTACTAAGGATTGGTGATCTCAGTTGGTTTACAGAATCTGCAGAAGGTACTTGCAGTATTTTGGGACTGAATCTTCTGCAGAAGGTTCAACAGTAAGTATTCAGTGTGAAATCTGTGTTTGATAGGTTATTGACAGCCTGAAGAGGCAGGTAAAGATACTAGTGGTAATGTTACCCAAGAAAAGTGTAATTTGAGTATAAGAGTGAGAAAATCCTACAGGTGTAGGGACTGGACGTAGCCTCAGGCTGGAAGAGGTGAACCAGTATACTAAATTTCTGTGTTGCCATCTTCTTTACTTTTGTCCTTACTATTATTAATCACTGCCATAACTGATAATTGAATATATATATATATGCATCAATAACTTCTGCAAAATTAAAGTAGTAAACTAACTATTGCCTTCCGTGAGCTTATTTCTTTATACTAAGCCAAGGCAAATCCTTGAGCAGAAAAGTATACATAGAAATTGCAGAAATTTTATTCAATCACAATACAACCCCCCTTCTCGTGATTGAAGCTACAACTTCAATTGGTACCAGAAGCTGCCTCTAGGGTTGAACTTACTTAACAGTAAGAGAGCAAAAGATCAAGGGATATGGCCAATCATGGAGCTGCAATGTTCATACCAGAAGGTTCATCCACAAATAGACCCACCAGCATTTGATGGAAAGGGTTACTACTATTGGAAGGACAGAATGAAATTGTTCCTAGAATCCCAAGACATTGACCTTTGGGATATTGTATAAAAAGGGAACTTCATTCCAGTAGCAAGATGAACCAGAATTCTTGCTCAGCCCCCAAAGAAGGAGAATCAGAAGTGCATGAAGAAGATGAAGGGAATCAAGCATGTGGTCAGGGTGCAGCGGAAAATAAATGGATTCCCTCCCTTGTTATAATCGTTTGCGAAAACACGAATCAAGGCATAAAAGGTATTAAAACGAAAGGTCGTACCTTATTAGGATTATGAACGAGGCAATAGCAGCCACGTCTCTAGTGGTGTCCACGCCAACCAGCCGAACTAGGAAACCCTCCTCAACTCAGCTAGTAGCCTTAGAGAGTAAAAAGTGATTGCTCATATGTATAGGGTAGTGCATCTCATGATCTATTTATAGAGTGATGGCTAGGGTTTCACCCTTCACTCACTTAACCCTCACACTTATGGGCATGGCCCATTGTCTTATAATTCTAATTAAATTAAATTAGAATTATTATCATTTCTTAGTGGCAATGTTGTATGCGTGTGACCCAATAGGCTTTTAATATTTGGTTATAATATTAAATAAAAACCTTTTATATTTAATATCATAAATAGTGAGCGGTATCTAGCAATACATCACTATCCCAATATTGAGATTATCAATAACCTTGATAAATCTTATTTATGATAATTTATATGATATGTCCCTATGTCCAAATATCTAATTGAACACAAGGGAATGGATTGTGTCAACCTTGTATAGTTCAATTATATTTCTTGATCCCCAAGTAGACTGTGCAGAAAATAAACATCTCATGTTATCCTCTTGAGCATGGCCATGCATTTTGCAGTCTCACTTATCAAGAGGCCTACAGATATAACTCCTGTTACATAGGAGGGACAAATCCCATCTAGGGCACTCACATTCCTCCACATAATTTATTATATGTCCAAAAACCAACTTTATGATTATCCTGTTACAGGCAATGTTTGATGATAATTAAAACATATAATTCCTTATGTAGGAATCGTAGTGATTTCAGGTCAAAGGATTTCATATAACATTAATCAATTTAAGAAACGTTCATGACACTTATGTAACAATCCATGCAACGTTCTTAAGGTGGGTCTGTCCAATACACCATTACTCTTAATGTGTACCTATGTGAGCACATGATATCTCATATCCATGATCTGTGAGATGTGATCATCAATGAACTCACATACTAGTCTGAATGAATCTTTGTCCTAAGATGATACTTGACTAAGGACTATTTAAGAATAGTTCTTCATAAGATCTCACGATCAAATCATCTACTTGATTCCTTATGAAGTTTGAGCTTACTATTCTAAGGACATTAATTATATTCTAAAAGAATAAGTTGCCTTTATAAAATAACATGATACAAGTGATGGATGTACAAAAAACATATAAGTCTCTAGTGCATATACAAACAGAAGATCCTCAACCAAAAGCCAGAGAAGATTGGACCTCAGAAGATAAGCAGAAGTATCTTCTGAACTCCAAAGCCAAATTCTTCCTTCTCTGTGCACTAAGCAAAGGAGAATATGACAAGTTGTTGGTTGTTCAATAGCCAAAGAATATGGGATACACTCAAAATAGCCAATGAAGGAACAGACCAGGTCAAAGAATCAAAGATTAACATATTGATTCATCAATATGAATATTCAGCATGGTTGAACATGAATCTATTGATGAAATGTTCAGTAGATTCACTATCATTATAATGACTTGAAGTCTCTTGGCGAAAGCTACTCAAACCAAGAGCAAGTTAGAAAAATCCTTAGGAGTCTTCCAAAATATGGAGACCTAAGGTAACAACAATCCAAGAAGCTAAGGATCTTTCTGTTTTAAAGCTAGATGAATTGCTTGGTTCACTAAAAGTTCATGAGCAAGAACTCATGGATGAATTACCAAGAAAGGGAAAATCCATTGCTCTAAAAGCAAGCACTTCCAGAAGGAACAATTTAACTCCAACAGATGCAGATGCTTCTGAAGAAGATGAGACATCATCAAAGAAGGATGATGAACTTGCCTTTATCTCAAAAGAATCCAGAGGCTGATAAGAAGAAAGGCAGAGGAAGGAAAAGTTTCAACTTCAAGAAGGATGGACAGAAGGCTGAAAATTCCAAAGCACAAATCATTTTGCTTTGAATGCAACAAGCCAGGACACTTCAAATCAGAATGTCCACAATTGAAAAGAGACTCAAAAACCTTCCAGAAGAAGAAAGTTATGATGGCAACTTGGGATGATTCAGACAACTCCTCAGAAGAAGAAGATTCTGGGAGAAGAAGCAGCAAACCTATGTCTCATGGCTGGAAGTGATGATGAAGAAAATGAGGTAATCAACTATACTCCTACTGCATATAGAGAATTAGAAGATGCATTTGAAAATTTACTATCTGACTCTCACACACTTGCACAAAATGTGCACTTCTTAAAGAACAACTCATTAAATCTAAAGAGGAAAATGAAAAATTGAAGGAAGATAATGATAGACTAATTAAAACCAATCAATGTCTTCAACAATCACACTTTAAATTGTCCTAAACAGGTTAGGATAATAAAATAGAATCCTACAGAAGATACAAAATCTGCATCACTGTAGAAGGAAAACTATCTTCTGCAGAAGAAGATTGATGAACTGCAAATAGACTTAAGTAAATTTGTTAGCATCACACATAAACTTAAATAAATTAATAGGAAATGGTAGAGAAACTATAGATAAAAGAGATTTAGGATTTCATGAAATAGGAATATCAAAAATCAAGAAACCAGTTTTTGTTCCTGCAAAAGGCAACCTCCTAAATGTTCTTGGTGTAACAAATTTGGACACATTGCTCATAATGTTACAAAATAAAGGGGAGCTTTAAAAGAAAGGTATCTAACCCTTCAGGACCCAAAAAGATTTGGGTACCTAAATCATTACTTTACTCTGATGTAGGAAAAAGGAAAATATCTCAAGAAGAAAGAGCTATGGTTCTTGGACAGTGGCTGCTCAAGACATATAACTGGAGACAAGAGCAATTCATACATCTCCACAAAATGGAAGGTGGAACAGTTACCTTTGGAGATAACAACAAAGCTCACATCAAAGTTATTGGAAAGATAGGTATGAAAAATTCTACTCAAATTAATAATGTGTATTATGTGAAAGGGTTAAAACATAATCTTCTTAGCATAAGTTAACTATGTGACAGTGGCTATGAAGTTATGTTTCAACCAACATTTTGTGAAATTAGAGAAGCATCTACAAAGAAGGTCCTATTTTCTGGTATTAGAAGCAAAAACTTATACAACATATGCTTAGAACATTTATCTGATCATACATGTTTTGCTTCTTTTGAAAATGACAAATGGTCATGGCATAGGAAAATAGGTCACCTAAACATGAAAAGCATTTCCAATCTGTCTAAGCTAGATCTAGTTAGAGGTTTACCTAAAATCAAATTTGAAAAGGATAGAATGTGTGATGCATGTGTTAAAGGAAAACATACACAATCAAGTTTTCATCCTAAGAATGTAATCACTACTAAAAGAATATTGGAATTGCTGCATATAGATTTGTTTGGACCTACTAAAACACCAGGTCTAGGAGGAAAGAAGTATGGACTTGTAATTGTAGATGACTACTCTAGATTCACATGGGTTTTATTTCTCACAACTAAGGATGAATCCTTTGATGCTTTCAAGATCTTCTCCAAGAAGATACAAAATGAAAGTATCCAATTGATAGCTTCTGTAAAAAGTGATCATGGAGGGGAATTTGAAAATCACTCTTTTAAGAACTTCTTGATGAAAATGGAATTTCACACAACTTTTCTTGTCCTAGAACTCCACAACAAAATGGAGTTGTAGAAAGGAAAAATAGAACCCTCCAAGAAATGGCTAGAACCATGTTAAGTGATAGTGGCATTCAAAAATACTTTTGGGCTGAAGATGTATCAACTGCTTGCTATATACTTAACAGGGTTTCCATCAGAAGCATTCTAAATAAAACTCCATATGAAATATGGAAAGGAAGAAAACCCAACATTGGATATTTTCATGTATTTGGATGTGATTGTTTCATCTTGAATAATAAAGAGAATCTTGAAAAGTTTGATGCAAAATTTGAAAAAGGAATTTTTCTTGGATATTCTACTACTTCAGAAGCATATAGAATCTACAACATCAAGAATCAAACCATAGAAGAAAGCATGCATGTAGTTTTCAGTGATACTAATCCTTCTTGTTAAGAAAAACATAGAAAAGAATCAGATGATGAAGATGAGCTACTGCAGAAGCAATCTTCTGACAGAAAAAGCTCTCCAGAAGATACAGCAGAACAGGAAAACCCTGCAGAATGTTCTGCAGAAGATACTTGTAAAGCAAAAGAGAGTCTTCCTAAAAGCCGGAAGCTAATCACCAATCACCCTCATGAACAAAACATTGGGAAGATTGCAGAAGGAGTCAGAACCAGATCCCAACTTAGAAATACGGAGGACAGCTCAGCATTCTTGTCTCAACTTGAACCAAAGAATGTAAATGAAGCCCTAGAAGATGAATCTTGGGTAGAAGCAATGAAAGAAGAACTGGATCAATTTGAGAAAAACAAGGTGTGGACACTAGTACCTTCTCCAAAAGATCACCCCATTATTGGCACCAAATGGGTTTTCAGAAATAAGATGGATGAAGAAGGTAATGTGATCAGAAACAAAGCAAGGTTAGTAGCTCAAGGGTATAACCAACAAGAAGGTATTGACTTTGATGAAACTTTTGCACCTGTAGCTAGATTCGAAGCTATTAGAATCCTACTTGCTTTTGCTGCATATAAAAACTTTAAAATTTACCAAATGGATGTTAAAAGTGCATTTTTAAATGGTTACATAAATGAGGAGGTTTTTGTACACCATCCCCCTGGTTTTGAAAATCAAAAACATCCAAATCATGTTTTTAAACTCACTAAAGCTTTATATGGATTAAAACAAGCTTCTAGAGCTTGGTATGAAAGATTAAGCAGTTTTCTTCTTAACAATGAATTTTCTAGATGAAAAATTGACACTACTTTTTTTAAGAAAATTATTAAGAAGGATCTACTAATTGTGCAAATTTATGTTGATGACATCATCTTTAGATCTACAAATGTAAAAATGTGTCAAGACTTTTCTAATCTAATGAAAGGGGAATTTAAAATGAGTCTTATGGGAGAACTTAAATACTTTCTTGGACTACAAATAAAACAAGAAGAATCTGGAATTTTTATTTACTAAGAAAAATACACCAAGGATCTTCTCAGAAGATAAAAATGGAAGGATAAAAATTCATGGGAACTCCCATGCATCCTTCTACAGTTTTAGACTTAGATGAAAATGGAAAACCTGTATCTGAGAAGGAGTATAGGGGAATGATAGGGTCCTTGTTGTATTTAACTGCTAGTAGACCAGATATTCTATTTCTGTAGGACTATGTGCTAGATTTCAATCTTCTCCAAAAGAATCTCATGTTGCTGCCGTGAAAAGAATATTCAGATATCTTGTTGGAACCACTGATCTTGGTCTTTGGTACAAGAAAGGTACAAAATTTGATTTGACAGGGTTTTGTGATGCTGATTATGCTGGAGACAGACTAGATAGAAAAAGCACAAGTGGTGGCTGTCATTTTCTTGGAGAAGCATTGGTATCTTGGTCCTGTAAGAAGCAACCTACCATTGCTTTATCTACTGCAGAAGCAGAATATGTATCTGGTGCAAGCTTCTGTTCTCAAATATTATGGATAAAGCATCAATTGGAGGATTATTGCTTAAGGTACACAAAAATCCCTATATTCTGTGACAATACAAGTGCCATAAACTTGTCCAAGAATCCTATACAACACTCTAGGTCTAAACATATTGATATAAAGCATCATTTTATTAGGGATCATGTTCAGAAAAATGAAATTGAACTTAGATTCATAGAAACTAAGCTCCAGGTTGCTGATATTTTCACAAAACCACTTGTAGAAGATAGGTTTGTGTTTATTAGAGAAAAATTAAACATGTGCAGATTGTTAAATTAAATGCTCTTGACTGCAATGATTACTTTTGTTATCCTTGATTGAAATTTTAATTGCACAGAGGATATCTATATCTTTTGCAGAAGCTATGGCCTTAGGAAAAACTGTTTCTTATGCAATATATGCAGAACCTCGTCCTTCTGTTATCTTCTAAGGCAGGGAGAAGGATGTTCTTCTCCAAGGTCTGAGTCACCTCTGACCTAGTATGATAGCTTTCCAAAGCCCTGAAAATCTGTACTAGGAAGGGTCCTTGTCAACCCCTCAAAACTCTCTCTCTCTCCTAGGTCAACTATGAAAGTGACTTGGCACGGGCTGCAAGCTGCTTGGCTTTCTAAGTGCAAGTTATGTGAAGAGCCCTTTTGTCTCTCTAAATTAAAAATAGAGTTAGTTGCACTAATTAGGAAATTGAAAGTTTTTTTACCGTTTGCAACAACCAAACTTAAAAATCGCGCTATTCTCTCTCTCTTCCCCTCCCACGATCAAGCCTATCATTTCTATCAAACGGCTAGTTGGATGCACTATATTTCAGCTCAAGAACTCAACCTCTTCATCTTCAAACCTTCTCTGTATTCCTAAAACGAGTTGCACCCTCATTCTCTCATACTCTGTTTTCCTGTTAAAAATCCAAAATGAGGATAAAATCGATTGCTTGCAAAAATGCTTCCACTTCCTCTCCTCATTCTGATAATGGTAGCCAATAAGAACATGAAATCACTAGAATGGAGATAGTTCCATATACTGAAGCCTTGGTAGTTCAACCTCTGTCAGTAGAACCTCTCATGGTAGAACCAATTTCAACTCCGGCTGAACCACCAGTTGAAGAACCTGCTCTAGCTCCAACAGAACCACCACCAGCTGAACCTTCTCCAGCTTCTACTGAACCTCTATCTGTCCTAATTCCTTCCTTCTCCAATATTCCTTCTACTGATATACCTGTTGTAAGAGTAAGAATGTCTGATAGGTTTAAAACCTCCCTCCATACTATTGGAAATGATCCAAACAATCCCATTGGGATTGATTCTCCACCTCAACCAGCCTCCCCTATTTCTAGCTCTCAGGTTGGCCAAAAAGATATAGAGAATGTCTCTGAAAATGATAGCAAGGAGGAGAGTGATCCTTCTGAAGGCACAAAAGATAGCAACCTTGACTTATTTCAAGATTTTGAGATGCTTAGAGTATTTTCAGAGAAATGGGAATGGAAGAGTGTGATTCCTGGGAGGATATTTTTACTAAGAGAAATTAGAAGGGTAGGATGGGATGTTGGACATTTCCTTCTTATCAGGGAGCCCATTTATCCAAGACTGATAAAAGCCTTCTATGCTTCTGCAAGCAACTATAGAAGTGATGAAAACTCCCTTGTTGCTGAAATTAAGGGTTCAACTATTGTTCTAACTCCAAGCATTATTGAAGAAGTTTTGAATCTCCCTGCTTGTGAGAATCACTTATATGAAGACAATTGGTATGCTTCTACAAGCATAACCAAAGGAGAAGTGGCAAGAAAAATCCTTAGCCAACCTGACTTACCCTTAGTTTCAAGCAAACTCATTCCCATCTGCAGGCTATTCCACAAAATATGCTGCTATTCCATACTTCCTAGAGCTGGAACCCTAGATAAGGTTATAGATTAAGACCTCCTGGTTCTGTACCATCTCTTAAGTGGTAAGCCCCTTTCTCTGTCCTATATAATCCTTAGAAGCATGATCTATTCAGCCAATCCACAGAGAGCTTATGCAAGCCTGCCATATGGAATGATTCTGACTAAGATCTTCAGACTTTACAATGTGCCTCTTGATGATGAGGAATGCCAAGACACATGTACCTTCTTTGATAGAAGCAACATCAAGAGGATGAAAATTGAGCACCCCACACCCTCTGAGATCTTCACTAGTAGCAGTGAAACAGAAGAAGAAGCTTCAGAAGAAGCAAAGGCTCCAAGGGCTAAGAAGAATAAAGAAGTACTGAAGACCTTCTCCAGAAAAAGGAAAGGTTTAACTGCATCTTTTGGAGAAGGAGAGCCTAGTAAAGTTCAGAAGACATATTCTTCTGGAGTTGAGAGAGATATTCCAGAATGTCTCACTCCTTCATCCTCAATTGAAACTAAAGAACCATCACCTGTTGAGGAAGAAGAAGCTGCTTCTCCAGTACAATCTGCTTTCAGAGAGGATGTGTCTGCATAAGAAGATAGAGAGACATCACTTACTTCTGCAGAATGGTTAGCTGTAAATACCTTAGCCATGTTTGCAACAACTCAGCCTATACCTCCAACAATTCAACATCAATCTCCCTCGGTTACTGTAGCTGCTGTAGAAGAAGGGATTGCAAAAGAATCTGTGCAGATGGAAGAAAACCAATCAGTTCCTTCTGCAGGCACTTTTGGGATTGATTTAGTAAATCAATTTCTTGCATCCCCCATTCTTGATTCCACTTTTCCTGCAGCTACACCTCTGAAAGATAATATCCCTGCTGTGTCTGCCCACATTTCATCTATGGAAACTTTTCTCCAGCAACTTAGTGCTGAAAGGGAGGACATTCCTTCAGACCCTTTGCAGAAGGAAGAAGTTGCTGGACCTGAAGATGCTGCCCCTACTGCAAAGTCTGAACTCTTCTCTTCCCAAGCAATTGAGAGACAAGTGAGGAAAATAAAGGCAGACATCAAGAAGCTATTTTCTAATGTTAATATCCCGCAAAATTTTGTAAATGAGATGATAGAGAGATTCACACAGCACCAATTCTGGTTCAATACCTTTGTTCTGCTTGTCATAGCTCCTCAAGCACCATAGATGCCCTTCAATCAATACCAACCTCCTCAGAACATCCTCCAACCAACTACCTCATCATCTTCTGATCATTCTTCACCCTCCAAGTAGAAGAAGATGATGATTCTGCTTCTCCTAGGCCATATTAGCTTCTTTTTGATAGATGACAAAGGGGGAGAAGTAGTAGGAGTAGTAGGTTGTTTGACATTGTTATGTCTTTTTGTGAAAAGAGGAATCTGTTAGGAGAGATCAGTTTCAGTTTGGCTTCTATATGAATGACATTGATTATGTCTTTTTATTAAGTTTTTTTGAATGAATATTGATTAATGTGATTAATGAAAGTATCTTTTGATGATCAATTGAACTTTTCTTTCTCTTGCTGCTATGAGTACTTTGTGACTGATTAATTAGAATATGTATCAATTGGTTAATAGTAAGATATAACAGTAGAATTTTGCACCACAATTCTGGCAACACATTCTGATAATCAAAATGTGTATCTTAAAGACTTATGCACTACATAGTCCAAAATGTGCATTTTGAAACTTACATTCTCAGCCATATGATTAACAGTAAATTGAATGCCATGAAAGTAAGTTTAAATCAATCATATCCCTCAAAAAACACTTGCATACATTCAGGGGGAGTATCTTTCAGAATTATAACAATGTAAAACTTGATAGGTTGTCATCATAAAAAAGGGGGAGATTGTAAGGTCCAAGAATCCCTTCAAACTGTTTTAATAATGACAATCAATCAAGATTTACTTGAAATAATTCTGAGTTTTAAGGACTAATGATTTTGTTTGAGTAAGTGTTCAGAAGATACAGGAAAGCTCCTGTAGAAAATGCATTTCAGCAGCAAAAGAAAGAAACAAATTCCACTTAAAAAGATAAATTTCAGATTTGACAAGAATGACAAATCTATGAAAGAGAAACATAAATCATGTTGACAAAATCATGAGAAGATCTTTCACAATCCAATGAATTCTCCAGAAGATGAAAACAACCCCCTCACAAGAAGAAATCATAACAAAACTCCTTTAGAAGGAAGATTCATTCTTCAAAAGGGAAAAGAAGCATATCCCAGGTTCCCAAGCATCAAGATATATTTAAATGAACCTCACTAAAGTTAAAAGTGATATACAGAAGATAGAAGCTATTCCTGAAGAAGAACCTGAAATCATACATTCTGCAGAAGAAAATAGAACACATAAAACAAAGTGACTTTTCACTTTCTAAGGTTACAGCTGCAGAAACTACTTAAAATATTTTCCATTGAGAAAATTAAGGATTTTAAGAAGATCTGTAAGAAGAATGTACTTCCAGATGTACTGCAGAAGAAAGATATGCTGCATAGGGTGCAATTAATGCAGAATTCAAATAAGCTTTCTTCTTCTCTTCTTCTTATGATTCAAGTGGGCCAGCTGACTTTAAAATAAGTGAGAATACTATACTGGATGAGTTTATCATACCTACAAAAGAAAAGTCTTGAGAAACAGCCCAAAAACATCCTTCAGAAGATACCCTGCAGAAGAAAGGGCTGGTCAAAGTGACAGCTGTAAAGCTGCACATGCTGCAGATGAGAAAGGGATAGGACTTTGGCCACAGCTGGATGCTCAACGGCTATTTTCTCTCCAGCCTTCTATAAAAGGAGACTTCCTCTTCACTTTGAAGGCACCTCACTCCAGAAGAAACATAAATTCTGCAGTTTCACTTCTCATATCTTCTGGAAACTTTCTCCTTCATTTTTGTGATTTCTGGTCTGAAAAGCCTTGGAGAGAGTCTTGGCTCATCATATTGCTTCTGTTGTGCAAGGATTGTATTGACTTGAGCCTTGTATGTTCTTATTCTTTCTTGTTTTCATAGTAAAAGTCTCAAGAGAAGAGTGCAGGTGCATATCCTTCTTCTGAGCAGCAAGAGAAAGAGTTTTCGATGAGGTTTATTGAGATTTGGTGATCTTAGTTGGTTTGCAGAATCTGCATAAGGTACTTACAGTATTCTGGGACTGAATCTTCTGCAGAAGGTTCAGCAGTAAATATTCAGTGTGAAATCTGTGTTTGATAGGTTATTGACAGCCTGAAGAGGCAGGTAAAAAATACTAGTGGTAAGGTTACCTAAGAAAATTGTAATTTGATTATAAGAGTGAGAAAATCCTACAGGTGTAGGGAATGGACGTAGCCTCAGGTTAGAAGAGGTGAACCAGTATAAAATTTATGTGTGCCATCTTCTTTGCTCTTGTCCTTACTATTATTAATCACTGCCATAACTGATAACTGAATATATATATATATATACATCTATAACTTCTGCAAAATTAAAGTAAACTAACTATTGCCTTCTGTGAGCTTATTTCTTTATACTATGCCAAGGCAAATCCTTGAGCAGAAAAAGTATACATAGAAATTGCAGAAATTTTATTCAATCACAATTCAACCCCCTTCTTGTGATTGAAGCTACAACTTCAGGTACCTAAAGCTTTAATTGTTCCTGTTGCATATGTGTTTAACATGACAAAGGAGACGCCACAAATGGTACCTGGACAGTGGCCGCTCGTGACACATGACAGGAGAAATATTTTTGTTCCAAAACCTTATTCCTAAGGATGGTGGTGTGGTGACTTTTGGAGGAGATCAAAAAGGAAAAATCACTGGCGTTGGTTCAGTAGGTATATCTCCTTTATCTGTTATCCACAATGTTCTCTTGGTTGAAGGTCTCCAACATAACCTGTTGAGCATAAGTCAATTGTGTGACAGTGGTTTTGTTATATCCTTCACAAGGGATGGCTGTATAGTCAGAGACTCTTCTGACCAAATCATTTTTACTGCAAAGAGACACAATAATGTGTACAAGATTGATCTTGAGGACCTAACATATCAAAATGTAACTTGTCTTATTTCTATGAAAGATGAAAAACAGATTTAGCATCAGAAACTTGGGCATGCCAGCTTGAGATTAATCTCAAAGCTCACAAAACACAATCTTGTGAAAGGTTTACCCAAACTTTCTTTCAAATCTGATATTTTGTGTGAAAACTGTTTGAAGGGGAAGCAAACCAGATGTTTTTTTAAAAGCATAAATGTTGTTTCAACTGCTAGACCCTAGGAACTACTTCGCATTGATTTGTTTGGTCCTACAAGAACTGAAAGTCTTGCTGGTAAAAAGTGTGGTTCGGTCATTGCTGATGATTATTCTAGATTTACATGGGTAGTATTCCTCAAAAGCAAGGATGAAACTTTTGAGAACTTTGCCTAATTCTGTAATAGGGTGTAAAATGAAAAAGGATTTTGCATTTTTGCCATCAGAAGTGATCATGGAGGTGAGTTTGAAAACTCAAGCTTCAGTATGTTATGTGATGAGAATGGGATCTCTCACATTTTTTCTGTGGCAAGAACACCTCATCAAAATGGGTTTGTTTAGAGAAAGAATAAAAGCTTGCAGGAGATGGGATGAACCATGCTCATTTCAAGCAATCTTCCAAGGTCTTTATGGGCAGAGGCTGTTCACACAACTTGTTACATCCAAAATAGAATTTTGGTGAGGCCTATTCTTAATAAGACTCCCTATGAATTGTGGAGAGGAAGAAAGCCCAATATTTCATATTTTTCACATTTTTGGCCGTGAGTGTTTCATACTCAACACCAAGGATGATCTGGGAAAATTTGACTGCAAATCTGACACGGGATTCTTTATTGGTTATTCAGAAACCTCTAAGGCATATAGAGTTTACAACTCTAGAACCCAATCTGTTGAAGAAACCATACATGTTAGATTTAATGATGCTAAAGAGACTGATAGGGAACTATTAGATCTAGAAGAGGATTTTGTAGGAATGGAGTTGAATCCTACTTCAAAATGGTCAAGGGCTAAGGATGAAGCACATGTTTTAGGACCCTCTGAAGTACCTGCTTAAAAGACAATTGCTCAACCTACTGAAACTGAAACTCATCAGAGAGTTAATGCTGAGTCTCACAATGAGCAAGTCTTCCCTCGCTGGCGTGAGTGGAGATACATAACTCATCGTCCTCGAGAGCAAATCATTGGTGACACTTTAGAAGGAGTAAGAAAAAGATCAAGACTAAGGGAAGTCAATAATCTTCTTTCTCTCTGAAATTGAACCAAAGAATATTGAGGAAGCTCTACATGATGAAGGGTGGATCTTAGCCATGCAAGAAGAGCTAAATCAGTTTGCCAGGAGTGATGTTTGGACTTTTGTTCCTAAACCCCATGGGAAAACTATCATAGGAACCAAGTGGGTATTTAGAAACAAACTCTCTGAAGAAGGTCAAGTTGTCAGAAACAAGGCCAGACTTGTTGCTCAAGGCTACAATCAACAAGAAGGTATTGATTTCACTGAAACCTTTGCTCCAGTAGCTAGGCTTGAAACCATTAGGATTTTACTTTCCTATGCAGCAAATAATGGCATCAAATTATATCAGATGGATGTTAAGAATGCCTTCCTAAATGGTTTCATTGAGGAAGAGGTATTTGTTAGACAACCCCTGGTTTCGAAAATTTGACTTTTCCTGATCATGTTTTTAAACTGAAAAAGGCTCTGTATGGTCTAAAACAAGCTCTTAGAGCTTGGTATGAAAGACTGAGCAATTTCTTACTCAAGAATGGTTTTGAAAGAGGAAAGGTGGATACAACTCTTTTTAGGAAAATATCTAACAAAGATCTGATTCTGGTCCAGATATATGTTGATGATATTATTTTTGGATCAACAAATTCCTCTCTATGCACTGAGTTCCCAAAGTTTATGCAATCCGAATGTGAAATGAGTTTAATGGGAGAATTAAAAATTTTCTTGGGACTTCAAATTAAGCAAGATTCTGATTGTATATGGATCCATCAAGAGAAGTATACAAAGGAAATGCTTAAAAAGTTTAATATGCATGGTTGCAAGCCTATGACAACTCCTATGCATCCCTCATCTATTTTAAATAAAGATGAAGGAGAAGAATCTGTTGACCCAACCATGTATAGAGGTATGATTGGATCCTTATTGTATCTTACAGCAAGTAGGCCTGACATTATGATCAGTGTATGCTTGTGTGCAAGATTTCAATCTGATTCAAGAGTAACTCATTACCAAGTTGTAAAGAGGATATTCATATATTTGAAAGGTACTACTAATCTTGGTCTATGCTATAAGAGGAGTAAGGACTGCAGGTTAGTAGGATTCTGTGATACAGATTTCGCTGGAGACAAAGTTGAAAGAAAATCAACTAGTGGAGGATGTCACTTCATTGGAGGAAATCTGATAAGCTGGTCGAGTAAGAGACAAAGTACTATAGCCCTTTCAACTGTTGAAGCTGAATACATTTCTGCTTCTTGTTGTTATTCACAGCTGCTATGGGTAAAGTATCAGCTAGAAGACTTTAATATTCATATTAAATCTATTCCAGTCTTCTATGATAACACGAGTGCAATCAACCTTTCCAAAATTCCAATTCAGCACTCTAGAGCAAAACACATTGAAATCAAACATCATTTTATAAGGGACTATGTTCAGAAAGGGATTATTGATATATAATTCATTGATACAGAACATCACTGGGCTGATATATTCACTAAACCACTTGCTGAAGATAGATTCAAATTTATCAGAGAAAATTTGAACATTCTCACACTTTATGAAAATTAAATTTTTTACTACATTGTTTTACATAGAAAGTGTTGATATGCACGAGTGGTATCCTGAATATTTTTCCTACTCATCTTTCACTTCTTCAGAAAGCTCTGTTTACCCTTTTGACTGATGACAAAAGGGGGAGTATTAAGAAATATTAAGAAATTAACAAAATCTGAAGTTAAGTGTTTCAGAAATCTGAGGTTAAATGTTTCAGAAGGATTCTCAGATTCAGGGGGAGCAAATTTTAAGAGCAAATGAAACAAAGTTTTCAAGCAAGTTGCAAACAAATTTTAAGCAAGAAGCTCTGCATCAGTATCTGATTTAGGGGCAGCAATACTATCTTACTATCTCTTCCCTTCAGATATTTGACTTAGTGCTTAAGCAAATTTGTCATCATTAAAAAGGGGGAGAATGTTGAGTCTCAAAATGTTATTAAAAGGCTAATAATGTTTTAAGTCTCATAACCTATAGTTTTAATAGGTAACAAATTTGGCTATCGGAAAGAATAGTTTCTGTTGAAGGTATCTGTTCAGTATTTCAGAAGGTGTCAACTAAAGAACTCCTATCCTCTAAAATATGTGAAACCTTCCGAAGTAAAAAAACCTGCTGAGAGAACACAATCTGCTGAAGGTGGAGAACCTTCTGAAGTTGTGAGATGATGTACCAATGCATGTTCATCTTCAATATAATATTCTCAGAAATTCTCCTTGAAGACTCAAGTCAATCGTAGTAGTCTCAGATTACTTGTGCCTCTCATTCTTTTGGAAAGTCAGAGAAAGTGCTTTTTGGCATATTTCAAATTTCTCTCACTAAAAAGGCAAAGTCTGTAGTAAAGTACACACTGCTTAGAAAAAGTGAAGCATGTGCAGCTGACTCTACTACCTGCTACTGCTAAGGGTTTAGGCTATGTGTCACAATGGGAGCATTTGCATTAAATGCTATCTATCAACGGGAAATCGATTGGAGATCAGCGGACGGAAGCTTTCCTCTCTATGAATACCAGACTCCATGTAAGAAACAGATAGAGAACGGAACACAGAGAAATTGACTTGCTAAAACGCTGCCAAATTTCATATTCATCTGTTTCATTATTTCTTTATTGTACAACATTGCTATATCCTGAGTCTTACTCAGTTATCTGTACAAGTTTCCCAGTTCGAACTCTAAACTTGTGTAGTTTTAGAGTTTGAGCATTTTCTTTCAAAACAGTTTTTACTGGGTTAGCCTGAAGAGGTTGTGTTCAAGGAATACTTGGTTTTTAGCCTGGAGAGGCCGTGTTCAAAGAATACTTGGGTTTTTAGCCTGGAGAGGCTGTGTGTTCAAAGAATACTTGGGTAGTTTTTTCCTGAAGAGGCTGGGTCCAAAGAATACTTTCAGATAGTGGAAAATCCAGTGGAGTGTTGCCCTGGGACTGGACGTAGCTCACTGTGTTAGTGGGTGAACCAGGATAAATTTCTGTGGTCAAGTTCTCTCAACCCTTAACTCTTTACATTATGTTTTAAACTAACCAAGGAGGGTTTAGAAAAGTTGTTTTATTAATCCAAGCATAAAACAATCTTTTCTTCACGAGAAAAACATTTTAAAAGCTTTTTATCCAACCTTCTGAGTTGCATCAGCAAGTTGCTGAACTCCCAGTTTCGGAAGGTTGCTTAAATATTTCCAAATCAGTTTGCTTGTTAAAAGGTTTTCAGAAAAAACTGCAAAGAATTTTAGAACACTATTCAACCCCCTTTCTAGTGTTTCCTGTGGTTCTAACACGAACTGGCTAGGAACAAGCTTGGCCGATTGATCTCAATATGAGCGTCTAGGAAGAAATTGGTCGGCTAATGTTGGCCGGATGGAGCTTTTGTGTTGCGCAGTGATGGGTTTCTAGCAAGCGAACCAAAAATCCAGTAGTATAATAGTAAGAAAGATATCGTAACCACAGGGAACGGTCAATTCACGTAGACTGTGATCTAATTATCAAGGGAAAACAACGGTTTAGAGATATTGTTGCGGAATCTTAAATAACAGATAAAATATTAATGGAATTAGAGAGGAAGAGTTAGAGACACTTTACTTGGATTAGGATTGGACTTCATCTCATCGCACCCTTTGTGCATGTAAAAACTATCTATTATTTTAGGTTTACTCTATAATACTGTAGACAAACTTTATTGCTAAGACCCCGAGTTACCAGCAGCCTCACACACTCAAAGGTAATCCATGCGGGCTCTCCCAGGCGACAAACTTACCCTAGGCTTATTTCCCTCTCTTTTGTTCAATTTGTAAAGGTTTAATTGAAATACAGGGCCTACCAAATGAAATATACCTTCGCTAGAGTACTGTCACTACCCATCGCTCATTAGATATACCCACCTCTCGCTTCCGGGATTCACAATCAACTAATCCTTTGCTATCAATAATTCAAAAACCATGCCTAACATATTGGAACGCCCTTCATTAGAGTACTCACACTACCCATCAATCATAAGCAACGCCCCCGTAAAGGAACCCTGGCTACCGAGTCCTCTTATCCACTCAGAGGTTGAGTTTCCTATGTCTAGGCTCCTCCAAACACAATCCTAGTCGAAACTAGCCTATAACTCCGGCGCAAGCGCGGAAGTTAGGAATTAAGTACAGAATAAGATTACCAATATTATAGACAGAGAGCTCAGTAAATAATAATATAGAGTTTACATACACTTGGGGACAGAATCATTTACATCCAATCCTAATGGAGAGTTAACTACACAAGGTAGCCATACAAACCACCGAAGATGTTGTCACCATCTTCAATCCTTGTGAAGCGTTCCTCCTCTCCTACTCTAAACTTAGCACTGGTACATTATCACTGAAATAAGATTGAATCACAATGATCGTGCACACTGGATTTGGCACAAGAGGTTCCTATTTATAGACTAAGGCAAGACAAAACAATTTGGGGAGAAATCTATCTAAAAACGGCAACAGGGAGCAGATCAGCGTGACCTGCGCTCCAGGCTGCACTACAGCGCAGAATGGGGCGCAACTTCCAGAGAGTCTGCGCTTCACCCTGCGCTATAGCGCAGATGAAGCGCCGGTAGCGTCCTGCAGCTCCAACTTTCTCTTTTTAATCTTGATCTCTCCCCGAGACTGGTTTTGGCAGATTTGTCTTTCCTTGTTTCCCTTTTCTTGATAAATCCTTGCATTTATTGAGCAATCTTTGATTTATTTGGGAAGTGATAAGTGAAAATTAGTTGATAATTTAGAGCACTTTTTATTTCACTTATCAAGGATAAAATGATAATTTTGCCCCAATTTAATCCCTTTTTATTAAATATTAGATAAATTGTATTTATTAATCTAAGATTTTAATTTGATGTTATTTTGATGGAAATATTGCTGATTTTTGCAGGATATTGCAAAGATTTTATTTGAAGGATAGATAGCATTAAATGAGGGAGATATCTGCAAGATTTGAGATTGATTGAAGACATTTAATGAAGATTTGAAGAAGATATAATACAATTAATGAGGAGATCATTGTCAATCAATCAAGGATTTTGCAGACAAGCTTCCCAAATAAATCAAAGATTGCTCAATAAATGCAAGGATATCATCAAATAAAGGGAAACAAGGAAAGACAAACAGGCCAAAACCAGTCTCGGGAAGAGATCAAGATTAAAAAGAGAAAGTTGGAGCTGCAGGACGCTACCTGCGCTATAGCACAGGGTGAAGCGCAGACTCTCTGGAAGTTGCGCCCCATCTTGCGCTGTAGCACATCCTGGAGCGCAGCTCACGCTGATTTGTTCCCTGTTGCCGTTTTTAGATAGATTTCTCCCCCAATTTGCGTTCTCTTTCCTTAGTCTATAAATAGGAACCTCTTGCACCAATTCCGGTGTGCACGATTATTGTAATCAGTCTATATTTCAGTGATAATGCACCAGAGCTAAGTTTAGAGTAGGAGAGGAGGAGCGCTTCACAAGGATTGAAGATGGTGACAGCATCTTCGGTGGTTTGTATGGCTACCTCGTGTAGTTAACTCTCCATTAGGATTGGATGTAACTGTTTCTATCCCCAAGTGTATGTAAACTCTATTTTATTATTTCTGAGCTCTCTGTCTATAATATTGGTAATCTTATTCTGTACTTAATCCCTAATTCCCACGCTTGCGTCTGGAGTTATAGGCTAGTCTCAACTAACTAGGTTAGTTTTGATTAGGACTGAGAGTTGAGAAGTGGCTTCCAAAGAAACTCACTCTCCGATTGAATAAGAGGACTCGATATCAGAAAACCGACACATGAGCGTTACTAATGAGCAATGGGTAGTGTGAGTACTCTAGCGAAGGGCGTTCACAGGATTAGGCTTGTGTATCGATAACAAAGGTTAGTTGATTGTGAATCCAGGATTCGAACATAGGCGTGTCCTGATGAGTAAGGGTAGTGACAGTACTTGAGCGAAGGTGCGTCTACAGAGTTGGCCTCGTTTATCAACTAAGTTCCTTTACAAACTGACTAAAAAAGAGCAAAATAAGCCAAGGGTAAGTCTATCACTTGTGAGAGTCCGCATGGATTATCTTTGAGTGTGTGAGATCGCTGGTAACTCAGGGTCTTAGCAATAAAGTTTGTCTACAGTATTATAGAGTAAACCTAAAATAATAAATAGTTTTTACATGCACAAAGGGTGAGATGATATGAAGTCCAATCCTAATCCAAGTAAAGTGTCTCTAACTCTTCCTTTCTAATTCCAATTGATATTTACTTTCTATTTACAATTCTGCAACTATACTCTCTATACCGTGTTTTCTCTTGATAAATAGATCACAGTCTACATAGATTAACCGTTCCCTGTGGATACGATACTCTTCTTACTATTATACTGCTGGATTTGTGATTCGCTTACCAGAAATCCATCAAGTATTTTTGGCGCCGTTGTCGGGGAACAGTTTCCAATTTGTGTAGACCTTAGCGGTCTAGTTATCAAGTTTTTAATTATCTTAGGAAATTTGTTTATTTGTTTTTATTAGGATTTCTATTTATTCTTCTTATTATTTTTAGGACCTACTATATCTATCTTGGGATTTCTTTTATTAATTATTCTTATTATTTTAGGAAATTTGTAATTTATTATTTTACTTTAATTACTTTTTTAGAAAAAAATATAATAAAAAAATATAAAAAATATAAATACAAAAAATAAATAAATTTTATTATTTTGTTCCTCTTTCCTGAGCTAACATTTGTTTGAGCTTCTTGAATAGTGTTTTTGAGAAAGACAGGTGTCTCAAGAGCAACTGAGAGAAGTGACCAAATAGAGAGAGAAAAAGGGCAAATGAGACAAATTCAAGACTCTCCATAATTAAGGAAATTTGTATTATTTTTAGGAAATTTATAGTTTTTTCAATTTTTTTAATTTTTCTTCCGCACTTACCTTTTTTAAAGTTTCTTGTTTATGTTTTTGAGAGGCCAAGTGTCCCCCAATCAATTACAACTTGAAGCAGAAATAGGAAGGATATCAAGGAAGAACAAAAGTAGAAACAAGGAAAGGAGACAAGGGAGAAGTCGAAAAGAAAACAAAAATATCTTATTTTTTAATTATTTTATTTTAATTATTTTCTAAAAAAAATATTATTATTTATTATTATTATTTTGAAAAAAATTATTATTATTATTTTTAAATAAACACATAAAAAAATTATTTTTTTTTGTTATTTTGTTATTCTCTTTGTTTGAGCTTCTTGATTATTTCTCTTGAGAAGACAGGTAAGAGAAAAGGGGGCAAGGCTAAGCTTAAGGAGACAATCTCAACACTCTCTGTTCAACCACCCAAAGTGAAGTAAATGAAAAATATGGAGGACACTCAACCAAAAAGAGTCTTGGGAGACCACATGAGGCATCAAGGGCTACGTATTGTTCTCCCAACTTACCCAAATTTCTTGGAATTAAAAGCATCGCATATCCAGCGTGTTCAAGCTCACCAGTTTGAAGGATTAGAACAGGAAAATCCAAATGACCACCTGTCTACATTTTTTGATTTAGTTGAAACTATGGGTTTCGAGGAAAAAGACAAAGAGGTTGCTCACTTACGTTTATTTTCCTTTTCTCTTACAGGGAAAGCTAAGGAGTGGTTGAAGTCACAACCCAGTCAAGGTCTGAATAATTGGAACATGGTAAAAGAGAAATTCTTGGGAAAATTCTTTCCCCTACCACGTTACTTTCAAGCCCAAACCAACATCTCCTCATTCAAGCAAGAAGCAAACGAACCCTTATATGGAGCTTGGGAGAGGTACAAATCCTTTGCTGCATAAGTGCCCTAATCATGGCTTTCATGATGCTATACAAATCAAAATTTTTTGCAATGGACTCAAGCCAAAGTACAAATCCTTCATAGATGCCGAAACAGGAGGAACAATTCTGTCAGTAAATGTAGAAAGGCACTTATAGTCATTGACAACTGTGCTCTGCGCAGTCAACAGGATCTATGTTGGGGACAGGATATTAAAAAATAAGAGCTTCTTCAAGATAATGTCAAATTCCTTGAGCAACAAGTGAAGAAGTTAAGCCAACAAGTGCAAATGATCCTCCAACAACAGCATGTGACACAAACTGCCGCAGAAATGACTTCAAGCTTGATATGCGACTTTTGTAAAGAAAATCACTCCAATGGGCATTGTGCTTACCCCGAATTCCGGATGGAACAAGTTTGTTTCTTAGACAGCATAAGGAGCCATGACCAAAATCAGAATCAAGGGAGCAGCACCACAGTGCCTGATATCACTTCCAGGATTGAAGAAAAGCTCAACAGGCTCACACAAGATATGATAGCCAATCAGAAAGCAATGCAAGAACCATTCATGCATCTAGCAAAGCAAGTGGAGAATATCAGAAGAGAGTTCGATGAACAACAAGCAGAGACGAACAGAAAAGGAGGTCCTAGGAAGAAAGGAACAAGAGGTTGAAAAAGAGAGAGACGAACCAGAGCACCATGTTAAATCAAGAAATAAAGACAAAGAATCGTCACCAGAGCCTCATCGCCGAGAGCTACCTTACCCTAAGATCCCCACCAAAAAGAGTCAAAATAGGGAATTTTTCAGCTTTCTGGATGCTATGAAGAAACTGGAGATTAAGATTCCTTTATTGGAAGCCATGAATCAAATGCCAACTTATGCAAAATGCATGAAAGAAGTGCTGACCAAGAACAGGAAGATCCCGGAAGAGACTGTAGAACTGGAAGCAGGATGTAGTGTAATCATCTATGAAGAACAACCGCCCCAGGACGAACATCCAAGGAGATTGTTCAGTAAGATGAAGGAAAAGCAGCACAAGAGGAAGAATATCATGAAGAAAATGTCTATATCACAAGTAAGTCACTTGACCCAGGTAAATTTACTATACCTATCTCTATTAGTAATCTACCTCCTACTCAAGCTTTATTGGATCTTGGAGCGAGCATCAATTTGATGCCGCTATCGTATTTTAACAAGTTGAGTAATGTGAAGCTCAAGCCTGCAAGGGTGAAGTTGCTTCTTGCAGATAAATCCGCTCAATGCCATTATGGGATAATAGAAGATATTCAAATCAAAGTGGATAAATTTGCATATGTTGTAGACTTCTACATTACAGAGATAGAGGAGGATGATACTGATGTCCCCCTAATTTTAGGAAGACCTTTCATGAAAGCTGCTAAGATGATTATTGATGTTGATCGAGGAAAATATGAACTGAGCTCAAAAGATGAAAGTATTGTGTTTCATATTGATAGAGGTATTCCCAAATTACAACAAACTGATGCCATTTTCAAAAATCAAACAAAGCTTCCAGGCTCCGAATTTCTGAGGAAGCCTAGGATGAGGGTAAAGAAGCCAGAGACAATATGGGAATTCAAATTCAAGAGAAGGAAAAGATCAACATCTGATACTGAGGAAGACAGTGACAGTGATGGAAGAATCAAGAATTGGCATGGAGGACGGGATCTTAAAGGAAGAACTGGAATGGAGCCAGACATCATCCTCCACTTTAGACCACCATAAAAGGGTTGATTAACCAGGCGTCGAGCTAAAAGACGTTAAACAAGTGCTTTCTGGGAGGCAACTCAGAGATTTTTAAAGTTTTTAATTAATTTTAGTTTTGTTTTATTTTCTTGTTGTTAATTAGGATTTTTCAATTTTTAGGATTTAGGAAATTTTCAAAATTGATTGGAATAAGTTTGTGGAAAATAAAATTTATTTTAAAAAAATAGGAAGTAGCAGAAAACGTGACTGAAAATTGCAAAATTACATTCTGTTTTCTGCGCTTCAACCTGCGTTGTAGCGCAGGTAAAGCGCAGATATGCAATTTTAGTCACTGTATCCTGCACTTTACTTGCGCTATAGCGCAGGGTGAGGCGCAGGATACGAATTTTTAAAAATCTTCTATTTTCTCATGTACTGTTTCTCTACTTCCTAACCTCTTCTTTTCACTCTTTCCACTCACAAACTTCCATCAATTTTGAAACTTTCAGTTATATTTTCTTTAATTTTTACCAATTGAAATCTTCATTTACTCTATCTCTATGATTTTCACTTTAGGGTAGCAACCTTAGGATTTTGAATATTATTGATTATTGCTATCTTGAATGTGATTTTGGTTGTGTGGAACATGAAGAAAAATTTGCTGAATTGAAATGCTCTTTGTTTTGTGAGTTATTAAATTTGAAAGTGTTATGTGCTGTTTCTTTCAAAAGTTTTAAACTTTCACTTTCCATGGATTGATTGAATACTTGCAAAACAAATGAGTATGTTCTGTTTTTAGGAAGGCTTTACCAAGTGCAGTGAAATTTTGTTGTGAAGAGAGTAATTATTTGTGCATGTAAATTGGTAGGCTTCCATGTTCTTCATGAATTGCACAGACTGCTGCAAAGTATAAAGACCAGTTGCCCTCAAACCAATCAGGAGTACTAGACCCATACCCGAGCATGCTGCTTGAAGAGTTCCGGATATTCTTGTAGTGGCCTGAGGACAGGCCTATTTTCCTTGGGGGGATGGAAGCAACAGTAGGACAAGAACTCACAGGATACAGAGGATGAAGATTGATACTGGTGTTTTCTTTCTTTTAGTTTCTTTTATTTTCTAATAATTTTTCTATTAATTAGGATTTTTTGTTTTGTATTTCATATTTTTTAAAATTTTTAGAATTTTTAAAATTTTTAGGACCTTAGGAATTTAGGAATCAAGGTAACTTTTTCAAATTCTCTGTAAATAAGTAGTTTAACTAACCATTCTAGGAAAGATGATAGGATCTTGTGATTAATTCCATAATCAGTTAGGATTAGGATACTTCTCAAGAGAACCTATCAGGATAGTTAATTAAAATCATTAAGTGCTTTATCAAGGAAATTTTAGCCAATAACCGGTGAGCTGAGAGCCCAAACACTGAAATTGAGAGCTTTTCACCGCTGCTTGTCAACGGTTATTGCTTGAGTTTCTGAATTTTGTCTTGCTAGTAAAAGATATGGAAGAGACAAAGGCATATTTTGTGATTATAATATTGTGCTCAGTGCCAAACAGCCAACGCTGAATTAAAATTTCCATTTATTGATTGCCCATTTGAGCTTGAATATTTTCTTTGATGCACCCTAACCATATTCATTGAATATCACCTGTCCCTTAACACTTGGGATAGAGAGCAAGGTGCACCACAACAATATGGGACAAGTGGTTGGTCACAAGAGACTCAAGAGAAGGCACAAGAAATCACAAAAGAAGGATCCTCCCCCACAAAATAAATTTCTATGTTATGTTTCCTATAAAAAAAACTGCACAAAAGTGTGGAATTGAATAAGTTGGGGGGAGAATTTCTTCAAATAATGAGGCCAAGCTGAAAAAGGGCGACCATTCAAGAATGACCAGGTGAATTGAGAGAAGTCTCAAGCACAATCATAAGATGCTCTCTATTCAAAGTGTTCCTTGAATATCCAGAAAAACCATGATTTCTTGATAGCCCAGCCTCATTACAACCTAATAAAGACCTTTTGATCCATATTAACTGCTTGCAGGTTCAGATTTTGGAAACGACTATCAATTCTAGTTGTTCAACAGTGGTGAAGAAGATTGAGGGAAACACTTACCCGTGAGAATGAGAGATTTTTTTGGTTTATCACTTACTGCTTTAATTGCTATTAATGAGAAAGTTTAATTGATGCTTGTATTTCTATTTTGATTGATGTATGGTAACATCCCGTGATCCTGAGTTTTTCTTATGATTGGAAAGTGACAGCTACTTAGGAAAGAGTTGAGGGATAGTTCCTTGAATTTGTTTTTAATTATTAGGAATACACTGGGAATAGAATTAATTTTTTGATTGCAAAGAGGTCTCTTGCTTGAGGACAAGCAAGAAGTTAAGTTGGGGGATTTTCATAAATGAAAATTAGTTGATAAATTAGAGCACTTTTTATTTCACTTATCAAGGATAAAATGATAATTTTGCCCCAATTTAATCCCTTTTATTAAATATTAGATAAATTGTATTTATTAATCTAAGATTTGAATTTGATGCTATTTTGATAGAAATATTGCTGATTTTTGCAGGATATTGCAAAGATTTGATTTGAAGGATAGATAGCATTAAATGAGGGAGATATCTGCAAGATTTGAGATTGATTGAAGACATTTAATGAAGATTTGAAGAAGATATAATACAATTAATGAGGAGATCATCGTCAATCAATCAAGGATTCTGCAGACAAGCTTCCCAAATAAATCAAGGATTGCTCAATAAATGCAAGGATATCATCAAATAAAGGGAAACAAGGAAAGACAAACATGCCAAAACCAGTCTCGGGGAGAGATCAAGATTAAAAAGAGAAAGTTGGAGCTGCAAGACGCTACCTGCGCTTCACCTGCGCTATAGCACAGGGTGAAGCGTAGACTCTCTGCAAGTTGCGCCCCATCCTGCGTTTGTAGCGCAGCCTGGAGCGCAGCTCACGCTGATTTGTTCCCTGTTGCCGTTTTTAGATAGATCTCTCCCCAATTTGCGTTGTCTTTCCTTAGTCTATAAATAGGAACCTGTTGCACCAATTCCGGTGTGCACGATTATTGTAACCAGTCTATATTTCAGTGATAATGCATCAGAGCTAAGTTTATAGTAGGATAGGAGGAGCGCTTCACAAGGATTGAAGATGGTGACAGCATCTTCGGTGGTTTGTATGGCTACCTCGTGTAGTTAACTCTCCATTAGGATTGGATGTAATTGATTCTATCCCCAAGTGTATGTAAACTCTATTTTATTATTTCTGAGCTCTCTGTCTATAATATTGGTAATCTTTTTCTGTACTTAATCCCTAATTCTCACGCTTGCGTCTGGAGTTATAGGCTAGTCTCAACTAACTAGGTTAGTTTTGATTAGGACTGAGAGTTGAGAAGTGGCTTCCAAAGAAACTCACTCTCCGATTGAATAAGAGGAATCGATATCAGAAAATCGACACATGAGCGTTACTAATGAGCGATGGGTAGTGTGAGTACTCTAGCGAAGCGCGTTCACATGAATAGACCTGTGTATCGATAGCAAAGGTTAGTTGATTGTGAATCCAGGATTCGAACATAGGCCTGTCCTGATGAGTAAGGTTAATGACAGTACTTGAGCGAAGGTGCGTCTACAGAGTTGGCCTCGTTTATCAACTAAGTTCCTTTACAAACTTACTAAAAAAGAGCAAAATAAGCCGAGGGTAAGTCTGTCGCTTGGGAGAGCCCACATGGATTATCTTTGAGTGTGTGAGATCGCTGGTAACTCGGGGTCTTAGCAATAAAGTTTGTCTACAGTATTATAGAGTAAACCTAAAATAATAAATAGTTTTTACATGCACAAGGGGTGAGATGATATGAAGTCCAATCCTAATCCAAGTAAAGTGTCTCTAACTCTTCCTTTCTAATTCCAATTGATATTTACTTTCTATTTACAATTCTGCAACTATAATCTCTAAACCGTGCTTTCTCTTGATAAATAGATCACAGTCTACATAGATTAATCGTTCCCTGTGGATACGATACTCTTCTTACTATTATACTGCTAGATTTGTGGTTCGCTTGCCAGAAACTCATCAGGAAGCTTGTCTGCAGAATCCTTGGTTGATTGGCAATGATCTCCTCATTAATTGTATTATATCTTCTTCAAATCTTCATTAAATGTCTTCAATCAATCTCAAATCTTGCAAATATCTCCCTCATTTAATGTTATCTATCCTTCAAATCAAATCTTTGCAATATCCTGCAAAAATCAGCAATATTTCTATCAAAATAGCATCAAATTCAAATCTCAGATTAATAAATACAATTTCTATAATATTTAATAAAAGGGATTAAACTGGGGCAAAATTACCATTTTATCCTTGATAAGTGAACTAAATAGTACTTTAATTTATCAACTAATTTTCACTTATCACGCAGCTGGCCCGTTGATCAGTGGAACTACCCGGTTGGCCGGCTAAAATCAGAGTGTTTTCCATTGGCCGACTTGACTGTCTATGGTCATTTTCTTCTGGATTCATATCACACAGTTTGTCTTTCGGTTCCAATTAGTCAACAAGCTAAGACAAAACATCATAAACATTTAGGATCCCTTCGACCCTTAGAAATCCCTGAGTGTGAGTGGATAGATTAACCAAAACAACCTATTTCGTACCTATTAGCACTATATATTCCTCAGATGAGTTAGCTGGCCTCTACCTTAATGGAGTAGTAAAAATCCATGGCACACCCTCCAGTGTAGGCTCAGATGGGGACCCTAGATATACCCGTAGGTTTTGGAACTAAGTCAAATGTTGGCACAACTTACACCCCTAAGACTGATGGTCATCCTAAAAGAACTACCCAACCCTTAGAGGATGAGCTTAGGGCCTATGTATCAAGAGAAATGAAATGATTATTAAGGACTATTGATTACTTGAATCCCTATGCCTTATCACAATGCTTCCAAATTTATCACCTATTAGATGTGATTTCCTTTAGAAAATGATGCTAAGTATCTTTAATAGTAAAAGTCTTTTCTCTTGAACATGCCATGAATTTAGAGCTAGAAGTCGCTAACGAGTGCGTAATTAGAATTACATTATGGTGTTGTTTATGTGCCCCTTGGGAAATTACATTTTCACTTGACCTAAGTAAATGTTATGGTAATTCTAGGAACTTAGGTATAGTGATGGTGGGTTGTCAGATCAATAAACTCTTGAAGGATAATGGTATAAGTTAGAGACCAACCAGTATCTCCTAGATCCGGAACAATAATTTAGAAGCATTAGATTAAGTTAAGACGTAACTGCCATGAGTTAGGACCCCTGGCGTGGTACTTGATGACTACCCCCGTAAAAGTACAAAGTTGAATAACTTAGGAGTTTAGTAAGGCTTTAAAGTATTAAGACCCTTTGAATCAATTAGGGGTTATGATCTTGTTGCTTTAATGGGAATTTGTTTCACACCCTATGAAGCCTCTTAAGAAGTGTTGATTGTGTAACATGGGCAGATACTTCGAGAGGGTGTCATACCAGTAGTGAAAATTTCCTAGTTAAGTGAAATCAGAATGTGCATCGGAAGCCACGAACACTCGTTAACATGCTATAGATACAGGGGAAAACTTAATAAGGTACGGAGCGACCACATATAGAGATCCTTTTTAGACTGATGATAAATTAGTCAAGCCTAGGGAGTTGGTTATTGTTCTGCATGAGGGTTGAACAATCCCCAGTGATGGAAGTTGTTAGTCTTGCTCTTATGTCTTAGAATTAGTGGTTTGATTATGGGTAAATTTAAATGATGTTAAGGTAAAGATCTGATTTTGATCGGATAGAAACTCGATTGAGTATAAACATATGGTTTAGAGATGTTGATTTCTTAGTCAGACCTAGATGGATTTTAATAATGATATTTTGAGAACTCAAAAATTTGTAATTAGGACGCGAGCGACCATGAGTTAAGTGATAATATATTCACAATCATTTAGACTTTGATCCTTGCACCTGAAGAGGCTACTTTTATAGTTACAAGTTTTGATATAAGAAAATATTTGGAACTAACATAAGGAGGCATAGAGCTTGGAGTTAGGAAGGGAGAACTTGACCTTCTAAGCCATGACGAACGTAGTAGGTAACTTAATAAAGTTTGTTTAAGAACATGTTTGTTTTGGGTTGAGAATATAGGTAAATTTGGATTATCAATAATGTTGTAAGATAGTAAGGTAGTAACCAACCCCGAGGATATATGTATTCTAGGTGAGGAATATAAACTTGAGTCTAAAAGGGTGATAAATGAAAATTAGTTGTTAAATTAGAGCACTTTTTATTTCACTTATCAAGGATAAAATGATAATTTTACCCCAATTTAATCCTATTTTATTAAATATTAGATAAATTGTATTTATTAATCTAAGATTTGAATTTGATGCTATTTTGATGGAAATATTACTGATTTTTGCAGGATATTGCAAAGATTTGATTTGAAGGATAGACAGCATTAAATGAGGAAGATATCTGCAAGATTGGAGATTGATTGAAGATATTTAATGAAGATTTAAAGAAGATTTGAGACGATTAATGAGGAGATCACTGCCAATCAATCAAGGATTCTGCAGACAAGCTTCCCAAATAAATCAAAGATTGCTCAATAAATGCAAGGATTTTATCAAGAAAAGGGAAACAAGGAAAGACAAATCTGCCAAAAACAGTCTCGGGGAGAGATCAAATTAAAAAGAGAAAGATTGAAGCGCAACAATTAAAGAATTTCCTGGAAGCTGGGTTGCAGCCCAAGCTGAAGCCCAACACTGAGCTGCAGCCCAAGTGAAGCGCAACATTAAGGAAGCTACTGGAATTTGCGCTTCAACCTGCACTGTAGCGCAAGTTGAAGCGCAGAACTCGTAATCTTGCTCTGTTTTTGTATTTTACATGATTTCTCCCCAAATTTCTTTGTCTTTCCTTAGTCTATAAATAGGAACCTCTTGCACCAAGTCCAGGGCACGATCATTGTAATCCAGTCTATATTTCAGTGATAATGTACCAAAGCTAAGTTTAGAGTAGGAGAGGAGGAGCGCTTCACAAGGATTGAAGATGGTGACAGCATCTTCGGTGGTTTGTATGGCTACCTCGTGTAGTTAACTCTCCATTAGGATTGAATGTAATCGATTCTATTCCCAAGTGTATGTTGAACTCTATCTATTTTATTTATGCATTTCCCTAATTATAGTGTTGGTAATCTCGTTCTGTGCTTATTCCTAACTTCCGCTCTTGCGCCGGAGTTATAGGCTAGTTTGTAATTTACGTTACGACTAGGATTGAGTTTGGGGGAGCCTAGACATAGGAAACTCAACCTCTGAGTGAATGAGAATACTCGGTTAACCATTGACTGAAACATGGGTGTTTACTGATGATTGATGGGTAGCGTGAGTACCATAATGAAGGGCATCCGACCATTAAGCTAGCAAAGAGATAGTTGATTGTGAATCCAGGATCCGAACAAAGATGTATCCTGATGAGTGAGGGTAGTGACAGTACTTGAGCATAGGTGCGTCTACAGCATTAGGCCTCGTTTATCAATTAGTTCTTTAACAATCGGAATAAAAGAGAGCAAAATAAGTCGAGGATAAGTCTGTCGCTTGGGAGAGCCCGCATGGATTACCTTTGAGTGTGAGGGGCGCCTGGTAACTCGGGGTCATTAGCAATATAGTTTGTCTACATCGTTATAATTCAAAGCCTATAAGTAGTAGGTAGTCTCGACATACATGAGGGGTGCGATGAGATGAAGTTCAATCCTAATCCAAGTAAAGTGTCTCTAACTCTTCCTTTCTAATTCCAATTCATATTTACTTCCTATTTATAATTCTGCAACTATACTCTCTAAACCGCGCTTTCTCTTGATAAATAGATCACAGTGTACATAGATTAACCGTTCCCTGTGCATACGATACTCTTCTTACTATTATACTGCTGGATTTGTGGTTCGCTTGCCAGAAACCCATCAAGTATTTTTGGCGCCGTTGCCGGGAACGGTTTCCAATTTGTGTAGACCTTGGCGGTCTAGTTATCAAGTTTTTAATTATCTTAGGAATTTGTTTATTTGTTAGGATTTCTATTTATTCTTCTTATTATTTTTAGGACCTACTATATCTATCTTGGGATTTCGTTTATTTATTATTCTTATTATTTTAGGAAATTTATAATTTATTATTATACTTTAATTATTTTTTAAAAAAAAATTAATTAATTATTTTTTTAAAAAAATATAATAATAAAAATTAGAAAAATAATAATAAAAATAAAAATACAAAAAATAAATAAATTTTATTATTTTGTTCCTCTTTCCTGAGCTAACATTTGTTTGTTTGAGCTTCTTGAATAGTGTTTTTGTGAAAGACAGGTGTCTCAAGAGCAACTGAGAGAAGTGACCAAATAGAGAGAGAAAAAGGGCAAAGGAGACAAATTCAAGACTCTCCGTAATTAAGGAAATTTGTATTATTTTTAGGAAATTTATAGTTTTTTTCAATTTTTTTAAATTTTTCTTCCACACTTATCTTTTTTTAAAGTTTCTTGTTTATGTTTTTGAGAGGCCAGGTGTCCCCCAATCAATTACAACTTGAAGCAGAAATAGGAAGGACATCAAGGAAGAATAAAAGTAGAAACGAGGAAAGGAGACAAGGGAGAAGTCGAGAAGAAAACAAAAATATCTTATTTTTTTAATTATTTTTTTTAATTATTTTCTAAAAAATATTATTATTATTTATTATTATTTAAAAAATATTTATTTATTATTATTATTATTATTATTATTATTATTATTATTATTATTATTTAAATAAAAAACAAAAAAAAATTATATATTATTTTTTGTTATTTTGTTTTTCTCTTTGTTTGAGCAGCTTGATTATTTCTCTTGAGAAAACAGGTAACAGAAAAAGGGGCAGAGCTTAAGGAGACAATCTCAACACTCTCTGTTCAACCACCCCAAGTGAAGTAAATGAAAAATATGGAGGACACTCAACCAAAAAGAGTCTTGGAAGACTACATGAGGCATCAAGGGCTACATATTGTTCTCCCAACTTACCCAAATTCCTTGGAATTAAAAGAATCGCATATCCAGCGTGTTCAAGCTCACCAGTTTGCAGGATTAGAACACGAAGATCCAAATGACCACCTGTCTACATTTTTTGATTTAGTTGAAACTATGGGTTTCGAGGAAAAAGACAAAGAGGTTGCTCACTTACGTTTATTTTCCTTTTCTCTTACAGGGAAAGCTAAGGAGTGGTTGAAGTCACAACCTAGTCAAGGTCTGAATAATTGGAACATGGTAAAAGAGAAATTCTTGGGAAAATTCTTTCCCCTACCACGTTACTTTCAAGCCCAAACCAACATCTCCTCATTCAAGCAAGAAGCAAACGAACCCTTATATGAAGCTTGGGAAAGGTACAAATCCTTGTTGCATAAGTGCCCTAATCATGGCTTTGATGATGCTATACAAATCAACATTTTTTGCAATGGACTCAAGCCAAAGTACAAATCCTTCATAGATGCCGCAGCAGGAGGAACAATTCTGTCAGTAAATGTAGAAAAGGCACTTACAGTCATTGACAACTGTGCTCTGCGCAGTCAACAGGATCTATGTTGAGGACAAGATATTAAAAAAGAAGAGATTCTTCAAAATAATGTCAAATTCCTTGAGCAACAAGTGAAGAAGCTAAGCCAACAAGTGCAAATGATCCTCCAACAACAACAAGTGACGCAAACTGCCGCAGAAATGACTTCAAGCTTGGTATGCGACTTTTGTAAAGAAAATCACTCCAATGGGCATTGTGCTTACCCCGAATTCCGGAGGGAACAAGTTTGTTTCTTAGACAGCATAAGGAGCCATGACCAAAATCAGAATCAAGGGAGCAGCACCACAGTGCCTGATATCACTTCCAGGATTGAAGAAAGCTCAACAGGCTCACACAAGATATGATAGCCAATCAGAAAGCAATACAAGAACCATTCATGCATCTAGCAAAGCAAGTGGAGAAGATCAGAAGGGAGTTCGATGAACAACAAGCAATCTGTAAATCAATATCTACTAGAAGCGGCAAAGAAATAGGAAAGGGTATTGGTGATAACTTGACAACAGAAAAAGAGGGTCCTAGGAAGAAAGGAACAAGAGGTTAAAAAGAGAGAGACGAACCAGAGCACCAGGTTAAATCAAGAAATAAAGAAAAGAACCTTCACCAGAGCCTCATCACCGAGAGCTACCTTACCCTAAGATCCCCACCAAAAAGATTCAAGATAGGGAATTTTTCAGCTTTCTGGATGCTATGAAGAAACTGGAGATTAAGATTCCTTTATTGGAAGCCATGAATCAAATGCCAACTTATGCAAAATTCATGAAAGAAGTGCTGACCAAGAAGAGGAAGATCCCTGAAGAGACTGTAGAACTAGAAGCAGGATGTAGTGCAATCATCTATGAAGAACAATCGCCCCAGGATGACACATCCAAGGAGATTGTTCAACAAGATGAAGAAAAAGCAGCACAAGAGGAAGAATATCATGAAGAAAAGGTCTATATCACAAGTAAGTCACTTGACCCAGGTAAGTTTACTATACCTATCTCTATTAGTAATCTACCTCCTACTCAAGCTTTATTGGATCTTGGAGCGAGCATCAATTTGATGCCACTATCGTATTTTAACAAGTTGTGTAATGTGAAGGTCAAGCCTGCAAGGGTGAAGTTGCTTCTTGCAGATAAATCCGCTCAATGCCCTTATGGGATAATAGAAGATATTCAAATCAAAATGGATAAATTTGCATATGTTGTAGACTTCTACATTGCAGAGACAGAGGAGGAGGATACTGATGTCCCCCTAATTTTAGGAAGACCTTTCATGAAAGCTGCTAAGATGATTATTGATGTTGATCGAGGAAATATGAACTGAGCTCAAAAGATGAAAGTATTGTGTTTCATATTGATAGAAGTATTCCCAAATTACAACAAGCTGATGCCATTTTCAAAATCAAACAAAGCTGCCAGGCTCCGAATTTCTGAGGAAGCCTAGGATGAGGGTAAAGAAGCCAGAGTCAATATGGGAATTCATATTCAAGAGAAGGAAAGGATCAACATCTGATACTAAGAAATACAGTGACAGTGATGGAAGAATCAAGAATTGGCATGGAGGATGGGATCTTAAAGGAAGAACTGGAATGAAGCCAGACATCATCCTCCACTTGAGGCCACCATAAAAGGGTTGATTAAACAGGCGTCGAGCTATCAGACGTTAAACAAGCGCTTTCTGGGAGGCAACCCAGAGATTTTTAAAGTCTCTAATTAATTTCAGTTTTGTTTTAATTAGGATTTTTCAATTTTTTTTTGGATTTAGGAAATTTTCAAAATTGATGGGAATACGTTGTGGAAAATAAAATATTTGAAAAAACAGGAAGTAGCAGAAAACGTGACTAAAAATTGCAAAATTGCATTCTATTTTCTGCGCTTCAACCTGCGCTGTAGCGCAGGTAAAGCGCAGAAATGCAATTTTAGTCACTGTATTCTGCGCTTCACTTGCGTTGTAGCGCAGGGTGAAGTGCAGGATACCAAATTTTTTTTTAGAAAAAAATCTTCTATTTTCTCATGTATTGTTTCTCTACTTCCTAAGCTTTTCTTTTCACTCTTTCCACTCATAAACTTCCATCAATTTGAAACTTTCAGTTATGTTCTTTTTAATTTTTACCAATTGAAATCTTCATTCACTCATTCTCTATGATTTGAACTTTAAGGTAGCAACCTTAGGATTGTGAATATTATTGATTATTGCTATCTTGAATGTAATTCTGGCTGTGTGGAACATGAAGAACAATTGCTTGATTGGAATGCTCTTTGTTTTGTGTGTTATTTGAAGGTGTTATGCTCTGTTTCTTTCAAAATTCTTGAACTTTCACTTTCCATGGATTAATTGAATGCTTTGCAAACCAAATGAGTATGTTCTGTTTTTAGGAAGGCATTACCAAGTGCAGTGAAATTTTGTTGAAAAGAGTAATTATTCATTGATAGGCTTCCATGTTCTTCATGAATTGCACAGACTGCTGCAAAGTATAAAGACTAGTTGACCTCAAACCAATCAGGAGTACTAGGACCCATACCCAGCTTGCTGCTTGAAGAGTCCGGATATTCTGGCAGTGGCCTGGGGACAGGCCTATTCTTCCAGAGGGGAGGTGGAGCAGCAGCAGGACAAGGACTTACAGGATACAGAGGATGAAGATTGACACTGGTGTTTTCTTTCTTTTAGTTTTTTCTTTTATTTTCGATTATTTTATAGAAATTTTTCCTAGTTAATTAGGATTGTAGTTTTGTATTTCATATTTTTTTTTTAATTTTTAGAATTTTAAAAATTTTAGGACCTTAGAAATTAGGAATCAAGGTAACTTTTTCAAATTCTCTGTAATTAAGTAGTTTAACTAACCATTCTAGGTAAGATGACAGGGTCTTGTGATTAATTCCATAATTAATTAGGATTAGGGCACTTCTCAAGAGAACCTATCAGGATAGTAAATTAAATTCATTAAGTGCTTTATCAAGGAATTTAGCCATAATCGGTGAGCTGAGAGCCCAAACACTGATATTGAGAGCTTTTCACCGCTGCTTGTCAACTGTTATTGCTTGAGTTTTTAAATTTTTGCTTGCTTAAAGAGAATATGGAAGTGACAAAGGCATATTTTGTGACTCTAATATTTTGCAAAGTGCCAAAAGCCAACCCTGATTTAATATTTCCATTTATTAAGTGCCCATTTGAGCTTGAATATTTTCCTTGATTCATCACACTAAACCATATTCATTGAACATCACATGTCCCTTAAACACTTGGGTAGAGAGCAAGGTTCACCACAACAACATGGGATAAGAGGTTGGTCACACCAGAGATTCAAGAGAAGGCACAAGGAATCACAAAAGAAGGATCCTCCCTCACAAACAAAATTTCTATGTTATTCTTTTCTGTAAAAAAAAATCTGCACAAAAGTGTGGAATTGAATAAGTTGGGGGGGAGAATTTCTTCAAAACATGAGGCCAAGCTGAAAAAAGGTGACCATTCAAGAATGACCAGGTGAATTGAGAGAAGTCCCAAGCACATCACAAGATGCTCTCTATTCAAAGTGTTCCTTGAATATCCAGAAAAACCATAATTTCTTGATAGCCCTGCCTCATTACAACCTAATAAAGACCTTTTGATCCATATTAACTGCTTGCAGGTTCAGATCATGGAAACAACTATCAATTCTAAGTTGTTCAAACAGTGGTGAAAAAGATTGAGGGAAACACTTAACCCGTAGAGAAGTGAGAGATTTCTTGGTTTATCACTTACTGCTTTAATTGCTGTTTTGAGAAAGTTTAATTGATGTTTGTATTTCTACCCTGATTGATGATTGGTAACATCCCTTGATCCTGAGTTTTTCTTATGGTTTGGAAGTGACTGCTGCTTAGGAAAGAAGTTGAGGGATAGTTCCTTGAATTTGTTTTTTAATTATTAGGAATACACTGGGAATAGAATTGATTTTTGATTGCAAGGAGGTCTCTTGCTTGAGGACAAGCAAGAAGTTAAGTTGGTGGGGATTTTTGATAAGTGAAAATTAGTTGATAAATTAGAACACTTTTTATTTCACTTATCAAGGATAAATGATAATGTACCCCCAATTTAATACCTTTTTTATTAAATATTAGATTAAATTGTATTATTAATCTGAGATTTGAATTTAATGCTCTTTTGATGGAAATATTGTTGATTTTGCAGGATATTGCTAAGATTTGATTTGAAGGATAGATAGCATTAAATGAGGAAGATATCTGCAAGATTGGAGATTGATTGAAGATATTAATGAAGATTTAAAGAAGAATTTGAGACTATTATATGAGGAGAGATCATTGTCAATCATTCAAGGAGTCTGCAGACAAGCTTTCCAAATAAATCAAAGATTTCTCAATAAATGCAAGGATTTTACAAGAAAAGGGAAACAAGGGAAAGACAAAATCTGCCAAAACCAGTCTCGGGGAAGAGATCAAATTAAAAAAGAGAAAGATTGAAGCGCAACAATTAAAGAATTTCCTGGAAGCTGGCTGCAGCCCAAGCTGAAGCTCAACATTGAGTTGCAGTCCAAGTGAAGCGCAACATTAAGGAAGCTACTGGAAGCTGGGCTTCAACCTGCACTGTAGCGCACGTTTGAGCGCAGAACTCGTAATCTTGCTCTGTTCCATATTTTACATGATTTCTCCCCAAATTTGCTTTGTCTTTCCTTAGTCTATAAATAGGAACCTCTTGCAACCAAGTCCAGGGCACGATCATTGTAATCCAGTCTATATTTAGTGATAAATGTACCAAAGCTAAGTTTAGAGTAGGAGAGGAGGAGCGCTTCACAAGGATTGAAGATGGTGACAGCATCTTCGGTGGTTTGTATGGCTACCTCGTGTAGTTAACTCTCCATTAGGATTGAATGTAATCGATTCCATTCCATGTGTATGTTGAACTCTATCTATTTTATTCATGCAGTTCCCTAATTATAGTGCTGGTAATCTCGTTCTGTGCTTATTCCTAACTTCCGCGCTTGCGCTGGAGTTATAGGATAGTTTGTAATTAAGTTACGACTAGGATTGAGTTTGGGGGAGCCTAGACATAGGAAACTCAACCTCTGAGTGAATGAGAATACTCGATTAACCATTGACTGAAACAAGGGTGTTTACTGATGATTGATGGGTAGTGTGAGTACCATAATGAAGGGCATCCGACCATTAAGCTTGGTATTGATAAACCGATAGCAAAGAGTTAGTTGATTGTGAATCCAGGATCCGAACATAGATGTATCCTGATGAGTGAGGGTAAGTGACAGTACTTTGAGCAAAGGTGCGTCTACAACATTAGGCCTCGTTTATCAATTAGTTCTTTACAAACGGAATAAAAGAGAGCAAAATAAGCTGAGGGTAAGTCTGTCGCTTGGGAGAGCCCGCATGGATTACCTTTGAGTGTGAGGGGCGCCTGGTAACTCGGGGTCATTAGCAATATAGTTTGTCTACGAGCGTTATAATTAAAGCCTATAAGGTTAGTAGGTAGTCTCGACACTACATGAGGGGTGCGATGAGATGAAGTCCAATCCTAATCCAAGTAAAGTGTCTCTAAACTCTTCCTTTCTAATTCCAATTGATATTTACTTTCCTATTTATAATTCTTGCAACTATACTCTCTAAACCGTGCTGTTCTCTTGATAAATAGATCACAGTCTACATAGATTAACCGTTCCCTGTGGATACGATACTCTTCTTACTATTATACTACTGGATTTGTGGTTCGCTTGCCAGAAACCCATCAAAGGGTGGCAAGACAAATTTTGAGGAAAATTTTTATTTAAGTGGAGTATAATTGTAACATCCCAAAATTTAGGGCTTAAGGAAGTATAATAAAAATCACAAAGAACTCTGTAAAGATAGAAGATTGGAAATTAGGTAAAAGTTTGAAGTTTTAGAGGGAGTTATAAGGCTGAGATCAAGTATTATGTCTCAACTTTAAGTCAAATTAACTTAGAAGAAATCAAGCTAGAATGAGAGTTAAAGCCACTTAAGCTTAATCCTATCCGGCTAGCCGGCTGGTCAACGTCAGATTAGATACAAGACTGCTAGCTGACCGACACGATTGAGGAATGGTCGGATACACGGATCTACGCGGTGGCCTTGTCTGTAGAGCTGGTAAATTGGGCTAGCCACAAAAGCCCGCAAAAATGTATGGCTCGGGCACCTATTTTAGAATCTCGAATAACTCCAAGGTTTTTAGCCCAGCCCGATAAAGCTCTCTACCCACACAAACCCGTAAAAATGTTGGGTAGCCCGCAAAAACCCGTAAAAAACTCGGCTTCACGCAAAAAGTCCGCAATAAGGTAGGGCTCGGGTACCTAATTTAGAAGCCCAAATAACTTTCGTGATTTTTAGTCCAGCCCGATAAAGGCCACTACCTGCATCGAGTCGGGGCGAGTCGGGCGGGGTATCCCGAATTGATAGCTGAGAGATTCTAGTCGTCTATCTGACTGATCAAAGATTGACCAGATAGAAGAGGATTGGTCGGCTGAGAGATTATATCCAGCTGTCTGCCTCCGTCGTCCGCCTCAGCTATCCAGCTGACATAATGACTGCCCCAGATAAAAAGGATTGGCCGGCTGAGAGATTCTACTTGCCTTTCCGGCTCGGCAGTCCGCCTAGGTTATGTGGCTTAGCCTTCAGCCTAGGTTGTCTGGCTGGATTGTTTTCATCCGTTTTGTGAGATTTTTGCTCAAGCGAGAATCTCCTCACTTGAGCAAAATTATTAGCAAAAACAGGGGGTTCTTAATGTTGTCATTTCTGCTTGAGCAAATGAACTTTTGCCCAAGCGAAAAGCAAGAAGAATTCCCACTTCTTGCTTCTCTCTCAAGCGAGAATATTTCGCTTGAACGATAACGCGTGAGGTTGTTTCTTTAAATACCCTTCTCTAGGGCATTCGAGTCATTCTAAACATTTTCCTCCCACTCCCTTATGTGCCCTAGCAGAGGATAAGAGAAGAGAGGAAGCTTACCCAAAGTTGAAGGAGGAAGAAGGCCATCTCATCCCCTTAAGCTCATTCTTAACTACTCTAGAGGTGAGTGTAGTCCACCCACTCACTCTCATCATGTGTGGAAATCCTATATGACCCCTTTTTCCTTTCCCCTTCTGATTTGGCTTGTGATTTCTTGGTTGATTTGATTCATGTTTTCCCTAGCTTGATTTACATGTATGGAGGGGTTATGCTCAAGGATATATGTTATGGTTTTCATATCTAGAGCTTTATTTATATCATTGTTCATGTCTTATGTGCTGAAGACTCAAATCATGCTTCAAAGTACTCATGTTCATGTATTAAGGTTAATCATGCTTGGCTTCAGCCCTATGAGTCTCTGACCCCCAGTTATCAAGAATAACGATTAATGAACATGGGTTTCAACCCCCTGTAATATTGAATAATGAACCTGGGTTTTGGCCCCCTGTAATCATTCATAATAACACTTGGGTTTCGGCCCCCGATAATAATGAATAATGAACATGAGTTTCGGCCCCCAGTAATCATGAATAATAACACTCGGGTATCGACGGGTCTATACGTCCCCAAGGGAGATGTTTCTTATGTTCTGAGCTCAAGTCTAGCCCCAGAAAATCATAAGACCCCATATGTCGGGTTAAAGCAGGTCAGGTGCATCTCATGCGTTGTTATTTTAATACTATGATGCCAGTTTATGAATGACGATGCATGTGAACAAGCCTAATTTTCCTACACTCCTTGCATAATTGCACTCACTAGGACGTAAGTCCCCCCTACACATTTGTGGTTTTATCTTAGATATGCAGGGTACTCAACCAGATGTTTGACTAGAGAGCTTGGGAGCTCACCAGTTGGTTGTCACACTCATAACTGCATGTTCAGATTTCTTTTGTAACTCTTAGTGCACATGTGTAATGATATGTTGGATTTAATAGGATTTAATGGTTAAGTATTTTGGGTCACTTGTTGGCATTCAGTTTGTAATCAAGAGAATGTACTTATGATTAGTTTATGTAATTGTTGGAGTTACTTAAGCGTTGATTGTGATTATGTAACAATGTCAATGATGTCATGAAAAATAACGATGTCAATCCTGAATTTTTGGAATTGGGACGTTAAAGCATAGACACGTGTCTGGTATATTAAAGGTTGCATCCGGCGAGCAAGATCTGAACATCTCAGTCCTTCAGTTCTTGGAGATGTAAGTACTTCAAAACATTATTTATACATTTCTTATTCAAATACTTTATTATGAAAGATTTTCAACGTAATGTCACCCTTTTTAGGTATTTGTCTGCATTATGCATGGATAAGGACAAAGATGAGGTCTATGGATTCCTAGACCCTCAACTCATTCAGTAGTCGGGGAATAAGAAAGCTGAAACACTATATACATCACCAACGGCTTGGTGACAAGGCAAAAAAATATTTATTTAGCTCCATACATCCATGAGTAAGTGCATTTTCTAATAAATTATAGGTTATACTTGATCAATGTGAATTTCTTGCAATATTAATTATTTTCCAATGTAGGCGTCACTGTCAACTACTTGTTATATCCCTACATGATCACACCACTGCGTGGTTTTGCTAGCTCATCGCACAAAAAGCCCCCTCATACTTAAAACAAAAAGTAGATTGGTACTGACAATCAATGTTTTTTGGTAATTAGTCATTTTTGTTGTAATTCTACTCTAAGAAGTGATTTTTGGTTATTAGTGCCTACTCGAAATAAAACATATTGAAGGGTCGACCGAGTGCTAGAGCACAAAAGCTAACATGGGTGCACCTCAAGGTATTTAATTGCGTTAAATACACAATTTATTTTAACACTTTTGAATGGTTTTAATTATGTTAATTTTGAATTGTAGTGTAATAAATAAACCGGAAGCTTTGAGTGCAGCTACTACGCAATGCAATGGATGGCGAAAATTGTGCAAGCAGGAATTGATAGAGGTTGAGACCAGGTAATTCAGTAGGTTAAATCAATTCATCAATAAATCCACTTTTTTAATTGGTCTACACTAATGTTAAGTTATTACATGTTGCAGTTTTTCATGGAGACCAACCTATTTGACTCTAATGCACTACAATACATCAGAACCAACTGGGCGAAATTTTGTATTGACTTTTATAACATTTTAGGGTAGTTGACGTTATAACATTTTTTTACAAATGATAGTTGATTAGTTTGACTTATTTAGAATATTTTTACACCTATTTGATTAGTTTTTTCATTTAGAAAACTTATATATACTGGTTTGATTATAATTTGATGAAAATGGACCTTCGGCATATAAATTGTGGTTGTGATTGCGTTCTGTCATTGTTTTTTGTTTGTTCTGGAAGTTTTCAGGTTTGCAATAGCCTATAAACAGAACCTACATAAAAAAACTAAAAAATGATGATGGTTATGGTTAGAACCATCGTTGAATGTCACATACGATGACAGTTGTGGCCATAACTGTCGTCGTTGTTGCGCATAGAATAATAGGAAAAGGCACAATCAACTGTTGTTGCAACAACCGTCATCTTTTGTTGAGTTTTCAACGACAGTTGATGCAACAATTATCGCCATTTATGAAGTTTTAATGACGGTTGTAAGACGTCGTTGAATGATCTGGTTTTCAACGACAGTTGGGTCAATGACGGGTCAACAACCTTCATTAAAATCCCTTTTTAACCGTCGTTAAAACCCCAGTTTCTATAAGCATATGTGAAAAAAATTGCATTTTGATTTTTCTACTGCTCTTATTCATTTCATACCCTTCTTGTGTCCATGTATGCATGTGTTCCCTCTCATGACAATGTTATAGTCTCATCCTACAATTTGATAATTCATTAATCATGCCAACAAGGTGAAGTTGGCTGGATGTCTCTAGAAGGGGGTCGAATAGAGACTTTAACAAAAAAAAAACTCTCCTGAAACTTTATGTTCAAGTTGAGCTTAGTTCTCAAGCTCAACAGCTTGGAATTTCAATTTGACTTAGATGATAGAAGGTTAGTAATATTCAGATAAGGAATAAATATAACTGAGTCGTACAGTTGAGATTCAATTGTTTAGTTATAATATAGTTAATGTTCAATTCAGCATCTCAAGTATGCACACAGAGAAGAGATGCACACACATTTATAGTTAGTTATAATATAGTTAATGTTCAATACAGTTGAGATTCAATTGTTTAGTTAACTTAGTCTTATCTTCTTGGCTCTTTGTAACTCTTGATCTTGTTTCTGAATGTGATGAATTTTATTCCTGATTGCTTTAACAATTCAGCTTCATGCATCTCACATGTTATTTTTAGATTGCAAGTCTCCTTAGCATCTCAGCTTGTCTTAACACAGAGAAAATTATATTGCAATATAGGAAGATAAATTCTGCAAACACTTGAGCACACAGTTAGTAGAAACAAGACATCTTAGAAATTCATCTTTTATTTTCCACTTTTGATAGTTTGATTTCATTAAAACTCTTAGGAGTGAGTTTGTCTTAACACAGGATGCTGAAAATGAAAAAGTTCTTGAATTGTTGAGATTAGTGGAGTAGGGGGCAATTAAGGAAGTTATGGGTTTCCTAGGTTAAACACCAATGTGACAAGATGTCTCTAAAATCTGAGAGATAAATGCCAAGATAGAGAGGTTATCCCGTGCATTAGTGGTATGAATCATTGATATGATTTCCCTCTAAGGAAGTTGTTTGAAGGGATAAAAGATGAATCTAGGGTTTTGGTCTCAACATTAAAGCTTGAAATTAGAAATCATGATTTGAAATGATGATGGTCATCTTTCTCTATCCCAAATCTATTTGATGTTCTATTTTTCTTAGAGGTGGAAACCCACTTGGAATTTCCTTTGGGAAGATGTCCCCAAATTCTTTCAACAAGTCTGATATCTTGAGGTAGGTAAAGATCACCCAATGGATCTTTGTCCTCCTTTTCCTTGGTCTCTTTACATAAGAGTAAGAACCAAGGTCTATCATTAGACAACTCCTTTTTAAGCTTGTTTTCTTTAACTATTTATAATTTCTTTTCATTTTCAACTACTTCCTTTTCTATTTCCTTTTTATGTTTTTCTTCTTTCTCTTTTCTATTAACTCTCTAAGTTTTTCTTGATCCTCTTTTACTTCCCTAAGGGTCATAGGCATAAGTGTTTCTTTCCTAAATGGTGGAACTTATAGGTGTTCGAATATCATCATGTTTTACCCTTCTCTCAAATTGCCAAGGTCTTCCTAAAAGGACGTGGGAGACTTCTAAGGGTACAACATCAAAGGACATCCCATCCTCATAATTCCCAATTCTAAACTTAATCCTCACTTGCCTATCCATCTTAATTTCTTCCTCTTCACTCACTCATTAAAGTGTATTGTGTGATCTTCTTCACCATTAATTATTTCTTTATTTATTTAAAAATATTTCTATATTAATAATATATATAACGACATTTTGTAACATCACATATACGGGTATCTGCGGGAGCAGGTACCTCAATACCACCCGCCCTCTCCCCGTTGATAATCAGATAGTGAAAATTCCGTTAATTTTTACTTGTGGGTATTCATTAACCTACACAAAACCGACCAGCAATGTGTTTTACCCGCAGGTGCCCGCGGTGCAGTTTTTTGCCACCCTTAGGTATATACTGTTCATTCTTATTTATTTATTGGATTCTCTCTTAACTCATGCGTTAGAGTTCTTCTTGCAGGTATCCCTCCATGTTCATCTCGAACTTATGAGACTTCACATCAGATTTCCATTCATGTAACATGGCTTGATAATGATATATTTTTTAATATTCTCCCTTTGATCCCTTTTATAAGAACTTTTGGAGAGTTAATTTTAGTCTTTTTTTGTAAAATCCTTTTTAATTTGTCTCCTGTATCAATTATTTTTTGATAAAAAAAACCTCATTTACTCAGCATATTTTTTTATCAATAAATAATAATCAATGCTTTAAATTTCTAAGTCTTTCTCTAAAACGATCGGAATGACTCTCAATATCAATATAAAATTAACGATTTGATAATATTAATTTTAGGGGTTGAAGAAAAGAACATCCAAAATGGAAATTTTGAACTAGAAGGAAAGTATATGTTTAATTAGAAACATAATATTGCAATAAATACTATCCTTTTAAATAAAAAATTCCATTTTTTATGTTGTTATCCTCAGCCTAATTCAGAGTTTAAAACTGAAAAATTCAATTGAAAAAGTTGGTGGAGATAGTTAAGCAATTAATTAGTAGAAAGAGAATAATGGTCAGTTTGGATAAATTTCTCTAGAAGAACTTCTAGGAGAAAATATAATCAAGAATATAAAATGAATTCAACTTCTTTTATAAATTGAAATTAGTCTTTATAACTCAACTTTTTCGTAAGCCCTCCCATTTAACATCTTCATAAATAATTAATTTCAACTTATTAAAGAAGTTGAATTCATTTTGCTTCTTTAATCATTCATTGTTTTCCTCCTAGAAGTTCTTCAACAAAAGTTTTATCTAAATTGACCCGATATAATGAAGTAATTAAGTGAAAAGAGAAGATAGTGGACCTCAATAAATTAAGAGTAATCCTAGAAAGATAATATAAATTTTGACAAATTTATCATCACCAACTAAATTTCTTAATTTATCTAAAGTGGTAAAAATGTTCTTATGAAATGACCGGGGGAGTATTTATGTTCATATGTTTCTAAAAACACATTTTTCCTATTTATTTATTTATTTACTTAAAAAAATACCGTATTAAGAAATATAATTATTGCTCTTATTTTTTAAAAAATAAGCTTCATATTTTACCATTTATATATTACATTATCCCTCTCTGTTTATTTATCGCATTAAACGAATAGTTGGATTGTGCCACTACTATTCATTGGTCATTTTACTGTTAAGGTTTTCAATAATGGATTATTTGTTATTATACCAGAATCAGTATAAGATTATAATGAAAAAGTGTAATTAATATGTATTAAATTTATAAATAGACGAATAAATCAGAAAAAAAAAATTATCACTAAAAATGGATAATAAATAAAAGAAATCTAGGATTTAGATTTAAAAACAAGGATTTTTATATATTTATTAAACTTTAATGGGTTGAGTATCCTTTCTACTCTTATTATTTCATTTTACTAATTAATAAAGTTTTTTATAATTTGGGAGCATGTTTAAGGGGAAGTGATTTTGGGGTTAAAAATAGAAATGGTTAAATATGTTCTTAGTCCTTAAAATATACTCCTTCCGTCCCTATTTATAAGACCCCTTCTAGAAGAATTGAATGTCCCTTAATATAAGACCCTTTGCAGATTTTTAGATAAATTAATTATTTTTTCCATATTTGCCCTTCATTAATGTTTAACTTTTTTTAATTCCCAACTGTGAATAATTAATGAAGTTTTACCTACATGCTCAACTACACCATTGAAAAGTGACTTTTGAAGTCTTCCACCATGTGACAATTAATGTTTCTAAAATATAGTGACTTTTAAATAGGGATATATTTGGAATGTTATAAGTTTTTTTAAAAAAATCAATACATTAACCAACTTTTCTTAAACTGTGTGAAACGATTAGAATGGTCTTATAATAATAGACGGAGGGAGTAATTAAGATTTGGTTTTAGTCCCTCTAAGTCAAAACCGGTGGATTTGTTCCCTCTAGCTAGATGTCGCAAAAAGGGCTACCTGGTCCAATATGGCCCCCTGATGCGGGTTGGGGGCTATAACGGGCCCAGCAAAAAAAAAACCTGAATTTAATTCGGGATAAAAAACGGTGTCCAAGCCTTGTAAAAAGCAGGCTAAGCCCGATATTTTAGTCGGATTTGCAGGTTAAGCCTCGTGTTTTAGCAGACTTTATGGGTCGTTAAACCCATCTTTTTTATAAAATGGACTGGGCTAAAAAAAATCAAATATTAACTCGAGCTCAATTTTAAAAACCAAACGCATATTTGAACTAAACATATGGATTTAGTACATTTTGCCACCTCCAATTCTCTCAAAAATTAAAATATTCTTTTTCGATCCTTATTGATAAAAATCAATAACAAATTCATAGCAAAAACCATGCCAAAGTTGTGCAAATAAATTGATTTATTTTTAATTTTTAAAAGATAAAAATCATTAATTTTAAATTATAAAAATAAGATAAAATTTTAATTATATTTTAGTAACTAAAAATTTATTTAAGTTAAATTAAAAGAAAAAAGAAAAAGATAATGAAATGGCAGCCTTGATAAAGAGTTACCCGGATTTCAGGCTTTCCAGAGAGACCCACGCTCTCACTCTGACTCGTCAAAGATAGTAACAAAAGAGGTTTGTGAGGGTGGGGTTCTCTGCTCAGGGCTCTCACTCTTAGACTCTGACCATTTTTTCAGAGTTCAGGGGATGCAAGTGCGACCGTAATAAATGTTCACGTACATGAGTACATCCATTTGATGTCACAAAAGACAAACCCACGAGTGCCGAGCAACTTTCATATTTTAACACTTTGTTTAATAGTATGGAGAGAAATAGGAAAGAGAGAAATGAGATGAAGAGAAATACGTGAGAAATAGGTGAGAAATAAAGTTGTTTAATAGGAGAGAAAAGATGAAATAAAGTGAAGAGAAATAGTATTTTTGTTTGGTAGGAGAGAAATGGAAAGAAAAAAATTAGATTATATTACATAAAGATCAAATACCCCTAAGTATATTTTTGAGTTAAATTTATAAAATTTAAAATATTATACTTTATAAATAATATATATAGAACTAATTTATGTAAATATTAAAATATGTATTAAAAACTATTTATTTTTAAATTTAATACATGTATTAAAATTAAATATATACAATACATATATGAACGTTAATAGTATGTTAAAATATTCTAAAAATAAAAAAAATTAAGAAGAATATCGTAGCACTCTTTTAAAAATAAACGTTAATAGTATGTTAAAATTCTAAAAAATTAATTTGTATTTTCATATATGTAATAAAAAATATAACTATATTAAGAAAAGAAAAATTAACCGAAAAAGTGCAGCTTGAAAGTAATTAACTTAAAGATATATATAATCAACTAAAATTTATAAAGAGAAGAGGAAAAATTCAAATTAGTTAATGTTAGAATAAGAATGGTTTTCACTTTAAAATAGACAAACATCAATCCAAATCACAATGTGTGCTCATATTAGATTTATTAATTGTCAAAAAAAGAAAGAATCATAGCTCGATTTAAAAGCAACGAGACTTCAACTCAGTGTTTTTGAAGACGAGCGATAACAGAAAGAGAGAGAGAGCAAACTTTTTTAAAACGCTAAGCCAGATGAAAGGGAACGGGCAAGGAAGAGAAGGTCCACATGTCACATTTTTTATACAGTATTCTCTCTCATTCCGATGCTCATTTCTCCGGTGTTTCTCTTCATTTTTGTGGAGAATTCTGAAACTCATGGACCCACTCTGTATATTTCTGTCTTCAATGATTTCTATTCAACCAAACAGAAAAACAAATTTCTCTTCACTCTATTTCTCCTCCCTCTCCCCAATTTCTAGGATACCAAACACAGTGTAAAAGTGTTGTTAAATTTTGTTTAAAAAAATAATTTGAAACTTAAAAGTGTTGTCTAAAAATAAATTAAGGAAATTGATTAAGAAATAAATGAAATAACTACTTAATAAAATCATTTTATTATATATTTATTTTATCTTTTATTTACTATTATTCCTAAAGTTCTTGCAAATAAATATTCTAAAAAGGCTTATTCATGAATTCAAAATTATTTAATTAAAAACTTTAAAAAATTAAATATTTGTTTAGTTTTATTTTTTATCAAGTCCAACAAAATTAGCTTTCATATAAGGAGAGAAAAATAAAAGGGAAAAAATTTGGTAGAGAAAAAAACAAAAACATATAAAAATGGTTTTAATTAACTGTCTAGTTAGATAAAAGTATACACATATTAATAAATGCATTCATTACTTTTATTTTCATAACAAAAAATTAAACTTTTTATTTCACCATTTACATCTCTTATTATTGGGTCTCATTAATTTTTAATAATTGGTCATTTGTTAATATAAAAGCAATTTTTTAAAAAAAAAATGGACATTTAAGAAAGATCAAAGTAGTTATGAAGATAAATATATGGTAGAGAAAAGAAATATAGAGAAATTCACAAAAAATTCCCCTTCATGGTGGGACGATCTCCTCCCAACAGGGGTTTTCTTCATATGCAAGACTCGAATCCAAAACCCTACTTAAGGAAAATTAAACATGTGTCACTTGAACCAATCACACCTGTTGGTCTATATATACATTTTCTTATAAAAATTTCTTATAAAAAATTCTAAAAAATATATCCAGACATTACTTAATTAAAAACATAAGAGGCATTATATCTCTTTCTTACCCTTTAAACGTATTTGCATGAGAAAAATAATCTCTCTAAAATATGATCCATACTTTATATTTTACACAATTTTTTTCCTAAAGAGAGACCTTTACTCATATAATAAATTCACACAATAATTTATTCAACACCTTTATTTTATATCTCTCTTTATCATATCTTATATCACATCTCGCATTTCTTTCTTTTCTATTTTTATCTCTGATATTGTATGACATGTTGTACAAGATTATTTTAGAAATGCAATTTCTCTTTTATAAATAATTATTAAATTCAATATTTTAATTCTAAGTTTTATATTTATATGTATCCCTTTAATAAAAAATTGAGGAATGAAATTGATACAACCATACAATAATACAATCAAGGTAGATAAAGAAAGAAAAGAGTAAAAAGATAGAGAAATGTGAGATGAGATAAATGATGTAACAGAAAAATATAAAGAAAAAAAGTATTTTGTATGAGTTGTTATATATTTTTGTTAAATGAATTTATTATCCCATAAAAAAATAACATCATACATGAAAGAAAAAAAAGAAAATAAATAAAAAATGTGAAAAGGAAAATGAGAAGAGGACAGACATGAGACATCATCAACAACCACTGCCCTTGACTTGATGATTGATCCGTCCTTGGAGGATCCACCACCAACCCCTAACATCGCACGTCAAACCCATCTCTTTCCGTCTTTCAAATCTAAGTTGTCAATGAGATTTCAAAACCCTCAACTTGAGACATCTTCTGCGATTCAGGGACTGCATCTGCGTGTTGCTTGCTAGCTTAACCCATGATCTAAATTTGACAGTCAGACCTAGCTATTAGGTCTAGCTACGCGCTCCCTGATTTCACGGTTGCCATCACTCGGAACATTTTTGTTGCTTGTTCAGTGTTCACACACAGCTACTACCTCACCCTTACCTTCCATGTCTATCTTTCTTCTTCACCTCTTTCCCATGGATCAACCCTTCCTAACTATTCGTCATGAAAAGTGTTAGTAACACACTCTCTAATACACTCTTTTTAATATACTTTATGTGATTGATTAAAATTTATATAGGTCCCACCAAATTATGTGGGTCCACTATGAATGTAGTGGGCCCATGTGAATTTTAACCAATCATAAGGAGTGTGTTAGAAAAGTGTGTTAGAGAGTGTATTACCAACATTTTTCATTCCTTATTGCATTACTTTCATACATGCAATTGATATATGGTGAAAAAATTTTTTAAATAATTTTTATGCTTATACACCTTATTTTATCTTTCAATTATATTACTTTCATTTTCTTTCTATCTCTCTTTCTCTCATTATATTTTATCATTCATCACATATTTATTTTCGAGATATCAAATTCATATAACATAAAAACATACAACTCATATAACATACTTTTTTCTTTATCTCTTTCCATCACATCACCTATGACCTATCACATCCTATATTTATCCCTCTTTATTTTTTTTTCTCTCTTTCTTTCTCTATGTTATACATGTGTTATACATTTACAATTTACATTTCTCTTTTTTTCTATCTCTCATTTTCTTTTTTGTCTTCCTATTTCTTTCTATCGATACCTAAAAAAGAGTGGGTTTTGCATTGATAATTTTTATTGGGTTAAATATGTTTTTGGTCCCTAAACTTTCACTTAAATTTGGGTTTGGTCCCTAATCTTTTTTTCATTATTTTTGGTCCCTATTGTTTTCAAATCATTGAAATTAGTCCCTGCCGTCACTTCTATTTTAACAGAGTTGACGGCAGGACTAGTTTCAATGATTTGAAAACGTTAGGGACCAAAAACAACGAAAAACAAAGATTAAGGACCAAACCCAGATTTGGGTTTGGTCCCTAAACTTTCACCAGAATTTGGTTTTGGTCCCTAATCTATATTTTTCATTGTTTTTGGTCCCTAACATTTTCAAATCATTGAAATTAGCCTCTGCCACATCACCCCTATATTTAACAGAGTTGACTGTAGGGACTAATTTCAATGATTTAAAAACGTTAGGGACCAAAACAACGAGAAAAAAGATTAGGGACCAAAACAGGGGAAGCCAGCAAGTGATGTCAAGGGGGGCCAATAATATAATTTTTTCAATCAATACCCCACCCTAAATATATTTTGTTATTAAATATATAATTACAAAATTATAATATAACTAAAATAAAAACTAAATCGAATATACAATGAATTAAGACCAACCCTCATTGTTTATTTATATATATATATATGGGTGGGATCCACTGAAATCTGGAGTAACTCTTGGTAAAATTACCTCGCTTAATAACTTTATGTAAACATCGAGTTTCATCATCATCCAACCGTTAGACTTAAAGTTTTCATTAAATAGACCAAGTCTGTAAAATTTCATAAATTTTTAAAACCATTTGATACATAATCAAATACTTATGAATGTACAATTTATCTAAAATTTGGTGTGTATAATCATCATGTTGGTATCATATTATATATTCAACAGTTAAATTTGTTAACTTTGTATTCTACAAAAAGTTATAAGTGGAATAATTTTACAAAGAATCACTCTTGAATTAAGTTGATCTTCACTCATATACATATTTTATGTAAATTAAATTTTTTTGAATTGTTTTAATTATTGCTTTATTTTTATAATTTATTTTAATTATTTTTAATCAAACGTTTTTTCATTAAAAACTAATAAGAATTTAATTTTTTTAAATAAAACTAAAACTATAATTACATAATATATACTTTTGTTTATTTAGAATTTATATCATAAAATTTATGTAAATGTTTTATGTAATTTTAAATTAATTATTCACTTAAATCAAACATTTATAATTCAATAAGTTATCTTATTAGCTTTCAATTAATTTATCATCTAGTATCTCATATCTCATTCTAACTAAACTTCCACTATATAATTTTATTGAATAGTATATAATATATAAATTTACAAAATAATATAAATATATACACATATTATATGCATATATTTTTAAAAAATAGGAAAAAATTGAGGGGAGCCATGGCCCCTTTTGTCCTAAAGGCCCTCCGTCCCTGGACCAAAAACAAATTCGGGTGAAAGTTTAGGGACCAAAAACATAATTAACCCATTTTTATTTTATAAAAGAAAATGTGAGGGTTAGAAAATTTTCAAAACAATTATTTTTGCTCTGTTTGACATTGAGAAAAAAGAAAAGAAAAAATAAATAATATAGAGAAAGAGAATAGGGTGGTTTTATATCTAGCTATTTAAATAATTTATCTCTTTTTTATTTATTTGAATAAAAAATGAGAAAAACTATGTATATTCTTAACATGATAAAATATTGCAAATAGCTAGTCACGGTATATTTATGAAAAAAATAGAAAAAGAATTTGGAAAATTATACTTCCACACCAAAAAAATTAGGTGTGGGAGTGTAAGGAAGAAATATATATATAAATACTTAAGTCTTTTGGTGTTTTAGGTTAGGAGTGTATCATTTTGTATTTGGTCAATATTAAGATATAGTGTTGGTTCACTTTTATTATCATATCTCTTATAATATTTAAGATGGTGAGATCATTATTGGATTGCATATTATTTTATTGAATTATGATTGTTATCTATCATATGAAATATAAGCATATGGTATGTATCCTTATCAGTGCTATCTTCTATATTATTAATGCTCATATTTCTTTAAACTATTGGATGTTACGTGCATTGGCTATAATTGGTACTTTAGTTTTAATAATTCCTGGTAATTTTGATAATTGATTAATGTTATCCAAGTGGGATAGTGTCAGGCTATTCCTATTTATTTTTTGGATTAGCATTAATCAATTATTTAGAATTATATTTATTTGAATTATTAATATCAATTATAGAATAATTATTTAACTATAGCACATAATATAAAGATGTTTGATATATTTGGCTTTTATTGTGAATAACCCGTGATGAGTTGAACTGTTTAGTTTAGTAGCCTGTTGAGAGATCTCTGAGCTCTACTGGTAAGCATTAAAAATTGCTCCCCATCTGACAGTTCAGTACACACGCATTACACTTCTCAACACTTACCAGGAAGGAGGCAGTTTCTCTCGGTGATCATAGTGATACCACAATGGTTGATTTCCTCATTTCAGGTACATAACTCTGATTCTACTATGGTATTGAATTTTACAAACATACTATAGTCCTGTATCTATTTGAATATGATCTAGGTTAATGTTATATTGAAGTTTAGCAATAGAAAGAAAAATTTAAAAGAAATAAAGAGAGAAGTAAAGATATAATAATTGATATAATGTAAAAAAAAGATAAAAAAATTAAATATAAAGTAGAGTGTAAAAGAAATAGGTGAGAAAAAAATCCAAATAGAGGCTTTGGTTGATTAAGATCTACTTCTCACTCACATAAAAACTGATATTTTCATTTCATGAATTACACACGCATTCACACATTTCCTTTTCAATTACTTAAATTTGGATAACTAAATGATTAGAATGTTATCTTACATTAACCCTTTATAGTAAATTTTTTAATTCATGAGTCATTTTTTAAATACTTTTCTCAAACAAAAACTAAAGAAAAATTTATTAAATGGTTGGTTGCAGTGGGAGTGGACTGTAATCCAGACAAACTTTCACTACAACATTTTTCCCTTTTCCCAACCGTTCAAAAATGTTGGCAAAAATAGAAAAAATTGTTGTCGAAAGCTATAGGCAACAGTTTACATGTCAAAACTATTGCCTATAGCTTTAGAAAAAATTTATGGGAAAAATATGTTTTTCGTCCCTGTAGTTTCGGTCAATTTGGGTTTTCGTCCCTATATTTTAAATCCTTGGTTTTTTGTCCCTGTACTTTCTAAACCCCTAAACTTAGTCCCTGTCATTACTTTGATCTGTTAAACCTATGACGTGTCAATTACCTAGCATGTCACGTGTACCTAGCATGCCACGTGTCAATTGCCTAGCATGCCACGTCACAGGTTTAACGGTCCAAACTAACGGCAGAGACTAATGTTTAGGGTTTAGAAAGTACAGGGACAAAAACCAAGGATTTAAAATATAGGGACGAAAACCCAAATTGACCGAAACTACAGGGACGAAAAACATATTTTTCCCAAAATTTATTTATATTACCCGGTTTGTTTCCGGAACCGCGGTAATTTATCAGCTTCTTGCATTTTATCCCGGTTACTCATTGTAACCGGGTTAATTTGAGCGCGGTAAAAACCCAATTTTGGCATAGTGACTATTTCAGTGTATCCTATTTATTTAGACAACAGTTTTTGACATGTTTTGACCACAATTGTTGCCTTTATGTTGGAAATAGACAACAGTTATAGGTCAAGACTAGTGCAACGGTTTTTAAACGTTGTCATTTTTAAATACAGTTTATAACTGTTGCGTAAAAGGTCAAGCGCTACAGTTAAAAACTCATTGTTATGCTTGCCATTCAAATCATGAAGTCTCTATTTTAATAAGGCTTTATCTAACCACCACCAACAATCCAAGAGTTAAACTCACAGTTGTACTTGTGGAGGATTTTTTATCAAAGACCTCGAAAAAAATTTAAGAAAAAAATTTAATTAAACTAAACATTACTATATATGCGTTACATGCATTTTTGTGTTTAAATAAAAAATAACTAATTTAAAAGAGTGTTTATGTCATATTATTAGTTATTCTATTTCATTAATTCATATACGTCCGTTATCATATTGTACATAAGATATTTTTCTACTACATATTTTATTTTTAAAAAAAATAAATTAGGATCAAATATGAATCTGTTTGTTTACCGTTTTAAAAAATTATTTTCTATTTTTAAAAATAGAAAACTGAGGGGCCGTTTTGGGTGGTTGTGAATTTCCAGTTTTTAGTTGTAAGAGATTTAAAACAAGTTTTTACAACTCAAATCTTAAATTAAAAATCATTTTTTGTGGTTTTCAAAACGTCCATTTTGAAAACCACAAAAAATAGTTTTTAGTTTTTTGTTTTTAGTTGAAAAACTTGGTTGAAGTGTTTTGAAAACCAAAAATTGAAAACTTGCAACCTCCTCAAACGGGCCTCAGGCCTTAATCACATACAGTTTTTAAAAATAGTTTTTGAAAGTGAGACTGTTTTTTTGTTTTTAAAAATTAAAATTCTGAAACTACTTTTATTAGGAGTTTTGGAAAAGTGATTTTTAGCTTTTGTATTGGAAATTCTATAAATAAATCATTTCATTTATAAAAACACTTTTTAAAAACAGTTTTCAGAAATTAAAAACAAAACTGAATCAAACAAGCTCTATGTTTTTAGTTCCTGAAATATAGTTGAGATTTGATTTTAGTTTTTGCAATTCAAAATCGGTGGATTTGGGCCCCAAAAAAGTGAAAAAAAAAATCCCTTTCAATCCTTATAGATAAAATTTGTAGTAAAATTTGTAGCAAAACTGTATAATAAGGACTAAGTTGATGTATATTTTCAATTTTTGAAGAACAAAAATCACGGTAATTTTAAATTATAGAGACTAAACCAAAATATTGACAGAATAAAAACATATTTAACTCTATAAAAAATCATCAAAAAATCAACTAAAAAGACCATGTAAGATTCTAAGTCACGAGTATTAAATTCCATAGGAGGTAATCTGCTTAAATCATAAATATTTATATTGTAATAAATTAACTAACTCTTTTAGCGGGTTTTTTTTTTTCATACATAATATTGAATCTGAGACTTTACTTAAGGGGATTTAAATATATCGCTGAAGTCAATAATATGGTGTCGTTGGTAAAGATGGTATTACAAAACAAACTTTTTTTTTTCATTTTCTCTCATTAATTATATTTTTCTTCCACTTTTTGTTTTTGTTTTACTTTTCTTCTTTAAATATGCTTTAGTTCATTGAATTCATGATTTTAATTGGCTTGGATGAGCACCTTGTTTCTAAACTTTATATATATATATATAGAGGGAGCGTATCAAGTGAGAGGAGATTTTATTGTGAGAGATGAGAGGGTTAAAATATAACCCTTAGATTAAATTAAATTAAATTAAATGGTTGAGATTAAATTAAGTAATAATGATTTGTTATCTCTAATCCACAGAATCCTTTGATACATGATCCATTGTTATCTCTGACTAATCCTCCATATCCAGCCAGTCCTTGATCTTCGAAGAAGCTGCCATCAACATTAATTTATTTAGCGCTTTATCATAATTGTAAAGTGTTTTTTATTTTGCACTTTATCATATTTTAATTTGATATTATATTTTCATTTTTATTATAATTTCATAAATTTAATAAAATATATTTTTAAATAAATCCTATAAAGAATTTTTAATATTTTTAATTTATTGAGTAAATTAAATTTTTTATTTTTATAAGATCAAGATTAGCAAAAGTGGTAGACTTCTTTTTTCTAGATATATTTAATATTAAAAATATAAAAAGGGCTTTAATGTTGATATAATAACTATAACTAAATAATTACAATATGTAAAGTGTTTTTTTAGTACTAAAGCATATTTTAAATTTCATATTATATTTTTATTCTTCTTATATATTTCATAAAATATGTTGAAAAAAAAATTATACTATACACTTTAAAATATTAATTTGTTTTTTGGTATAATATCTATAATTTCATATTATATTTTTAAGCACGTAGCATCCATTTTTAAGGATATTAATTTAAAAAATTTTAAAATGGTATAATATTGAATAATAACTATAACTAAATTAATATAATTACTATTAGTCTGTTATCATAGTTCAAAGTTTTTTTCATGATTTAAATTTCATATTTATTATTAATTTTCTTATTTAGTTCATAAATATAAATGATTTAAATATTTATTTATTTGTTTAAGATAGAATATTTATTAATTTTAGGTATTAATATTTTTAATTTCTTAAAAACTACAATTATTAATTTTTATGAGATAAATATAAGCAAAAGTTGTAGGTTATTCATGTAAATTAGAGGACATTTTTTCTTTATATTTCATAGTGGAAATAAAAATGGAAATTGATAAGTTCAAATCAAATAAAGAATTTTGGTCATTTGACTATAATTTATCAAAATATACGTTGTTCTCGCTTGATAAATTTAATATTAAAATGTAAAAAAGGCTTTAAATTGATATAATACTAATAAAGTATTTTTTTAGTTAAGTTACTACTTTAGCATATTAAAAATTCCATATTATATTAAATAGTTGAGATTAAATTAAATAATATATGATTTAATGTTGATGCAGCTTCTTCAAAAATCAAGGACTGGCTAGATTTAGAGGATTAATCGGAGATAACAATGGATCCTGGATCAAAGGATTCTATGGATCAGAGATAATAAATCATTATTACTTAATGGGAAAAATATGCTTCAGGTCCCTGTAGTTTTGGTCAACCCGGGTCCCCGTCCCTGTACTTTAAAACCATGGTTTTTTGTCCCGTACTTTCAAAACCCCCCATTACCCGTCCCCGACGTTAGTGTAGTCTGTTAGTTTGCTGACCTGTCAAACGACGTTACCACGTGTCGTTATTTTAAGCCTAATTACTCTGTAATTAACTTAATTAATCACAGCAATATTTTTCTTTATAAAAAAAATTATAAAATCACGTTATTTATAAACTGAATCCCCAATCTAATTCTTCTCCCAAATTCGAAGCCCTAATTTGCAAAGTTGAGTCTCTTCATATCATATCCCAAATCCTCTATAACTTTGCCCTATCCCATTGCCTTTTTGCGTAGTCTGATCCGAGCGTTTCCTATTAACTATTAAAGACGAAGTGTGTAGCAGCTGCAACGTGTGGTCAAGTGGTCCCGTGGTTACGTTGGAACGGTGCAGTGCTCACGTGGAGGAGCCGTTTAGAACAGTCCCGGTTGCAGGTAACACTCCGTTTGTTTTGGCTTTTATGGCTTCTTTAATGTGGTTGGGTCCACCATTGGTTTGTAGGGTTTTACTTTTCGTGTATAGTGTTGCCTTTTTTGTCTGTATTTGCACTTGTTGACATGTGGGTTATTTTTCTAATGGAATATTGATTGTTAATGTGTTGTAGGGATGAGTTTTTCTGTAGCTTTTTACCATATGGGTAAATTTGTCCATAAGCCATCACTAAGTATAAGGGGGGTGAAATTCATGTTTTTCATGGGTTAGATACTGATACTTGTGTGAAGTCTATAAATCTGTTTAAGTAATTAAACATGATTATATGACATAACATCCTTTAGTTTTAATGATTAACAAATAAGATTATATAAAGAACAAATAAGATTATATAAAGAACAAATAAGATTACAAATAAGATTATATAAGAACCAATTAGATTATATAAAGGTTCTACTGAGAAAGGTATTTGTTTGTTAATTATGTTTCAAGATGGAATACTCTTTAGAAGAAGAAGAAGATTTTGTGAACAGAATCAGAATCAGAAGAACAAGAGTGCAGAGTCTGAAGAAGAATAATCCTTAACAGAGTTGAAGCAACTGAAGAATAGAAGTGAAGACTTGAAGATTGTCTGAAGAAGTGAAGACTTGAAGATTGTCTGAAGAAGTGAAGACCTGAAGACTATCTGAAGAAGTGAAGACTAGAAGACTATCTGAAGAACTGAAGGCAAAAGATATGAAGAAAGTACAGAGTCATATACATCTGTTGAAGAAAACAATGAATTGAAGAAAGAATGAAAGAAGAAAGAGGAAGAAGAAGAAGAAGAGAAGAGAAGAGAAGAAGAAGAAGAAGAAGAAGAAAAAGAAGAGAAGAAGAAGAAGAAAGAAGAAGAAGAAGATACAAGAAGAAGAAGATACAAAGAAGAATGAAGCTACAATTCTATATCATAAGGAAGAAGCTTCTGAAGTTTCAACCAGTATGAAGAATTGAAGTTGTCTGAAGGACGCAACCCGTCTGAAGTATTGAAGCTGTCTGAAGCAACGAAGCTGTCTGAAAGACTTGAGCTGTCTGAAGTGATCAACCTGTCTTAAGTGTTGAAGCTGTCTGAAGAGCCAAGCCCGTCTGAAGACTCGAACCTGTCTGAAGACTGGAACCCGTCTGAAGCTTGGAAGCTGTCTGAAGCTTTAGTAATGACGTGGCATCTTGCTGAAACCTTGCGTGAAGACTTCTCGAAGTCTCTGCTGCTCATACGTTTTGGAACACATTTATGGCAAATCACAGAGACCTTTCCCTGGTGCATTTGAATTTCATACATCACTGAGGAAATCTCTGCAACGCAGCATTCGCAGCAACACGGTGGCAGCTTTACTGCAGCACCAACGTTGTACTATGTCAGAACTTCAAGAATCGTGTCTCACAACGGATTAAAAGAAGACTATTTGCTGTCTCTAAATGATAGCATTTCAACGAGACATTTCTTCATTTGTGCAATCCGAAAGAAAGCAGAAGAAAAGCTCAGGAGACTAAGCAAAAGCAACAAGGAAGATGTTTGAATAAAATATATTCAATTCACCATCTTTATCTAAATCTCAAAAGAGGAATCTGCAAACAACGACTATTTGGTCAAGACATCTCATTCAAAGAAGTAATGGTGTCAGGAGCAAATGAAAAGGAGTATATGCAGAATAAGCAAAAAGGGCAAATTCAACGGATACACACTCTCAAGAAAATCAGAGGAAATCTGAAGAAAGCAGGATGCAAGCCGGGACAAAACAGAAGAAAGCAAGCAGATGCAAGATAATGCAAGCTGGATAAAGCAGATGCAAGCAGATGCAAGATAATGCAAGCTGGAGCAAGCAGATGCAAGCTGGATAAAACAGATGCAAGAAAGCAGAAGAAATCAAGAGAGAGAGAATACACATGATCATCACATCTCTCAAAACAGAGCTCATCACAGAAGTGTCAGAACGGGAGTAGTCTGAACACTCAATATGCTTAAGGAGAAGCAACCGTTTGAGAAGCTATTACACAACGGCTAATGGAGCCACATCATCAGAAGCTCAACGGTATATGAATTATCTTCAACGGCTATATTCAAGAAGAACATATAAATAGCCTCAAGAAAGAAGTTGAAGATGTTGTTTGCGGTGCACAACCAAGTTGGTCGGGCCCAACCTGTTATTGTTGTTGAAGTGCACAACCAAGCTGGTTGGTTGGAAGATCAATCAGGTTGTTGGAAACAACCATGCAGCTACCTGTTGCAACCAAGTTAGATCAATTGGGATTGTTTTTCAAGAAGGTTCTTGAAATCAATCAGGATGAAAATTGTTAACTAGGTTGAGTGTCTTACAGTAACAAGAGTTGACTCGAGCTCAAATACATCATGAAAATGTCAACAACAATTGATCAGAGAGTTAATTCTCAATCGGGCTACTGATCAGCTGGTTAGTTAGTTAGATTGTACAGTTGGTCTATGATCAAGTGAGTTGGTTGTCGGGAGAAGGCAATCATGTTGTACAAATGACTATCAAACCGGGTACGGTTTGAAGCTTTGAAGATACCTTGGTATTCCAATGATACGGGTGAGAATGTAAGCCCATGGAAACCCAATGGTTGGAGAATAAGGCTGGAGCTTAATTTCATATCTTAGTTAGCCTACTCTCAGAGGATGTATTCCTCATAGAAAAGACAGGGATTGTACTTAAATTCAAACACTTGTATCACTGTCTATCCTTGTATTTAGTTTGTAATGACTGTATCCTGAGTATGTACTCAGTAATCTCTATGTACAAGAAGAATCTGAGTTGAGTGGTTCTAGCGAACATCTAGCTTAGATTGAGTAGTAATACTCAACACTTAGTTAAGTGTCCGAGAGCCTGGAGAGGCTTGGTGGAAGAAAAGAATACTCGTGGTGTAGAGCCTGGAGAGGCTTGATAGAAAAGAATACTTGTTGTGTTGGCCTGGAGAGGTTAACATGTGTATCTGTGGTTTCAGATAGTGGGACACATATGTGGCTGCAAGGGTCTGGGGGATTCGGAGTGGCACATATGTGTTGTTGTTATTGTTGTTGTGATTAAAGGCTAGTGGTGGTTTGCCACTAGGACTGGATGTAGCTCACAGGGTTTGTGGGTGTGAACCAGGATAAATTCTGTGTCTAAGTTTTCTTTCCCTTAATCTCTTTTATTTACAGTCTTTACATTTACGATGGGATTGAAAAGTATCTTTTCATAACAAGCTTAACTCAAGGATTTCAATAAAACAAGTTTTCATACAAACATAACATTAAAACGTCTCTAGTGTAGGTTGAAGTATTATAGAAGAATATATTCAGAGGGGATGTCTGAAATACCTGTCTGAAGTGAGCCCAACAGGAAACTCAGTTCAGACACATGATATAGATGGTCTCTGATCATCTAAAGTATTTCAGAAACTGTTCTGAAGGTACTCTTAGTAATATTCTTCAGAAGACACTAAGAGAAGTTTGTTTTAAAATCAAAACAATCTTAAGTATAAGAGAAAGTTTCTTTTTTAATCTAAATCTTCATATATTCCGCATGTATTTAAAATAACTCTGATCTTAAGATTGGTTTTGCACAATGATCACTTACGTGATTGTTTTAATTAAAGATTTCCAAAATTGTCTTAAAATGTCTACAACACTATTCAACCCCCCCCTTCTAGTGTTGCATGTGGTTCTAACAATTGGTATCAGAGCTCACCTTCGGGTTGAGTATCTAACAAATGCAGAAGGAGTAGATCCTCAGAAGATGGAAATCTCACCAGGCTGAAGCAACCCGGAAGAATGATAATGAGAATAGGAAAATCATTTTTCCAATACTCATTATTCATAAGGCTAAAGCACAGGACGCAACAGAAAAGGAAAGTGAATCTATCTCTAGATCACAAACTGGTAACACCTTTCCTATCTATATTTAAGTTATAATTTTAAATATAGTTATTAATCTGATGCATGATTTGTTTTATTGAAATTATGTAAATATATGTTTGCATGCTATACTTGCTTCATGAATGTTTATTCTAAATTGTGTTAAAATAAATCACTGCATGCTATGTGTTTTACTATGTTACTGTGTGAAATGTATGAGTCATTTTATGTATGCTTTACTTATTTAAATATATGTGTTGAAGAGTCACACATGCTTAGTAAAGTAATAACTGTGTTTTTAAATTAAGTAAATGAAGAGTCGTGTGTGTTAGTCATAACTGTTTTTGAAAATATGAAACGACACGATGTGAATCATTGAATCATCAACCGTTTTCTCTCAATGGACACGATGCACATCTCTCCACAATTGCTTAGTGGATGGAACCGCTCCTCTCATAAAATGAAGCGACGCTTGATTGCCTATTTAAAGGATTGGAAGATCATCAGAAGAACCTCACAGTTTATTTCCTTCCAATTCATCTTAATCTATCTCAATGGCATCAAGATCAGCAATCTCATGTGCTCAAAGTCTACGCAAGTATGATAAAGAATTATTCCCTCAAGGGGAGTAAATTTAAGCGACTTTGACAAAGAAGGACTAAAAATCTCTGAGTATTTCAAGGATGCTGGCTGGATTTCCTATCTTGAAGAGGCATCGTTCCCCTGGCATGAGCAGAGTGTTCTAGATTTCTGGAACAACTCAGAAGTGTTTCTTGAAGAGACAAGTGGTATAAACACTTCAGTAATGGGAATGCCTATCAGAGTGGACTTCAAGGTTCTGAAGGAAATCATTGGGGTTGAAGCAACCGGAATACAATTTTGCTCCGATTGGGAGATCAATGATAAGAAGGAAGAGATGCATGATCAAATTTATTTGGTCGCAGAATTTCTCAAACCCCAGTATGTTCACAAACTACTGGAAATTCCCAAAATTCTGCTGACAATCATTAATTGTTGTATTCTACCCAAGAGGAAGGATACAATCATCATCTCTGATATGGAAAGATTCGTGTTGATACATCTCCTTCAAAGGAAAAGATTAAATCTTCCCAGAATCATCCTCTACCATATGATGAGAAGAAAATTAGAAGAAGTCAAAGTCTTTCCCCATACTACACTAATTATGAAGATCCTTCAATATAAAGGATTTCCTATTGAAAGATTCTTTGACCAGGAGCCATCACCCTTGTTCACTATAAAAGAATATAAGCATATCAAGGGAACATCAGCAGAGGAAAATGAAGACCAAAGCCCTTTGTCGTCAACCCAAAGCAAAATAGAATCTTCTGACTATCTAAGTGTTCATGGAAATTTAAGAGAAATTTTTCAGAAGATGTAATATAAGGAAGATGAATGAACGCATCGGACGGCTGGAAGAAACACTCAGATTCTATCAAAGAGAACTGCAGATGCTGAAAACACAAAAGGAGAAAGTCAGTGCCAATAAGAACAAACCTGTTGAAGATCAATGATACACTTGTGTTCTGATTTTTTTTAAGTCTCTGTATCTATGTCTTTCTGTTTTGAGTCCATTTCACTTTCTATCTCTGTTTATGTGTTTCTCTTAATATTAACATTCTATATGTTCTATTTGTTTATATGTGTTTCCTTTTGTGCACATTTAAGTCTATCAATAACATAACTCTATCCTTAATTGATTAACAAATTGTATTTATAAAAGATAAATTTAATTAACCTAATAGATAATTTTTAAATTTGATGAAATGTTATCTGTAATTCTAAAATACTTAATTTAAATATTTAAACAAATTACAACCAGGTGCTACTGAAAGGTACTTCTAGTTTGAATGTTTCAGGAACAGGTTTTAAGAAGACCATCTAAGAAACATCATCTAAAAGGACATAATGTGATAACATCTTTATTATCTGAACCTATTCAGGAAGTTCAAAATGAACTCTCTGAAAGCGTGGATTATCAATATTAAAGATAGTTAACACTCTATGTTCAACCGAACTCACCTCTGAGTGGATTATACTATCTTAGTAATATCTCTATTCATCTACCCGTTCAGAAGGCTCCTTATGGACTGTCTGAAATTGTGGGTCTAAAATGTTAAGGGATAGTTACTCAAGTCATTAGAATCCAACTTAATTGTAAAGGGATAGGTTAAGATGACTGTTCAAAGATTCTCTGGGAGCACAAAAGACAAGAGCATACTGAAACGAGCAGACATCAAGCAACCTCAGATGAAGAAAAAGTCTTCAAGGCAAGAAGCAATGTCAGTTAACACCGCTTCACCCAGATAACAATAAACGGATTATGTGGTAACATCTCTTCTTTACCTAATCTAAACTTTCATGACCCTATATTCAATGCATTGTCCTCTGAAAAGACGTGTTGTTTTAATAAGGGGGTCTCTTGGAACCATAACGTCTAATATCTTTAAAGGTCGCGGCGTTTCACTTGTCTATCAATCAACGCACTCTTCCCAAGAACGCGCTGTCAGTGTCATAATTAATTGATCTTGTGTATATATTCTCAAACTTCTATTTGCTCTCTTCATCTCAACCTCCAAATCTCTCTAGGAAACCTCCAAAAGATTTCTCACTTCCATCTCTCGAAATGTCTTCCTCTATCTTTCAAACTCAAATTGTAGACTTCAGAATCTCTCTAAGGTTGGTTATAATGTAACTGCCTTTTTCGAAACCGCCGGATGGTTACCTTTCTTTGAAGCCATTGACAGTCAATGGCATGAAGAAAGTGTGTACCAATTCTGGAACACGCTTTGTCTGGAAAACTCAGGGGAAGAGACCTGCCTCAAAGCCCAAGTTATGAATCAAAAGGTGGTTGTAACTACCAATATCCTTGAAAAAGCTCTAGGAGTAAAAGCTGAAGGAGAATTGTTCTCCACAGCTTGGAAAGATCTGTTTGAGGAACAGTTTAACCATCTAATCTTCAATAGGCAAGGAATGAAAGTCATTCCCAAAGTTCTCTTCAATATTCTGAAATATTGTATGATCCCACGTATTAAGGATAACCATAACCTTGAAATGGAAAGGTTCTGTGTTATCAATCTTTTGCAAAAGAAGAAGATTAATCTTTCGTGGATCATTCTTTTCGATATGGCAAGAAGAAAACTGGAAGACTCTACTATCCTACCTCACAATACTGTGATCATGAAGATTCTTATGGTAAACAATGTGTTTATTAGCCACCTGTACGATCATAGACATCCTGGTCTACTTAAGGTAAATCATCGGAACACAGAGGAAACCGATGACATTCCTGAGATTCAAAGACTAAGGATGGAGAATGCTCAACTGCGTCGCAAGATAAAGAAGATAAGGAAGAATGTGCTCAAGATCTCTAATAATATCTAGTGTCTAACGAGCAATCTTATGGAAATTAGTTCCCTCTATCGTCTTTAGAACTCATCTGATGACAGCTTAAGTGTCTCTGTTCCTCTGTCTCCATTATCTAATGTGTTTTCTTCTGTGAATTTAGTTGTTCTCTTTTAATTTCAAAATCTTCTTTGTCTAGTTTCTTTATGCTTCATAATCTCTTGATGATTGCTTAACAAAATTTTAACCGTAACGAGAAATCCTTAAAAGATTGTAGAAAACTAATCAACTTAGGGGGAGAAACCTCAGTATTAAGAAGTAGATCTTTAAGTGTAACAAACTTAACAGGAGAAATATATCTGTCAAAACGATACATTATTTAACATTTGGTATAGGGTTACATTAACTTATAATATAAACCTTTTTAATTAATGACAAAAGGGGGAGAAATATAAACTAACAAAATACTAAAAAGAATGTAACAAAAGGGAAATATATATAGGGAGATTATAGGAAGAAGAAATAAATAGCAAAGAAATATAAAATACAGTAAGAAAGAAGATAACAAACTAAGAGTTCTCATAATAAGTAAGAATAACAATAAGTCATAACAATAGGTATCTAAAATCTTAACAAGAAATTTTAACAATCGTTTATCTAAATTTCTGAAATATTATATAACAATAGGTATCTGAAGGGTTCTAATAACAATAGGTATCTGAAATCCTAACAAGAAAAATTTTAACAATCGGTTATCTAAAATATCTTAAATATTAACAATAAACTTGTAACAGTTGGTTAATAAAAGATTTAACAATTGGAATTGATTAATTAAAGACTTAATTGTTTCAGAAGATATCTAAAAGAATCAATGCCTGTCTCAGGGGGAGTAATATAGATAGGGGGAGTAATAAAATTTATTATCTTATTTTATTATCTCTCATTTCTTTTTATACCCATTTTGTCAGTAATATATAATTTATTTGTCATCATTAAAAAGGGGGAGATTGTGAAGTCTATAAATATGTTTAAGTAATTAAACATGATTATATGACATAACATCCTTTAGTTTTAATGATTAAACAAATAAGATTATATAAAGAACAAATAAGATTATAAATAAGATTATATAAAGAACCAATTAGATTATATAAACAGGTTCTACTGAGAAAGGTATTTGTTTGTTAATTATGTTTCAGGATGGAATACTCTTTAGAAGAAGAAGAAGATTTTGTGAACAGAATCAGAATCAGAAGAACAAGAGTGCAGAGTCTGAAGAAGAATAATCCTTAACAGAGTTGAAGCAACTGAAGAATAGAAGTGAAGACTTGAAGATTGTCTGAAGAAGTGAAGACTTGAAGATTGTCTGAAGAAGTGAAGACCTGAAGACTATCTGAAGAAGTGAAGACTAGAAGACTATTTGAAGAACTGAAGGCAAAAGATATGAAGAAGTACAGAGTCAAATATACATCTGTCTGAAGAACAACAATGAATTGAAGAAATGAATACAAGAAGAAGAAAAAGAAGAAAAAGAAAGAAGAAGAAGAAGAAGATACAAGAAGAAAAAGATACAAAGAATAATGAAGCTACAATTCTATTATCATAAGGAAGAAGCCTTCTGAAGTTTCAACCAGTATGAAGAATTGAAGTTGTCTGAAGGACGCAACCCGTCTGAAGTATCGAAGCTGTCTGAAGCAACGAAGCTGTCTGAAAGACTTGAGCTGTCTGAAGCGATCAACCTGTCTTAAGTGTTGAAGCTGTCTGAAGAGCCAAGCCCGTCTGAAGACTCGAACCTGTCTGAAGACCGGAACCCGTCTGAAGCTTGGAAGCTGTCTGAAGCTTTAGTAATGACGTGGCATCTTTGCTGAAACCTTGCGTGAAGACTTCTCTAAGTCTCTGCTGCTCATACGTTTTGGAACACATTTATGGCAAATTCACAGAGACCTTTCCTGGTGCATTTGAATTTCATACACCACTGAGGAAATCTCTGCAACGCAGCATTCGCAGCAACAATGGTGGCAGCTTTACTGCAGCACCAACGTTGTACTATGTCAGAACTTTCAAGAAGCGTGTCTCACAACGGATTAAAATAAGACTATTTGCTGTCTCTAAACGATAGCATTTCAACGAGACATTTCTTCATTTGTGCAATCCGAAAGAAAGCAGAAGAAAAGCTCAGGAGACTAAGCAAAAGCAACAAGGAAGATGTTTGAATAAAATATATTCAATTCAACATCTTTATCTAAATCTCGAAAGAGGAATCTGCAAACAACGACTATTTGGTCAAGACATCTCATTCAAAGAAGTAATGGTGTCAGGAGCAAATGAAAAAGGAGTATATGCAGAATAAGCAAAAAGGGCAAATTCAACGGATACACACTCTCAAGAAAATCAGAGGAAATCTGAAGAAAGCAGATGCAAGCCGGACAAAACAGAAGAAAGCAAGCAGATGCAAGATAATGCAAGCTGGATAAAGCAGATGCAAGCAGATGCAAGATAATGCAAGCTGGAGCAAGCAGATGCAAGCTGGATAAAACAGATGCAAGAAAGCAGAAGAAATCAAGAGAGAGAATACACATGATCATCACATCTCTCAAAACAGAGCTCATCAACAGAAGTGTCAGAACGGGAGTATTCTGAACACTCAATATGCTTAAGGAGAAGCAACCGTTTGAGAAGCTATTACACAACGGCTATATGAGCCACATCATCAGAAGCTCAACGGTATTATGAATTATCTTCAACGGCTATATTCAAGAAGAACATATAAATAGCCTCAAGAAAGAAGTTGAAGATGTTGTTGCGGTGCACAACCAAGTTGGTCGGGCCAACCTGTTATTGTTGTTGAAGTGCACAACCAAGCTGGTTGGTTGGAAGATCAATCAGGTTGTTGGAAACAACCATGCAGCTGCTGTTGAAACCAAGTTAGATCAATTGGGATTGTTTTTCAAGAAGGTTCTTGAAATCAATCAGGATGAAAATTGTTAACTAGGCTGAGTGTCTTACAGTTAACAAGAGTTGACTCGAGCTCAAATACATCATGAAAATGTCAACAACAATTGATTAGAGAGTTAATTCTCAATCGGGCTACTGATCAGCTGGTCAGTTAGTTAGATTGTACAGTTGGTCTGTTGATCAATTGAGTTGGTTGTCGGGAAGGCAATCATGCTGTACAAATGACTATCAAACCGGGTACGGTTTGAAGCTTTGAAGATACCTTGGTATTCCAATGATACGGGTGAGAATGTAGCCCATGGAAACCAATGGTTGGAGAATAAGGCTGGAGCTTAATTTCATATCTTAGTTAGCCTACTCTCAGAGGATGTATTCCTCATAGAAAAGACAGGGATTGTACTTAAATTCAAACACTTGTATCACTGTCTATCCTTGTATTTAGTTTGTAATGACTGTATCCTGAGTATGTACTCAGTAATCTCTATGTACAAGAAGAATCTGAGTTGAGAGGTTCTAGCGAACATCTAGCTTAGATTGAGTAGTAATACTCAACACTTAGTTAAGTGTCCGAGAGCCTGGAGAGGCTTGGTGGAAGAAAGAATACTCGTGGTAGAGCCTGGGGAGGCTTGATAGAAAAGAATACTTGTTGTGTTGGCCTGGAGAGGTTAACATGTGTATCTGTGGTTTCAGATAGTGGGACACATATGTGGCTGCAAGGGTCTGGGGGATTCGGAGTGGCACATATGTGTTGTTGTTATTGTTGTTGTGATTAAAGGCTAGTGGTGGTTTGCCACTAGGACTGGATGTAGCTCACAGGGTTTGTGGGTGAACCATGATAAATTTTGTGTCTAAGTTTTCTTTCCCTTAATCTCTTTTATTTACAGTCTTTACATTTACGATGGGGATTGAAAAGTATCTTTTCATAACAAGCTTAACTCAAGGATTTCAATAAAACAAGTTTTCATACAAACATAACATTAAAACGTCTCTAGTGTAGGTTGAAGTATTATAGAAGAATATATTCAGAGGGATGTCTGAAATACCTGTCTGAAGTGAGCCCAACAGGAACTCAGTTCAGACACATGATATAGATGGTCTCTGATCATCTAAAGTATTTCAGAAACTGTTCTGAAGGCACTCTTAGTAATATTCTTCAGAAGACACTAAGAGAAGTTTGTTTAAAATCAAAACAATCTTAAGTGTAAGAGAAAGTTTCTTTTTTAATCTAAATCTTTCATATATTCCGCATGTATTTAAAATAACTCTGATCTTAAGATTGGTTTTGCACAATGATCACTTACGTGATTGTTTTAATTAAAGATTTCCAAAATTGTCTTAAAATGTCTACAACACTATTCAACCCCCCCTTCTAGTGTTGCCTGTGGTTCTAACAACTTGGTCTTATTTCGAGGCTGTGGGGTTGGCTAAAGATTTAGGCTATGTTGATCGATTTAATATGTGGTGGAAGCAGAAAGGTGTTGCTTTTAAGAGAGGACTTAGAGAGTTACGAAATGATGAAGATGCCTTGGAGCTCTGTAATATAGCTGTAAGTAAGAAATGTGAGATGGAAATATACTTGGAGCATGGGATGAGCAGTGAGGCAAATGTGAAGACCTTGAAAGTTCACTCATTAACTGACAAAACAGAATCTGAAAAAGTACATGTGAATGAAGTAATTAATGAGGATGTGGGTTGTGAGCAATTGAATGATGCTGGTATTGATATGGTTAATGATGTGGTTAATCCGGATGTGGGTTGTGAGCAATTGAATGATACTGTGGTTGATAAGGTGAATGAAGTGGTTAATGAGGATGTGGGTTGTGAGCAATTGAATGATGCTGGTGGTGATAAGGTTAATGATATGGCTAATGATATGGTTAATGAGGATATGGGTTTAGGACAATTGAATGATACTGGGGTTGATAAGGTGAATGAAGTGGTTAATGAGGATGTGTGTTGTGATCATATGAATGATGCTGGGGATGATAAGGTGAATGAAGTGGTTAATGACATGCAGGCTCAACATGGTAGTGATGCAGAGGATGAGAGTGATGCAAGTGAAGAATCAATCAGAGATGTGCATTTTGATGATTCTGAGGAGGAAAGAGCACTAGGTGCTGATGATGGGTTTAATTATGGTGATGTTGGGCAAGCAGAGGCAGAGTTGAATGAAAAGCTGGAGAATATGAAGAAAGGGGTGAGAGGGACAAACGAGAGGGGAGAAACTAGTGGAGTGCATAGGAGTGGGGGAAATGAGGGTACTGCAGCTAATGTTGGTATTTTTACCACTGAAAATTTAGAGAACATGTACACCATGGAAGAGGACTATGAGAGTGAAGAATTGCTTAGTGGGTCTGAGACTTGTGATGAAGAAGAGGCAAGACCTAAGTATCCAAGATTTCATAAAGAAGACATGTGCAAAGGGTTTTAAATGGAAGCTTGGCATGGAATTTGGCAGTTTGGGGGAATTTAAGGATGCAATGATTGAGCATAGCATTCTTAATGGAAAGGAAATCAGTTTTGTTAAAAATGATCTGGTGAGGGCAAGGGCCAAGTGCACAAGGAAGTGTCCTTTCACTGTTTTATGCAGTAAGGTGGGTGCAACCCAAACTTTCAGAATAAAGACCTTGATTGGTACGCATAGGTGTGGAAGAGTATTTAACAATAGAAATGCAACCTCAAAGTGGATTGCAAAGGTTGTTGTTGAGAAGTTTAGGACCTCTTCTAATATGAAACTGAATGAAATTATTGAGGATGTGAGGAAAAAATTTAGTGCTGGAATTAGTGAATGGAAAGCTTGGAAGGCCAGGAGATTTGTCAGAAATATTGTTGAAGGGGATGCCAGCCAGCAGTATACAATGTTATGGGATTATAGTGCAGAACTGATGAGGATCAGTTTGGGGAACACTTGTAAAATTCAGCTTCAGAGAGTGACACCTGACCTGCCACCTAGATTTGGCAGTTTTTACATGTGCTTGGAAGGCTGTAAAAAGGGTTTCTTGCAAGGTTGTAGGCCTTTCTTGGGAGTTGATGGATGCCATCTCAAGACTCAATATGGTGGAGTGCTCTTAGTAGCTGTGGGAAGAGATCCAAATGATCAATATTTCCCATTGGCTTTTGCTGCAGTAGAGTCAGAGACAAAGGAAACCTAGAGATGGTTTTTACAACTCCTTTTGGATGACATTGGTGATGTCAGATCCAACAGATGGGTCTTCATAAGTGACCAACAAAAGGTAATGTGGTAATGAACAATTTATCTGAATTTATGTTATTTTTATACATGTGGCTAATTTTCTTTGCATTGTATTTGTTTAAGGGATTGATGCCTGTGTTTGATGAACTGCTGGAGGGGGTTGAGCATAGGTTTTGTCTTAGACACCTATATGCTAACTTCAAAAAGAAGTTTGGGGGAGGGACAATGTTGAGAGATTTGATGATGGGAGCTGCTAAGGCTACCTATATTCAAGCTTGGGAGGAGAAGATGAATCAGATCAAGGCATTAGACAAAAATGCATATGACTGGCTGGTAGCAATTCCTACAAGATCATGGTGTAAGCATGCATTTAGTTACTACCCTAGGTGTGATGTGCTAATGAACAATTTATCTGAGTCTTTTAATAGCACCATATTACTAGCTAGAGATAAACCTATTATAACTATGTTTGAATGGATTAGAACATATGTAATGGGTAGGTTTGCTTCTTTGAAAGAAAAACTGATGAAATATAATGGGGATGTTATGCCTAAACCTAGGAGAAGGCTTGATAGAGAGGTAGAATATAGTGGGAATTGGTTGGCTATCTGGGCAGGGGACGAAAAATTTGAGGTTAATCACACTGTTGGGAGAGATAGGTTTATTGTTGATCTTCACACACATGTTTGCACATGTAATTTCTGGTAGCTTGTGGGGATCCCTTGTAGGCATGCTGTTGCAGTTATCACCTACAAGGGAGAGGATCCAGAAGCATATGTCCATGCTTATTATAAAAGGACATGTTATGAGCTATGTTATGGAGAGGTAATTGCCCCTATAAATGGAGAACAAATGTGGCCTAAGACTGGAGGAGAGGTTATCTTGCCACCAGTATACAAGCCTGGGGTTGGGAGGCCCAAGAAACTGCGCAGAAGGGAACCAGATGAAGATAACAGTCGAACCAAGCTAAGGAGAGGTCACACAACAACCAGATGTGGTAGGTGTCAACAGTTGGGACACAATTCTAGAAGTTGCACTGCACCACCAGCAGATACAAGTGCTCAAGATGGTGACAATGCTGAGGCAACACCAATTGAAACACAACAGTCTCAACAGGTAACATGCTAAGAACCCTATCACTGACTTTTTAATTTACTTTATGCTAGTGCTTACTCATGTTCACACAATGAATACCCTAAATTACAGGCACATAATTCACAGCAGACAAAAACTAAAGGGAAAGGGACAGCAACAGAAACCTCACAGCAGGCACAAAGGAAAGGGAAAGGTAAAGCAACACAAAGCTCACAACAGGCACAAAGGAAAGGGAAAGGTAAAGCAACACAAACCTCACAGCAGGAAAAAAGGAAAGGGAAAGGTAAAGCTTCACAAAGCAGCCAGCAGGCACAAAGCTCACAATATACCCAGTCAATGAGGGTTACAAGATCTACACAGCAGTCACAACAAACTAAGGACCAAGGTGTTGGACCATCTAATACCAAGAACATTCCTAAGAAGGTATACTACTACTATCAAACATTTAAAAAAGTGTTGTCATTGTTAATACTACAACACAAATTAACATATAAACATGTCTGGTTTTTAACTTTTAGAGAAAGGCAGATACAACCACCAAAAAAGGAACCTCACCAACTGAAATGGGAGGCCATGCCCACAAGAGGGTTAGTTGGACACATTAAATGTAAATCAATTGAGTGCATAGGTAGATATCAGTTGAAGCAAAAAAACTGATTTCTTATCACTAATACAAGGAAAAAAGAAGTCATTGCCACCAAGTCCCTCTATCCCTAAATTTGCCCGAAATATGTCAGTGGGTCAGCTAGTTACACATTTGTCTGCTATTTGGGTAAGACTTCATACAAATTTATCTAAATCAGTACACAAACTTAATCTGTTTATTACTAACCAATCTTATCTCTGTGAAACAGCAACATCACTTACAGAAACTTCAAGAAGCTACATTAGCACAAGCAGAACAACTAGGAGTAGAGCAAGACCCAGTAGATCCTACCCTTCCAGGAGCTACAACAACTGCACAAGCACCAACCGAACTTCAACCTACCCTAGCAGAACCTTCAAGAGCAAATGGGGAAGAAAATGACCATCAGGGCCATAATGTGGGAGACATCAAAACAAGTGGGGAACCAAGTCAGACAAGGGGTGGCACAAAAGGCTGAATAATCGGGGTCTTGCACATGGTCTCATATTTGGATAGTATAGGAAATGCAGAGGGACCATGTTCTTTTTTTTGGGTATTGTGTATTTAAATCACTTTTGGGGTATTTTGTCTTCTACTAGTTAAGCAGTAATGGTTATTTATATTTGTTTAGTGCACTGTGTAACATGTGACTCTGCTTGAGAGAGACACATTTGCTGTTAACATTCAGACTTCATGTCATTTGCTTTATGTTATTTCAATGCAGTGACCTCGTTCCTTTAAATTTCTGGTCTACAGTTTATATGGCAAATTGACCAATAATCAAATGCAGAAAATTAACATTGAGTAACTGTTATAATTTAACACAAAAGCAATCTGCATTTTCATTAAGAACAGAACCCACATTACATGAAGAGATACAAAATGACATTCTTTAATCCCCTAAACCAAAAGCTTAAATATTATCTCCTTTTCCCTAATTAAAAACTCCCTCATTCCCCCTAAACACTGCAATTACATTTCAAAGCACATAAGCCTAAAACTACAATTGTCACAACCCAAGCTACCACAACAAAACACATCTTCAATCTCCCAGCTTTCCTCTCAGCCACTAGCTTCAACTTCAACTTATAATTCTTTAATTTCAATTCTTCCACTACATATTGTACCTGCAGATTTTCTACCTCTCCCACGTCTTCATCTTCCCACTTAAAGTAATTACAGCTACTTTCGGTCTGCAAAATAACATCAAACAGAAAAAAGCTTATCATGGGTACACCCACAGAAAAAGGAGCCAACACTGCAGAATGGTATGGTCATTCAGAAACTAACCTTCCACAATGGACATCTCCAGAAATTCCTGCCTGGGTTCGCGGAGGTATTCGAAGTCAAAAATAACAATTTCTCACCACACAAGCATCTCCTTACTCGCGGGTTAGAAGAAGAGGAAGAAGAGTTGCATCGCACGCTCCTCTTCTGTGAGGATGAGGTTGCTCCTTTCATTGCAAACCTTCGAGGCGAATTTCGGCAACGAAAGAGAACAAGAACGATAGGAAGAAGAAGAAGATCGAACTTCAGACTTTAGGGTTTTTTGCAAATTAGGGCTTCGAATTTGGGAGAAGAATTAGATTGGGGATTCAGTTTTATAAATAACGTGATTTTATAATTTTTTTATAAAGAAAAATATTGCTGTGATTAATTAAGTTAATTACAGAGTAATTAGGCTTAAAATAACGACACGTGGCAACGCCGTTTGACAGGTCAGCAAACTAACAGACTACACTAACGTCGGGGACGGGTAATAGGGGGTTTTGAAAGTACGGGGACAAAAAACCATGGTTTTAAAGTACAGGGACGGGGACCCAGGTTGACCAAAACTACAGGGACCTGGAGCATATTTTTCCCTTACTTAATTTAATCTCAACATTTAATTTAATTCAACTTAATCTAAGGGCTATATTTAACCCTCATCTCTCACAATAAAAACTCCTCTCACTCGATACGCTCCCTATATGTATATATATATATGAGGACGGTTCAATTTACACCAATGTAAATTACACTAAGTATTACACTGTTGATAAGTCTAAATTGCATCTAAATTTTATTGATCCAACCGTTGAATTATAACTACTCATCATCAAGATTATTTATGTCAAATTTCATTAAATTGAAACACTAAAATTGATAATCAAATCGTTCGTATTTTCATATATTTTAAAAGTATATATGACGTTAATTTTGACATATATGATGATGTGTTAAATAATTTTGGATTAATGTAAAATTTTTTAGATATGATCTATATCATATTAACTTTCAATCCAATGGTGGATTTTGAAAAATAATTAATTGTGAAAAACTTATTCAACGGTGTAATATTTTGTGTAACTTACACTGGTGTAAGTTGAACCCAAGTATTACATCGCAGAATAATTTTTATTATAGATCGTTGTATTAAGTAATCCACCATTAGATTGAAAGTTACTATATATCATATAGATCATAGATATAAAATTTTACATTAATCCGAAATTATTATATATGTCATTGAGATGTCTTAAGATTAACGTTATATATATATATTATTTGAAATATATGAAAAACCCAACCATTTGATTATCAAGTTATTAGTGGCAAAATTTTACGAAATTTGACACAAATAATCATGATGATGAGTAAAAGCAATTCAACGGTTAGATTATTGAAAAAACACATTTGGTTTATCGTTATCAGTGGTTTAATACTTAATGTAACTTACACTGGTGTAAGTTGAACCCTCCCCTCTCTCTCTCTATATATATATATATAGTTTTTTCACATAAAATAATCAACTGATGAATACAAAAGGTACTCAAAACCACCCATAACATGAAGTTACCAGCTAGATATAGATAAATTAATCCAAACCGATGAGTGTGAACACACACACATATAGTATTTAATTACCATTCTACTTTAGTCGTCAATTATGTAGTCACATAAGAACTCATGAACTTACAAATACGACACATTTTAATAGGGGAAAAAAGGCGAATTCTATGGTGAGGTATTGTGATAGGTGTCTCACCGTGTACCTGTGAGAAAACGAGAATCTCGCTGGAATATTCTGTTTTAATTTAACTTTCTGAATTTATAAACTAGGGTCTAGAATTTTTTTTTTTACATTCTTGAGATGAAAATACCCAGCCAACAGCACCCAACCAACCACCACCCTCTCAACCATCATTGACAAGCCATCACCCCAACCTCTCCTGACTGTTGGTCACTTATCTCCAACAACGTGCAACTAAGAGCTACCAACACCCCCATCCACAACCAAGGCCACTAACCCTTCATCTTCACACCTCCACCCAAACACAACCAAACCACTCTCACTCACTGCTAGCAAGCTTAACGCTCGGTCTCCGTCTTCATCGTCCATCTCACCATCATGTCCCATCCACCTAAACCACAATCTTCATTTGTGAACAATTCAAAGGGGTTTAGCATAAATCGAAATATAATTTCTATCATCAATTTACATTCAAACAACAGGAAAATATAAAAGCCAATATTGTAACCCCACAATTCCCAATCAAGACCAAATTCCCATTTAGAAAACCTACCAGCCACCATCCTGATAACCATGACCCACAAGCTCAGCAAAACCTCCATTAACAAATAAAAACCCAGTACGTACATGAATGAATTAAAGAGACGGAGAGGGAAACAGTGTGCCTCTGTAGGAATGTTTACGAATCCTTCCCAAGGCTTCATCGCGCGACGCACCTCCGCGCCCGCGCCGCCGCCCACCTCTGCGATCGCGCTGCCGTTTGTAGTTGCTGTCGTCCAGCCCCCACACTCTCCGAAACGGAACCCTCATCAGTTGCATGCAACGCAGGACACATAGCCGCCCCTCGCGCCTGAAAACAATGTTTTCGTTCCACCACTGCACCCTTCCATCCCCATCGTCGGTGCTCTGAACATCTGTTGTTCTACGAAATGGGTAGTTGATGTTTTCTTCAACTGAAGAAATCTTCCTTTAGCAGGATCCATTTCATGAATTTGAATGCTCAATTTCTGAGAAAAGGAAAGACAAGGATAGCTAATGGAAAGACTGAGGCTGATGAGTTAGACTGAGGCTGAGATGAGTCCACATGGAGATTCCAAGTAATCTAACTTTAAAAGATTTGTGTACTGACATAGATGTAGAATAAAGGATGTTGTTGTAAACAAGAGTTCAAAACTTCAAGCCACTAAGCTCCTACTTATACCTTCTTTCAAAAAATGCTTGACACTCTTCTCCATATGTCATTTTCAACTTTTTAAACCAGAGTCCACACACTCTTGTTCTTTATGATCATGCATTTGCACATCTTTACTCTTTTGGAATGACCATAACAATTCACTTGGTGTTATATTCTCCAACCAAGTGGTGGTAAAGGAAAATGCTCATTTTAATTCACAAAATTGACATGATCAGCTGCTAGAATATGATTGGTGCATGCAGTTACTTTTAGGATTTTTTTTTATCTTTTATGATTCATCACTCATATATCCGGATGCATGTTCCTATTTTTGGTCAATATCTTGCAATTTTTTTGTCATAAACAAAAGGGAATCTGCTTGCAGTTTCTTTGTTCTTTATTTTTATTTTACTTACAAAATTTTAAGAATTCACATTTGAATATGAAAGCATACCATTTATCTAACTACTGTTTTGGTCTACAACATTTGAAATTGGGATGAACTTTAAAATACACATATTCATTTCCATGTGTCCAACTGAGTCCGTGCTCGTTTGTTTTAACGTTACTACAATGCAAAATCATGGTTTCGCGGAATTGAATTTAAATCACTTCTGTTCTACGCGTTTCATAAACCTTGTATCACTCATCTCAACCATTGATTTTTAAAATCAATTCTACTCAACTGTAAATCAAACGGACACTCATTAATTTCATAATTTTCTTTTTCAACTTTGAATTTATAAGTCAGTCATATGAAATTGGAACCAATGACTAGCTATTTGGATGAAATTTTGGGATTATGTGACAACTTTCTGATTGCTACAATAGAGAAATATTATGTACATGTTATGCATATATCTTTAATCCTCTTTTACTTAATTTTCCCTACAGCTGAGTAATTATTGTTCCTTTGAGGGTGTTCTATACTATAAGCCTCATTATGACCAACTCTTTAAGATGACTGGAAGTTTGGACAAAGGTTTTGAAGGTGAATTGCTACTATGTAGTTATTTCTTAAGCATAATTGCAGCTTAATGTTTTCTCCTTTCATTTCTGACTGTTATATTTATTGCTTTTAGGTATTCCAAGAATTGCTGCAGTAGAAAGATCTGCTGATCAGGTTTTTATACATTCTTAATACACAATATCCTTTCTCATCTTTAGGATCTTTATTTAATTTTTGTAAATAAAAATTTTCTGCTACTTGTCCCTTTAATTTCCTCTGCATAGGTAATTGTCTCTTGGAATTCTACAGGTCCAAACCAACAGCAAGATTTCAAGATTATTTGCTGGAACTCAAGAAAAGTGTGTTGGTTGCAAGAAAATAGTGTACCCAATTGAAAAGGTATATATAACTAATTTTAGTGAGCTTCATATCTAATTAAAGGAAAAGCCCCTTGTAACCCTAGTTTGTTTATAAATTGAGCAAGTAAAGGTGTCTTATCTACCCTTCAATTTTAGTAGGTTGAGATCAAGATCATGATACATGTTAAATTAAATTAATGCTCATATATCCTTTCTGCTCATTTTAAATGAGCCTTATTCTGATAATCTTTATTTTTTAGGTTATGTTATTGCTAAATTACAATTTAGATTGAACCAAAACGTCTGAGAATCTCCTAGTTCTCTATTTTATTTCGTTAAATTTTAGACTGTTATACATGTGAAAATACAAGATGTCTCATTTATTAGCTTAATATTATTAAAATATAAAAGTACAACTAGAAATGGTAATATAAATCCATGATATAGGGAGCTTGGAGCCATATGAACATGAGTTGGAAGTCAACAATGATTCAAATTTGCCAAAATAAGGCTCCAAGCAGCCTTTTTAACGATGGTTAGGCTGGGAACCGTCGTGGAAAGTAAGAAACAACGACGGTTCCTATCCCTAAACCAATTATTAAAAACAAAATCTTTAAAATTAGGATGGGATAACCAAGCTGCCACAAGCCTAAAAGGTCTTCTATGTAAATTTGGATTATTAGGTTTATCAAATTTCATTAAAATAAGACAATGATCAGACTTAAAATAGGGAAGGTGGACTAAAGAAGCATTAGGAAATTTTATTCTCCAGTCCATATTCACCAAACCTCTATCAAGTCTCTCATTAAGAGAACCCTTTTTCCAAGTAAAAGGACTCCCTACAAATCCAGTATCAATCAAATCACAGCCAGCAATAATTTTTTGGAAACTGTACATACCTTGTGTTGATGGATTGATAGACCCACCTCTTCTTTCAAAAGGAATAGCTATTGCATTAAAATCACCAATAAGGCACCATTCACTTACCAAAGATAGGATATGTTGATTTGCTGAGGGTTGACGTACACAGCAGTTAAAAACCAATGATTGGTAAAACCAATCTTAACCTGCATGTGAATATATTGTCTAGTACAAACTAAAAATTCAATAGACCATTTTGAGTTATCCCATGCACAATATCACAAAACCCCCTGATTGCCCATTAGAATCAAAGATCTTAAAAGAATCAAATCCCATGCGCTAAACAACCTTTTTTGCTTTATCCCCACTAGCATGAATTTCCATGAGAATTAAGAGATGAACATCATAAATCTGTCTAATATCCTTAATAAGGCTAACAAAGCTTTTAGCAAAAATTCCTCTACAGTTCCATGCTAAATAATTCATAAAAAATAAGTAGAGGAGTTAGTCTTAGGCTCAGATTTACCTTGCATATCAATCCAGTCAGTCAAGTCAGTATCTAAACATTTACCGCATGTGTCCAAGAATGTATCCTTAAGAATTTCAAGTGGTTTGGGTTCACCTGAACTGCTTGGTTCTGAAGAAAGAAAATCCTTCTGAAATTCTAACAAATTCCCTTTCTCAGTAGCCAATTTTTTATTAATAAGTTTCATCATCAAAAGATGCTCCTGCTCCGGTTTGTATTTTTCTTCTTTTGAGACATTTGAATGTTAACTTGAACCATGTTGAGTTTGATTGGAAGAATTCATAATTGTTGGTTTCGGACAAACATCACTAGTAGAAATTTTAGAACCTGAGATTACTGATAAGTGAAAAATATATGATAATTTATTGTATAATTACTACACTTATCAAGGGTAAAATAGTAAGTTTATGCCCCAAATTACCTCTTTTTAGTAATAAATGCATAATTTGTGAATATTTGATTTAAACTTGAATATGATGCTGTTTTGATAGAAAATCTGTTGATTTTGTAGATAAAATAGAAGAATTTAAATGAAGAAACAAGATAGAATTTATTTGAAGAAAGAATCTGTAGATAAGATTCTAAATGGCAGCAAATCAAGATAAAATCAACAATTATTTGGATGAAGATTGTGCAGATAAATTCTCAATTTAAATTCAAATCAAATTGAAGATAAAATCAGCAATTATTTGGATGAAGATTCTACAAATAAATTCTCAATTTAAATTCAAATCAAATTGAGGATAAGATCAGCAATTATTGGGACAAGGATTCTGCAGATTTAATTCTAAATTCAAATTGAAGATCAAATCAGCACAAGATCAAGCTAAAAAGAGGGAAATAAGGAAAGCAATTCAAACAAGGATAAGATCAGGAAGAGATCAAGCTGAAAAAGAGAGAATCAAGGAAAGCTAGATCGTAACTCACGCTCCACCTGCGCTGAGCGTAGGTGGAGCGCAACATTAAAAATCCATTCTGGAACCTGCGCTTCAAAATGCGCTGAGCGCAGAATGAAGCGCATGATACGGATCAGTTTTTCAAATCAGATTTCTTCCAGATTTCAGATGGCTTTCCAACCTCTATAAATAGAACCTTTTGCAAAGATCAAAGGAGCTTTTGGGGAGAGGCGGCAGAGCAGAGCTAGGATTGGAGAAAAGTGTGACAGTTTCTCCGTTGGGTTGTAATGGCTACCATGCGTAGCTAAACTCCTCGGTAGGATTGAACGTAGTTGATTCAATCCCCGATTGTATGTGAATTCTCTTTATTATTTATGAATCCCTATTTTTATAATATTGGTGTTTCTTATCTGTTCTTAATGCTTAGCTTCCACCTTTGTGCCAGAGTTATAGGTTGGTTTTGTGGGGCGCATTCGAGAGGTGGTTCTATAAAATCAATAGTGAGTTTGGGGGAGCCTAGACATAGGAAACTTGAATTCTGATTGGTAAAAACACTTAATTTGCGACTGTGGAGACCAGGGTTAATTAATAGCATAAACAAATAGATCTTTAATCCGGGGTAATTTATCACTGTGGAGACCAAGGTAGATTATTCCTGAGTATTTTATCACTGTGGAGACCAGGGTAAAATAACTTTAATTTGTGCTTCAATATTACAATATCATATTCATAAATATTATTGGAATTCAAATACGAAAGGGGTGCGATAGACGAAGTTCAATCCTAGTCCAAGTAATTGTTTCTATCTCTCTCATTTAAGTTCAATTTTACTTTATTATTGCAATTCTCTACAACCAACAATTGTACGCTCTTACTTGATAGTTGTGACCACTAATCCTTATAAATTGAGTCGTTCCCTGTGGATACGATAACTCTTACTTACTATTATACTGATGGAATTTTGGTACGCTTGCCTAAATCCCATCAATTACCAACTGACGTTTGTTATTACCTCCCATACCTTTCTTGGTTGCTTGTTTCTTTTTCTACTCCTTCTGGTTATTTTATTTTATTATTATTATTATTATAGATTTTTATTTTTTATTATTTTATTTTTTGGATTTTTAGGAAAATTTTTTAATTTTTTAAATTTTAATTTTTAAATTCTAATTTTAATATTTAAATTTTTAAAATTCTCTTCCGCACTTACCCTTTTTCGAGTTTCTTGATTTATGCTTTTGCGAGGTCAGGTGTCCCCAAATCAATTGCAATTCAATTCAGAAATAGAAAGGACATCTAGAAGGAACAAAAGCAGAAACAAGAGAAGAAGACAAAGGAGAGGTGAAGAAGAAAACAAAAATATGGTTGAAGTACAACCAAGGAAGAGAGTCTTAGGAGACTATGTCATGTACCAAGGACCTCGACATTACTCAAGTATAGCTCTATCAGCTACAGCGAAGTCTTTGGAGATAAAGCTTGCACATTTAAACATCATCAGTGCCCACCAATTCACAGGATTGGATCACGAAGATCCACATACACATCTTTCTACTTTCTATGAATTGATTGGTGTTATGGGCTTTGAGGAAGAAGATTTAGAATCAGCCTACTTACGATTGTTTCCCTTTTCTTTAACATGTAAGGCAAATGAGTGGTTGAAATTGCATCCTAGTCAGAGTTTGAGCGATTGGAGCGTGATAGAAATTAAATTTCTAAAAACATTTTTTCCAAGGTCACGCTACATTCAAGCAAAGACAAGTATCTCCACATTCAGGCAAGAAGAAGACGAACCACTATGTGAAGCCTGGGAGAGATTCAAAATCTTGCTGCAAAAGTGCCCAAATCATGGTTTTGATAACATTACCCAACTAAACATCTTCTGTAATGGACTCAAACCAAATTCAAAGTCTTACATAGATGTTGCAGTAGGAGGGACAATTCTAGCATTGGATGAAGAGCGTGCTCTCACAATAATTGAGAAGTTTGCAATGAATAACCAACAAGCTCAATATTGGGGAGAGCCGGTTCAGAAGGAGTTTGTAGAGCTAAAACGCAATGATGTACTATTAGCAGAAAACAAGCTCATCAAACGACACCAAGAGGCACTCATAGAGCAATTGAAAGCACTTCCTCAACAACTGCAAATAGTGCAATCTCAACCTTGTCAAGCCCAACAGTTGATTTGTGACTTTTGCAGAGGCGATCACCCCAATGGTCACTGTTCCTATGAGGATATGCAAGTAAAACAGGTCAACTATGTGGGAACCCAGGAAAGGCACGATGACCTTTCCAACAACACTGGGAGAAGCCAGGTTAGAGAAGCTGCAATGCATGGCATAAATTCAAAGATCGAAGAAAAACTCGATAGACTCATCCAGGATATGAATGCCAGCCTGAAAATCATAGAGACAACATTCAGAAACCTGGCAACTCAGGTGGAGCAAGTAAGGAAGAAATTCGATGTGCAAAAAGAGTACTGCAAGTCAATCTCCATCAGAAGTGGTAAGGAAATAGGAAGAGAAATCGGTGATAACCTGTTGGTAGAAAGAGAAGTTCAAGAAAAGAAAGAGCAAGAGAATGATGAAGACAAAATTGAGAAAGGAGAAACAAATGAAGAAGAAGGAGAGCCTGAGAGAAAAGAAGAAGAAAAAGAGAAGGAAATTGAGGTGAAAGAAAAGAAAAAAGAGAAGAAGGACACACAGACGCCTCAAGTTAGGGATCTACCATACCCTAAGAATCCCTCTAAAAAAGACATAGACAGGATATTTATCAGATTCATGGACATTATGAAAAGATTGCAAATCAATATTCCACTGATGGAAGCCATGGAACAGATGCCTACATATGCCAAGTTCATGAAGGAGCTTCTCACAAAAAAGAGAAAGTTTACAGATGAAACAATTGAGCTTGAAGCTGGATGCAGTGCCATAATTCAAAAGTCATTGCCGCAAAAGACCAAAGATCCAGGGAGTTTTACCATACTAGTTACAATTGGAGCACTACTAGTAGGAAAGGCATTACTTGACTTAGGTGCCAGCATAAACTTAATGCCTCTATCTATGCTCAAGAGAATTGGAGATTTAGAAGTGAAGTCAATAAGGATGACATTGCAATTGGCTGATAGATCCATGAAATATCCATATGGGGTCGCTGAAGATGTATTAGTCAAGGTAGACAAATTCATCTTTCCAGTTGACTTTGTAATCATGAATATTGAAGAAGATGCTGAAGTGCCTCTCATCCTCGGGAGACCCTTTATGAAGACTGCTAAGGTTATCATCGATGTTGATGATGGTAACTTAAAAGTAAGGGTGAAAAATGAAGAGGTAAGTTTCAACGTGTTTGAAGAAATACAACACCCTAAAGAGAAGCAACAGTGCCTTCAATTAGATATGGTAGAGGAAACATCTTTAGCTATTCAGGAGCTATTAACAAAGGCAGACCCTTTAGAAAAAGCTCTAACAGGTATGGACAATGACTTTGATGAAGAAAGAAGGAATGAAGTTGAAGAATACTCAAGGCAATTGGATTTGGCTAAGACAGCACCACCAGATGAAGAAGATGTTGAGACATTACAACAGGACAAGAAAACTGAGAGTCAGAAGTTGGAATTAAAGGCACATGAGGGGGCTATAGGCTGGTCGATCTTTATCTGACCTCAAGGGCATCAGTCCATCCTATTGTATGCACAAGATCCACATGGAGGAGGATTACAAGCCGATGACACAACCCCAAAGGAGATTAAACCCCACCATGAAAGAATTGGTAAAAAAGGAAGTCCTAAAACTTCTTGCTGCAGGTATGATCTACCCTATTTCTGATAGTGCTCGGGTAAGTCAAGTACAAGTTATTCCTAAAAAGGGAGGTATAACTGTTGTTAAAAATGATAAAAATGAATTAATCCCTTCTAGGACAGTCATTGGATGGAGAATGTGCATAGATTACAGAAAACTAAACCAAGCAACAAGAAAAGACCATTTTCCCTTGCCTTTCATGGATCAAATGTTAGAGAGATTGGCAGGGCATGCATTTTACTATTTTCTAGATGGGTACTCTGGATATAACCAAGTAGCGGTAAATCCAGAGGACCAGGAAAAGACTGCTTTTACCTGCCCCTTTGGTGTTTTTGCTTACAGGAACATGTCGCTTGGACTATGCAATGTACCAGCCACTTTCCAAAGATGCATGCTTGCTATTTTTGCAGACTTGGTGGAAAAATGCATTGAAGTATTCATGGATGATTTCTCAATTTTTGGGTCTTCCTATGATGATTGCTTAAAGAATTTAGACACTGTGCTGAAGCGGTGTGTTGAAACAAATCTTGTGCTAAACTGGGAGAAATGCCAATTCATGGTGACTGAAGGTGTAGTCTTAGGGCACAAAATTTCTGCAAAAAGCATTGAGGTGGATAAAGCAAAAGTAGAAGTCATTAAAAAGTTACCACCACCAGTAAATGTAAAGGGCATCAGGAGCTTCTTAGGTCATGCAGGGTTCTACAAACGTTTCATCAAGGATTTCTCAAAGATAGCCAAGCCAAACAGCAACTTGCTTGACAAGGATACTCCATTTAAATTTGATGCTGATTGTCTGAATGCTTTTAACTTGTTGAAACAAAAATTAATATCTGCTCCTGTCATTATTGGTCCTGATTGGACGCTTGATTTTGAACTCATGTGTGATGCTAGTGATTATGCCGTAGGGGCAGTTATAGGGCAAAGAAAATCTAAAGTTTTTCATGCTATACACTATGCTAGTAGAGTTTTGAATAAGGCACAAATTAATTATGCTACCACAGAAAAAGAATTACTAGCAATAGTGTACGCTTTGGAAAAATTTAGACCCTATCTTATAGGATCAACTGTCATTGTGTATACTGATCATGCTGCAATAAACTATCTATTGACCAAACCAGATTCTAAACCAAGACTAATCAGATGGATTTTATTGTTGCAGGAATTTGATCTGGTAATTAAAGACAAAAAGGGAAGTGAAGATGTTGTAGCAGACCATTTATCGAGACTGGTAAATGAGGAAGTAACAACTGCACAGGCTGAATTGCATGAGGAATTCCCCGATGAGAAGCTTATGATGATTCATGAAAGGCCATGGTTTGCTGACATGGCCAACTTCAAAGCAGCAGGAGTATTACCAGATAATCTCACATGGCAGCAAAGGAAGAAGTTCTTAAGTGAAGCAAAAAGATATATGTGGGATGATCCATATCTTTCTAAGATGGGAGCTGACAATCTGCTAAGAAGATGTATTTCAGGAAAAGAAGCTCAAAGCATCTTATGGCACTTTCATTGTGACACCCTTCTACCCAAGCTCTTATACAATTAATAAATCGAGATATAGGAAAAGATAACGTCCCTCAACGGGTAAAAAGGTTCACATTTCTCATCGTTTAAAACTTCATTCATTTAAAAGTCATCTCATCTCATATAAAATAGAAATAGAAGTCGACTGTTTCAAAATACTTTAAGCAGCGGAATTAACATCAAAATATCATAGTGGCCATGTAAGGCACTTAAAACAGTTTACAAAGTCATTTCCTAACTAGAAACATAAAGTAAAAACCCCCAATAATATGCCCTGATGTCACATGTATCAGAGCGACACTCCCTTCAATCAATACTCGACACCAGTCGTGTCATCATCATCACCTGTAAAATTAACCACAGTGTAACAGTGAGGAAAAGAATACCACTCATACATACACATGGGAGGCTACCCTTCCTCACCCTCATATAAATAACATCATTATTAATCACACCACATACTCAAACTTCAAGTAATTCATCATATAATAATAATCTATAATTCATCATATAAAAAATCATCGATATCCTCATATAAATCTCACATCATCATTCAACAAGAAAACACAGGTTCTATTCTCAACACATAATACTCATTTCATCATTAATACTCATATCATCATCATATAATTCAATTTCATCGTTAAATATAACACATGTTCATCCATCATCATATACACTGAAACTCCTCAACCTCGTCCCAAGGATCATGACTTGGAACTCCACACAATGGGCACACCTCGTCAATCACCCTAGTTGTTACCAATGATAGTCTACCGGTGTCACCACACAAACCGATAGGTTGCACCCCCTCGTTGGGTCAGTACAATTCTATCATTCCCAGGTTGCACCCCCTCGTTGGGTCCGTGCAATTCACCTCCTGAGTTGTACCCCCTTGTTGGGCCCACACAACTCAAGTATCACCTCATATGCTCAAGGCATCATCAACATATGGTCTCTGCACCCCCTAGTTGGGTCCGTGCAGTTCACCTCCTGAGTTGTACCCCCTCGTTGGGCCCGCACAACTCAGGTATCACCTCATATGCTCAAGGCATCATCAACATCGTAAGGTTATAATCATCGTCATCGTTAACATCATCACACATCGTCAATCATTGTTATCATCATTACAAAATCATCGTCAATCATCATCATCATCATCATAAACATCGTCAAGCATCATCATCATAAAGCATCATAATCTCAATGCACCAATATATATAATCATCATAAACTCAACACATCAATACATCATCATCATAAACATCGTCAAGCATCATCATCATAAAGCATCATAATCTCAATGCATCAATATATATAATCACCATAAACTCAACACATCAATACATCATCATCATACATCATCATATAATCATGATCCATTCACTTAGATCTCTTAAATTCATAAACCATGTGTATAAGCTCATCAAACAGACAAAAGGATCATCAAAGACCCTCTGGTAATCGATTACAAGGCTCCTGTAATCGATTACCCACAAAACACCTCTCTGGTAGTCGATTACCGGACCCCTGTAATTGATTACCTGCAAGCAAGACACCTGGTAATCAATTACCAAACCTCTGTAATCGATTACCAGCAAACAAACTCTCTGGTAATCAATTACAGACCCCCTGTAATCGATTACCAGCAAACAAGAATCACTTCCTGGTTGCCCAGAACATTGGGTAATCGATTACACACCTCTGTAATCGATTACCCGCGACGCGAGAAGACAGTTCTTGCGATTTTTACCCCCTTTAAACCCTCTTAATCAACCTCTAATCATTCCTCATCATCAATACATCCATCTTACACGATTATACAACATAGCATCAATCAAAAACACAATCTTTACAACAATTTCACAGTTATTCATCATAATCCCCAAATCATCAAACCCTCATTAATCCCCTTTTCTCTATTCTCATTATTCTCATTCAATACCATTCAAGATTCATCAAGATTCATAGAACTAATCAATAATCACAGGTTTTCATCATCCATACTCAATATAATCATTAATCAATTCGAATTTAAAGCCTTAAATCACTACCTAAGCACCCCCACATGCACATACAAGCAGCACCCTCTCCCCCACCGTACCTTAAGTGTAGATCGAACAACAGCAAGGAAGACTCTTCCTTGGTTCTTGATGATTAATCTCCAGCAACCTCCTCTTGAGACTCGGTTTCTCCCCTCCTTAGCATTTCGCTCTCTCACGATTTGAAAATAAGGATTAGGGTGAACTGATAACCCCTCCTCACTAAAATGCCTAATTGGGCTTGGGCCCACTCTCAACCCCCTTATCTTCTTTTAAATTTGAAATAGCTTTTTGGATAAAACTACTCATAATATTAATTCTATTATTTATGTATTAATTTCTTCTACTTTATTAGTTTTATTTTATTTTATTTTACTTAATAAAATTTAGGATGTTACAGTCATAGTTCACCCTATGGAGGGCATTTCAACAAAGACAGAACTGCTGCAAAGGTACTTCAATCTGGATTCTTTTGGCCAACTCTATTCAGGGATGCCCATCAGCATGTTCAGCAATGTGATAGCTGCCAAAGAACAGGAGGAATTTCTAAGAGAAATGAGATGCCACTAAATAACATTCTGGAAGTTGAGGTATTTGATTGTTGGGGAATAGATTTTGTGGGACCTTTACCCTCTTCTAATGGAAAACAATACATTCTGGTAGCTGTCGAATATGTCTCAAAGTGGGTGGAAGCAACTGCAATAATAAAAGCTAATGCAAAGACAGTAGTGCAGTTCTTAAAGAAAAATATCTTTTCCAGGTTTGGTTCACCAAGAGTTTTAATTAGTGATGGGGGTTCTCACTTCTGCAATGAACAACTACAAAAGGTTTTAGAGCACTATGGGGTAAGGCACAAAGTAGCATCACCTTACCACCCCCAAACAAATGGACAAACTGAAGTATCAAATAGATAAATCAAGAGAATTCTTGAGAAAATAGTAAGTTCATCCATAAAGGATTGGTCGAACAAACTTGATGATGCACTCTGGGCATACAGAACAGCTTACAAAACTGCCACAGGCCTCTCACCTTTCCAGTTGATTTATGGAAAAGCATGCCACTTGCCAGTTGAATTAGAGCATAAAGCATACTGGGCTCTAAAGGTCTTGAACATGGGTACAAAAGTAGCAGGGCAAAAGAGAATTCTGCAGTTGCATGAACTAGAAGAAATGCAGTTAAATGCTTATGAATCTTCCAGGATTTACAAGGAAAAGACCAAAGCATATCATGATAAGAAGCTTATCAAGCGAAGGTTCTATCCAGGTCAATCAGTTATGTTATTCAACTCTAGGCTGAAATTTTTTCCTGGTAAGTTAAAATCAAAATGGTCTGGTCCATTCATCATTAAGGAAGTCAAACCATATGGACCTGTAGAATTAGAAGATCCTGATTCAAAGGAGCATAGGGTTGTGAATGGACAAAGTTTGAAGCCCTATTTAGGCGATGAAATTGACAGATCTTACTTTGTCATTCATCTTCAAGAACCTCCTTGAAGGAATAGGCGTCAAGCTATATGACGTTAAACGAGCGCTTTCTGGGAGACAACCCAGTGTTTTATTTATCATTTTTGCATTTTTTTGTGTGTTAGTTAGGATTGTGTGTTTTTAGTTTAGGAATTATTAGGAATTGGTTGAGTGATTGTGTTTCTATTTGAATTTTTCTGCAGTTCCCAACATATCTGCATTGGCCTGGGGACAGTCCTATTTTCCCAAGGGAGAGTGGAGCTGAACTAGCTCATGATTCTGCAGCTACAACCCGCAATTGTTTTACACGGTGTTTTTCTTTCTTTTACTCTCTGACATTTTATTTTCTTTTTATTTGATAATTTTATATCTTATGCAACTTAGGAATAATAAAAAAAAAATTAGGGATATAAGGAATTAATTTTTGAAATCTCAAAGCTAGGCAGTCTAACTAACCAAATTAGGAAAGAAATAGGAGTTTTGTGATTAAATCCATAACAAATTAGGATTAGGATATTGTACAGGAGAATATATCAGAGTAGTTTATTAATTTTAGTAAGTGCTTTATCAAGGAATTTAGCCAAAAGCCGGTGAGTTGAGAGACCAAACACTGATATGAGAGTTTTCACCGCTGCTTGTCAACTTTTATTGATTGAGTTTCTGGATTTTATTCTGCATGCATGTGGAAGATTTGGAAGTGATAAAGGCAAATTTTGTTGATTAAATTATTTGTTCAGTGCCAAAAAGCCAACCCTAAAAAAATTCAATTTTTTGGCAACCCATTTGAGCTTCAATATTTCCTTTCTTATGCACCCCAACCAAAATTAAATGTTTATATAATGTCCCTTACACTTGGGAAAGAGAGCAAAGGTGCGATTTGATAAAATAGGGAGAACTGCAGGTTGGTGACTTTTAAGTGAAGAAATACAAAGAGCAGGCATAAGAAAGCAAAAGAAGGATCACCCCCCTCAAAAATAAAAAAGAAAAAGTGAATAAAGTGAATAAGTTGGGGGGAGTGAATCATCAAACAAAGAAAGAGGCTAGCTGAACGATACAAATCAAGAATGAAATGGAGAATGGAGAGAAATTTCAAGTTCAAGAAAAATTCAAAGATGCTCTCTATTCCAGTGTTTTCTTTGCATATCCAGAAAAACCATAATTTCTTGATAGCCCAGCCTCATTACAACCAGGAAAATACCTTTTGATCCATGTTGACCATGTGCATGTCTAGAAACTAGAAACAACTATCAATTTTAGTTGTTCAACTGTTGTGAAAAATTGAGGGAAACACTTACCCGTGAGCATGAGAGAATTCCTTGATTTATCACTTATTGTTTTGGTTTCTATTTCTGAAAAAGTTTGATTGTATTTTTATACTGTTCTGATTGTGTCTTGGTAATATCACTTGATTCTGATTTTCAATCTGATATTTGGAAAGTGACAGCTGCCTAGCAAGAGGTGATGAAATGATTTCCTTACTTTTTGAGAATGCTAACAGGGGGATTGAATCCAATTTTGATTGCAAAAGGTTTTCTTGCTTGAGGACAAGCAAGAAGCTAAGTTGGGGGAATTTGATAAGTGAAAAATATATGATAATTTACTGTATAATTACTACACTTATCAAGGGTAAAATAGTAAATTTATGCCCCAAATTACCTCTTTTTAGTAATAAATGCATAATTTGTGAATATTTGATTTGAATTTGAATATGATGATATTTTGATAGAAAATCTGTTGATTTTGCAGATAAAATAGAAGAATTTAAATAAAGAAACAAGATATCATTTATTTGAAGAAAGAATCTGCAGATAAGATTCTAAATGGCAGCAAACCAAGATAAAATCAGCAATTATTTGGATGAAGATTCTGCAGATAAATTCTCAATTTAAATTCAAATCAAATTGAAGATAAAATCAACAATTATTTGGATGAAGATTCTGCAGATAAATTCTCAATTTAAATTCAAATCAAATTGAGGATAAGATCAACAATTATTGGGATAAGGATTCTGCAGATTTAATTCTAAATTCAAATTGAAGATCAAATCAGCACAAGATCAAGCTAAAAAGAGGGAAATAAGGAAAGCAATTCAAACAAGGATATGATCAGGAAAAGATCAAGCTGAAAAAGAGAGAATCAAGGAAAGATAGATCGTAACTCATGCTCCACCTGCGCTGAGCGTAGGTGGAGCGAAGCATTAAAAATCCATTCTGGAACCTGCGCTTCAAAACGCGCAGAATGAAGCGCATGATACGGATCAGTTTTTCAAACAGATTTCAAATCAGATTTCTTCCAGATTTCAGATGGCTTTCCAACCTCTATAAATAGAACCTTTTGCAAAGATCAAAGGAGCTTTTGGGGAGAGGCGGCATAGCAGAGCTAGGATTGGAGAAAAGTGTGACAGTTTCTCCGTTGGGTTGTAATGGCTACCATGCGTAGCTAAACTCCTCGATAGGATTGAACGTAGTTGATTCAATCCTCGATTGTATGTGAATTCTCTTTATTATTTATGAATCCATGTTTTTATAATATTGGTTTTTCTTATCTGTTCTTAATGCTTAGCTTCCGCCTTTGTGCCGGAGTTATAGGTTGGTTTTGTGGGGCGCATTCGAGAGGTGGTTCTATAAAATCAATAGTGAGTTTGGGGGAGCCTAGACATAGGAAACTTGAATTCTGATTGGTAAAAACACTTAATTTGCGACTGTGGAAACCCGGGTGAATTAATAGCATAAATAAATAGATCTTTAATCTGGGGTAATTTATCACTGTGGAGACCAGGGTAGATTATTTCTGAGTATTTTATCACTGTGGAGACCATGGTAAAATAACTTTAATTTGTGCTTCAATATTATAATTTCATATCATAAATATTATTGGAATTCAAATACGAAAGGGGTGCGATAGACGAAGTTCAATCCTAGTCCAAGTAATTCTTTCTATCTCTCTCATTTAAGTTCAATTTTACTTTATTATTTCAATTCTCTACAACCAACAATTATACGCTCTTACTTGATAGTTGTGACCACTAATCCTTATAAATTGAGTTGTTCCCTGTGGATACGATAACTCTTACTTACTATTATACTGCTGAAATTTCGGTACGCTTGCCCTAAATCCCATCAATTACCAACTGACGTTTGTTATTACCTCCCATACCTTTCTTGGTTGCTTGTTTCTTTTTCTATTCCTTCTGGTTATTTTTCCCTGTAGATGGGTTTCTTATTCGAGTAGCTTTAGAGATTTTAGGTTGAAAAATAACTAGTTTACTAGAAACCATAGATCTTTCAGGGTTGACTGAATTCATCTTTATTAGTATCAATATCCTTTTCTGAGTTCTGCAAAAGGGCAAACCTAGAACCCCTCTCAGGTTCTGAATCTTTCTGAGATTTATTATCTTTCTGAAAGTCTTTCTTTCTTCTTGGAGGACGCTTATCCAACATCCAAGGGCCATAAGGCCCCTCTTCAGATTGATTGAAAATTAAATTCTGAGCAGATTGATCATCAGTAGCTGGAGACTTTGCCTCAGGTATGCCTTATTGGGCCTGAAATTCACCATCTGGAATCTGACTGTGTGGCTGAGCCAGACCTTCTAGTTTCTGATTAGCGAATTCCGCTTCTTGACCTGACCTTTCATTGGGTTTCATACATTGAAGATTAGGATCAATATAGTTTTCTGACCTATGACCATATTTGCCACATCTGAAGCATATTTGATGCAACCCTTCATACTCTAATTTTAACACAATACCACTAGCTTCAATTCCAGGTATTAATCTTAGTTAAATCAATTCCACACATATTCTTCCAAACCTCCCTCTAGAATGAATGGATGTTTGACGGTCTACTTTAAGCATAGTTCCTATAAGGTTGCCAGCTCTATGTAGAAAATCTGAATTATATAATTCTATAGGTAGATTTGGTATATATACCCAAACAACCACTTTCTTGATTCTTTTTGCTTCTTCCGAAAAAAGGGGTCTCCATCGTTGAACAATGAGAACGGTCAGCAACCATCCAAGGACCATCAAATAGTACATGTAAGTAATCCTCCTTGTCTGTAAAATATACAAGATGATAATCTTGTGGCATATCGATGAACTTCAAAGGATTTTTGCAGGCCCAATTTCTTTGCAAGCGAGTTTCAAGAAATTGTTTGTTGATTCTTTTACTAAGAAGCTTCACCACAAGTGCATTCTGCCATGGAGAACACAAGCATTGTATTCGTCTTTAGTAATGGGGACAATAGGTTGAAGAGGATTGCCTTTTTGTTGCTCATTCTCAATATCAAATTCCACTGGTTCAAATTCAATGGATGCTATTTCAATATCATCAACTTCAAAGAGAGGTTTAGATTGTAATCCAATCTGTTGAAGTAAAGACTCTTTATTTTTTTTGGTGCAAGACCACAGGTATCCTCCACGGGAGGCAATCCTGTCGAGCCGGGTAGGACCTCTATGGGCGGCAAAGCTCTCCCTCCGAGTATTTAACACAGCTGCATTCTCAGGGCTCGAACTCGAGACCACTGGTTAAGCTGGAACAGCCCCTTACCAGCCGATCCACGTGCTCGGTGTACGAAATAGATTGATTTGATAAATCTGTAAATTCCTGAGCATCTTCCTGTGATTCCTGAATCATTTTCACCTTTTTTGTGCTACGATGTATTTGATCATCTTCTTCAGCAGACTTCTCTGTTGCAGCAGAGGTATCCATGACGTGAAGCTACATGCTTAGAGCTAGCCTTCTTGCAATTCTTGGAGAGAAGAATTTCAAAAAGCCCTCTTCAATTTGCAGTTATTTCGGTTTGCCCACTTGATAACCTTTTTTATACTTATTAGTTTAATGAATTATTTTTCATCTCAACTGGTTTAAAAGATAACATTTAAATAAAATTATATAGATTTTATTATATTATTTTAATTAATTTAAAACACCTAATATTAAAATTTGTTTTAATTAGGTCTATGCTTATGTTGGGTCGACCCTGAAAAAAAAAAGTGGTGGACCCTCCTTAATTTCAATCTCTCCAAAAGTGGAGAGACGTGATGAGAGGAGATGGAAGGAGGATAAGTGCAATAATTACAATATTATCATTACTAGAAACAAATATCTTTTATTCCCCCTCAAACATTTTGTAGGAACATTTTGATCAATTTCGCAAAAGTTACTTTTTATGTTCCTATTTGCTACTCGACCAAATAAGAGGAAAGAGAGTTACACTTTTCTCTTTTTTATTCTTCTCTCATTTTTCTCAAACCAAACAATCTAGCTATAAATATATCCTATTTCGCATCACTTTCTTTCCCCTGTTTCCCTTTTTCAATTTTTCTCTTCCCTTTTTCTCTCTTCAAACCAAACATAACCTAATAAAAAAATAAAGAGCTTAATTTAAAGTGGTTGTCCATATTAAGTTTTATTTTTTTAAAAAAATAAAATCCATTTTCAATTTTATAAATATAATTTTATTTTTTGGTTTTTTATTTAAAAAATGTTGTGAAACTTATTGTTTAGTTTAGTGATGAGATACGATAAATTATCCTAATCCTACTTGTTAATGAGTGTGAAGTGGTGGTAATAGTGATAATAGAGGGTGATAAATAGTTATGTTGAGGTGGAGAATATTAAGAAACAACAAATGGTAATAAAGGTTATTAGTATATCCATGATGGTCCAATAATTAGGGTTAAACTTCGATGCGCTTTCTCGGATGATTTACCTTAATTACAACTACATGTAATTATTTATGAATTGAAAAACTTGTATATACCGAGCATAAAATCTACATATTAATCCTTTTTCTTTGCTTTTGTATATATCAATGGATGATTAATTGATTCAAGTGATACTTATTTTATTTTTTTAAAATAAGATTTTGGGTTCGAATATTATGTATGGAGAAAAAGAAACCCCTCGCTAAAAGAACTTACTACACCATGATTTAAATATTGTTAGAATACACCAGATCTATAAGAAAAAGAGATATGATGTTTGTACATACAACATGTACAACATAGAGAGAAAGAGAGAAAAGAGAAAAAATTAAAGAGAGAGAAATGTATGATGTGATAGGTGATGTGATGGAAAGAGATAAATAAAAAAGTGTGTTGTATAAATTGTTGTATGAAAAAGTTATCTCTAAAAAAAATGGTAAAATATATATGTCAATCGAAACTTGAAGGTTTGTAGCTCCCACCCAATATATATACAGAAGGTCGTTCGGAAAATTACGTAAAATATATATATACACTTCTTTTTATTATGCCTATTCTGTCTTGTTTAAAAAAAAATGGGGGTGATAGAATGTCAAATGACCTAAGTTTTTTTCTTTTTTATCTTCTTTCCATATCAATCTTATATAAACAACATGTCCTTGTTGAATTCTATATACAAGAGTATATATATATATATATATATATATATATATATATATATATATATGAGTCAGGATCCGTTGACACCAGGTGTCAAACTTTAAGAGTTACACCTCTTAATAACTTTTTATAAAATGTGAATTTGATCAATCCAACCGTTGAATTGAAAGTTCATATAAAGTAGATCAAGCTTATAAAATTTCATAAAAATCGAAAACCAATTGATACTTCATCAAACTAATTTATTTTAACGTATATTATGTTTTTAAAATATAAGTAAAAGTCCACTATTAGATAACATACCTACGAATGTCCAAATTACGTGAAATTTGATATACATGATCATGAAGGTAATATAATGTGATTCAACGGTTGGATTGATCAAATTCACATTTTATAAAAAGTTATTAAGAGGTGTAACTCTTAAAGTTTGACACCTGGTGTCAACGGATCCTGACTCTATATATATATATATATATATATATATATATGAGGAGGGTTCAACTTACACCAGTGTAAGTTACACCAAGTCTTACACCGCTAATAACTCTAGATCGAATGTGATTTTTATTAATCCAACCGTTGTATTATGTTTATTCATCATCTTGATCATTTATGTAAAATTTCATAAAATTTAAACACTAATAAACCGATAATCAAATGGTCCTATTTTTCATATATTTCAAATGTATATATGACGTTAATTTTGATACATCTCAATGACATATCAAATAATTTCATATTAATGTAAAATTTTATATGTATGATCTATATGATAGTAACTTTCAATCCAGTGGTAGATTAGTTAATACGATGATATGTTAAAAAGTTATTCGACAGTGTAAGACTTGGTGTAACTTACACTGGTGTAAGTTGAACCCTCCTCTATATATATATATATATATATATATATATATATCAGTGTAAGTTGAACCAAGTATTACACCACTGTTAACTACAAGTCGAATGTGTTTTTTAGTAATCCAACCGTTGAATTATGTTTATTTATCATCATGATTATATGTATCAAATTTCGTAAAATTTGGACACCAATAACTTGATAATAATGATGGTTGGGTTTTTCATGTGTTTCAAATATATATATATAACATTAATATTGAGACATCACAATGACATATCAAAAAATTTCGGATTAATGTAAAATTTTATATGTATGATCTATATGATAGTAACTTTCAATCCAACGGTGGATTACTTAATACAATGATCCATTAAAAAATTATTCAGCGGTGTAATACTTGGTGTAAGTTGAACCCTCCTATATATATATATATATATATATAGGAGGGATCAACTTACACCAGTGTAAGTTACACCAAGTCTTACACTGCCGAATAACTTTTTATCAGATCATTGTATTAAGTAATCTACCGTTGGATTGAAAGTTACAATCATATAGATCATACATATAAAATTTTACTTTAATCCGAAATTCTTTGATATGTCATTGAGATGTCTCAAGATTAACGTTATATATACATTTGAAATATATGAAAAAAAGGACCATTTGATTATCAGTTTATTAGTGTTCAAATTTTATGAAATTTTACACAGATAATCAAGATGATGAATAAATATAATACAACGGTTTGGATTAATAAAAATCACATTCGATCTAGAGTTATCAGCGGTGTAAGACTTGGTGTAACTTACACTTGTGTAAGTTGATCCCTCCTCATATATATATATATATATATATATGAGTCAGGATCCGTTGACACCAGGTGTCAAACTTGTAGAGTTACACCTCTTAATAACTTTTTATAAAATGTGAATTTGACCAATCCTACCGTTGAATCACATTATGTTACCTTCATGATCTTGCCTATCAAATTTCAGGTAATTTGGACGTTCGTAGGTGTGTTATCTAATAGTGGACTTTTACATATATTTTAAAAACATATTATACGTTAAAATAAATTAGTTTGATGAAGTTTCAATTAGTTTTCGATTTTTATGAAATTTTATAATATTGATCTACTCTATAAGAACTTTTGATTCAACGGTTGGATTGGTCAAATTCACATTTTATAAAAAGTTATTAAGAGGTGTAACTCTACAAGTTTGACACCTGGTGTCAACGGATCCTGACTCTATATATATATATATATATATATATATATATATATATAGAGTCAGGATCCGTTGACACCAGGTGTCAAACTTTATGAGTTACACCTCTTAATAACTTTTTGAAAAATGTGAATTTGACCAATCCAACCGTTGAATTGAAAGTTCTTATAAATTAGATCAAGCCTATAAAATTTCATAAAAATCGAAAACTAATTGATACTTCATCAAATTAATTTATTTTAACGTATAATATGTTTTTAAAATATAAGTAAAAGTCTACTATTAGATAACATACCTACGAATGTCCAAATCATCTGAAATTTGATATACATGATCATGAAGGTAATATAATGTGATTCAACGGTTGGATTGATCAAATTCACATTTTTCAAAAAGTTATTAAGAGGTGTAACTCATAAAGTTTGACACCTGGTGTCAACGGATCCTGACTCATATATATATATATATATATATATATATTGTTGTTGTTGTTATAATTATAATAATTATAACTTACTAAAAAGAAAATCAGTTGACCGGTCGGATCTTTCTATGGCAAAGTAACATACAGAAACCATTTTCTCTACATATATTAATTACATGTAGTACTATATATATATATATATGTGTGTGTATTTTCCCAATATATTTTTTAATTAGTACGGCACCATACTTCTATTCATAGGGGGGAAAACTCAGATCCATATGGGGGTTCGTTGATATATAATAATTCACTAAGATGGATTAATATTTGAATATTTACACAGGTCAAATATTAAACTGATTAAGAGTTTTAGCGAAAAGCAATTGCATTTATATGAAACATGATGGTAAGTGATATAATAACGACAAAAGCTTTTTCTAGTAAGTGGGATTAGATATATATAGATGAAATGATGATGACATTCTATTATATGAAAAAAAAAATTAAAAAGGCTATTAATTCAAGGTAAACATAAAGGAAATTGATACCATTTATATATGTGTGTGTAGTTTCTGAGGACAACATCACATGGTAAAAGCATTTTTGTTTTCTTTATTTAATGTCTTTAGATTCTTCCCCTCTTGGGATTAATAAGAACACTCTTACTACAAAATTCTGCACTGTGAATCACATGATAAATATGTCACAATTTTTTATTAGCAAATCTCTACTATGATAATCATAAGAAATGTGTATCCATTAATTTTTTATTAGTAACCATGCATCTTATTAAATCAGTATATACAGTACAATTTTGATGATACCTAACATCAAGACTTTCCTAGCTATAGTTGCATGTTTGAATTTAATTAGTTTATTTTTTTGGTGTGTCATGTCTTAGTGATAAATTCTTGCGCTTTTCAAACAGGTCTATATTAAATAATGTAAATGTTGAATGAGATCCATGAAAAAACTTAAACATCAAAAGGATCGTTTGTTTGATATTTTAGGACATCTCTGATGGGAAAAATCAATAAAATAAAAAAACAAACATGGGGAGAGAGAGAGGGAGGGAGCAATGATTGTACAAAAGCGCTGCGCTTAAACAATGAGCAAAGAAAAAAGTGATATATAAACTTCAAAACGGATGTATGAAATGACTATCAAGATCAACCTTCAATAATTAATTTCATGAAATCTTTTTAAATTCCAATTTTTTAGCCATAATTAACAAAAGGGTTTGCTCTTTATACGAGGAGAATATTTATACACACAATTCATGAAAATTTTAATATTAAAATAATTTTAGCATAACTTTTGATGTACTTTTTTATTATTATTTCCATAAATTTTAAAATTTTGACTGGTTGTGTCTACATATACTAATGCTCATGTATGAATTGCTCTTGACAAAGATGTATAACAATTCAAATCTCTTTAAATAGTTGATTGACTTTTATCTCCCAGTAAAATTGTGATTATTTATATTAATGTCAACTCTAGTTAGTGGCTAAGAAATATAAAATTGTGAGTCTTTTTTTTCGACTACCTTTCACATCGTAGACTAATTTGATTTGGGTAATTTAATTAAGTTGTCATGTAACACAATGAACATGCAGAGACCAAAGAATCAATGGTGGGCGGAAATTAAACATGTTGATGCTGGCATCGTAGGCATGATTCATTGTGTCCTTTGATTATATACAGAGGTACTATAGCTTGCATGAAAGGGTATTTCTGAACTTGAAGAGGTGGCCTTTTAAATTTGTGAAGTAGAGTAATTGCTAATAAGTTCAAAGGTCATTAGTATATAGCAAGGTTAAGCCTATAGCGAAAGGGCAAGGGATGCCTAGCTTTTCTGATGCAAAGAAAACCCAACAATAAATGTGTCAATTTATTTAAGAGCAATGACGTCAACGCTTGCATGATATATGCATACATCCATAATTTTATTAATTTAATTATTAAATTATAATGGTTTATAGTTTAATTATTTATGTTAAATTTTGTAAAAAGTGAACAATTAGAATGTATTTAAATGGTTCTTATTTTAATATATTTTTAAAATATATTTGACATTAATATTAATATTAATATAAAATTTTATGGTGTGAATTATATGATAATAAATATTATTCAATCAGATTTTAAGATAAAATCATCCAAATGAAAAATTAATAAATGATAAGAGTATTAAAGTTTTACATCGATGTAAATGGATTTCTCATATACGTACACACATGCTTCTATATACAAGGCATTAACACTTTTACACCGTTAATTATTTTTAATAGAATACAATTTTTCCAATTCATTCATTTAACATTTCATTATCTTGATTATTTTTAAATTTTATAAAAATTAAATAACAATGAAAATATAATGAAATGGTTTTTATTTTTATATATTTTAAAAATACATATAATTAATGTTACTTTTCAAACACACACTCAATTCCATATTAAATAATTTTAGTTGATGTAAAATTTTTAATTATATATTATGTATTTGATAGTTAACTTTCAATGCAATGATATATTTTGACATAACATCAATATAAGCTCAATCCCTTCTCATTTGTGTGTATATATAAGAGTTGTTGAGCATATATTAATAAACGATATTTTTAAGTATAGTTTTCTAATATACACTTTCAGAAAAAAAAAATAGAAGTATATATATTAAGAAATTCAATTGTTAATACTTAGGAAAAGTTTATGGTGCACAAAACTGAAATTTTTGTATGGGTACACAAACATTATTACCCATTGAATTTCATGGTTTTGAATCTGACGTCTAAGATTTGTTGTAGTTTGATTGGGTTGTTTGAATTTTTATATTTAACAGTTGGTCCTTGATGTTATGAAAAAAGTTATTATTAACCAGACCAAAATTGTAAATTAAATATTTATAAGAACATTTTGTGTTTCTTTAGGGGTGATACGCTACGGTCCTTGGTGGTGGTTTTATGGTTCCGACAATGATGGCGTTATTTGTTTTTTCATTGCCTTGGCGGTGATGGTTGTATCTATCATTATTGGTCGCTTGGTTGATGGATTGGGTTACTGGATTGTCTTTGTTGTCGTTAGATGGCCCTCATGCCCTCTTGTGTTGGAGCTTCTTTTCTGGTATAGTTGTGAGCTTCTTATACCAGGACCTTCAACTATCTACAGGTACAAATCAAATGAAGGAATGAAACTAGATATCAAATAACAATAATCCAACTAACATCATAAAATCCTACCTTCAAATGCGGCTTCACTAATGCGGCGACAGATGAGTAGGAAAAACCAGAAGAAACTCAACGACACGGAACAAACAAAGCTCATATGATGCTGTAGCGAGAAGCCGTAAACCAAAAGGAAACTAGGGTAGCTGTAAATATCCTCCAGATACGATGGGTGATGGATTGCAAAAGACCCTAGCTCTCCCAACATACAAAGGTTCCGATGAAGTGGCCGATTTCCACCAGATAAGAGTAGGGTAGATGAAAATCCGAGAACCTAACAGAAAGGGGCATAGGGACTTACTGAAAATTGTAACGTTAGACCTTGCAAATGAACAAAATTAAAAACAAACCTGGAAAGATACAGACACGTGTCAGTTGTTTTACTTGTGTATTGGTACACAAGACCCGTGCTTGTGTACCATAAAGGGACCCTAATACTTTATATACTTCTGTGAGAATATTAGCAAATTTATTTGAATATATATATATATCCTAGCTGTACCAACTTGTAAAGAACTCCAAATAGGCCATCCCATTGACAAATACAGGTTAGTCTAGGCCATAATTTCGAAGAAAAGCCAGCCTTAATAGATTAATTAAAGGCCAACTTGTTAACAACATATAACTAATGCTCTTATCAACATTAATAAATTAATAAACTAAATGTTCCTTGTTCCTTAAAAGAATGGCCTGCACCAATAAATTTGATTTGTCCAAATACACCGGCCTGTCCAAGCATAGATTCTCTGTGGTTTATAATATATATTAAAAACAATTGTTTATTAAACCAAAAAAGAAAGTTAAAAGAAAACCGTGGGTACATAAATAGTGGACCACGCGGTGATAATGACCCCATATTGTCGTTTTATTAGCATAATAGCTTACTAGTGTGGTCTTTATCTTCTCAACTTGCGGGTTCAGCAATTTGTTTGCACATTAGTAAGGATTGATAATGGGTGGAGTATTAAAATATTCATATTGATATTTGTATTTCTAAAAAGACTTTAATCCAAATTTCAGGTGGGTCGCAAATTTTAGTATTTTATATCATAACGCCATGCATCCAAGTTCGGAACTATTATTTATGTTTTAGTTAAATAAAATATATTTTCATTGTATCTTTATATGATAAAATAGTAAAATAAAATTACTACTATATCTGATCTTATATACTCTCTCGTTCTTATTTATAAAACAATTTTTAGAAGTTTTGTGTATTATTTTTTATAAGTCACTTTACAATTTTAAGTAAACATTTATTATCAATTTCCTTATTCACCCCTACTACATTTAATGTCTTTTCAATTATGACATGATAGTGCAATTAGTTAATTATATTAAATAAGGGTAAAAGTAGGAAGTTAAAATATTTTTTAAAATTCTAATAAAATTATCTACTTTTAACCCCTTTTATTTATTTGTGTGATTTGGTCAACAGTGCCTTATAAATAAGAATGAAGGGAGTATAAGAAATACAAAGGTAAATTTTTTATACTATATATATATAAGAAATATAGTAATATTTTTAGTTGTATTAATTGCTAAATATCATATATGCCCTTAATTTATTGTAACCGGTTAGCAAGGTGTTCACTCATTCAGTCATTTAATATTATGGGCATTTATGTAATAAAACTTAAATTTATGATATTATTAATTACTACTCATCACTCTGTCCTACTTTAATTACTTGTCTTTTTAGGAAAAATTATTTTGATCCATTTTACTTGTCATTCTACAATTTCAAGAGAAATATTTAATATCTTTTTACCAAATATATTCTTTAAAAATAATAAATGAGACACAATTTAATTAATAAATGATAAAGGGTATAATAGGAAGTTACTTAACATCTTTTATGAAATTTAGAGAGTTAATTACATTTCTTAATTTATGTATAAAAATCTTAAGTGACAAGTTAGTATTAACAATTCAAATGCATTTCATTGGTCTTGATAATTTTATAATCTTATGCTTCTTATATATAGGACTCGAGGTAGTACTAGTATTATTTAACAATGAAAAATCAATAAAATAAACAGCATGGTTTAAAAGGGTAAATCAAACTGAACAACTTGAGAATATTAAAATATTTCCATAAATTTTTGCATATAATTTAATTATCCATATTTAGATCCAGATATATTTAATTAATAGGAAAAAATCTAACTATAGTAAGTAAATTTGTCACATGTCCATTAAGTTTGAGTCCAAATTGCCCTTAGCTACACATGCATCCATATGTTTAATATTTAATTAATTCCATTCAATTAACTATTCTAGAGAAATTTTTGAGTCTTTATGCATTATTTATTTATTCTTTAACTTTAAAATAGAGCACTGGTCAATAATTATTCTTATCCAATAAAATATATATATATATATATGGCAGGAAAAGAAAAATGTAAGTTCATAGAGCTTTATAAAATGAAGTTCTAGAATGGATTTATTTTTTTCATAAAAAATAAAAATAAAATCCCATTGATTACAAGCTGAATTTCAGTGCATAGACAGATACTGGGTATGAAACAAGCCTCCTGATATTGTCACCCTACTGGGGGAACACTGTATAATTACAAACAAGAGGTCCCAACAAAGAGACAGAGTAAATGTGGTGCAATGCGTTTGGACTTTGGAGCTCAGAATACAGAATAGAGATTCGAGACTGAAATAATTCAAACGAATGTGGTAGATAGCATATATAGGATAGGACCATTTAGTTCCTATATATATAGTAGTAACTTCTGCTCCATCCAAATGTACGTAATAGACAAAACATAATGCTTTTCCTTATCCTTGTTGTTTGGAAGAAGCAAATTGTTTTGGGTTACATAATATCAATTCAATTGGGTCCTAATAATTTTCCTTGGATATTAAGCGAGGCCCATTTAACTCGACAAGTTAACACGGGCTATACCTACGCATGCCCATGCTTGAATCATGTGCTGGCTAGGTCTCTCTGACATGCAGTGCGGGTACCAAATTTTGACCAATGACTCAAATTGAATAATTTAATTTTATAAAAAAGTTAGCCACGTGATCACGTGCCGTTCGCGGGGCTCAAAAATCAAAGCCCATGTGATAAGCTTTTAAATTTAATTAATGACTTTATTTTTATAATAGTAGTACTACTATCATTTTTACTTACTTTCATTTTGTCCTTTTCCCACACTGCCATGTGACACCTAGCTTCATAGTAATTCTTAGATCCACCTTAAGTCCTTACTTTAAGGAGCTTTTGTGACATAAATATGATTCTCGTATAGACAAATCATTGATGACATGTTAAACGTTAAGGAAAAAAATTATAAGGGATAAAAAAAGTAGTTGATCTGTATGAGAAGTAGATTAATTTATGCTTCTCTATATATGATAATGTTGTAATAATTATATGTGTGCATATAACACGGTTCTTTGTGAAAGTAGACCTAGGGTGACTTGTCAATTGTCATGAACTCATGATAGAGATGACGAGTTAAAAAGTGCAAGCAAAATGGTATCAGTGAAAAGTGAAAAAACGACTTTTAACCTCAATTTTGTTTCTTTTCACACATATTGCTTTAACACACGTCCCTAACCACATACCCTTCTTTTAATTTCCTTGCTTTTCTGAGTCACATATAATAGTAGTATTACCTATGTTTAATTTTTGACCGATTGAACCAGCTAACGCAGTTCAAACTTCAAATGTTTAAAACAATATTACGAATCTTTCCATAATTCGCTTCCCCACCAACTTCAAGTGCTCTGAAAACTGAGTCCAACCCCTATGTACTCATCTGGTTTATAGTTTCCCAAACGAACTTTATTTGTATAGTGCATCAATATGATCATAAACTTATTTATTGTGTCAATTTAAAAACAAATTAGACATGACAAAATATTTTTATTTTATTACATATAAAGAATATATTATTATATCATTATAAATGTAAATGAGTTGAATTATTTGTAAAAACTATTGGCTCGTTAAATGCTCGATCAAACGCATTTGCTTAATTAAACAAACAAACTCAAACTTAAAAATGAACTCAATTATTTAAATAAGTCAAATCCAAACTTTATAAACTTATTAACAATAACTTATTTATTTTCTATGTGTGTGTATAAGTAATACTTATATATTCTTGTATCTTTGTGTCAGTTGGATAATATTTTAAAGGAAACTATAAATTGATGATAAGTAATTTACTAGTCTGTCATCTGAATATTCACTATGGAAATATACAAATCTTTGTTGAGAACGTTAAAATTAATTTTGAAGTTTCTTTTTTATATTACTAAAAAAAATTATAGATTTTTTATGTATTAGATTATGAAAATATAATTTAGAATTTTTGAACTAAACATACCACATATTAAACACATATTTGGATTTTAAATTAACATTCAATATTAAAATATCTGTTAAATATTAAATTAATAAACTTCAAAAATAATTTAAGAAAAATTTTCATAAAAGTAAAATTAATTAAGTTACAAATACTAATTTTAATGAGGGATAGAGATACAGTAGCATGAGTTACACCATTAAATAATTTTCGAATTAATAATTGAATTATAAAATCTACCATGGGATAGAAAATTTAAATCATATAAATCATATATCCAAAATTTCACATTGATTCAAGACTATTTAATAGGTAATTGAGATACGGTCAAGATTAACGTAATATAAAATATATGAAAAAAAAAACAATTGATAATCAATTTATTAATGTTAAAATTTAATAAAGTTTAACATAAATAATTAATATAATAAATAGTTATAATTCAACAATTTAATTAACAAAGATCATATTCTATTTAAGGTTATCAAATTAATGTAACATGTGCGAGTATAAGTTGAATCCTCCTTAATTTTATTACATATGAATAAAGTGTTAAATAATTCCAAATTAATATGGAATTTTATATATATGATAAGAATTTTCAATCATCTAACAAAAAGTTATTTTTATAGCATAGATGTTATTTTGATATCCGTGTCAAATAATTCTTATTCTCTCAAATATTTCAGCCTCAAATTTTTCTTCAACCATTATTGACACATTAGGTGGTTTCACACTTTGAATCAGATAGAGCAATAGAAAATTAGACGAGTATGATGCAGTTTGAAATAATCTTTGCCAATATATTGAAGCAAAATTTGTGAGATAGAAAACCACAAGTCTGTCACCTTTGAAAATTGAGCTAATTCTCCGATTCATTTTAATTTCTTTATGGATTTGTTAGGATCAAGTACAGTGTTTGAATTATGTAATTTTGTAATTAAGCAATAACAGTTCCACACTATTTGGCTGCATATGCCCTAGTGGGAAAGAGAAAGAGAAAGAGAGATAGAAAATGAGGAAAGTAATATTTGTGATAAGTTATGTAATAAAAAAAGGAAAATAAGGGAATAAATATGCAAAAGATGATTGAAGAAAAAGAAGTGTAAGAATATCAAAATTCTTTATAATTACAAAACAGCTCTCAAGACTCTTCACGGATTCAATTGAATCATTTTTTAGAAGAAAAATAATTCAATCAAATTTTATTTATTATTTTATTTTGCCATTAAAATGATTTGGTACTAAATTGAAAATCAATCTAATTTAATTTTATTTTGTTTATTTTTCTTAGGATGGTTAATAAACTCACAAATACATAATAAATATTATTAAAAATAATTTAAAATATCAAATATTTCATCCCTCAAGTCAATTACTAAGAACCTAAAGTTAATGAACTCATTTCATAATTAAATTACAAATATGACCTACACTGTCAAAATCAACGTTTTTATTAGTTATAAGATAACTCTATTTATTTTTACCATGATGTATTTAGAAACTTTGTTAAAGGTATTTCTATTTTATTTATTTTACACATTCTCAATTAAAATTTATTTTGAATATAAAAAATAAATCATTATTTAATAAATAGAAAAATAAAAAAAAATTAAGAAAGAACTAATAAACTTAATTATATTATAATATTAAGAAGTAATTTAAATAATGAAATCATAGATATGATAATTTTATGAATAATATTATAAATGTGCATGAGTTTAATTTGCTAATCAACTTTTAAAATTAGATTAGAAAATCAATCCAATCCAATACTTTTTATTTTTTTTTTATTTTTTTCAATTTAATTAGACCAGATTATGAACACTTTTACATCTTACTATTAGGCCACTGGTCTTTCAACAATGACTTCTTTATTTAAATTAATAATCCAAAATTAGTTTATCAAGATATTAGTCCTCAAATTTTATTAATAAATTAGTCTTTTAAAACTATAAAAAAAGTTATTTTTATCCAATACAAAATAATTATTAAATTTGTCTCTTTTTTTTGTCACCACTTTAACAGGTCCCTGGAACGATTTATCCCCAAGCAAAATTGTATTTGCAGGATCAATAGTTTAAATTTTGAGAAAAAAAATTATGTAACTGCACTCCTAACCGCACCTGTCCCAAGAGTTAATCTCAATTATGCAAATATCCTATAAAAGACAAAAAAAAAATCTCCATTCAGATAATTACGGTGATGGTTTAAATTTTTAAACTAATAGAATGACAAAAATACTTACAAAACTAATGATTCTATTTTAAAAGATTGATTTAGGAACTTATGATAGTGTCTTTGAAAAATAAAACACAATTTGTGCAGTCATCTTGAATGAATCATTGACCTAACCAGTTATAGTTTATATACACTTAATCTATGAATTATGATGACAAGACAAACAAGTTGTTTAACCAAGCTCTTGGTGATATCAATTCGCAGTTCCAATCTTACCTAATCTAAACAAGTGGCAAAGAAAACGAAAGAGGGAGCATCCCTATTGGGTCCTTAGAGTTAAAAGAAAGAGCTTCTTATACAAATAGTATCCTAAACCAATAAACTTTCATCACACCAATGATTATTAAACAAATACTGTGTTTAATAGCGCATTAATTATGGGTCAAATCTTTATTAGTTTAGTGCAACCCAACTAAGTGCACTAAGTTCATCCAAGATCCTCTTACAAAGACCTTTTTTTAGAGGAGATGAGCATAGTGTGTAATGAACAACAACACAAGTGACCAAGTTGGCGTCTGGGGCTAATTGCCAAATGTGTGTTTGAGTTGACGTTGAAACTGACCAAACTCAAGTTTGGATTTCCTAATACAACTATTTCTAGTATTGGAAACGTGAGTTTACTGCGTTTCAACACTAAACCAAACATAATACAAGTGTGGTTGGCTGGAAGAACACCATCTGCTAATTCATTTACTATATATTCCAAATTTGGTTCGGCAACCATGATAGGAAGATTGTACACAGACACTACCATTTCCTAGAATCTAATACACACATAAGGTCTGAAACATTTAGGCTCAAAATCACTACATAAGTAGAAATTTGATGAATGAAGTCTACTATTGCTCACTTTCAGCACATGCGATGTGCATATAAACTCATCTAAATGCAATCTCATTTCATCACTGCATTTCAAAAAGATCACAACATTCACCAGCTTCCATTGTTTTTTCAAGGCTGCTTAAGCGCCAGCTCATGTTTACTACAGAGTACAAACTATGGAAAAGTCTATCAGATGGAGGCCAAGGAGAGTAAACTAAAAGGAGGATAGTCCAACGGTTGAGGGTTGAGGGAGGTTAAGAAAAACTATAGGTCAAACCATTAAAAGGATTTATATTTAAATGATAAGTTATTAGGCATAATTTATCATAAGATATTATGGTGTTGTTTGATCAATATATCCGATCCCATATAATAAGAAAAAGGCTTTCATTGTCATTGTATGAAAGAAGCTGATCAATTTTGGGGAGTTCAACAAAGAATACAACTTGAAAATCTTAGATATGTCTAAAGCAACTCAACTCTAAGCTGCAAATCTTAGTTGTAGTGTGTGTGTTTGGTTTACTACAAAACCACGTTTCAAACGTGGCACTACAGAGAATAGCGTTAGAGTGGATCTACGTTTAAAACGTGATTTTGACTCAAACCAAACATACTAGTAATTATAAATATAAAAATCCATTATTGGCAATTTGATTATTGCCGTGTGCACAATTGAAAGATGTAGATTCTAGTCAAATTCCCAGGCTTAGTTGTTGTATTGAGACACAAACAATTAATTCACAAAGGCTATGGGGCTATCTCAACTGATACACGGTATGGTCAATTAGACCATCTAAGAATCAAATTACGGATTACAAATTTCTCTATAAGCCAAAGCATAGTAGAAAATGCAGTTCCCAAAGTAAGACTTCAACAGTTTCATCTCATTAGTCCTTGTAGTAAACTAATTCCGCAATCAAAACTTGTGAAAAGTCCAACCCTAGACCAAACAATATGCTTATAAACCTAGTTAAGTTGAACAGTGTGTGAAAAACCTACTATTGCCTCACATTTTGTTTTTTCTTCCTCAAATAAACATACCGTACTTCTACACTAAAACAACTATTAGATGATATTTTTTAATAGAAAAAAGAATTAGACAAAAAGAGGAAAATACAACTAGAAATATCAAAAAAGATACAGCAAGGAATGTCAAAAAATCTCAAAATTGCAACAAGGCTGACCAGTCTATCTGCATACCCAAAATAGCAACTCCCTAGAAGCAACCATGTGTAGAACATCCAAAAAAACTAAAAACAATGTCCTTCACCATAAAAGATTTAAGGGTAAGGAGACCCCTTAGAGATGCAAGCATTCTGCTCCAACTACTGATGAAATATAAATTCTAGAAGGTTCCAAGCAATGCTTTACAGATAAGAATGTCTAAATATCCCATTGCGAGCAGGGACAGGTAAGAATCTTTCAATATATATAAAAACATGACATAGTAACAGCTGACCAGAGTCCCATTTCACACAAACATTAATAACTTGGAAGGAAACATAACTAATAGATATGATTTATACCTGGAGCCAATTAGGGAAAAAGAATAGAATATGTTGTATCATGCTATCTATCTGAAGGTTCTTGCCTGAAAGAAAATCCTTGTCATTATAGTTTTTCTTTCTCCTGCAAAGCAGATTTTATATAATATGGTAAGTCAAAATTACGGTCTACAATAAACAAATATGAGTAGGGATGTTAAGACATTGGAAGTAGTAAATTTAATTTATAGCCATGAAAATTAGAGTTTTGGAATTCATAAAAAAAAGGTGGAAACACAAAAAAATATAGCAGTAAATTATTGCATGTGTGATAATGAATAGGAATAGTTGCAGAATTGCTAGGAGATTGGGATTGGAAGAAATAACAGTAAAGTAATCAGGCTTCACATCCTGAAAGCTATCAAGAGTTTTATTTTAATTGGCACACATAGCAAAGCTTATAAGTGCATTTCAAAGATTGGAAAAAAATAAATCAGGTGTTTTTGCAAATGTATATCAGAACTTCTTTGGAAGTCTACTGAAGCTAAATGATAAGAAGAAAATTAGTACCTGAAATAAGTGTCTGACCTCAAAAAAGTTTAGTGGCAGACTTGGAAGGAGAAAAACTGGATATCATTTCAGAATAATCAAACTGTACATAAATTAAAGATGAATCTACAGCTACTAACAATCTATCCTAATAATTGAAAAATTTACAATAATTACAAATATAGTATGCGAGACTGTTACAACTTACAACACTCCCCTTCAAACTAGTGAACTAGTAAGATCTTGAAACCGCTCTGTAGACAGCTATTTGGTTAACTAACACATCAGCCAACTGAACTCCTGAATGAACATCATGTGCTGTGGTAAACAGGTTATAAGCTGAGCTCACAATCCATTTTTTCCTTAATGGAATGCCAGTCTATCTCAATATGTTTGGTATTGTTATACTGAACTGGATGACAAACAATACTAATTGTTGATTTGTTATCGCAAAACAACTTTATAGGACCTACAAATTATACTCTAAGATTGACCAATATAATTTTCAGCTATAGTAAATCACATACTCTTTATGCCATATCCCAAAACTCAGGCTTTGCACTTGACCAAACAATCACATTTTGTTTCGTACTCCTTCATGTTACAAAGTTTCCACCAAAAAAGATAACCAGATGTTGACCTTCTACCAATAATTCATCTTTCATAGTTAGCATTTATGCATACTTCCATAATCCATAGATAGATTTACATACCTTCTAAATAGTAATCTTCATGGTTTTGTGGTACAGTAGAATTCTGTACATGGCCTACAAGTGTCTCACTCTCAGTTTATGCATGAATTAACTAACAACATTGACAGCATGCTAGATCTAGGCATATCAATTCTCCTACTAACATGACATCTAATATTGTGTTTATCAACCTTGGGAAATTCATAGAAACATCTATAATATTTTTTTTTAATTAGACTTTTTGCAACTTCAGCTTTATTTTGGTACAAGTAGAAGTTAAAAATTTAAGCAAACTATATTTTCTTCCAATAAATAGATTTGAATAAAGTTAATGGATGACAAACATGAAAGTAATGACCTCTATTGTTAGTGAAATTTGTGAATAATTGAAAAGAAAACCACATGCTATCACTGCATACCTGTTTGCAAATCTAACACTTTTTCAATATAAATGTCTAGCTACCCTTTAGCATTTGGGCAATAAATCATATACTCAATCAGTGACTCCAAATTACAGAATTATCACAATAGTCCAAGTGTGAAATATACTCATACATATTTAACATACTAGATTCATCACATTGCCTTTAAGCTTTGAAATATTACAAATTATATTTCCATCATTGCCTGTGTTACAAATTGTTCTTCCCTTGAGGCTTTGAAATATTAGAATTCCCTCTTAAAATGAACTGAATACAAACACTTCCGAGGAAAAGGCAGAAAATTAAGGGAGAATATCTCATACTAAAATTCTCTAATAAGACAGAACTTGCTATATTATAACTTAACTCAAGGACATATCCAACCTGAAATGTGGCAACTGTCATTTTTTTACTCCAAGAAGACAAGAAGGCACAACAGATTTGATTCCCCTGTAGTTTCCCCTTTTTGAGAGTATTTGCAATATTTCAAATTTCAAAGATAAATACTGATCGGTGTGAAAAACAATTCATACTTTTTCACACAACAGGTATAACGGAAAAAATCTTTTTTTTCTGTTTTATCTATTTTCTCATGCATTTGTACCATTTCTTAATAGGAAAACTCTATTTGATAAGATACGTTAACTGTTCCAAAGTAAACTCATGCAAATAGGAGACACTTCAATGGACACAAAGTACTAAACAAAATTGCAATTTTTCATCCTGACGCCAACAGCCATTTCATTTCGAAATTAGCATAAGCTTCCTCCAAAAGACAAAAAGGAACAAACTTTGTTGCAGAGGCTGAAACCCAGAGAAGGAATCAATCAAAGATGGGAAATGGGGAACATTCATATTATGACACAATAGAATACTCATGCGTGGGGTGACATTTCTTTTGTGTCTATCTGAAGATGAAAAAGAAAAGTTGAGAAAAAGCGTACCTCGCTACTTGTCTTGTCTTCTTCTACAATCTCCTCCCTCACAAACAGTGCGCCATTTTCTTCTTCTTAACCCAAGTGCCCAAAGCCCAATTATGAGCCCACTCTGAAAATTCTAGTGTGATATGCCCTATAGGTGAGTTCCATCATTGTACAAAGGCCCGTTCTTCTATTCCGAAGCTTTTAAGTAGACAACAAAAAAACAAATTTTTGACCAAAAAAAACAAAAACAATTTTTTTTACAAAAAAACAAAATATTTGAAAAAAAAACAAAAACAAAAGAAATTAGTTTACCCTGTGTGAGAATAAAATAAAGATTAAATGAAATTATCTAAAGTAGGAACCCGCATGTTTTCATCTATTTCCGTGATAATTAGACAATACACCAATCTTTTAGAGATAAAATAAATTAAATATGTTTCCCTTTGTGTGTGTAAATAAAAAATAATCAAGATGCTATTTTAACATATTTATTTTGTAAATATTAGACATGTAAATATTTTTGTTGGTAGTTGGTACTATATTAAGGAATTTTCGACTTTCCCGATAATTCTGTAATTTTGAGTGGGTTCAGCATCAAATGTGTTTTTTTTTCTCTTCTCGCTATATATATATATATATAAATAAATAAATAAGAGGAGTGTTTAACTTAGTGTACCACAGAGTTGTGGCTCAGTTAATGATGCAAGACTAAGCCCCAAAATAGAATTACCGCTGGTAATAGAAAATAACCCTGGTTAACACCAAAAAAAACTTACACTAGTGTAAGTTAGGGTTTAGGGTATATATATACATATATATATACACTAGTGTAAGTTAGGGTTTAGGGTTTAGATCAAAATTTAATTAGCCTAGCTCATACGTACAATCAAATTTCTTCCTATTATGTAGAATTGGGATCAACTTTGGAAAAAATGATTTAGTCAGACGAGTAAAACACAAACATAACCCATCCCACAGACTGTGTAAGAGTGGAGCTGTCCATATTATATATATGTTTATTTCATCCAACATATATATCCGTGCAATTTTTTTCGGTATTTTTAATATGTAATTACACAATATAATAAAACAAAAGTGAAAAGATTTTATTGGGAATTATAACTATTAACATTATTAATTATTAATGTATTGAGTGATAATTTTCAATACAATTTTTCCACTTTTATATTTATTAACTATAGCAATATGTTACACATGTTTTTTTGTCCGACTGTACATGTAACATTAATAATAAAATATTAATAATTTGGGGTTTCTGACATATCTATCTATGTATGCCAACAGCTACCTCTGGCAACAGAATATGAGCATGTCGATGATCTATAATATATATTCAGCAAATGTATACGCTGCTGCTGTGAGTTTGATCAGTACGATTAAAGAACCGCTTCAAGTTTTTTCACAGATTAAGCACACGAATCATCTTAGTGATCTTGCAAATAAAACAGAGAAGTAATGCACTAGCTAGGCCAGTCTTCAGAGCATTCTTCACAATCACAAGTAGCTAGCTTTAATAAGCAAACCTATAGCTTTTATCATTGAGCACTTTTTATACATACTGTATATCTATCTATCTCTGTTACTAAAAATAATAATGAAATTAATGTAGCATGTCTACAGAGCAGATTCATTCAAGTGGCTGGCCACCCACTCTTGTTCAATACAAGTGATGAGCACATAGGAATGAATGAATACATTTCATGATATATACTTAACCTTACCCTGTCGTGGACCCCACAAGAGGACAGGGTAGCCAGCTAAGAGGAGCACAAATATTTATAGGCCTCTGCATAACTATCTTCAACTCTCATTTGGCACCACACTGATATATATATATATATATATATACATGATTCATCCTCAATGTGCTCTCTGACTTTGGTCCCCTCCCTCCTTAGCTATGGACTCCCTCCAACATACCATACCTATCTCTTTAATCATCTCTGCACCTTCTGATCATTGTCCTTCATCTCTCTCCTGTGACTGGACTGATATAGATGCTCAAATATCTCACAACCATGAATTCAGCGTCCACTACTTTTTTACATGACATGTCTCCGTGTGTTTATGTGTAATGTATACCTTTCCTTTGCAAATTGCAATTGCATCCCATATTGGCAGGTTTATAATTATATAGGCCAAGGTCTAGGAATGCTTTATTTACAGAGAACAAAACAAAACAATATAGCTAATCATGACTATAGACTATAGACTATAGGCTCATTGTATATATACACAGTTGGTTTTTAATTTCTTTTGTTTTAATTTTATCTGACAGGGGTTAATTAGTAATAATAATAAATAGGGACCAAGATTTGAGACAGTTAAAAAGAGTGTGTGGGTTTTTAAAAGCAAAAGGGGTGTGGGAAGGGAAGTTAAGTCGTGGTCAGTGCATGGGCTCGGATACAGAGTCACTAATCAGTAATCATTGCCTTTCTCTTATCTTCATCTGCATGGAAGCATGTCTCTTTCTCTTTTTCCCTTCCTTCTAAACAATTGACTGTTCTTAACAGTGACACTTCTAGCACAGACATAAACTTTTCTATGCAGAGACACTCTTATACATATATGCATTCAGATTGTTGAGCACCCAAAATTAGAACACGACACTGAACCACTTGAACCCTTTTTTTCTTTAATTTTTAATTATTGTTTATCTCTATCTCTATATATCTCATTTTCCTCCATTCTATATATTATCTTTCTGAATAATCCAAACAAATTAAATCCCTGTATCGTTTTTTATACTTAAGTACCCGTATCCAACCACGACAGAACGGAACGTTCAATGTGCGTGTGTTTATATGAATACTGATGAAAATTTGAAAATTATATCCTTGCATTGATGCGCATATATATTTTAGAAAATAAATTTAATTTTTTCACACTCATTTTTATACACTTTTTCTGACACTCATTTTTTTTCCTTTTTTCATCATTTTAATTTAGGAATTATCGATTATGATCAATAAGAGCAGTAATTAACTATCATGTAAGATTTTGCAATGGGTTGTATCAATGTCTAGGGACGGATGGGACAAGAACAATAACCTTGTCTCTAGCCTTTTTTTGAAAGTATATACAGTGTTGTGCACTCTCTCTGTATAATTATAAAGAGAATATTATTATTAAAGCAAAAAAAAAATATTTTCACAAAAGTGTCATTTTTTTCGAAATGTTCGTCGGTACGAAAATGGTATGTACAGATAGTATGAAACAACTTGAGTAACCTTTTACTTTCCATATTTATTCTCACCTCCATCCGTGTATATATTGTTAGCTTAGCTATATCCACATCTAATTGATCATTATGTGAATTTATGCAGTATATTGCATTGCTCTTTTTTTTTTTATTGAAAGGACAAGAAATGAAACGGATAAAAGTAACAAGTGATTTCAATTCCACAGCAATAATATATAGTCCAAGAAAAATGACAAAATTTGACCGAAAAGAAAATAACAAAATATAAAAAAAAATTCCAAACAAAAATTTACAATGAACAGATAATAACCATATGATGATTTGGTTTTATTTTATTTTATTTTACTTTGATTTTTATTTTTTTTAAAAAATCAAACACCACCTTCCTTGTATTCTCTCATACTATTGAGATTCGTGATAAATAGCTTTCTTGATAGTAAAAAAAATAAACGAGGATAAGAATAAAAACATACAAAATGAATTTTTTTTAATCTAAAATGAAAATATATTTATTAGATAGAAAATATAAAAGTGTAATATATAAATACTTTACTTTCACTTGATAATCACTTAACATTTTGGACGTTATTATCCTCATACCTAAGAGTTCATTTATCAAAACAAAAATTATTAAGTGATGCTCTAGAGTCTAGACACTTTCATTTTCATAAAAAAAAATATCTAGGGTACGTTTGTTTAGGGTTTTTAAAAATTATTTTCTATTTTTAAAAACATAAATATGAACAATCTATTTCATAAACAATTTTTAAAAATAATTTTAAAAAATGTGACTATATTTTTGGTTTTGAAAATTAAAATTATGAAATTACTCTGAAATTTTTTGAAAAACTATTTTTTTAGTTTTTATGTTTTTGTGGTGGAAATATTATAAATAAATTATTTCTTTTGTAATTTTTTTTATAAAAAAAAATTCAAAAACTAAAAAATAAAACAGAATCAAACACACCATTCATGTTTTGCTTTGAATATCAAAGTAGGAATGTTTACGGACGGGGTGGAAGCGAATAGTACACGACCGATACCCACACCCCTTAAAATAAGCAGGTATATCCATGCGGGTAACATGTATTCATGAATATACATTAATATTAAAAAAATTTAAAATTATAAAAAGAAAAAGGAGGAATGTCATATAATATCATATTACATTAATATTATATAATATTATTATTAGTTATATATTAAAAATATCATTACAAAATAATATAAAATACATTTATCTCATCATAAAATAATAAAATTTATATTATTTTAATATATCTAATAAAAAATATATTTTGATGAGTATGCACGTATTTACGAGGGGGTAGTATAATATTTGTTCTCGTGCATTTCATAGATATTCGGGTATCTGTTAAAGGTATATCCATAAATATCCACATGTATGATATTTTTTTCGATCCTTTCTATCGGAGGTTGTTGTTTAAAATTACTAAAATGGGAAAAAGGAGTTAAAAGTTTTGTTTAAGCACACATTTTTTCCTATTCTTATCTTCTATAAATGTAGCTCCTTCATCCATTTCCTGGATCCATCCTGACTTTGCTTCCCCATCATTATTCATTAATTTGCAAAGAACAAAAGACAATCATCATACGGCAATATTTTTGATAATCCAGAGCGTGCTTCTAAAATTTTGAAACAGAAACAACTGACATCTATCTATTACACTACATTTTGGTTAAGAAAAGAAAAATAAGTGAAGAAAAGTTAGATGGAGAGTTCACCCTTTGAGCTTCCCAACATTTTTATTTTAAATTAATGTTGCACCTTTTTCTTTTCTTCTGCCATCCTCTTTCTTTTTTTCTTTCCCTCATTATTAATTTTTTTTTTGGTAAAGGACAGTGCATGAATAGGGCAAAGGCAAACAAAAGAGACAGCCAGCAAAGCAGCCCAAAGATACACATGAAACAAAGGCCTGCTTGCTGAAGTAAATCTACAATTTCTTTCGCTTTAAAATAACTTTTTTTTGTCCATCAAGTATAGGCCCAAAACCCAGGAAACACTTGCTCAAAAGACCGGCCGGGAATACTAGTAATGTGCAAAGCCTAATATAGCTTTGATCGAAAAAAAGAGAAAAATCTGGCATAGCTCACTTTCTAGGACATAGTGAGGGCTGACCCAAAAATATAACCAACGTAGTGAGGGTTGGGAGGGAATTTCTTGGTCAGCCTTTTTCTTTTGGTCAAATTGGTCAAGTTTGATACCGTTATGCGTTGCTCATAGTTTGGGTCATTTGTTGAATCTAGTTTGGTCAAATTGGTCAAGTTTGAAACCATTATGCGTTACCCATAGTTTGGGTCATTTGTTGAACCTAGTATGGGCTTTTACGAAATGGCTAGAAGATCTTAGGCAGCCCGATTCTTGACTCCTGGTCCTGCTAGTGCGTCTATGCCCATGTCCAAACATAATCTAGACTTTAGAGTCTAAACGCTAATGAAATTCGAACAAAAAAAAAAAGAACGGTAATGAAAGGGATGTGCAAAGTTTGGAATATTAAATTTAATAAAAGAGGAATAAAATTAGATGTGTAAAAATAAGCTCTACTTATTTAATTGTGTTTTGTGTAAAAATAATTTAATAAGTTCTACTTATAAAACCTCATGGTAAACTATCCAAACCCCCGACCACTAGGTTATTTAATTGTGTTTGAGTTTTGGCAAAGACATATATAGGGCTTTTTGACAAAAAAATGTAGAAAAAGAAATTTATTACCAAATAAATGCAGAAAAGATACAATTTACCGGAATGGTGTTGTTTTGTACACGTAGGAGGGAGGATGATTGAATACGCTAATTGGTTTAGCGCTTTGAAAAAAGCACAATTACATAAGGCGCTTTGCAAGTTAGCGCTTTCCAAATCCAGCATAATTCCTCTTGCTGCTTGCCATTATAACAATTTTTTTGACAAATAAAAAAAAGATGAAAAGGTAGGTAAAAGATGTAATAATTAGTGTGATAAAAGAATAAGGTGAAAAATTATTTCTTCATGTCTTTTTTATAAGACACACTTAATCGAATTACACACACCAATAAAAGTTATTAAAGTTAGTTAATTTTATTGGAATTTAAAAAAAAACGTTTTTTTGTGGGAGGAGAAATAAAAAAATAAAGAGAGGGAATGTAAAAGTAGAGGTGTCAAAATGGGCTACTCGGCCCGGCCCGACCCAAAGCAAGTAGCGGACTTTTGCGGACCGGGCTAAAATACACGGCAAAAATTCGTTCTTGTAAAATAAGAGCCCGAGCTCGGCCCGAATCGGGTAGTGGGCTTATGCGTGCCGGCCCGGTTAAAGCCTAATTTATTAAAAAACGTAGCTCATTAAGAGTTATAAAGAATTATACTTTTACAAAACTAAAAAAATTACAATATAGTTATAAAAAATATTAAAAAAAGAGTTTATATACCCTAATAAGGGTTAGTTTGTTTGTGCTTAAAAAAAGCGCTTTTTTAAATCACTTTAAAATTTATTTTTATTTTAGAGATTCTTATATAAGCAGAAACAAACTGACAATCATAAAAAACACTTTTTTAAAAGAATCACTTTTTTCAAGAAGCAACTCTAAGCTGCTTCTAAAAAAAACAGAAAACTGATTATTTTCTGATTCTGCTTCTTAAAAAAAAGTTTAGACAAACATCTTAAAAAATTTTATAAGTGCTTTTTTTATTAAAAAAATGATTCTTTTAAAAAAAAAGTTTAAACAAACGGGCTCTAAATCTCATTCAAGTAAATTTAAAATTCATTCTAAACTCTCAAACGTATTCGTCCATCAATCCTATTAAACTAAAATACATTTAACGCATTCAAATAAATTTAAAATACATTCATAAGTTCTTAATCCATTCCAAAACATATTAAAAGATTTTTCTCAACTTTTCATTCTTACTTTTCTAAAATTATCCTTATTGATAGAAAAATCTGTAGCAAAATCTGTAGCAAATAATGCAATAAAGACTAAATTGGTGTATTTTTAATTTTTGAAGGACCAAAACCACCGATTTTAAAGTAGAGGGACTAAAATCAAATCTCAACTATATTTCAGGGACTAAAAATATATTTAACCTTTTTTCTTTTCATCTCTTTTTTTAGCACATTAATTATTATATCTTTCTTTTTTTCTTTTTCCTAAACCCATATCACATCCTAAAAAAAATAGTTAAGGCACCTAAAGCGCAATTCGATTTTGCGTGTATATTAGATTTGGAAAGCGCTAACTCGTACTGCGCCTCATGCATATATATTAGCTCATCCGGTCGTGACATGATTGTTCAATTTGGTGGTGTTATGCAAAACGCTAAATCAATTAGCGTCTTCAACCATTCCTCTCTCCTACATGTGCAAAATAACCCCATTCCGGTAAAATGTATTTTTTCTGCATTTATTTGGTAATTAAAATTTTTTTTACATTGCTTTGGTCAAAAAGCCCATATATAGGGCCCGTTCTTTTAAAATTGAAAAAAAGAGATCCCTAGATTATGTAAGAAAGAGATTTACTTTTTAGAGGTTTTATAAGAATTAGAAGTTAATGTGTGTTTTTTTACATTAACAAAAAGCGTTTTTTAACACTATATCTCTAATTCTATTTCAATTGATTATTCTAAAATCAAGTAAAAATAGCTTATGATTACAATCAAATTTTGATTTTTTTTAGATTTAGAATTATTTCTAAAATCTAAAACAAACACACTAAAAATTTTAAAAATGATTATTTTTAAAAAATAATCTGAAACAAACACTCCTAATTAGATTATACACTCTAAACACTTCATTACAATGAGATTATTTTGGCCTTGTTGATGTAAAGCAAAAGACATTAGATCACACAACTTCTTACAAAGAGTTGTGTGATGCTTTTGCTTTTACAAAAATTGATAATCTATTTGGTTAAGTGATTATATGGTATTATTTATGATCTATACAATCTAACCTAGGTTTCACTCTGTTATATGGTATTATCTATGAGTTTAGAGGGTTTAGAGATGGAAAAATCTCCGCTGGGAGAGCGAGCCCCACCATGATGTGGATGTTCCCCGGCTCAAACAGGATTGCCTCCCGTGGAGGATACCTGTGATTAAAACCAAAGAGATGGAAGCATCATCACTAGCCATTCGAATGAGGGCACTTTGAAGCGCTCTCCCTAATAATTTTTTTTAAAAAGGATTTTCTACAAGCCGCCCTGACAAGTTTTCAGTAAGGGTATTTCACGAGCTAAGAGTAGTAAATAAAATGACCCAACCCTAAAAATTATGTGAAAACGCTTCGTGATATAAAAGAACTTTTTGGTATAATGGTTGGATTTAAAATAAATAATTTAAATTTGATATATAATTAAATTTTGAAATAGGATAAAAATTAAAATCATAACTATTTAGATTTCAAATTATTAGTTTATCAATAGGTTAATAGATATTTATTTGAGGTAATCTTAAAAAATCTTTACAAATGAGATGTGTAAAAGACACTCAAAGAAAAATAATGAGAAATACAAAAAGTGATGATATGTGATTTTCTAGTTAAAAGAATATAAAAATTTCATAGTGGGTCTCAAAATTAATATATAAAGAGTGGATTCAATCCATAAATTACCATGAATGAAATTATCTTGCATATTTTTAATTAAAAAATAACAGAATAATAACAGAATTCCTTAACATTAATTATTAAATTCATTTATTAATATATACATTAAAAATAAGGAAATAAAATAGAAAAAAATTTAAATAAAGAAATATAATGTTAAACTTATTTTAGTAATTTCTTTTAAACTTTAATTTTTTTATTAATTTTCAAAGGGGCATAAATGTCTTCATGACAAAAATCTCTCCAATTAATTTTTTTTCTCACAATTTTTTTCTCTCAATTCAAATAGTTTAAAAAACTCTCCATTTTTACTTATTTTTCTCTTTCTCATACTTCTTTCCTTAGTTTTCTTCCTATTTCTTTTCCTTATCCAAAGAGAGTGTGAGCAAGTAATAATTGGTTGATCGGTGCACCAATATATGTAATTTGTTGATATAATATTTTTTTAAACAAATGAATGGTTAAAATTGCTGAGTCTATGTGGATGTTAAAAAAATCAGCGGCCACGGATACCCGTGGATATACCCGTACTGGGTACTCGCATATTAATTAAATAAGTGGGGATAGATATTATACTACCCGTCCCACGGGTACCCGCACGTATATTAATTAAAGTATATTTTTTATGAAATATATTAAAATATTAAAATTTTTTATTATTTTATGATGATATAAAAATTATTTTTTACTACTTTATAATGATATTTTCAATATATTAATATGTAATGATATTATATAATGTTAATTTATATTATTTAATATTGATATTATATAATATTATGTTATATTATATGCTTCTCTTTTTTTTTGTATAAATTTTGAATTTTTAAATATTAATGGGTGCCCGTAGATACACACTACCCGCATGGGTACCCGTTAATTTTAGCGAGTATGGATGCGATAGTATACTACCCGCCCTTACCCAACCCTATTGACATCCTTGAGTCTATGGTGTGTTTCTTTCTGTAGGTGTCATTGCTAGAGTGATGACGAGCTCCTCATTTTTTTTCCAATTATGACTCCAAGCCCTCATTTTATTCTTTTTCCAGAGTTATTTTGAAAAAAAAAACAATAAAAAAATAAGCCTCTAAATTTGTGTTTATATTATTTCCAGTTAAGAACATTCCAAATAATTATATAGAATTGGTTTTAAATTAATTTTATTTAATACATATATCTTGTATCATTCATTTATTGTTATCAATTTTAAAATATCAAAATCAATCCCATTCAATTGTAAAATAAAATAAATGAACTCTTAATCTCTCCATAAAAAAAAGTCGTAATTTGGTACCCTCCAGCTAGAGAAGGTTTTGGTACCTTCTTGTTATTTTTTTTATTGAATTGAGGCATAAAAGTCAAAACTGTATAGGAACAAGTCGTGTACTCCGTCCTAAATTATTTCAAAGACATAAAGTAGATTTTAATTGAGACACATGTATATTGCAAATGAGAATGTGAAAAAATAGGGAAATACAATAAAAAATACAGGATAATGATTATAGGGGGTCAAAAAATCTTTTAAAAAAATTAAAAATACAAATTCTAACAGTTAAATAGTGTCTCGTAACTATAAAAATACTAAGAACATTTAAGAAAGTTGAGAGAAATTGATTAAATGATAAAAAATATACCAAAACCCTTTCTCACACGAGAGTACGGTAGAATTTTCCCTGAAAAAAATGACCGTAATATAAACATCATTTTAATCGCAATTGTGATGGTTTGTGGGTTGCATGATTTTATCCAGTAGCGATGAAGGACATCACTCATTGTTGGCAACATTAAAATCAACTTTTTCAAAACTTTTTTGAAAAGGAACTGAAAAGGACGAGTTAGGAGGGAAATTTTTTTGTAAAAGTTGCAAATATTATATAGTTCTTGACTTTTTACAATTAAAAAGTATGAATTATTGGAGGTGGCTTTGTACTTTGCTCCACTTGTGCAGTAATGATTTGACCTCGTACGTATATTTTGTTTATTTTATTTATTTACCGTTTTGGATGTTTGTTCGTAGAAATTTGAATTTGTAAATCTGAAATTTGGCAGGTTCCATGTGCGTCTGCACCATGAGCTTTGGTTAATTATAATTGATCGTCGTGTGGCCAATGTGATTGCCTCTTATAGTGATTTTGCTTTTCTAGGCCAAAGTTGCTATACCTTCTCCATAGGTATCTCATTTCCTGGGAATCATTTTGCATTCATATCATCTCGGTCCTCACTCCTCGGAGAGATTCTTGTTGTAAATTCTGATGTTTAAACAGTATATGATTATAACTGATTTTTTTTATATAAAATAATTTTGAGAAAAAATAAATAAATAGATGCTTTGTTACCTCTTCTAAAAATTGATGCACGTGGATCATAACTATGAAAATGCCAAGTCCTGCAAAAAATGCGAGTTTTATACTTACATAGTGGTCATTGCACTTTCTTCACTTCAAACTAGTTTGTTTTATGACATAGACGGGTCTTATGCATAATAGCACAATTGCTTGATAGGGCGGTTTATGGAGCGTGGGATACATTCAGCATACTCTGTTTTGCCTCTCAAGTCTCAATGCAAATTTGATATAGGAAAATGTTACTAATATGAAATTACAGAAGAGAGAAAAGCAAGATAATTCATGAATTACAGAAAATATGATTTTATCTCATTGAATGAATGAATCTGGAATACAGAGAAATTGTTATATATACTACAGCTAAAACAAGCCAAAGCACTAAAATAGAAGCGGGAAAACTATAATAGAATTGGTTGGGGTAGTTAATTCTATTGAGCTGAACAGTTGGTGGCTAGTGATGTCATATCCTTTTCGATGTGGGACTTAAGTTCCAATACCCACCCCGCCCCGACAGAAGCTAGAGGGCGAAAAACATCCAATACTCCAAGCTTGAGAAGGAAAGTAGAAAAGGCTTTAGGAAGGAGAGCCTTTGAGAAGAAATCAGTGAGGTGATCACGAGACTCCCCCTCACAAGTTGGAGGGTGAAAAATATCCAACACTCCAAGTTTAAGAAGGAAAGTAGAAAAGGCTTTAGGGAGGAGAGCCTTTGAGAAGAAATTAGCCAGTTGATCACGAGAAGGAAGTGGAAGCAAGCGCATGAGCCTAGATTAATGTTTAGCATGAACCAAGGGCCAGTCAATTTCCAGGTGTTTAGTCCTCTAATGGAAAATAGGATTGTGAGAAATGTTGAGAGCACTCTGGTTGTCATAGAAGAGAATGTGAAGAAATGAATCCACTAGAGTTCATAAGTGGTAGAAGCGAGAGCACGATATTCTGCCTCAGTAGAAGAATGAGCTACATTCACTTATTTATTTGATTTCTAGGTAACTAAGAAACCCAAAAATGGATCTACGGGTGTCTAAGAAACCCCCAATCCGCATCAGAAAACCCTTTAACTTAAAGATGAGTTTTTCATTGAAAAAAGAGACCAAAGCCAGGAGCACGTTTGAGGTAACGGAGGATACATGTAGCAACCTTCTAGTGAGCCTGAGTGGGAGAATTCATGAACCGACTCACCTATTGCGTAGAAAAAATGATATTAGGGCGAGATGCAGTGAGGCAAAGTAGTCTCCCGACAAGACGCCTATAAGATGGAACATTTGTGTATAAAGGGCCTTTATCCTAGTGTAAGTGCACAGTTGGATCCGGGGAAGTAGTTGTAGGCTTTAAATCCAGCATGGAAGTATCATATAATAATCCCAGGAAGTATTTACGTTGGGAAAGAGAGATACCAAGAGAAGAGTGACCAACTTCGAAGCCAAGGAAATACTTAAGCACCCCCAGATCCTTGATTCCAAAAGAAGAATGTAGATTACCTTTAACAAAAGTAAACTCAGCAAGACAATCACCAAAAAGGAGCACATCATCAACATATATCGATAATCCAGTGACAGAAGAAGCAAAAAAATTGAGAAAAATAGAATAGTAAGTTGTAGCTTGAGTGTAACCAAGGGTAATGAGGAAAGTGGAAAATTTCTCAAATCATTGCCTACTTGCTTGCTTTAATCCATACAATGATTTGACCAACTTACAGACTTTATTGGAACAAAAACTTGCATACCTTAAGGAATTGTCATATAGATGTCTTTCTTTAAATATCCATGTAGGAAAGGATTATTGGCATCAAGTTGATGGATATGCCAATTGTGGGCAACAGCTAAGGCTAGAACAATTATAATGATATAGATTGTTGCCATTGGAGATAAAGTTTCTAGGTAATCCAAGCCTTCACTTTGGTTGTATCCCTTAGCAACCAACCTGGCCTTGTATTGTTCTATGGTCCCATCTGACTTTCTCATGATTTTGTAAACCCACTTACTTCCTATAGGAATAACACCAGGGGTAGATCGACTAGTGTCCAGGTGCCATTTTGTTCAAGAGCTGAGATTTCAGCCTCCATAGTTTTCTTTCAACAATTAGACTTGCTAGCCTCAGAAAATGATACATGCTCATTTTGATTAGAAAGGTAGGCACTGTACACAACATGAGAAGGAGAAAGTTGGGCAAAAGAAACAAAGATTCAATAGGATAAAGGATAGATCAATTATTAGCCTGTGGAGAAATGGTGGATGTGTTGCATTGATAGTATCTTAGGTAACTAGGTATTTGTTTCAATATGGTAGATCTTTTAGGTGCTGGTAGAGGTAAAGGAGATTAAGGATGGTGAACAGAAGAAGAATGAGAAACCGGTGATGGTAAAATATTAGTAATGAGAACAATGGGTGCTTGTATTTGAGAGAAGGTGAGATGAACAATGCAAGTAGGCTTAACAGAATTAATAACTTTAGTGGCATTTGATAGGTAAGAAAATAATAAATTCCTCAAATGAACATTTCTAGAAATGAGAAAGTATTTTGTATTCAACTTATACACTAAGTAACCTTTAGTTCTATGTTTATATCCAAGAAAAACACATTTATTAACTCTAGGTTCAAATTTCTTTCTATGTGAGGAATGTGTAGAAGAGTAACATAAACAGCCAGATACTTTTAAATGAGAGATATCAGGGATCTCACCATAGATGAATTGATGTGGTGATTTCGAATATAGAATAGGGGAAGGAATCCTATTGAGTAAATGCCAGACCCTAAAATGATTTAGGAAAATTACCTTGAAATAATAATGCCCTATCTACATTCAAAATGGTTCGGTGTCTTCTCTTAGCTCTCTTATTTTGTTTGGGAATTTCAACACAAGAAGTTTGGTGTAAGATCCTTTGTTCTTGATAAAAGGAATGTAACAAAACTCAGTTCCATTATATATTCTTATTAATTTATTTTTGTTATTAAACTGTCTTTCTACAAAGTTAACAAAGGTTTTGACTGATTTTTCAGTTTGGGATTTACCCTTGAGAAAAATTAGCCAAATATATCTACTGAAATCACCAATTATTGTTAGAAAATATTTTTGGTGATGGATAGTTTTAACAATGTAAGGTCCCTAAAGATCCATATGGATAAGATCAAAAGGTTTCTTTGCATTATTAACACTAATGCCAAAAGGTAATATCCTTTGTCTAGAATAATGACATACATCACAAACATGTTTTATGTTACATTTGTGTATGAAGGAATACAAATCAGAAACCATGTTCAATTAGATTCTGAAGGATGTCCTAACTTAAAAGGCCATAAAGCACTAGTAGGAAAAGAGGAATTCAAAGTAAAGGTAGAATGCACTTGGCTGGTAATAGAAGTTGGTTGTGAATAAGATCTTGTGAGGTAGTACAATCCATCCACCACATCAGCAGAACCAATGATCTTCGAAGTTGTAAAGTCTTGTTTGAGGCAAGTATGAGGTAAAACAATGAGTGGACATTTCAATGAAGAAGGGAGTTTGGACAGAGAGATGAAATTCAAAGAAAAACCATGAAGATAAAGAACTTGTGTGAGTGTTAGATATTTTTCAAGACAAACCTTTCCTAAATGAGTTGATATGGTTGTTTTTCCATTTGGTAATTTCACGATAACAGAAGGAATGCCTAGAGGTCCTTAGGTAGTGAATAAATACTTGTTGGAACAAATATGATATATAGTACCTGAATCTAATACCTAGGTGTTAGATTTGGTTGTGGTCAAGTTGAGAATTAGAGATTTATCTTGGTCTGGGTGTGGAAGTTTGAGGAAAAGGCTGAGTTTATGTGGTTGTGATTTTTATTGCAGCAACTTGATTATTTCTTGAAGTGCTAGCTAAGCTTGTTTGTTGTAACAAAGACATGAGAGACCTATACTGCTCTGAAGAAATTTGTCCATGTTGTGTGCTCTCTTGTTGTCCTCTGCTATTTATATTTTCATCATCAATGGTTTCTGATACATCAGAAATTAGGTTGTTCATACAATCATAAGTTCTATTCTTAAAATTGCTAGGATAGCCATGCTTTTTATAGAAAACTTCCACTCTATGTGAATTCTTGCCACAAAAATTGCAAACCTTTAAGTTTCCTTTGTTTCCAAAATAACTAGATCCTCCTCTCCCTCTTCTAAATGACCTTTTTCCTTTTGCTGCATTAACAAATACTTGAGTTTCTTCATTGTTTGAGCTTCCAATTCTTCTTTTATGCTGCAGAACTAGGGACAATGTTTTGTCAATCTCTGGAAAGGGTTCCATCATCAGAATCTGTGTCTTGACTACATCAAATTCATCTCTGAATCCACTAAGAAACTTCATGATACAATCTTCATCTCGAAATTGAGAATAAGCCATTAAGGAACTTCATGCCAAAAATGTTTTGCATTTTAAATTTTAAATAAGCCAATTTGGGTTAGTTGATCGAATGATCGTATTTGGTAATCGATTAGGCTAGCTGAAATGAAGATCGATGATTATATTGACTTAAACCAAATATTTAGCTAATTATTCGATTAATGAGTTTTGGTCCTTGGCCCATTATGAGTTCACACAGAATAATTGTTTTTTTTTTTTGTTTTTTACCTCAATTTCATCCCCATCCAACATCACAGTTTCCTTTTGTTTCCACTGCATTGTTACACTTGAAATTTTGAAATTTTTCGAGGGTTTAAAAAATTAAATTCTTTATGTATTCAATTATTTGAAATTTATAACACTTGGATTCACTATATATAGGAGAAAAATCTGTAACGACATTTTTTTCTCTGCAATTCTTTTTTTTGTTTATTGACTGGCAAAATTTTCATTTGCTTTACAATTACGAGCCTTTTTGTTAGTTAACACAAATCTCATTAAGTACAAGTTAATAAACATAAATCAAATGAAAATTTTGTTAGACAATAGACAAAAAAAATTAGTAGAGAAACAAAGGTCGTTACAGGTTCCCTTTTTATAGAGTGAATCCAAGTGCATTGAAATTTAAAATAATTGAATACATAAAGAATTTATTTTATTGAACCCAGGAGGAGTTCAAGAATTTCAAGTGTAACAATGCAGTGTAAGCAAAAGGGCACTGATGTTGGATGAGGATGAGATATAGGTGAAAATATAAAAAAAGTATAAAGATGGAAAAATAAAAAAAAATTATAGGGACTAAAACCAAAAAGACCATATTTATAGGGACTAAATACAAATCTAAGCTGGGTAGAAAAACACATGTGGCAAGCTGATGTGGCACTCTGTTAGCCACATCAGCCTAAAGTTAACGGAAGGGACCAAAAAGACTAACAGAAAATTTTGTAGGGATGAAAAACCAAAAACTAATTTTACAGGGACTAAAAACAAATGACTCATATTTATAGGGACTAAAAACATATTTAAACCTATCTTTTATTATCTACTACCTTTGTTCCTATTTATTTTTCACATTATATGAAAACAACATGTGAATTAAGAAATATAATAAATGTGATGATTATGTTAAATTTATTTTGTTTTTTTTATCTTAATATACTCTTTATATCTCTATTTTATTCATTAATTTTTTATTTATTATCTCTCTTATTAAGGATAAAAGTAAAAAAATATAATTAATACCTTATTGAAATTTAAATGAGACAAATAAATAGATTAAAAAAAATCGTCAAATTAACGGTACAAATAGATAGGAACTATATTCAGTCCAAATCCAACTTTATATATGACTCCCAAAATATTTGATTAAGATTCACCATTGGTTGCAATTGGTTGCACTGCTTTAATTTTTTTTTAATCATTGAAATAGAAGAGAGAAGAAAAAATATAGTGTGAGCCTAGTTATTTGCATTTCTCCACTATTGAGATGAGAAGTGATGGAGAATGTAACACCGTGTGTTTCTGTCCCGTCAATGGACTACTTTTCTTTTTTTAAAAAATATTACACTAATCTATATTATATTATATATGAAGGGGATATCTGTAAGGAGCAAAATTCTCCATTAGAGTTTTAATGATGACAACCTCTTCAATTTCAGTTAGTATAATTTTGATTCGAGGTACTAATGATTTCATCTGAGTATGTTTAAGAAAGTACAGATGTATAAACCCATTAGAAGATACCATTATTGGTCTTTGAAGACCTTGGACAGAAGAAACAAATCAAGAATTTATTCCTGAAGTGAAACAGAAAATACATCATACTTTAATCATTAAGGAAAGAAAGAAAGCTGTCGAGAAGAAAGCTCAGTGTGAACACCATCACTTTAGAAGAAGCACTACATTCATCGGAAGATGCAAATTGCTCATAATAAAAAAAGAATGAAAAATAAAAGTAAACTAAGCTGATTAAATACAGATAACTTGTCTAGAAGAAAGGGATAATACAAAGACAAAATATTAGAAGGAAGATTCACTGTCAAAGATTCTGCAGAAGAAGCAATTTCCTAAAAGATCTACATTTCCCAGTTTGTCTTCTTCTGCAAGTAATCAAAATATTATTAAAATATTTCCTTCATCTTAATATGTTTAAAATGATCATCTTCATGAGATTGAAGGTTATAATTCAGAAGAAGTTAATTCCTGTAGAAGAAGGGGTCTCCAGAAGATATTTCAGTCAAAAGACAGTTGTTCTTGACTGTGACAGCCTGTACCTACAGTGTTTCAGTCTGTCCCTGAAAGAGACAACTCCTTCCTCATAGCGGGAAATGTCTCAGCCCATCCAAGGATTTCCAACGGCTAGAATTCTCAAAAAGCCTATAAAAGGAGCTCATTTCTTCATGAAAATACACACAGTAGTCTAGAAGAAGGCAACAGACTGCGTAATTACTATCTCTACCTTCTGGAAAAAATTCTCTCTCTCTCTCTCTCTCTAAATTCTCTAATATTCAGCTTCCACAAGTAGAAAGGAGAGTGTTGGCTCAAGTACCTTCTGATGTGCTTACTTTTTGTTTATTTGAGCCTTGCATTTATCTTTTTCTCTACTTATATCTTCTGTAATCACTCAAGGAGGCTAAAAGTGTTGAGTGCCTCCTGAGAAGTTGTGTTCTTAATAGTAGAGAATTCCACTGTGTTATAGTGTGAGAAGCTAAGAGAAAGCTCTGCAGAAAGTTTTCTACAGAATTGCTGTCTATATCTTCTGCAGAAGAAGCTTGCAGTAAGATCAAGGCACTGATAAGTTAAAGAAGGAATCACTTGAGAGCCTGAAGAGGTTACATAAAAATACTAGTGGTAAGAAGTACCCAAGGAAATTGTAAACTGAAAGTTGATCAAGAAAATCCTACTTGGTATAGGGACTGGATGTAGCCTCAGGTTGGAAGAGGTGAACCAGTATAAAACTTTGTGTGTGCAATCTTCTAACCCTTCTCTCTTTATTTTATGATAAATTACATGTGCATAAAACTACTTTAAAAAAGTAATTAATACCTAAGTGTTGCAAACTAAAAGTTCCATACGGGAACAATATTTTCTGCATATTGCATAATCTATAACATCTATCTTCTGGTGTATAATCTTTTAAAACAAAGCCAAGTCTAACTTGAGCAGAGTAAGTATTAAAAGAAACTTGCAGAAAATTTTTAAAGATCACAATTCAACCCCTTCTTGTGATTGGAATTTCAACTTCAATTGGTACCAGAGCTTGCCTCTAGGGTTGAACTCGCTTAACAGTGAGAGAGGAAAAGATAAAGGGAAATGGCCCAACCATGGAGCTACAATGTTTATCCCAGAAGGATCATCTAAAAATAGACCTCCTGCATTCAATGGGAAAGACTATTACTATTGGAAAGATAGAATGAAATTATTTCTAGAATCCCAAGACATTGATCTTTGGGATATCATAGAAAATGGAAACTTCATTCCTATAACTAGAAGAACAAGAATTCTTGCTCCTCCTAGAGAAGGAGAATCTGAAGTTCAAGAAGAACCTCCAAAGCCTAAGCCTAGAGAAGAGTGGACTCCAGAAGATAAGTAGAGATATCTTCTTAACTCCAAAGCAAAATTCTTTCTTCTTTGTTCTCTCAGCCGAGGAGAATATGACAAGGTTGCTGGATGTTCCACTACTAAAGAAATATGAGACACACTCAGAATTGCTCATGAAGGAACTGACCAAGTAAAAGAATCAAAAGTTAACATCTTAATTCCATCAATATGAAATTTTAAATATGATTGAACATGAAACTATTGATGAGATCTTTAGCAGATTCACTATTATCATCAATGACCTAAAATCTCTTGCAAAAGCTATTCCAACCAAGAGCAAGTTATAAAAAATTCTTAGAATCTTCCAAAATTTTGGAGACCAAAAGTGACAGCAGTTCAAGAAGCTAAAGACCTTGCTACTTTGAAACTAGATGAGCTCCTTGGCTCACTAAAAGTCCATGAGCAAGAACTCATGCATGAATTTCCAAGGAAAGGGAAATAAATTGCTTTAAAAGCCAGTACATCCAGAAGACAATGCACAAATTCAACTGAGGAAAATATTTCTGATGAAGAAGAATTGTCATCTGACAATGATGATGAACTTGCATTCATATCAAAAAGAATACAAAGGTTGATCAGAAGAAAAGGCAGAGGAAAAAGAGACTTCAACTTCAAGAAGGAAGAACAGAAGTTTGAAGGATAAAAAAACTCAAATCATCTGCTATGAATGTAACAAGCCAGGACACATCAAAGCAGAATGCCCTCAATTAAAGAAGGACTCAAAAATTCCTCAGAAAAGCAAAAAGGCCATGATGGTAACATGGGATGACTCAGAATGTTCTTCAGAAGAAGATGCAGAAGATGAAACAACAAACCTATGTCTCATGGCTGGAAAAGAAGATGAAAATGATGAGGTAATTACTTACAACTCTACTGTATATAGAGAATTAGAATATGCATTTGAAATTTTATTATCTGACTTACACACACTTGCTCAAAAATGTGCTTTACTTAAAGAACAATTGGTCAAAACCAAAGAAGAAAATGAAAGATTAAAAGAAGACATGAGAGATTAGTCAAGACAAATCAATGTCTTCAGCAATCTCATTTTAAGTTGTCAAAACAAATCAAATCAATTAATACTGATTCTGCAGAAGAAAAAAGGTTTGATGCTTTGCAAAAAGAAAACAATATTCTGCAGAAGAAGATTGATGAGTTGCAGTAGGATTTAAGCAAATTTGTAAAAAGCAAAAGTAATCTAGAAAAGTCATAGGAAATGGAAGGGAAATATATGATAAAACAGGTTTAGGATATAATCTATCTTAACCATCAAACATTCATAAAACTGTATTTATACCTGCCAAAAGGCAGTCTCCAAAATTTCATGGTGTAACAGGATTGGACATATTGCCCATCATTGTTACAAAAGAAAGAGGAGCTTCAGAAGAAAGGTATCTAACCATTCAAGACCCAACAAAATTTGGGTACCTAAATCACTATTGTCTCATGATGCAGAAACACACAAAAATCACCAAGAAGAAAGGGCAATGGTTCTTAGACAGTGGTTGCTCAAGACATATGACTGGAGACAAAAACAAATTCATCCAATTACACAAAATAGAAGGTGGTACAGTAACCTTTGGAGACAACAACAAGGCACACATAAAAGGTATTGGAAAGGTAGGTATAAAGGATTCTACCCAATTAATAATGTCAACTATGTGAAAGGGTTAAAGCATAATCTTCTTAGCATTAGTCAACTTTGTGACAGTGGCTATGAAGTTATGTTTCAACCAACATTTTGTGAAACTAGAGAATCATTTACTAAGAATATTTTGTTCTCTGGAATAAGAAATAAGAATCTATGTAGCATATGCTTAGAAGAACTATCAAATCGTACATGTTTTTCCTCCTTTGAAAATGATAAATGGATTTGGCATAGAAAAGTAGGACACTTGAACATGAAAAGTATTTCAAAACTATCTAAACTGGAACTGGTTAGAGGATTACCAAAAATCAAGTTTGAAAAGGATAAAGAATGTGATGCATGTGTTAAAGGCAAGCAAACACATTCTAGCTTCCATCCTAAAAATGTAATCACTACCAAATAAGTCTTGGAAATACTTCACATTGACTTATTTGGTCCTACTAAGACACCTAGTTTGGGTGGGAAAAAGTATGGTCTTGCCATAGTAGATGATTACTCAAGATTCACATGTGTTTTATTTCTCACCACCAAAGATGAGTCATTTGATGCTTTCAAAATCTTTTCCAAGAAGATACAAAATGAAAGTGGTCAATTAATTGCTTCTGTAAGGAGTGACCATGGAGGAGAATTTGAAAACTTTCTTTTAATTTTTTTTTATGAAAATGAAATTTCTCACAACTTTTCATGTCCTAGAACTCCACAACAAAATGGAGTTGTTGAAAGAAAAAATAGAACCCTCCAAGAGATGGCAAGAACTATGTTAAGTGATAGTGGAATTCAAAAATACTTTTGGGCTGAAGCAGTGTCCACTTCATGCTATATAATAACAGAGTTTCCATCAGAAGCATACTCAATAAAACTCCATATGAAATATGGAAAGGGAGAAAACCCACATTACATACTTTCATGTTTTTGGATGTGATTGCTATATTTTAAATAACAAAGACAATCTTGAAAAGTTTGATGCAAAATCAGAAAAGGAATTTTCCTTGGATACTCTACCACTTCAAAAGCTTATAGAATTTACAATGTCAAAAATCAAACCATAGAAGAAAGTATGCATGCTACTTTCAATGATACTAACCTTTCTCTCAAGGAAAGTACAACCATGAATTATATGATGAAACTGATAAACCACAAAAGATATCTTCTGACAGTAAGAACCCATCAGAAGATACATCAGAACAGGAAATGCCTGCAGAAAATTCTACAGAAGATACCTGCTCACATAAGGATGATCTTCCTAAAAGTTGGAAACAATTTACAACTCATCCTTATGAACAAATTATTGGAAATACAGCAGAAGGAGTCAAAACTAGATCCCAATTAAGAAAAGGAGAAAGCAATGCAGATTTACTGTCTCAAATTGAACCAAAAAATAAATGAAGCCTTAGAAGATGATTCATGGATATATGCCATGAAAGAAGAATGGATCAATTTGAGAAGAATAAAGTTTGGACACTTGTTCCTCCTCCAAAGGATCACACCATCATTGGAACAAAATGGGTATTCAGAAACAAGATGGATGAAAAGGGAAGTGTGATCAGGAACAAAGCAAGGTTATAAGTGGCTCAAGGCTATAACCAACAAGAAGGTATTGATTTTGATGAAACCTTTGCTCCAGTAGCTAGATTAGAAGCAATTAGAATTTTTCTTGTATTTGCAGCATATAAGAACTTTATATTATATCAAATGGATGTTAAATGTGCTTTTCTTAATGGTTATATAAATGAGGAAGTGTATGTTCACCAACCTCCAGGCTTTGAAAACCAAAAGCATCCAAACCATGTTTTCAAATTAACTAAAGTCTTATATGTCTTGAAACAAGCTCCTAGAGCCTGGTATGAAAGATTAAGTAATTTTCTTCTTAAAAATGATTTTATAAGAGGAAAATTTGATGCCACTTTGTTTAGAAAACACTTAAGAAAGATTTACTAATTGTTCAAATCTATGTTGATGTTATCATCTTTGGATCTACAAATGTTAAAATGTGCCAAAATTTTTTTGAATTAATGAAAGAAGAATTTGAAATGTCTTATAGGAGAGCTCAAATTCTTTCTTGGATTACCAATTAAGTAAGAAGATGCTGGAATTTTTATCTACCAAGAAAAATACACAAAAGATCTTCTTAGAAAATTTGAAATGGAAGAATAAAAACCCATGACTACTCCAATGCATCCTTCTAAAATTTTGAACTCTGATGAAAATGGAAAACCAGTTTGTGAAAAGGAATATAAAGGAATGCCAGATTCATTACTATATCTAACAACTAGCAGACCAGATATTCTATTTTCTGTAGGATTGTGTGCTAGATTTTAATCTTCTCCAAAGAATCACATGTTGCAGCTGTAAAAGAATACTCAGATATTTTGTTGGAACTACTGATCTTGGTCTTTGGTACAAGAAAAGTACAGATTTTGATCTTATAGGATTTTGTGATGCTGATTATGCTGGAGATAGAATGGATAGAAAAAGCACCAGTGGTGGATGTCAATTTCTCGGAAATTCATTAATATCTTGGTCATGCAAAAAGCAGCCTACTATAGCATTATCCACTGTAGAAGCTGAATATTTTGGTGCAAGTTGCTGCTCTCAGATGTTATGAATGAAGCATCAGTTAGAAGACTACTATATGAGGTATTCCAAAATTCCCATCTTCTGTGACAATACTAGTGCCATAAACTTGTCCAAAAATCCTATACAACATTCAAGATCCAAACATACTGATATAAAGCATCACTTTATTAGAGACCATGTTCAAAAGAATGAAATTGAATTAAAATTCATTGAGACCAAACTTCAAGTTGCTGATATTTTTACTATACCACTTGTAGAAGATAGATTCAACTTTATAAGAGATAAGTTAAATTAAATAAAAATAAATTCATGAGTGTTTGCCTAGGATACGTCAGTCACTACTCTACGGCTTATGCAGTTTTTTATCTTCTGGAAAAGAAGAACTCATTTTCTTGAAACTATTACTGCAGTATAATTCTTCTGAAGAAAAAATTATATCTTCTGGAACCTGCCCAGTCAAGTTCTCCCTCGTATTCTGACTTGACAAAATATTTGTCTTATACTATGAAATTTCCCTGTCAGCCAACCTTAAACTATAGGAGCTATTTTATCAAGGATTGGATTTGTGTAAGTCAACACTTTGAATATGACACGTATCAGGAAGTGAGGAAACTAACTGAATCTGAAAAAGGTTCTTTTTGTCCCTAAGCATAAAAGGTGTAAATATTGCCCCAAATGTGCAATGCACCCTCTGACCGTTGGAAGCACTAACTGCTTCCTTAAAAAACTGAGCCAACAACAACCTTCTCTCTCCTTCCTCGCTCTTCATCTTCTCAAACGACTAGTTGAGAAAGCTTTAATAAGCATTCTGCTGCGAGCTTAGACCTCATTCTCATTATCACTCACTGCATCTCCTATCTATCAATATCCCTCACTGAAACCGTATTTCTCATTTCCCTTATTCAAAAAATTCTACGCTCTGATTTTTTTAATATTTTTCATTATCACCTATGAGGATCAAGGAGCTGGAAGATAGGAAGAAATCCTCAGCTCCTGCATCATCTGAAAGTCCTCCAAATAGTCAAGGAACCCCTCCATAGCCAGAAATGCAAATCATTCCGTATGAGGAGGTCCTTGAAGTTCATCTGTCAGCAAGACCACCATATCCACCACCTGTACAATCCACCTCTTCTTCAAAACCTCCACTATCTCTCAAGACCGTAGCTTCTACTTCATCTCTCTCCTCCAAACCATCAGCTTCTAAAGGTCCTTCCTCTTCAAAGGGAAATGATCCTACTAAAGACATCATCCTTCGTGTTAGAAGGTCAGGAAGATTAAGAGCTGGTGTTAATGCATCCATTCATACCAAAGGAAATGAAGCTGACAAGCCCATTAGGATAGACTCTCCATCTCCATCAAATAAATGCTCACAAAACTTTGGTGAGGAAGAAGAAGCTAGCCTAGAAAGTGACCCTTCTGAGGAAGAAGAAGATCCAAACAAAGACCTCTTTGGAAATGATGAGCTGTTGAAAGCTTTCTATGAAAAATGGGATTGGAAAATCATCATCCCTGGAAAGATATTTCTGCTGCAGGAAGTGAGGAAGGAAGGATGGGTTGCCAATCATTTTGTTCAGTTACAAGGATGTGGCGATTTCTTGCTAATTAGGGAGCCTGTATACCCCAGATTGGTCAAAGCATTTTATGCTTCATCCAGTGAATATCGAAGTGATGATAATTCTCTGGTTGTGGATATTAAAGGTTCCGCCATTGTCTTAATAGCAAAATCCATAAAAGATGCTATAGGCCTCCCTCATTGTACAAATCAGCTGTATGAAGAAAACTGGTATGCCACTGTTGGCACTTCTAGAGATAAAGTCATTCAAAAGGTTCTAAGTGACTCTGATAGAAAGCTTGTCTCTAGTAAACTCACCCCCATTTGCAAAATCTTTCATAAAATCTGCTGCTACTCACTCATTCCCAGAGCTGGCACTCTAGAGAAAGTCACTGATCAAGACTTACTTGTCTTGTATCATCTTCTGAAAGGTGAGCCTATCTCTTTGGCTTATATTATCCTAATAAGGACAATGATTTCTGCTGCCAATCCTCTTAGGGCCTATGCCTGCTTACCTTATGGGATGTTACTCACCATTCTTTTTAAACATCACCAAGTCTCCTTAGAAGATGAGGAAAGCTATGAGGATATTACCCTTTTGATAGAAGTAACATTAGAAAAATGCACATTAGGATTCCTAACATCTCTCACTACATGAAGAGTGATTTGAAGAAGAAGAAGATGATGATGATCAGGATGAATCCACTGCTCCTCGATCCAAGAAGCAGAAAACCTTCCTCCAAACCTTTGTCGAGTCTCAAAATATTATTAAAAGGCAAATAATGTTTTAAGTCTCTAAACCCCAAGTTTTAATGAGTAACAAATTTGGTCTTTATAATCTGATTAAGAAATAGATTTTACCCAGGCAGTTGTTCCTTATATTGCAGTAATCTACTGATATCTTGACCCTGCTGAAAGAAATGTAACCTACTGAAGAAAGAACTTGCTGAAAGCGTCTTCCTATTGAAAAGCTGTTAGAAAGCCAAGACTTGCTAAAGTATGATGACCTTCTGAACGGATTGGATTCTCTGAAAGATTAGAACCTTCTGAAGTATGAAATGTCATGCTGCCTTCCAAAGACTTAGTGAGTCAACCTGATTAAAGTATTATAAGACTCAAGTCTATTCAAAGCCTTTTGGTTAGCTGAACCAGTTGCAAGGAGAAACAAAGGCTTTCTGGCACAGTTTCATTTCCTGACACAAAAGTGGAAACCTGCTGCTGCAGAAAAGCAAAGAGAGGTCAGAGTTAGAGCCAGCGCTGCTGCACACCTATCCCTATCCTGTCTCTGTGATACGATATCAGAAGCATGCACCTCAATGGAAGAGAAGCTGTATCACAATGGCTCTAAGAACGTTAATCGTTCTTTCTCAATGGTAACCAAGCAATCTTCAACGATAAAATCTCAAGACTTTATAAATAGTTTCATGAAAGACTTTGAAGATTGGCAGAACCTTAGTGGAACCTTTGGCGAAGCCCTGGTTAAGCCCAGAATGAGAGTCAACCAAGTTTTATCAGAAAATCTGCAAAAATTTCTTTGAAATTCCTTGTACTTAGAATTTATCCTTTGTATTCTGAGTTTTACTCAGTCAATCTTTGTACATGAGAAATTGTGTTTAATTTCTCAGAAACTTAAACTTATCTTTCATTGTAAACACTGTTAAGTGTCTGAGAGCTTGAAGAGGCTTGGAGTAACAAAGATACTTGCTGTTGTTTAGCCTGAAGAGGCTGTGTCCAAAGAATATTTGTTTTTAGCCTGGAGAGGCTGTGTGTCTAAAGAATACCTGGTGTTTAGCCTGAAGAGGCTGGGTTCAAATAATACTTTTATCGGATCAGATAGTGGAAAATCCAGTGGTGTGTTTACCCTGGGACTAGACGTAGCTCACTGGGTTAGTGGGTGAACCGGTATAAATTTCTGTGGTCAAGTTCTTTCAACCCTTAACTCTTTATATTCTGTTTTGACTGACCAAGGAGGGTTTTAGAAAAGTTGTTTTATAAATCCACGCAGTAAACAATCTTTTCTTCATGCAAAAACGTTTAAAAGCTTTTTATTCAACCTTCTGAGTTGCATCAGCAAGTTGCTGAACCTCCAGTTCCGGAAGGTTGCTTAACTATTTTCAAATCAGTTTGCTTGTTAAAAGGTTTTCAGAAAAATCTGTAAAGAATTATAAACACTATTCAACCCCCCTTCTAGTGTTTCCTGTGGTTCTAACAACCTTTAGCAGGAAAAGAAAAGAAGTGAAAGAAGAAACTTCTACATCTGCAAAAGATAGTTTGGAAATAAAGAAGCATGAAGGTAATGCTTCTGCACCTGCTGAAGAAGGAACCTTGAATGAGGATATTCCAGAAGAAGGGCACCTAGAAGCCATTCAAGAAGATTGTGCCTCTCCAACTCTGGCTGAGCATCAAACTGAACCAACAGGGAACCTTGAGGTTTCTTCTGAAGATGGGATGGCGGAAAATGCTCTTGCTATGTTGGAAAAGAGTTACTCTGAATATCCCTTCATGACACTTCAGCAGCTATTCGCATGCATCCCCTGCTGCCTCAGAAGAAAGAAAAACTCAAGACATTTCTTCTGTAAAGACCAATAAATTAAATATGTCTCCAGAAGATGAAGAAGATCGTAAGGGTGAGGCTCAATCTGTTCCCTCCATAGGAACCCTTGGTACTAAAATGGTTAATCAGTTTCTGGCCTCTCCATTCCTGGATTATACTCTTCCTCCTTCTGTTCCTCTTAGAGATAACATTCCTGCCATATCTACAAATTTGTCTTCCATGAATACCTTTCTCCAGCAGCTAAGTACTGAAAGGGATCAAAATCCATCTTCTGCACAACATGAGAAGCTTGAAGAAGCTGCTAATGTCCCTGTTGAACCCTCAGCAACCCCATCCTCCCACTCTATTGAAAAAAAGTTAGGAAGATCAAGGATGATATCAAGAAATTGTTTTCCAATGTCAACACTCTCCAGAACTTAGTAAATGAGATGATTGAGAGATTCACTCAACATCAATTCTGGTTCAACAATTTTGTTCTTCCTGCCATAGCACCTCAAGCCCCACCAATGCCATTTCTACCTTTTCAGCCACCTCAAAACATCTTGCAGCCTACTACCTCTTCATCATCTGACCATTCTCCATCCAAGTAGGTAGATGATGATTCTGCTTCTCCTCTTAATGTTTTCCTATTCTTTTTGACTGATGACAGAGAGTCATTTCAGAGGTTCTTCAAAATACATTTTCTGTACTGCTTCAAATGATATTAGAAAAGCTTAAAGTTTTGTTTATCTTTGAAAGCTTGTTTTATTGAAATTGTTGAATTAGAGTTTGATATAAAAATTACTTTTCAATCCCCTTAGAAAGCATAATGCTGAAAATAAATGAGTTTAGGGAAAGAAGACTTAGCCAAGAATTTATCCTGGTTCACCCACCAACCCAGTGAGCTACATCCAGTCCCAGGGTAAACCACCATTGGATTTTCCACTATCTGAATCCACAGATACAAGTATTCTTTTGCCATAGCCTCTCCAGGCGTAAACACAAGTATTCCTTTGTTTTCAACTGCCTCTCCAGGCAACTCATGCAGTATTATTTTATAGACAAGCCTCTCCAGGCTCAACAACAAGTATTCTTTGTTTACCAAGCCTCTCCAGGCTCTACAACAAGTATTCTTTATGTTTTCAATTGCCTCTCCAGGCAACTCATGCAGTATTATTTTACAGACAAGCCTCTCCAGGCTCAACAACAAGTATTTTGTCTACCAAGCCTCTCCAGGCTCTACACCAAGTATTTTTATCTACCAAGCCTCTCCAGGCTCTACACCAAGTATTCTTTCTTCCACCAAGCCTTTCCAGGCTCTCATACACGTAAAGTGTTTACAACACAAACTAAGTTTAAGTTTCTAAGAAACATAAACTCATATTCTTCTTGTACAAAGTGATTACTGAGTCTAACTCAGGATACATGAATTGAAATCTAAGTACAAGGGTAAGACAAAGATACAAGTGTATGAATTTGGGTACAATCTCGTCTTCTAAGTGAGGCATAACTTCCTCAAAGAATTGGCTAAGTAAAATATAGAATTAAGCTTCAGCCATTTCTCTTGTGGGCTTCAATGCCGCCATGATTGGTCGACACCCTGTGGGTGTGTTACTGGGAGATTGACTTCCCCACCAACAAACCAACGTCTTCAAACTCTTTCTTGAGGCTATTTATATGTTCTGATAAAATATAGTCATTTGAAGATTCCTTGGTTACCGTTTGAGAAGAAGTGATTTGGCTTAGATAGCCGTTGTGAAATGACTTCTTAAACGGTTGCTTCTCCTTAAGCAGAATAAGTGTGCAGATAGCTTAGCTCTGACACACTATTGATGAGTTCTTTAACCTTGAGAGATTTTCCTTAATCAGGTAGATGTTTTCTTTTTTTCTCTCTGCCTTCTTTTCTGTCACCCTTTCTTTTCTGTGAATGTGAGGATATATTCGTTGGATTTGTCCTTTAGCCGAATTGTGCTAGCTTCCTCTTAGCTGCTTTCTTCTTTTTCCTTTCTTGACCAGAGTTCCTTGTAGATATTTGAATAATTTCTTAGCTGTTGAACACTTGATCTTTTGCCCTTGTTGTGACTTCCCATATTTGAGATTTGTTCATGTAGTCAGTATTCATGTCTTCAAATGGTTTGACATATCTCATTATATGTTCAGAGAGTATGTGTGTTCAGAAGATTGAATTCTTTAATCTTCACATACTTTCAGATAATTCGTGAGCTTTCAACTTGATGTATTATCTCATCCTGATTTCATCAGCTTCAATATAAGTTTATCTCAGATGATTGTTTCGTGTATTTCTTGATTCTTCATATTGAGGACACTTTCAGCAAGTTCCTTTCTTTTATCAAGAGTTGCTTTTTTATTTTCTCTTCTTCAGACGATTGCAACTATGTTCTTCTTTGTCTCTTCTGATTCTTTTGTGATTTAGATGGATAAAGATGTTGAATTGAATAAACTTAGTTCAAACATCTTTCTCGTCATTTTCTTGTTCAGACTTCTGATTCAGTCTGGGCAACAGCAGGTGCAATAGATCTGCGCACACAATGCCTTTTTTTTTGTTGCAGGTGTAGCAACAGTCGCAAGATTTCCTTATTTGTGCAATGCTTTTGGTCGAGGAAGAAAAGCATGCCTAACTCTTGTGCTGAAATAGATATAATCCATTGGGTAGAGTGTTCTTATCAATCCTTGATTCTGACACTTTCAACCTTTAGACATACAGAGTGCTTATAGACCAACTTCAGTTCTTCTGATGATAGTCATTCCTCAGACGACGTCCTTTTGTCTTCAAATCTTCAGATGATGAATATGCTTCAGATGATTGAGTCTTCAGCTTCTCCTCAGATTTTGTATTTGCTTCAATTTCCTTGTAGATTACTTCTTTTTAGATACTACGTCTCTTCTTCTTGATTCTTCATTCATCTTCTTCTTCTTCTTCTGATTTTGCATCTGTTTTTCTTCTGATTCTACATATGTTCTTCTTTGTTGTTTTCTTCTGATTTTGCATCTATTCTTTTTCTTCTGATTCTACATCTGTTCTTCTTCTTCTGATTCTACATCTGTTCTTGTTCTTCTTCTTCTGATTTTGTTATACTTCAGATGAATACTTCAGCCTGAAACACAGACTACAAAACAATACCTTTCTCAGTAGAACCTTCTTATATGATCTTATTTGTTAATCATTAAAACCTAAGGATACTGAGTCTTGAGTTAAGTTTGAATGCTCAAATTAATTCTTATAGTGTGAGAAGCTAAGAGAAAGCTCTGCAGAAAGTTTTCTACATAATTGTTGTGTCTATATCTTCTGCAGAAGAAGCTGCAGTAAGATCAAGGCACTGATAAGTTAAAGAAGGAATCACTTGAGAGCCTGAAGAGGCTGTAGAAAAATACTAGTGGTATGAAGTACCCAAGGAAATTGTAAATTGAAAGTTGATGAAAATCCTACTTGGTGTAGGGACTGGACGTAGCCTCAGGTTGGAAGAGGTGGACCATTATAAACTCTGTGTGTGCAATCTTCTAACCCTTCTCTCTTTATTTTATGATAAATTACATGTGCATAAAACTACTTTAAAAAAGTAATTAATACCTAAGTAAGTGTTGTAAACTAAAAGTTCTATACAGGAACAATATCTTCTCCATACTGCATAATCTATAACATCTATCTTCTGGTGTATAATCTTTTAATACAAAGCCAAGTCTAACTTGAGCAGAGTAAGTAAAAGAAACTTGCAGAAAATTTTTAAAGATCACAATTCAACCCCCCTTCTTGTGATTGGAATTTCAACTTCAATATCAACTTTTTGATTTTCACATTTCACTATACGATTTATCTTTATATTAATTTTAAAATTTTAATAACTATTTCTACAAAAATAACTATCAAGAGTTACTTTTCTTTTCTCTTTTATTTTTTATTTAAAATATACGGAGAGACAAGAAGTGCCTCTCTCCCCCTAGTATATATAAAGAATATGTTGGTAATTATAGGTGAAAATGTATTATTCATATTTAAAAAAAGGTAGTTACATATGTGTTGGGATTTGATTTTCAATTATTTCGAATCCTCCTCAAGTGATAACAACATGATGTCATTTCGAATTTACAGAAGAAGGTTAATATTACCTTATTTCGAATTTTGGTAATAAGTCTATTGACTTAGAATATTTGAGGTAAAGTTAATACAAAGACTTTAGAAATTTAAGAGAAAGGTAATTGGAACTCGAATATTCAAGAAAAAATTATATAAGAGGTAAAGGGTAATTCTTTCATTCATAATCCAAATTCGAATTACATGTGGTTCGAATACAATGGAGACACATTTAGAAAGAAAACTATCCTAAGTCCCTAAAACATTAGAAAGGAAACTATCCTAAACTAGGATGAGTACTTGACTCATGCCTAACATGCCCCTTTATCCTCATCCTTCCCCACAAGCTTTAATAGAGCCAGCACAAAGAAGAATTCTTTCTTCAATCTGTTGAACCACTTTCGACTTGGGTAAGAAATCAAGGTCAGTATGGGGACTAATAAATAGATTCATTTATTATGTAAATGAACCTATATTTGGCTATTACGTACAACCCAAAAGAAAACTTTTCGGAAAGAAAGGTTAAAAAAGCTAATAGCTTTGGCTATTTCGTCAATCTCATCGAAATTGAAATCATTCCAGATTAGATTGTACGCAATAGCCAAAGGGATTAACTTCTTCATATTCTTTGAAGAGTTTCTTTAGAAATTCAGAAAAGAAAGAAGAAAAGAATGAAAACTTATGAAAGGATTGTGTAAAGGCACTCCTATTTATAGGAGTAAAAAGAGTATAAAGCCAATTAATGTGCCATTGCTAACGTCCAATGAGAAAAGTCACATATGCAAATTGAAAGGACGGTGGCTGGTGGTCTTCACAATCTTTGGAATGACCAATTAAGATATGCTACGTGGCATAAAGAAAAGTAAAGTCAAATCTCGAAGCCGTTTATTTGAATTCGAGAAATTTGAAAATATAGTATCAAGATTAGAGATTTTGAGAAATCAGAAGTCAGAATTCTAAAAAATGATTTCGAGAAATCAGAAAGCAAGAATTCGAGAAAACAGAGAAATGATTTCGAGAAATCAGAGAGCAAGACTTCAAGAAATCAGAAGATAAGATTTCGAGAAGACAGAAGACACCAAGACAACGGTTAATGGAAGTTATATAAGACAAAGACAGGTGTCATTAAGTTAGTGGTTGATTTCAAAGATTGTAAACCGTTTTCTGGATAGCAGAAAACGTGGCAAGCATCTACGCTGCCAACACATAAGGTTGCTGATGTGTCAAACATGCATTAGTTAGCCGTTAGGATTAGGAATCTATAAATAGTAGAACCCACAATGTAATAAGGGTTGGCAAATCACTCATACTCATACTCTCTGAAACACCTTATACGTCCGATCACATTGCGACAAACATGTTACTAAGAGAAGCAAGTATGTGATGAACCCATCCATTTTTCTTTTCAATGCAAATTGTTCTTACAATTCAATTTTCTTTCTTTGTTTACATTCTGAAATTTACTTTATGCAATTCTTCTTTGCTTTACATTTGTTTGAGACTTTCATTAACTTCTCTGAAAAGTTACAAATATCTCGAAACTTGATAAATTTCTGAATCAAGTAGTTTTTACTTTTGATAAAAGATAAGTTTTTTGATAGAATTCTGAATCAATCTTTGGAAAACTTATCACTTCTGGATTTTAGAAAACTATAACAATTGATTTGGTGAAATTCTGTACCAATCAACCAAATTTTCCAGAAAACTTAACTTTTGAAAATCTAAACACCATAAACCTACTTTTTTAAAAGAGTCCCGTAAAAGGATTTGATTCTAATCCCCAGATTGCTCGTAGAATCAAAGTGTTAAAATTCATTCTTTTTGAATCTGAATTTTTCACCACAAACAAATTGGCACGCCCAGTGGGACATATTGCCAAAAGGTAGTGAGTGTTACGATTTATGAATAGATTTGTTCTTGTATGCGTTTGAGAAGTGGAAGAACAATTTCTGTTCAAATGGCTAACAATTCTAGACAAAATGCGAGTGGAAATAACAATAGGGATAATGCTAATATTACGAATTCTGAGAATTCGTCTCCCCCAAGGAATGAGTCTGTAAATAACAATGATAATGGGGCCAATGGAAATAATAGTGTTACAAGGGAACCATCAACGAATGTTACTACAACCACTACTGCTGTGACAAACCCTGTAGTAAGTCAAATTGGTTCTACGATCCCTATACCCAGTTTTATGTCTATGCGTCAAAATGGTCAACCACAGTATGGGTTACCATATGGATTTGTTCCAAATTCTGGAACAGCCCCGCCAACTATGTCAACAGTGGGTCCTTTTGTTGTTCGAGAACCCATGTTTAATCCCTTTGTGGGAAATTCTTCTTCATCTATCACAAATTCTACGTTGCAAACTCTAAGGCAAAAATGGATGAAAGTAACCATGAAATGGTGAACATGTTGACAACTCAAATGGCCACAGTGTTCGATCCCCTAGTACAAACAACGAATACAAATTATAATTTGTTGGCTAGGCAAATGGAAAGGATTACGGATGTGTTTGGAGCACCCACAGATCCTATAGTAAGACAAGTGGCTAACATGAATCCTCCTGTAAATCAAGGAGATCAGAATAACCAAATGCCAATCCTGTGAATCCTGTTGAAAACAGAGAAAACAATACTCCCAGAGTTGTCCTGAATAGAAATCAGAATGCTGATGAAGTTCTCGAAAGGATAAGAGCAAATAACTTGGGGGGGGCAACAAAATGTTGTTGGAATAGTTGAGCAAGTCCTAAATAGACATGGATTCAATGTAGGATTTGCAAACCACCCTTATGTAGTTTCTCCCTTTACCCAAGTGGTATTGCAGACTGAATTGCCAAGGGGATGGAAAGTTCCCAAATTTACTAAGTTTACTGGAGAAGTAGGGGAATCTACTCGTCGAACACATTGCTCGATATCAAATCGAAGCAGGTGATTTGGCAAATAATGAAGAACTTAAAATGAAGTATTTTCCTAGTTCTTTAACCAAGAATGCTTTCACTTGGTTTACAACTCTTCCCCCAAATTCGATTCATACATGGAATCAATTAGAAAGAAGTTTTCATGAACAGTTCTTTCGAGGGGAAACCAAAGTTACATTAATGGATCTAGTGAACATTAAAAGATTTTCAAATGAAACCATTGATGATTATTTGAATAGATTCAGGCAAATGAAAGCTAGATGCTTTACTCAAATTCCTGAATATGAGTTAGTCCAAATGGCTGCAGGAGGACTAGATTATTCAATTCGAAAGAAATTGATAAATCAACAACTTAGAGACATGGCCCAGTTGGCTGATAAGGTTAGGCAAATTGAATACTTGAAAAAAGAAAAAGAGAGATTTCGAAAACGTGATAAAATCTTTCGAAAAGACAAAGTAGCATATTTGGAAGTATCTGATGATAGTGATTTCGAATATGATATGGAAGATAATGATGTTCATGAGCAGAACTTAAGCCCGGACCTCCTTACGTTTGTTAATCTTTGAAACCCAGTGGAAATACTGGTAGTGATAATAAAGATAGATTTCCCCGAAAAAAATTATGGTTTCGACATTTCGAAAGCAGATCAAATCTTTGACATTTTAGTGAAAGACAAACAAATAACTCTAAGTGATGATCATAAAATCCCTTCTCAGGAACAGAGAAGAGGTCGAAAATATTGTAAATATCATCATACTTATGGACATTGAACTAATAGTTGTGTTCGATTCAGGGATATTATCCAAGAGGCGATTAAACAAGGAAGATTGAAGTTTGAGGAAAAAGCACCAATGGCAATGAAGATTGATTTCCGATCCTCTTCAAGTGAATGCCAATTATGCTGAACCAGTGAGTATTAACATGATTGAAGTTGAAGACTCGAATTCTGTGGGTCAGGCCACAAAAATGGCCTTAGACGGAGACCAAGAAATTCATGATGTTTATCCAAAGGAGGAGAATCTCTTTTGGAGTTTCTGAACCGAAAGAAGGCAGAGGATGCCTCAATTGATCTTTGCCCAAGATGTCATGCTGTTTTTGACAAGTCTGCAGCAAAGATCTTTCGAGATTCAGATATGAAAGCACATTATCAACAAGTTACTTCCCACCAGAAGCAAGGTGAGAAAAGGCAGAAGAAGCCTCATCCTTCATATGGAGGATGGATTTCGAAATCAGAATCCATCTCTAGGGGAAAGACTCCTGTGAATAGGAGTAGGTTTGATAAAGGAAAGCAACCTATGATTCAAAGGTTCTAAGAAGGTTCGAAGCCAAGAACTTTTGTTCCTCCATCATCTGTGCCTCCGAATCAATGGATTCGACCAGGTTTTGTGAAACAGTACAATCATTTCCAAAGTCAGTACCAGAAACCTTACTTTGGGAATAGACAACAGATGACGAAAACCCAATGGAGGAGGGCACAAAGGATGAGAAAAGCAGCTTTCGAAAATCAAGCAAAAGAAATGTTGATATTGAAGGAAATAAGCAACAATCCAAGCCAGTGCAAGCAAAAAACGCCCAAGTCATTCATGTGCAGGCAAATACAAGTAATCCATCTTACGCTCAAATGGTTAAAAAGAAACCTTCGTTCCAAGTAATTGGAGGTTTTAACGAAAGCGAGGATGACTTGTTAACAGAGAACTTCAAAACTGGATTCCCAGATGGTCTGGATGACATCTGTGCAGTTGTTTCTGTTTTGCCTGCAGAGTACGCTGAAGAACTCGAAAGAGGGTTGGATGATGAAGATTTCGAAGAAGATGAAATCAGAGAAGACCCAGTTTGCTATACTTATATTGGAAACAAATTTGTCAGAACACATCAGCAGTATTCGAAAGGCCAGTTGAAGAAATGCAACTCCACATGAAACCTCTGTTTATTAGAGCTATGGTTGGGGATGTGAATATTGGTAAAGGGTGGATTCGGGAGCGACAGTAAATTTAATGCCGAAGTTCATGATGAAAAAATTAATGAAAATAAATTGATTTGTTGCCACACCAAATGGTGATTACTGACTTCAGTGGTAGAACTTCAAAGTCTGAAGGTGTTCTATGTTCTATGTAGAATTAACCATTGGAACAATTATGAGACCTACCATGTTTGTAGTTGTGGATTCAAAAGCAAATTATAATTTGCTACTTGGAAGAGAATGGATCCATGGTGTGGGAGCTGTTCCTTCATCAATGCATCAGAAACTCTGCATGTGGACCAAGGAAGGGATTCCCATTTATGTGGATGGGGATAAGAACTATTTCAAGGTTGAAGAGGGTGCAGTGGATGTTAGGAGCACTGAGAAGAAAGTCATGAAAATAAGACCTTACGAGAGGTAATTGATAAATACATGTTGGTGCCTACCAAGGTACCTTATTCTTTGAGAATAAATCCAAACTATGGATTTATGTTACAATGTGATGTCGGCCCCTTCGAGGCCGCGCAGAAATATCCGAATGGTCGGATCCAGAGTAGATTCGAGCTTCTGGGCTCGAATTTCGGCCTATATGGCCGAAAAAAGGGTTGAAGCGGCTTTCGAAGCCGAATTCAATGAAAATAAACAAAATGAAGAAGAAACGGCCCCTAAGGCCGAGTGGCAAGAAGGAAGGATAATCATTGAGGAGATAATAGAAGAGAAAATTCATTTGAAGCAGAAGGTGATTCTTCTAAAAGGGTTAAAAATTCTTCTGAGGAAAACAAAGATTCTGAAAAAGAGTATTTTGAGCAAATGATGAAAAGGGTTGAGATTTATGTTCAGGAAACACAAGAGCCTGAGTTCGAAAAATTGGATTGTATTTATGATGACTCTCCCTTGGGTTTCGAAGGATTTTTGTCTCAAGGTATCAAGAAAATGGAAGCTCAAGATCCTTTGGAAGAAATAAACTTGGGTGATGCTAAAAAAAGAGACCCACGTTTATTAGTCAGAATCTCGAAGGTGAATTTAAGGAAAAAATCATTGATTTGTTGAGGGAATATAAAGATTGTTTCGCTTGGGATTACCATGAAATGCCTGGTTTGAGTCGAGAATGGTAGTAGTAGAACATAAGCTTCCAACCTTTCCAGAAAAAGAAACCAGTGAAACAGGCCCCAAGAAGATTTGCTCCAGAAATTGTTTCAAAAATCAAAGAAGAAATTGAGCGTCTTCTAAAGGTCAAGTTCATTCGAATGCCAGGTATGTTGATTGGATTTCTAATATAGTGCCTGTTATTAAGAAAAATGGATCTTTAAGAGTATGTATTGATTTTCGAGATCTTAATAATGCAACTCCTAAAGATGAATACCCAATGCCAATTGCTGATATGTTAATTGATTCGGCAGCAGGAAATGAATTATTAAGTATGTTAGATGGGTATTCAGGATATAATCAGATTTTATTGCCGAAGAGGATATTTCGAAGACAGCTTTTCGATGTCCTGGTGCAATAGGTACTTATGAATGGGTAATGATTCCCTTTGGCTTGAAAAATGCTGGTGGAGCGACTTATCAAAGAGCCATGAATTCAATTTTCCATGATTTAATAGGAAATTTTATGCAAGTTTATATTGATGATGTTGTGGTTAAGTCTGAATCAAAAGACTTGCATTTGAATCATTTAAGACAAGCTTTCGAGAAAATGAGAAAGCATGGTTGAAAATGAATCCTATTAAATGTGCTTTTGGTGTATCTGCAGGCAATTTCTTAGGCTTTCTTGTGCATAAGAAAGGTGTTGAGATTGACAAGAATAAGGCTAAAGCTATTCTCGAAGCATCTCCACCTACAACCAAGAAACAGTTACAGTCTTTTCTGGGTAAAGTTAATTTCCTTCGAAGATTCATTTCGAATTTATCAGGAAAGACAAGAGTATTTTCCCCTTTGTTGAAATTGAAGAAAGAAGAAAACTTCAAATGGGAAGATGAACACCAACAAGTCTTTGAGGAAATTAAGAAATATTTGACAACTCCTCCGATTATGACTCCTCCTTTGCCAGGAAAACCTTTAAAGTTGTATATTTCTGCTTCAGAAGCCACAATAGGAAGTATGTTGGCTCAAGAGGACGAAAATGGTGTTGAAAGAGCTATTTACTACTTGAGTAGAGTCCTTAATGATGCAGAAACTAGATATTGTGCTATAGAAAGTTGTGTTTATGTTTGTACTTTTCATGCACTAAACTTAAATATTATGTGAAACCCCATGATGTATTTGTGATTTCACACTTCGATGTAATAAAGCACATGTTGTTAAAACCTATATTGCATAGTAGATTGGAAAATGGGCTTTAGCTTTAACTGAATTTTCACTAAAGTTTGTTCCATTAAAGCAATGAAAGGACAAGTAGTTGCAGATTTCTTAGTTGATCATCCTCCTATTCCAATTGAGGAATCAACATATTAGGGTTGGACCCTTGGAAATTATATTTTGACGGATCCAAACATAAGAATGGAGCAGGGATTGGAATTTTACTAATTTCACCCAAAGGGTTTCCAACTCGAATGATGTTTGAAATTAACATCACTGTTCAAATAATGCAGTAGAGTATGAAGCTCTTATTGCTGGTCTCGAAATTTTAGTTTCTATGAATTCGAGAAACGTTCATATTAGAGGAGATTCTCAATTAGTTATTAAACAAATAACTAAAGAGTATAAATGTTAGATCCAAAATTGGCTAAATACTTGGTTCAAGCCAATAGACTTTTGGAAATGTTTGATGAAGTGAAGATTGAACATATTCCAAGGGGTCAAAATTTCGAAGCCAATGAATTGGCTCAAATAGCTTCTGGATATAGAATTTCTATTGGAACTCTTAGGAAAATTAGTGATATTCAAAGAAGGCTTCCCAATGAAAGGATTCGATATCCATAAATAAATCTCTTAGAACAGAATGATTGGAGAAGTGAAATTATGAGTCTTATCCAAAATCCTTCCTTGGTAAATAAGAAACATTTGAAATACAAAATCCTGAATTATTGTATTTTAGGAGAAGAACTTTACAAAAGGCAATTGATGGGAATTTACTTCGATGTTTGGGAGAAACTGAAGCTTACTTAGCTTTAGTAGAAGTTCATGAAGGAGCTTGTGGTGCTCACCAAGCAGGAAGAAAATGGAATGGATTTTGAAAAGAAAATTATTCTTTTGGCCTTCTATGGCCAAAGATTGTCATAATTTTGCAAAGTCTTGTGAAGAATGTCAAAGCATGGAAATGTACAACAAGTTCCAGCAAGTGAATTGCATTCAATCATAAAGCCTTGGCCTTTTCGAGGATGGGCTTTAGATTTAATTGGAATGATACATCCAGCTTCTTCGAGAAACCACAAGTTTATTTTAGTTGGAGTTGATTATTTTACCAAATGGGTAGAAGCAATTCCTCTAAAAGAAGTTACCCAAGAAGATATCATTCGTTTTATTGAAGAAAACATTATATTTCGGTTTGGCTTACCAGAAACCATTACTACAGATCAAGGAACAATGTTTACTGGGAGGAAAATGGTTAGGTTTGCTGAATCAAAAGGAATAAAATTACTTTCTTCTACTCCTTATTATGCACAAGCCAATGGTCAAGTTGAAGCAGTTAATAAAACTATTATTGCTTTGATCAAAAGACATATTGGACAACGTCCTAGAAATTGGCATGAGACATTGAATCAAATTCTTTGGGCTTATAGAAATTCTCCAAGAGAGGCAACTCGAACTACTCCTTATAAATTGGTATATGGTCATGATGCTGTGTTACCAGTTGAGGTGAACTTACAATCATTAAGAGTTCAAAAACAATATGAGTTACTTTCTCAAGATTATTGGAATTTGATGTTTGATGAATTAAATCAACTTGATGAAGAAAGATTGGTTGCTCTTGAAAACATAATCAGACAAAAAGAGCAAATAACTCGTTGTTATAATAGAAAAGTTAAGAAAAAGAATTCCAAGTTGGTGATTATGTTTGGAAGTTGATTTTGCCAATTGATAAAAAGTCAAAGAAGTTTGGTAAATGGTCACCCAATTGGGAAGGACCTTTTGAGATTGAAAAAGTGTTTTCCAGTAATGCATACTCAATTCGAGAATTAGTTGGGGATATGCGCATACTATCAATAAATGGAAAATACTTAAAAGAATATAAACCAAACTTGCAGGAAATAAGAATTGTGCATAAAGAAAATAAAGTTTGAATAACAACCAGAGTTCGAGCCCTATGCTCGAAATAAAAAAAAAAGTCAAAACAAAAAGAAACTAGAGGAAGCTAAAAGGGAGCTTCATTCTTCAATTTTGTGAAGTCATGTCTAAGGTCTTCATAATAAGTCTTAAGACTTATGTCTTCTTTCTCCAGATTTTCAATATCTTTTAAAACTCGAACGACATCTCTCGAATACCTTTAACAGAATTGATGACCTCCATTCGAGTAGACCTTTGCTTCGAAAGAGTAGATTCGACTTCACTTTTAGCCTTCTCAGTTTCCTCAAGTCTTTCTTGATATTCTTTTACTAAATTCGCGAGCCTCAATCTTTCCTTTTCTAATTCTTCAATTCTTGAAGAATTTTGCTTAATAGACTGCTCATGTTTATTCACTATAAGTTTGCTGTGTCGCATCTTGTCAACCAGTTCAGCTTCTTCACTTTTTTGAGTAACCAACTTTGACTTGGTTTGCTCAATTTGGTTAACAGTCTTGATGCTATTCTGATAAAGCTCAGCAAAATTCTTCACCCAGGTCTTTTGAGGCTCGGAAAGTTGGGATTCTTTCTTGTCAAAGTAAATGAGAAAACTCTCAATTTCTTCTCTAGTAAAGACGATCCCTTGGAATCTCTTTCATCATCTGCTTCTCGAAGACCAGTTTCTTAAAATTCTGAAGGACTTGATCCACTGAATCTTCTTCGCTTAAAGGATTTTGAATGGTAGCTTCAGAATGGGCAGATGACAAAGAGACTTCCCCTGAAATTACGTCCAGAATCAGAAAAGGATTCTCATCCAAGTCATTGAGGCAATCATCCAAGCTTTTCGCATTATATATTGGTGTAGATCTGGATGAATCCCTCGAAAACCCAGGGGCCTTTTCAGGAGTCTCTGATGCAGTTTGGGTGATTTGTATCTCCTTCGAGGCAGAATCCTTTGTCTTTTCAGAATTTAGACTTTGAGAAATAGTGGGATCATCTTTCTTGTTTTCTTCTTCTTGAAGATCTTCATTCATAGGATCAGGAGGAGATTGAACTTCTTCTTCCTCTCCTTTTCTTCTTCTTCTTCTTCTTCTTCTTCTTCTTCTTCTTGTTCTTCATTACTTTCTTCGATATTCTCTAATTGATTCTTTTTGTTTGAGATTTTTTCGAAGAAGTAACTTGAAGTGGGCTTTCAATAGTTTGATCTTCAGTACCGCCACTTTCATCTTGAGAACTCGAAGAGAGGATTATCTGAAATTAGAAAATATTCTAAGTTAGATAAGCAGAAAAAAAAATAACCATGTAAAGATTTTTTCTTTCCAAAAAGAGAGTTGAAAGGTTTACTTGCTCAACAACCCCACTTGGGATTTGTTCCTTATATGCCTTAGTCTTAACCTTTGGCCAACTCTCTGACATTTTGTATAAAGAAAATAATTTTCAAAATCAAAAGAAAAAGAAGAAAAAGTTTTTGAAATTAGATTCGAAAGATAAAAAGAATGAAGAACTTACTGCTCCAATGGTTTTTCCTGGTGGAATCACTGTTAAGACTTTTGGTTTTGGGTTTTCTTCTTTTCTTTCTTCGAAGCTTCCTCTCTCAAAGGAGTAATTTGTTTTTCTGGGGTACTTTCCTGTTAAAAGGAAAATGGATTATCAGTTTTTCATGAGGTGAATAAGAATTTAAAAATGGATAAAGTAAATTCGAAGGTTACCTCTGAGAGAGATTCTTCTTTAGAAGTTTCAACTTTTCTCTTCTTCTTCTTTTCACCTTGTGCTACCGGCTTCTTCGAAGTAAGCTTTGGAGTATCTGCTTTTTTCCTTCTTTCCTACTGAAGCAGATTGACTCTTCTCAGAAGGCTCGTCATTCTTTTCGGCCTTACTAGAAAGTAGTCTTTTTTCTAGATTTCGAAGCAGTAGCCTAGCATAAAATAAAAGGAAAAGAGTAATCTGTAATGTGAAATCTCGAAATGAGATAAATTTAGATTTCGAGAAAAAGAACTTACAGGAGGTTTTTGAGAAGAAGATGGAGTTTTCCTTTTCTTGGATTTTTTCTCGAGGACTTCTTCCTCATCACTTTCCCAGTCTTCCTCAGTTTCTTTTGAGAGTTTACACTCTTGAGCTTGAATAAAAAGGAAGAAAGTTAGAAATATAAAATGGAAATAAGAGAGAAAATCAATGAATAAGTCATAGTTACCTTGAGCTATAAAATCCTTAGAAAGTATTCTCACATGTTCTATACTCACATGGGGTATATAAGGATAATTGTCCAAAGTATACTTAGTTAAAGTAACTCTTTTTGAAAGAGGTTTTAGGCTATTAAAAAGAAAATCAAGACTTGCAGGCCTAGTCCATTCTGGACCATATAAACTCTTTGCTAAACCAAATTTTGCTGTTGGTAAAGAAGGAAACTTTGGACAATATTTTTCGAAATCAGTGAGACCTTTAGAATTTGCAAGTTTAAAACTCTGTTTGTTCGAAGAAATCTTTTCTTTTAAAGAAGAGGCTGCTTCAGAAATAGTTCTATTTATTTTATTGGGAATATAGAACACATGAAAATATTTCTCGAAAGCTTCAATTTCTTTGATTTGCGTACCTTTTGTCTTCTTGATGAGTTTCTGCGCAGGATCTTTGGTTAGTCTTGAAAAACAAGTAGCTTCATCTACTTGAATACTAGAAAAGTATCGAGACCACCATTCTTTAAAACCAAGAGTGCAGTAATAAGAAAGTTCGAAGGAGACTGGCACAAGGGAAAGAGGCTTCTTAGCCTTTTTGAGTTGCAACTTCTCGAAACCCTCTTCACCATCCACTAAATCTTCAATTAAAATTTGGTCTTTGGTGGTGTAGAAGGGTGTAGGACGAAATTGGCTCAACCCAAATTGACGAGCCACCAGTTGTGGTTGATAATGAAAGACTTTAAAATCTTTTGGTTGGAAGCCACAATATAAAAGGTCTGGAGACAGAAATTGTTTCCAAAGTTCTAAACTCTCTGCTTCTTCTTCTGGATTTTCACATGGGAACTTTCGAGTAAACCAACTTGGTCCTCGAGTTCGAGATGCAAAAGGTGCAAGGTTTGGAGAGTGTTGTTTGATTTCGAGGAAGGAAGAAATATAGGATTTGAAGTTTTCAACACGTTCCTTTTTCGAAGAAGGAGTAAAATAAGACAACCTAAACCCTTCAATGGAGGAAGAAAGATCAGATTGAGGAGGCTCAGAACTCTCAAGTTTATTTTGAAAAATGGCATTAAGCCAAAGTTGGAGAAACCAATAAGGGCCACAAAGGTTTCGAACTGGACCTTTTAGTTTAAGTGCATGTATAGCTTCGGAAAGCATACAATACACATGAGCCAAAAGACATCTATTAAGGTCAATTCGAATACCTTTGGCCAACATCTGAGCCATAGGAAGATAAGACTTTGGAATTTGGTTCGACCTTGAACAAAAAACAAAAGCAGATAACCAATATAAAAGAAAAGCAACATGTTCTTCCTCATGAACTTTGCCAGATTTTGCATTATATTGGATAACATTCGAGTAAGTCAATTTCTCAAAATTTGGACTGACATGAGGTTTAGGAACTTTCATGAATGGAAAAATTATTTGGCCTTCAGGTCGAAGGCCATTGATTGCAGCAATATCGAAAAGAGTAGGTGTAATCATGCCATAAGGCAGATGAAAAGAATTGGTAGATCTTTCCCAGAAAAGCAAAGAGGAAAGAATGAGAGAAGGATCATGACTAAGATCGAACTTACTCAGCTGAATAAGATCGAAAATACCAAGTTGCTTCCAAACATTCCCCATGGTATTTTCAACCCTATTCAGCCACATGATATAAGAGTCCTTTCGAGCAGGGGGAGATGCTCGAAAGACATCATTCAAATTTTCAACATGATTGTATCGAATGCAAGATCTGAAAATTCGAATTTTTTCTTCAGGAAAACTTGGAAAAAATTCCTCATACTGACTCAATGAAGAAGAAGGTGTGTATGGTCCTAAGAAAGCAAAGTTTTTCTTTCTAATGGAATAAGGAATGAGTACCCTGGGATTTCCAGATAGCAAGTTTTTCTTTAGCGTTTTCAGGATCAGGGACATAAACTTGATCGTCCCTAGCAAGGAGGTCACCTTTGCAGATTGCAAGAGGAACAGTAGTTTGACCTTCAGCAACCATTAATGAAGTTTTTCTTTTCTTGAAGTTCTTGAGAGAAAGAAAAGAATCACAATGTAACAGTGTAAAAGAAGCTGAAAATGCATTAAGAAGATAAAGTTAGAAACTTTAAGACATTTAAACGGTGAAATTCAAGCTTAAACTTAAGAAAAATGGATTAAAGTGAGTAAAGATCTTACCTTGGAGAAGAAGGAAAAACACCGTGAAGAGAGAGAACAGAGGTTTTTCTTTTTCAAGGTTGAAGATGATGAAAAGTGAAGATGAAGTGTTTCACTTGGTATTTATATGAGAGAGAAAAGATATGATTGCAAAAGGTAATCATGATTACACAGTTTTGGGACGTGAGCCGAGTAACCCCAAAAAGTGGAAAGTCAGTTAACTTTAAAAGGTAACTGCAAGTTTAATTTAATTGGAAAATAAAAGGTTTATCTGAAACTGATATTTAAATTTCCATTTAAATTTTAAATAACTGTTATGAGGAATACCAAGGTTTGTTCCAAAAATATCTCTTTCTACAAAAAATGAATCATTATTTGAAAGAGACTATTTTTGGGGGGCATCTGTTGGGATTTGATTTTCAATTATTTCGAATTCCTCAAGTGATAACAACATGATGTCATTTCGAATTTACAGAAGAAGGTTAATATTACCTTATTTCAAATTTTGGTAATAAGTCTATTGACTTAGAGAATATTTGAGGTAAAGTTAATACAAAGACTTTAGAAATTTGAGAAAGAAGGTAATTGTGAACTCAAATATTCAAGAAAAAAATATATAAGAGGTAAAGGGTAATTCTTTCATTCATAATCCAAAGTCGAATTACATGTGGTTCGAATACAATGGAGACACATTTAGAAAGAAAACTATCCTAAGTCCCTAAAACATTAGAAAGGAAACTATCCTAAACTAGGATGAGTACTTGACTCATGCCTAACATGCCCTTTTATCCTCATCCTTCCCCACAAGCTTTAATAGAGCCAGCACAAAGAAGAATTCTTTCTTCAATCTGTTGAACCACTTTCGACTTGGGTAAGAAATCAAGGTCAGTATGGGGACTAATAAATAGATTCATTTATTATGTAAATGAACCTATATTTGGCTATTACGTACAACCCAAAAGAAAACTTTTCGGAAAGAAAGGTTAAAAAAGCTAATAGCTTTGGCTATTTCGTCAATCTCATCAAAATTGAAATCATTCCAGATTAGATTATACGCAATAGCCAAAGGGATTAACTTCTTCATATTCTTTGAAGAGATTCTTTAGAAAATTCAGAAAGAAAGAAGAAAAGAATGAAGACTTATGAAAGGATTGTGTAAAGGCACTCCTATTTATAGGAGTAAAAAGAGTAAAGCCAATTAATGTGCCATTGCTAACGTCCAATGAGAAAAGTTACATATGCAAATTGAAAGGACGGTGGCCGGTGGTCTTCACAATCTTTGGAATGACCAATTAAGATATGCTACATGGCATAAAGAAAAGTAAAGTCAAATCTCGAAGCCGTTTATTTGAATTCGAGAAATTTGAAAATATAGTATCAAGATTAGAGATTTCGAGAAATCAGAAGTCAGAATTCTAAAAAATGATTTCGAGAAATCAGAAAGCAAGAATTCGAGAAAACAGAGAAATGATTTCGAGAAATCAGAGAGCAAGACTTCAAGAAATCAGAAGATAAGATTTCGAGAAGACAGAAGACACCAAGACAACGGTTAATGGAAGTTATATAAGACAAAGACAGGTGTCATTAAGTTAGTGGTTGATTTCAAAGATTGTAAACCGTTTTCTGGATAGCAGAAAACGTGGCAAGCATCTACGCTGCCAACACATAAGGTTGCTGATGTGTCAAACATGCATTAGTTAGCCGTTAGGATTAGGAATCTATAAATAGTAGAACCCACAATGTAATAAGGGTTGGCAAATCACTCATACTCATACTCTCTGAAACACCTTATACGTCCGATCACATTGCGACAAACATGTTACTAAGAGAAGCAAGTATGTGATGAACCCATCCATTTTTCTTTTCAATGCAAATTGTTCTTACAATTCAATTTTTCTTTTCTTTGTTTACATTCTGAAATTTACTTTATGCAATTCTTCTTTGCTTTACATTTGTTTGAGACTTTCATTAACTTCTCTGAAAAGTTACAAATATCTCGAAACTTGATAAATTTCTGAATCAAGTAGTTTTTACTTTTGATAAAAGATAAGTTTTTTTGATAGAATTCTGAATCAATCTTTGGAAAACTTATCACTTCTGGATTTTAGAAAACTATAACAATTGATTTGGTGAAATTCTGTACCAATCAACCAAATTTTCCAGAAAACTTAACTTTTGAAAATCTAAACACCATAAACCTACTTTTTTAAAAGAGTCCCGTAAGAGGATTTGATTCTAATCCCCAGATTGCTCGTAGAATCAAAGTGTTGAAATTCATTCTTTTGAATCTGAATTTTTCACCACAAACAATATGATAAAAAGCCGTTAAGAAGTTGTTCTAGCTTAAGCAGTGGTCTTGAATTCAAACCCTGAGTATGCAATTGTGTTAAATACTCGGAGGGAGAGCTTTACCGCTCATAAAGGTTCTACCTGATTCGAACAAGATTGCCTCCCGTGGATGATATTACTTGTGGTCTTGCACAAAAAGGTAATTATTACATATGATAAAAAAATTAATTTCTCTCTTATTTCTTCTCCTCAATCAATTTATAACTACCCATTCACATCCACTTCCCTCTCCTACCAAACAATATATAGTGTCATCTTTATCTCTTCTCTATTTTTCTTTTTTTTTCCCTCTATCTCTCTTTTTCTAATTCCACCCCCAAACCAAACATAGTTTTAATATCACCATTGATCTTGATGATCACCATTAATCTCTCTCTCTCTCTCACACACACATATGAGTCAGGATTCGTACGTTGACCCGAGGTGTCAGATTTTAAGAGCTACACCTCTTAATAACTTTTTGCCAAATGTGAATTTGACCAATCCAACTGTTGAATTAAAAATTATTATAAAGTAGATCAAGCTTATAAAAAATTTCATAAAAATTGAAAATTAATTTATTTTAACGTATAATATGTTTTTAAAATATAAATAAATGTCCACTATTAGATAACATACCTACGAATGTCCAAATTATCTGAAATTTGATATACATGATCATGAAAGTAATATAATGTGATTCAACGGTTGGGTTGGTCAAATTCACATTTTACAAAAAGTTATTAAGATGTGTAACTCTTAAAATTTGACACTTGGTGTCAATGAAATTACAAAATGTAGATCCCATGGGAGAAATAATATCCATATAATAAATTTATACAATAACTCATATAACATATTTTTTCTTGTTATCTCTCTCTATTATATCATTTATCATATCATTCATTACATCTCACCCATTTTAATTTTTTCTCTATCTCCCTCCATACCGAATGAAAAACCTTTCTCTCCTTGTGGTGGTCCTGATCAGTCAAACAAATGGTCGAGGTCTAATCTCGCTTGGTACTACTTTTTCTAAACCAGTAGTACTTTTTTAGTCAAATTATTAGATGCTTTTAGAATAGTATTTAAGCAAAATCCCAAAATTTTTGGCATATAATAGATCTTCAAGCATATGGTATATAGTTTATCAATTCTCACCTACTACAGGACAGTATAGGAACGCAACGTGAAATAGATTCCCCATTATTATGTATATTAATTGTATTCATCAAACATAAATATTCAAATAATATATAAATAGATACGAGAAATCTATTCTACGCGTGTGTATTTGTTGGAGAAAGATTATAATTAACATGAAGTTTACACTTACACTATATTTATTAACCTGATAACGATAAATATTAAATTTTACAGAATTTAGACATGGACGCCTTGAGTAATTAACGGCCACCAATTTAATGATTTTATGATGGAAAAGTCACTGACTTTAAATGATTCAGAGCTATTAATTTCAAAATTCAATAGTAAAAATTTTACTATTAAGAGTGTGTTTGATAAAACTAGCTGAAAGCTATAAGCTTAAAACTAGCTGAAAGCTGAAAAGCTCGCTGAAAGCTTAAAGTTAGCTGAAAGCTGAAAAACTATTGAATCTGTTTGGTAAAACTAGTTGAAAATGGTAAAATGACATTTAAGGACAACATTAATTATTAAATAATGATAAGTGATGGTGGTTGAGGGTTAAAGTTGTAATTAATTTTCAGCTAGTAGCTGAAAATTGGAGTTTTTTTTTTTAAAAACTACCCCAAGTAGCTTTTTAAGAAAAACTTGTAGCTACCAAAAAAGCTACCTTCCCAAACACTGTTGAAATGGTTTCAACTACTATTTTCAACTTTCAGCTAGCTAAAATGGCAAGCCAAACACACTCTAAATTTGTGGTAAAAAAATTATTTTGAATACATTATAAAATCTTAATCATTAAATTTAAAATTACTTTTCCCCCACAAAATCATCAAATTAATCCAAATCCATATAGTACCTAATATTTATGTATATTAATTTTAAACAATATATATTATATGATAAAATTTAAGCAAGGTAAGATTGGCCGGGATCCTCTCCCGTTGATTTCAACTGGAGAGTGTGCAATTGAGATATCTGACGGTCACAGACTTTTATAATTATTTTTTTTATTTTTTTTAACTTCATGGATTGGAAAAATGAATAACGGAGATCTCATCTAATTTTTTTTTAATTGGATAGGATCTGGTCCATGTAAGATATCAATTAATTTTTAATTTATATAAAATTTTGCAAACAGAATTATTTTAATATTTTTTTGTAACAGATTTATTTTAATCTAATAATCCGATTGATTAATTTTTTATTTATAGAAAGTTATTAAGTAATATAAATGTAAAAAGTTTGACATCAAGATCTAATTAATATTAAATAATTATATATATACGCACATTTTTTAAAACCCTAAATATAAATAATTAAGTAGCGATGGTACGTTACAATTTAAAATCTCATATACATCTTTCCAGGCCAACTTTAGAATAAATAATGTAATAGTGCCCGGTTAGTGGTGAGTATTAAACTATGTAGTACGTAGTTGGCAATTTAATTAATTTTGTAATTATGTATTAGTATATTTATCATTATTATGAGTACGTAAATTTTGTATTTATTCTTTTTATTACTAAACTGACGGTGAATATTATTATTATTATTATTATTATTATTATTATTATTATTATTATTATTATTATTATTATTATTAGGGTGAGGATCAACTTACTCCAGGAGTAAGTCTGGGTAAAGTTACTCCGCTTAATAACTTCTTATCAACATTGAATTTCATCAATCCAATAGTCATATTAACAGTTTTCATTGAGTAGATCAAACCTACAAAATTTTATAAAATTTAAAAATCATTTGATGTTTCATCAAATCACTTCAATTTAACGAGAATATACTTTTTAAAATATAAGTAAATGTTCACTCTAAAATTACATACCTATGAATGTCCAATTAATCTAAAATTTGGTGTGCATAATCATCATATTAATATCAAATTAATCAACGGTTGGATTGATGAAATTCAATGTTGATAAGAAACTATTAGGCGGAGTAACTTACCCAGACTTACTCCTGGAGTAAGTTGATCCCCACCCTTATTATTATTTATTTATTTTTTTAAAAGTAAATTGTAATCATACATGATAAATTAAGCAGTATTTAAAAATATATGTCAATTGTAACTGAAGAATAATGATTGTTTATAAATATATTTTTTTATGGATTTAATTAGAATACACTGTCAGTGTACATTATTGAATGTCTGTGTAAAACTTCTTTACACTGACGGTGTACACATATTAAACTCTTTTTATATTTATATTAAATACTAAATCTTTAAAGGGAAAAATATGATTTTAGTCCCGGTAGTTTCGGTCAACTTTGGTTTTCGTTCTTGTACTTTAAATCCTTTGTTTTTTGTCTTTAAACTTTCTAAACCCCCAAACCATAGTCCCTGACCGTTAGTGAGATCTGTTAATCTGATGAACTGAGTAACAAAAGTTACATGTTAGCCTCAATAGTGGGCCCCAAATAGCTGGCTCATCTAATTAATCTTTTTTTATTAATTTTTTAATTATTAAAATAACCATAATTATGAAATTAGGTTTTTTATCGGGTAAAATTACTCAGGTGAAAACCTTAATTTAGCAATTAGGATTATTTTAATAATTAAAAATTAATAAAAAAGTTAATTAGATGATCAACCAGTTATTTGGGAGACTTACTATTGAGACTGACATATAACTTTTGTAAGCCAGCTTATCAAGTTAACAGATATGACTGACAGGACCACATTTTTTGGGTTTAGAAAGTTTAAAGGCAAAAAACATAAGATTTAAAGTACATGAAGGAAAACTAAAGTTGACAAAAACCATAGTGATGAAAAAAATATTTTTTCATCTTTAAATAAAGTGAATAAAAATCATTTTTAAAATAAATATTAAAATTTCATATCTCTCTTTGTGTGTGACCTCAGACAGACCTCTATATATTCATATATATTTAACACACTGAGTTAAATAGAAAAAGAAAAATCACGTACTTATTGGGGGGTTTGTTTGACTCGACTCAATTATTGAGATGGATGCGTTAACATCACATGATTCATATTCCACATTCCCAGCTCCAGGGTGGCACACAGAAGGGTGTAGATTTTCTCACTTTCTTGTGCCTTTGTTTGATACTACAATATTTCACATCAACTAATCAGTTTTCTAATATCCTGTGTCAAACAAAAATCAGATTTTTAATTAATGGCATAATAATTAATCTCCACCCATCCAACGCATGATAAATCACCAAAATTTATAAGAGAAGGTAGATTGTCCGCACGTGCTTTTTTATGAGTTATTATATTCATACAATAAATTACAACAATTCATACAACATATTTTTTTTCTTTATCTCTCTCCATCACATCACATATCATATCATCTATTACATCTAATTCTTCTCTCTTTTCTTTTTATCTCTCACTTTATTTTACATACAAGATGTTGTACAAATAACTTTTCTCCTTTTTCATTTATTAAACATTATATCTTTGTTTATGGCCTCTGTGGTACCGTGTCCGTGGCTAGAGGCTAAAAAAAAATAGAGGACTACCGCTATAAAGAGTGAACACAAGGTACTCCAATTCTGCACCGAATAAGAATAGTATAGCTCTGAATTACCAAAGAGCAACTCTTATCTTTCCTTCTTTCAAGAACCTACAGTACAGTTCCTTACTGTTAATTAATTGTATTTCAGTGATGGAGGAAATAAACACACCAATAGATGCATCTGCAGCTAACTGGTTATCTGATTTGGTAAGTAAGAAATTTGTTTCCACTCTTTCAATGCTCAAATGGTTTATCATTTAACACTTCAATTTCATTTTTATTTATGTATTTATTTATCTATTTTTTTGCAGGAAATGGATGATTACAACTTATTTCCTGATGAATGCCACTTGAACTTTCTTAATGTTGATGATGAAGAGTTTCTTTCACATGACATAGCTAGTGCCCTGCAGGGACAGACCCTGCAACAATCTTTATCTTCAGAGTGCACTTCCAAAACTCTGAGCAACTCATTTACTGATGAAACAAGTTTTGACTTTGAGAGACCTGCCAAGTTGCTGAAAACAATTAGCACTACTAGCGGTTCTAACTCATCTAGCATCACTGAAAACATTTCACCAAAACTTTCACCATCATCATCTATTTCATCCTTCCAGTCTCAGATTCTGTCTTTTGACAACCCCACAAACTCATCCCCTGCCAACACCACCCAGTTTTATGGGTTTGAATGTGCCTTTAACCCAAAACAGAATGAGATGGTGTCACTGTCACTGCCCCAGTTGGGAAATCCTCATCTCTCAACTCAAACCCCAAAAGGGTCCTCAAAAAATCAAAACTTTGAAACAAAAACCTCACATAGTAAGAGGTCTCCAGCTCATGCTCAAGATCACATCATGGCTGAGAGAAAGCGTAGAGAGAAGCTTAGCCAGAGCTTCATTGCTCTTGCAGCTCTTGTTCCTGGCCTAAAAAAGGTACATTAATTGAATGCCACTACTACTTTGCTATAGCTTCATTACATTACTCTATTAGTCTATCCTGTGCTGTGACACTGATTAATCATGTGGAAAACTTGTTGATTCACACAGATGGACAAGGCTTCGGTATTAGCGGACGCTATCAAGTATGTGAAAGAGCTGAAAGAGCGTTTGGCAGTGTTGGAAGAGCAGAGCAAGAAAACAAAAGGAGCAGAGTCGGTAGTGGTTCTGAACAAATCAGAGGTCTGTGGTGATGATGATTCCTCTTCATGTGATGAGAGCATTGAAGGTAATGGTGCCACTAAATCAATGTTTCAAGTGGAAGCAAGAGTATCAGGGCAGGAGATGCTGATTCGGATCTACTGTCATAAACATAAGGGAATTGTTGCCAAAATTCTCACCGAGATTCAAAGTTTTTCACCTATTTGTCATCAATAGCAGTGTATTACCCTTTGGGGATTCTATCCTCGACATTACCATTATTGCTCAGGTAAAGGACAATCTCCACCTTAATAAATTCAGAATATTCTCATTAGTATACTATTCTCTTTTATTTATCTCTCAATATTTATTAAATTCTGTTTTATTTTCTCTCCTCACAAACAGAGTCACACTGTCATTTTATTTTCAATTGTAATCAGTTCTGCGTTTAGGATGTGCTAAGATTTCTTTGTTTGCCACAAGATTTGACTATATTAGTTTAACCGTATTTGAATATTATTTTGCAGATGGGAGAAGATTACGACTTGACGATCAAGGAACTTGTCAAGAACCTACGCACGGCAACATTGAAATTTATGTCATAACATGAACGTGGCGCGAGTGTAGGGGTGCCATTGCCATAAATCAGTAATCGTAACTCTGAATCACATTTAATGCACCAGTAGCACGCAAATCCCCAAAATGGGAGCATAACACAACACTTCTATTAATGGGTGATAGCTGCTCCAGCCTACCGTGTTTCCCGGAATGCATTGATTAAGGACGATATAGGTCGATCCTGTGTGATCCTGTCTTTCTGTTAATTAAAAAAGAAGATATAGCTAGCTCGATCCGGGGATGTATTTTTCTCAATAGCAGTGTTTGCCTATTCGATAGGAAAATAACAATTTAATATTTCTGTAGACATGGTAGGAATATTTTCATGTGACACTGCTTATAACGGGAGAATAATTTTGGGATATGGTAGGAATATTTTTCATCTGACACTGCTTAACGGGAGCTTAATTAGAAGTTGAAATAATGACGACATGTCCCTATACATTTTTTTGTTTATCGCGTCTTTGGTTTATTTTATCTCTATTTTGCTGACACCCTCGTACTATTAGCCTCGCTTTACTTTGTGATCTTTCCTTGCTCACAAACCCATCCATCTACTGCATTTTCCTTTTTTCTATTTTGATATGTTTGTGGAGAAGAAATAAGGGAGGAGAGAAGAGAAATAGAGGGAAAAGAAATTTGGATTGTGTTTGGTAGAATAGAAATATACAAGGATAGAAATGCACAGATTGTGAGTCCCATCTCTTAAAATTTCTTCTCAAACCATAACTTTGTGTTTGGATAAAGAAATTTAAAATTACTAGAATTTATGTTTTAAAATAGTAAAAGAAAGAATTTCAAATGACTAATAGGAGGAATTTTTATGACAAATAGGAAAATTTCAAATGACAAATATTGAGAGAAAATTTCAACATTTCTCTTTTACGTTTAAACTTTTTAGATTGTTATTGTCAATTTCTCTCATACTTACAATTTACTCAACATTCTCTATTACAGTTTTGAGAATTCTAAAATTCTCTATCCAAACACACTGTAAGAGAAAAGGCCAGAGAGAGAAGAAATACTGCTGAGCTCACATGACAAAGTTGGTCAGAATTAATTTTGACCAATATTGCCCTTCATAAATTGCTATATGTGGCTTTTGCAGGGAGCCCAATAAACAACACATTATCCCCTCACTCCACAAAGGGTATTTTAGTCTTAATATATTATTACCCAATTTCTCTTATTTTTATTTCTCTCTAACCAAATAAAAATACTATTTCTCTCCACCTTATTTCATCTCTATTTCTTCTCTACCAAAGAACTCAATTTCTTCTCCATTTCTCACCTATTTCTCCCCACCTCATTTTTCTTCCCTATTTCTCTTTATCATACCAAACAAACCCTATTAGGGTGGCAAAGCATGTCACACGAGTGTGTCGTCCACATAGGGGTAACAATGGGTACTAATTTGACAAGGTATTAGTGTTTGTTTCCATACTCACATTTAAAAGAAAGCCTATGCACATATCCATACTCAAATTGACGAAGTCTCAAGAAGGAGGTTGAATTGAGAGAAACACTGTTGTAGTATGAAAGTAGCAACAGTTAGAAGTAGTGTTGTAATATGAATGCAACAACAATTAGAAGAAGTTTACAACTATTAATTAGTTGGCTCTTTAAAAACTAATTTAAATCTTAAGCAAATTCAGTTATCTTAGTGTTGTGAAATGCACTTAAGACGAAATTTGCACTAAATAATTTAGAATGCTGATAAGCAAATAGAGTGCATAGAAGAAGAGAACACCAACAGATTTATTTTGGTTCACCCAACAAACCTTGGGCTACATCCAATCCCCACACAAGGTGAGATTTCCACTAACTTATCAAAGTTACAAGTATTCTCCTTCGCATACCTCTTTAGGCTCCTAAGTATTCTCCTTAGTTCACAGGTCTCTTCAGGCTCCTAAGTAGTCTTGTACAATCCTATCCAAGCTTCTCAACTCAACACCACAACCAAGTCACAGATCCTTGCTTGGTGGAGGAGTTACAACAAAATGAGACGAAGATGAAAGATTTTGCTTGAGGTTCTAACACACATTGTGTGGATAAACTATGAGATTCTCAAGCGGGTTACCATGAGTGTATGGTGATGGTTCACTTTCTCAATCACTCCAAGAGTGTACATAAACCATTACAAAGCAAGAGCAATACCTACTACAAGATATTGGCTAAGGTAGCATAGGTAGGTAGTGAGAAAAAGGTTGAGAAGAGGTCAGATGCAATTGTTTTTTCTATATTTGGGATGAACACTTCTTCTAACTTAGCTTATGAGTTCCACACACCTATTTATAGGTTGGAATAAGAATATAGTTGTTTATAGTTGTTACTAGTCGTTTTCTAATCGTTACAACACTTTTTCGTATATTCTACCTCGTCAGTAAAAGTCAAATGCGTTTGAGTCTGACTTTGTACTTTTGCTTCTGAGTTTAACTTACGCTTCTGCGTCTGACTTATGCTTTTGCTTCTGAGTCTGACTTATGCTTCCGTTTATGAGTCTGAATCTAACCTTCTTGTATCTGACCTTCTTGCATCCAAGTCTGTCCTAGATGCTTCTGAGTCTAACCTAGATTCATATGCTTCTGACTTAAATGCTTCTGAATCTGACCTAGATGCATCTATTTCTGTTTGCATCTGCTTCTACTTTTGACTGCTTTTGCTTCTGACTACATCTGCATCTAACTGCATCTGATTCTGATTGCTTCTGCTTCAGACTGCATCTGCTTCTGACTACTTCTGCTTTTGACTGCATCTGCTTCTAACCTTGATTGAATCTGATTACGACCCTGATCAGAAATTTTCTTATGAGGGTGACTCTCAAAATATTTTCTTCTTACCATTGTTTCTACATCTTTGATTTTCTTCTTAGCTTTACTCAAGTCTTCTTAAGTCTCTTGACTGAAGATACTTTCTATTTATGGCTTGAGACTTGATTCTTGAATCTGAGATGCTTCTTAAGATGATGAATCTTGGTTCATGGTTGATCAAGCTTCTTAACTTGATCTTGTTACCCGTATTGGCGTATTTATGCACAATTAAGCATCTCAAATCTCACGAAACACATTAGTAACTTAAGAACAGAAAATATTAAGTTTGATCTGAAGGTTTGTTTTCATTAAAACCAATTCACAGAGGGTTTTGACTTTTACAATCTCCCCCTTTTGATGATGACAAACCTTTGTGAACAAAGTTAAGTTTTCTGAAATTTAACAACGTATGAGGGGAAAATAGATTAATTTTTCTATGGTATAATCCCCCTCAATCCCGCAGTTAAACTCCCACCGAATTCATGCCGGCACATAATACTCCTATGACAACCTTCTAGCAGAATTCAGAAGATGGAACATAACTCATTAAAAAAAACATGCAAATTAATTTTGTTCCATCTTTTTTCTTCTTTTCCCCCTTTTGACATCAACAAAAAGTGGGGTGGTAAGCAAATCAAATAAACTCACTTAGAAGGATCAAACAATTATGGATGTATCAAGATAAACTCACATAACAAAGGGTTTTGAGCAAGTTCTATACGTAACAATTTATTCAATGTCTAAATGCTAGACAATGTAAGTGATCAAGACATATCAAGATGCCTTGCGAGAGTAGTTAGGAGGAAAGGTATAGAAGAAAAAAAAGATGTAAATATCATGAGGAAGTTAGTCTTAAGCAATAATGTTTAGAAGCTAGATTATATGTGTTTTCTGTATTTTCAAACTTTTCAATATGTTCAGAAACATCTATCTAAGACATCTACTTAGAATCATTCTTAGTTTTTTCATTTTTTAGTAGACTGTTCCTCAACCTTTTTCCCTTTGATCTTTCTTCTCAATTTTAGCTTCAAGAAAGCTATTCTCCTAACCTCTTCTCTTCTTCACTTTTTTTTATCTTACTTTAAATGACTACCCGATGAGTAACACATTTGCTATACTCATTTAGCAAACATTATGGCCAACTCCCCCTCAAAATGGGATAGTTATACTTGTATTGCTATTGTCATTTTAGCAACTAAGCGCATAATCTTTCTTAAGTTCACAAGGATCCTTTCTTGACTCAAGTTTAGAATTATTATGTACTTGCTCCAAAGCCACATATTAAAATCAGAATAATTTGAATATGGATCTTTCTTTTCCTCTTTAACCTCTCCTTTATCTGAGTTTTTCTAGATTTTTGAATGATCAAGAAGCTATATTCACTCTCTTATAAATATGCAGTTTTTGGTCATCACCTACTTCATCCTCTAAAGGACACCAAAATACTTTGAAGAACTTAGTGAAGACCATAATGTTGAGTCTCAAGACATTAAAGTCTAAGATACCCCAACACTTAATTTTGATGATTAAAAACTTAACTAAACTCAGAACTTTATACATAACAAATATTTTTCAAAGTTCTGTTATTTCTGAGAGCTTATGAAGAAAGTCTGTCTGAAGTCAAGTTGAGATCGGAAGTTGGTCAAGTTCTAAAGACTCAAGTTCTGAACATCAAGGATCCGTCTGAACTGAAACTGGTTCAGACGATGGTTCCCATCTGAAAACGAAGACTGTCTGAAGTACAAGGGTGTTTGACGTGGACGGTCAAATCCAATATCAGAACTACACGCAACCACATTACTTAAAAAAGCAAGAAAAAAGGTAACGTTTTGGCTGCGATTCAAAATGGAAGCACAAAAGGAGAAGTGCTACACTGCCGCAGTCACAGAAGTTAGAACAGTACTGCAACCTAGTACAGTGATAATGGTTGTGTCTTAATGGGAATAAATGCATTTAACGCTATCTCACAAACGGACTTCTCGACGACATTTTTTAGATTAAAGTGAAGCCTATAAATACCAGAAGTCTCCTGAAGATCAAGAGAGTTGTTGCTACTATCGTTTAGAAAGAAAAGAATATTTCTAGAAGCCCTAGCTTTGCAAATCTATATGAAAATACTTTAAGGATTTATTAGTTGCAAAACTCTTGTACAATCAAACTTTCATATCCAGAGTTAGATCTCTGTAATTTCCAGTACACCCAGAACGAAGAGCTTGTGTTCTAAGTTCAAAATTTCATTGTAAGAATACTTGTTAGAGCAAGGTGTGGCTTGGTAGATAAAGAATACTTATTAGCACCAAGAATGGCTTGGTAGGACAAAGAAACTTGTTATTAGAGACAGGATTTGGTTGGTGGACAAAGAATATTTGTTGTCAGAGCCAGGAGTGGCTTGGTGGACAAAGAATACTTGTTAGAGCCAGGAGTGGCTAGCTTGGTAGGACAAAGAATACTTGTTTTTAGAGTCAGGAGTGGCTTGGTGGACAAAGAATACTTGTTAGAGCCAAGAGTGGCTTGGTAGGATAAATAATACTTGTTGTGTAGAGCCTGAAGAGGCTTGATGAACAAAAGAATACTTGTAATATTCTGAGATTAAGAGAAAAACCAGTAGCTCGTTGGCACTGGGACTGGAGGTAGCTCACGGGTGGTGTGAGTGAACCAGGTTAATTGGCTGAGTGCTCTTCTATCTCATATCTTTGTATTTTCAGTTTATTCTAACAAGAAGAGAGAATTTGAACAAAGTTTTTAAACCTTATGAGAATACTTGTGAGTGGACTTAGTGTGAATGACTGAGCCTGAAGAGGCAGAGGAAAGAATAATTGTAATTGACAGTTGTCATAATGAAAAAGCTCACAAGGTTGTGAGGACTGGACGTAGCCCAAGATTGTGGGTGAACCAGTATAAATCTGAGTGTGCTCTTTCTCTATCTCTTATTATATGTTTCCACGTTTGTTTAAAAGAAAGCTTGCTTTGTATACCTCAGATCAGTCTCTGCAAAACTCAGATTTATCTGTGTATAACTCAGATCAATCTCTGAATAACTCAGATCTGTCTCTGCATAACTCAGATCTGTCTCTGCATAGCTCAGATCTGTCTCTGCATAACTCAAATTTGTCTCTATATAACTCAGAGCTTAGTATGCCTTTATATCTGATTTATATAACTCTATTTATCTGAGAATGGACTTAACAAATCTTAAGAGAGTGAAGCTCAAATTTGAGTTAAGATTTGATCTGAGTTAAGCTTAACCTTTTCTGAGCTAGGCTTTCTTAATCTTAACCTTCTGTTGAGTTAAGATTCAATCTGAGTTCCAAGTCCAAGACTTGAGATTCACCTTAGATTGAATCTGAGTTTTTTAGGTACTATATTTTCAAGTCTCTATTCAACCCCCTTCTAGAGACGTTTAGCCAACTTCATCATCCTGACGTCAGACCTTCTTATGACCTGCAATTATATACTCTAGACTTTGTTAAATCCTAAGACTTATAAAAATTCTTCAGTGTTATTCAACAAAACTTTGATTTTTTAGACTAAGATTTATTTTTATTCCAAAAATTTCCCCTATTTGATGATGACAACTGATTTGGAATTTTTATTGAGTCTTAAAGGTGAAGAGCACACAAGAAATAACATAAATATTAAGTGATACTCTCCCTGAGAGATTGCTTTGATTTATCATTGTCTCTCTCCTTCTTACTATTGTATGTATTTCTACAAAATTAAAAAAAGTTCTCTTTTCTTGTTTCTCCCCCTTTGTCATATCAAAAAGGTAAAACAAAAGAAAGATGATAAAACATAATATACAAGAATACAGTAAAAGTAAATAAATCAAATTGTGGGAACAACAACAAATTAATCATTAATAACAATGCATATTACAATAATCATCTTCAAGCCTAATACCATTCCAAAGGAATAAGACCTTGTTGCTCTAGGTGAATAAGATTCGGCCTTCTAAGAGTATGTTGGTTCCTAAGAATTTATTCATGATTATGAAGAATTTGCCTATGTCTTCTTCTTTTGTGATGCCCAGCCCTACGATTATTGGTTTCTTCAGCTCTTAACCATTGTAGAATATAATCATAATCAGTAAAGTGAGGGGCAAGGGAAACTACAAAAATAGGGCCAATGGAGTTGGGAGGAATGAAGAAAGGAAAAGGCAGTAGAAAACAATGGGGGGTAAACAATATAAATAAAAAGATCAGACTCAAGAATGACTCTAGGGGGTTCAGGGAAGAGTTAGAGTCTGATATGGTGAGGTTGAAAATGAACTCCATACTGAACAAAAAATTTGAAACCTTGTGTTTTCTTCAAAACTTACATGTTTTTCACAACACAAGTTCCAAAAAGACTTTTGCGCAAATCTTCAAAGTAAGTATGAAGTAATTTATCAGAGTTTGATGTTTTCAGACTCACGTAAAATGATTTGACAAACATATTTTGAACAGAAGCTTTATGATAACACAAATTTAACCCTTGTTAGATAAAAATGTAAAGCAAGATTAAGAACCAGAAGATCACGCAGAAGGTTTATCCTAGTTCACATCAACTGTAGGTGTTATGTTCAGTCCTTAACACAGTTAGGATTTTCACTATATCAAGGTACCTTTGCAAGTGTTCTTAACTACACGTTCATGCTTACAAGATATTCTTCAACATCCTTCAAAGGCCTTTTTAAGGTATTATTTTCATAAAAAACCCTCCTCAAGCTCAAATACAAAGAATGATAAGAAAAAAAAGATAAAGCTCTAGTTTTAAGCTCACTAAGTGTGGATACAGAAAATAAGTAATAGAGTGTTTATGATGGAAAGTTCAAATCAAAACTCATTTGAGAAGAACAACTCAAACAATGAGATGAATAAAAGAATTAAATAATCAGAGTAGCTAACATGGAAACATATAGGATCTTGTTCAAATTTCTCTATTTCTTTCAAATTCAACTCTTTATTTTTGTTATGAAAAATCTCAAGGGAATTTCAAAATATTTTATTTTGATTCTTAAAGTACAATTTGGGACTAGAATCTGAATGCTCTTAAAGGTTCTTTTAAGAAATAGGATTACTTAGAAGGAATCTAACGTTTCAATCAATATAAACAGAATTTCGAATCTCTACTTTATTTTGAAAGTGTTAAAATCGAATTCTGAGAATGATTCACAGGAACATGAAATTAATTAGAACAAAATAATCTAAAGGAACTTAAAGACTAAAGATTAAAATTTCAAAGGATGAAGTAAATAAATAAGAAAAAGAAAAGAAAATGAACAACAGAATAAAAACGAACGAAAAGATTGATATCAAAATAATGTATTAAATAAAGCGATGGACTGCATACTTGATCTCTTAGATAACCAGACATCTTTATATATGAACAAACATGTTTGGTATTTTGAGAGGTTTCAGAAATGAAATGAAATCCAACCCCAATTACATCAATGATTCTCCTATTCATAGATTTCTATTCTAACGGTTAACTAACATGATTTTGACACGTTTACAACTTGATTGAAGTGTTATTCTATCTACATGACATGTATGCTAAATAACAACGGTCATTTTATCTTCTAAAATTGCCTATCTTACATCTTGACACCTGTCTTTGAACATTAACTTCCAGTAACTGTTGATTTGAAATCTTTATATCTGTTCTTCAAACTTGCTTCTAATATTTGTTCTTCAAAATTTCTTCTATGTTTTTCTTGTCACAATATTCTTTCAAATTCTTCATCATCTTTGATCTTGTTGAACTTTCTCGAACAATTTTCCATATTTAGCAAAATCTGAAAGTTGTTGTGACCTGAATTCAATTTTGAATTCTTGTACCTTTGTTTTATTCTTTCCAGATGTCGTGCGACTTTTTTGGTAAATTTGCATGTGCTTTTTGACCACCGACCATTCAACTATTTAATATTGAACTTATCAATTATTGGTCAATTCTTAGGTGCATTAATTCCACCGTCCATCAACCTCTCTATAAATAGGGGCTCCCTTCTCATTTTCTGTTCATTCCTTTCTTTCAAAAATGGAGAAGTTTCTAACTTTGGCTACTTCCTTCGACCTAATCTCCATTAGCTTTACTGTTGTTCAGGTCGACGAATTTCCCAATGTTATAAGCTTTTCCAACTTTTCTTAATGATGGTTTTAGGTTGAACATTGTAGCCAAAACACAAAGTTATTAAGCCTTTGTGCCTAATGACATTCCTTTATTTCTTCCCCAAGTGGACCACTCACACCCTTTCCTATAATCGGGCAAGACATTCATGATTATCAATCCAATCAAGGTTGGGAAGAAAGAAGAGGAAGAGGCGGGAAAAAAAAGAAGAACTAGGAGGAGGTCTACTAATATTTTCGAGGAAAAGAAGAGTCTTTGTATTTTATTTTCTCTATACTTTCCTTCTGTTAACTTCCTTTGAATTATCAATGTAATTCGAGTAATCTCTGTATTCTCATAAAAACAATGTTCTTCTCGATCTTCCTTTGTCTTTTAAATAATTTTGTATGATAGATTTCGATTTAAACATTCAATATACTTACTTCTAATCTCAAAATTCTATCAAGTATCCTCTTCCATATATTTTGAATTCGACAAACAATTAAGCATCGAAATATGAAATATAACTCTACTAACTTGTCAGAATTTCTATTACTTCCTCTGATTTCATACTCGAAGAAGTCATACTTCGATAACTTGGAAAATTTTTCATTTTCTAACCAACATCTATATATAGCCTCCTAGAGACGTAGTTGTTGTGAGATGGAAGGTTTACATTGTCCCTTAGGATTTAATACATGGAGTCGTTGGTTATCCTTTCTACAGTTATAGCAAAGTACAGTGGACTGGCCCAATTGCTGTTGCGCAGTGCAACTTGTCCTTTTCTGACATTCTTTCAAGTTTTGTGTTGTCATGATTTATGCTCTAAAATAATTTATGATGTATATCTTCAATCAGAGAAACTTGCAGTCTAAGTCAAAGATTGCTTGAATTTAAATTTGATGTATACTTAGGTAGCACAAAACATTCTTCATATTTATCTTCATGTAGGGTTTGAACATTCGGTTGTAGAGTTTGATCGTGAATTGGTCATCAGACTTGAGATCACTTCAGACTCAAATGCTTCAGTCTAATGAAGTCTTCATACTAAGACGATCTTCAGACCGTTAAAGTATTCATCTTGATGTTAGATCTTCTTATGACCTGTAGTTATATATATACTTCAAATTTTGTTAGATCTTAAGACTCATCAAAACTTAGATATTTCATACTATGATTTAGTCTCATTCAACAATTATTGCTGCCACCCAACACCTTCCATCATGGGGATGAAAACAGGTACCTATTGCGAAGAGTACGAAAGTGCCTATTCCCACACCTGCTCTTTTAAACATGCTCATACTCGTGCAGGTAGCAATTTTAGTGTGTGTTTCCTGATACTTGTTTAGTACCTATAAGCCCATATACACGCTCAATAACCATTAAAAGTTGGAGCCTTGTCACAGATGCTCCTTCTGTGATATAATGATTGGTGCTTGCTTGGGCTTCCAACTGGATCTTCTCCCTCAACACTTGTTAGGTGCTCAACCCAAGGTTGAGCTCTGATATCAACTGCAGGAACACATAGGAAAACACTAGAAGGGAGGTTGAATAGTGTTTTTATAAACTAAATCTTTTTACGGAAACCTTTTCCCAAATTGAGTTATGAAGGCTTTCATACAATAATACAGATGTTATCTGAAGCTTTGTTCTTTGTCTGGAAAAATTTCAAACAAAGGTTAGCTGAGAAATTTTTGCAAATAGTTTTCACAAGGTTTCTTATAAAAACTTATTTCAAATTCCCTCTCCTTGTTAGAATAAACAAAATATACTAAGATAGGGATAGAAGAGCACTCAACCAATTATCTCGGTTCACTCACTCCACCTATGAGCTACCTTAAGTTCCAGTTCCAACAAGCTACTAGATGTTCTCTTAATCTCAACAGATTACAAGTATTCTTTTGTTCATTAAGCCTCTTCAAGCTCTACACCACAAGTATTCTTTGTCCTACCAAGCCACTCCTGGCTCTAACAACAAGTATTCTTTGTCCTACCAAGCCACTCTTGGCTCTAACAACACAAATATTCTTTGTCCTACCAAGCCTTTCCTGGCTCTAACAACGAGTAAATGTTTATGAGTGAAAATGAACTTAGAAAACAAGTTCTTCGTTCTGGGTGTACAAGATACAACAAAGATCTAACTCTGGATTTGAAAGTTGTCTGTAAAAATTTTTTACAAGGATTAAATCCTAGAAGGATTTTTGCAGCGTTTTGCGAAGCTTTTTGGCTTAAAACAATTTGTATATTTATATGTTTTTCGCTTCAAGAGACGTCTGGTATATATAGGCTTCATTCAGACTGAAAAACGTCGCTGAGAAGTTCGTTGTGAGATTTCATTTAATGTATTTGATACCATTAAGACATAGTTTATGGCACCGTACTAGGTTGCAGTGCTGTTCTGACTTCTACAACTGCTGCAGCGCAACATTTCCTCTTTTGTGCTTGTATTTTGAATGTTATCCAAAAGTTGTCTTTTGTTTTTCCTTTCTGGTGTTTTGAGGTTGTGTGTGGTTCTAGTACAAGCTTTGACTTTCCACGTCAAATGCCTTTGTACTTCAGACAGACCTTGTCCTTAGATGAGAACCAACGTCTGAACCATTCACTCTTCAAATAGTTCCTTGATCTTCAGAAATTGTGCCTTCAGAACTTTGACCAAATTCATGTTATGGCATGACTTCAGACAGACTTTCTTCAAATAGTCTTTTAATCTAGAATATTAGAACTTTGAAATTATTTGGTTAAGCATAAAGTTCCGAGTTTAATTAAGTTTATAATCATCAAAACTTTGTGTTAGGGGTGTCTTAGACTTTTAAGGTCTTGAGACTCAACAACTTCAATAAAACCTCCTTTCCAAGCCCTTGATAAAACATTTTCTTTCCATCCTTGACTTTTCTTTCACACTCTGTCTTGGACAATAGAGAAAATAACTTTCTTACATTTGCCAAAAATTGTTGGTAAACCTAAATAGCGATCATGAACACTCACAGTCTTTAATCCCACCATATGCTGGATTAATTGCTGACAAGTAACTGGTACATTTCGACTGAAATAGAATTCAATTTTATCAAAGTTTACTCTTTGTCTAAAAGCTAATTCATGTTTTTTAATCACAAAGAGAATAGTTTCTACTTCCTCAACATTTTCTCTTGCAAATAAAAGACTATCATCTGCAAAGAATAAGTGTGAAATAGGAGGTGCATTTCATGCAACTTTCACACCATGAATTTGCATGTTAGGGTTTATCTATGTTAGAGCTTTATGTACATCCATGTTCATATCATATGTGCTTAAGATTAAAGTTATATTAGTTACGTGGATGATGAATACATATGGGTTTCGGCCCCCAGAAATTATGAAAAGGAATTTGGGTTTCGACCACCAAAACTTAGGAACAATGAATATGGGTCTCGACCCCCATTAATTATGTATTAAGATTTGGGTTTCGGCCCCCTTTTACAGGGGGTTATAAGTCCCCAAGGAAGACGTTCCTTGTAGTCTGTGCTCAGGTCTAGCCCCAGAAAGTGATAAGACCCCTTCTGTTGGATTACAGCAGGTCATGTGCATCTATGCATTATTATGAATTGGTGATGAAGCCAGTTGTGTATGACATTGTATACTAGATGTTGCATCTCATCTTCTTGTTTTGCCTACAATGTTTACATGGTTGCACTCATAGGGACGTAAGTCTCACCACACATTTGCAATTTTCTATCTTACATATGCAGGGTAGCCAGCCGAATGCATGACCGGCTAGTTGCGGAGCATATCAGTGCATTAACCCACATGATTCCTTATTTTGCCTTTCCGTGAGGCTTTTGAGATTGTATTTATTCATTTTCATGGTTGATTTAACATGAACAATTAGTTATATATAGAGCAATCTATTGGAATTTGAATTGTAATTTATGAGTATATTCATGTTTAGCTTGTGTAATCATTGGAGTTAATTAAGTGTTGATTGTGATTGTGTTCAATATTGATAATGTCACGAAAATAATTCGATAAATTTAGGAATATGCTTCTAAATGGCGTTATTTATAGGTTTACAAAATTAGAACGTTACAAGAAGCATGATACATTTCTTGTGTGAACGCTCTTCAAACTCATCTCCAATTGATTCTCCAGATGTTGTAGATCATTAAAACCCAAACCAGAATGTTCTTCTCCCATCAATTGCCTACATTAACCCAAATTAAAGTACAAAATCATTGGATTTTTTCATTACTCACAGGTTATACAAATAAATGGTTCATTGACCTTGTTAATTCTTGTTGTGTCTCAGAAGCTCAGTTGATGGATTTACAAAACTTTTAAACCTTTGATTATTGTTTTTGTTTTCTTTTTTTATATGTCAAAATATATAATTAAAGGATAGGCTAACTCATTTACAAACTCAGCCTACAATTCTTCACCCATCAGTTATCCAATCTATAGGATTAATACACCAATCCAAGAAGGAAAATAATGTTTTGTCTAATTTTTGGGGGAAATATATCAAAATCCAACCTTGATGAAATATAACAACTTTCTCAAACCAAAAAGTACTTTGGTGGAGGGAAGAAGTGTTAACTCTTCTCTATTTTCCCTTTTTGTTGAAGTTGCCAAGGGAAGGGGACATGTCAACATACTCAAGTGTGTAATGCAAAAATTAATATTAATTAAAGAACCATCCCCTAATTAATTAGCTCGATCACCTTGTGTTTCTCAATTCCTTTTTAAAATTTTATTTATGCATAGCTCTCTAGTGTTGTGTATAGACTAGGGACACTTAATATGGAAATTGAATTCAATTATACCATATAATTGTGAAGAATGTGATACTATTTTATTTCTAGCCAATGGTTTAGAGCTTTATATGCATTTCATAAATTTGGAAATGTTAATAAAATAGGGGAGTCTCTACTGAAATTTTGAAAATAAAAAAATCTTTGTGAATGTAATTTTTAATAAGTGTTATAGTTGTATTTCAATTTTAAAAATTAATAATAGGTATCTTTTTCGCTATCATGTACCAAATTTGAGTACCGATCTAGCCTGATTTATGTGTCAGCTTGCAAGTGAGTTTTATTGATCAGTTACGCTTCTTTTTCCAATAATTCTTTTAGTTCAAATTATACATTTGGGGTCATGTTTAAGAATACATTGATATTATGATTGGCATAATATGTAATTTGTTCTTAAATTGTTTAAAGTTGGACGGTATGGAAATGTAAATTCAAATTAAAGATATCATTATGTGAATTTATTCTTGATCTATGAGTGATTCCGGTATGTGTTTCCACTTGTTCTCTGAGTACATGCATAATTTATTTGAGTTTTATCACATATTTGTCGTGTTCTTGGAGAACTGAGGCAAAATGTTGCCAAAATTTTCATAGATGAAGAACTAGGGCATACAATGATATAAGGCGAATTAAGCAAATTTGGATAGGATAGGATCCCACTCTTCATAGGATGAAGTATGTATAAAGCATGCATTTATAATCATATGAATTCGTTTTTATTTACTTAAGTGATCCTGATTTATCAATAAATTGATAGAAAATAGATCATACATAGATATTTGCCAACCGTTTGTCAAATTAGTATGAGGAAGGAGTGAAAGAGTTTATTAAGTTTTTCGTTAACCATGCAACATATCTTGATAAAATTCTGTGTCCTTGTTTGTAATGTTGTTATTCTAAAATTATAAATGAAGATGGGTTGTATGATCATCATCTATTGTGTTATGGTATTGATTAAAGTTACACATAGGAAACAATATTGGTGAACAACATTGTGAGGAGGATGAAATTGACTAGGATGTTGATAGAATTGATGAGATTCGAAATGTGGTAGACGAGGACCTTTGAGATTGCCCTGAGATGTTTGAGACCTTGGTAAGTGTTTCAGAAAAACCTTTTGTACAATGGTTGCTCTAGTTACATAAGGTTGTCAGTAGTACTGAAGTTGTATAATTTAAAAACGGGGAATGAATGGTCTGACAAGAGTTTCACGTAGTTACTTGCCTTGTTGAAAGATACGTTGCTGGAGGACACTGTGTTGCCTAGACAAACATACAAGGCTTAGAAAATGTTGTGCTCTATTGGAATGAATTATGAAAAGATACACACTTGTCCTAACGATTGCATATTTTCTATAAATGAGTATGCATCATTAAAGGCGTTTCCTAAATGCAATGCCAATAGGTATATGAAGGAGTATACACCTGCGAAAGTGGTTTGGTACTTTCCAATAATTCCAAGGTTTTGAAGAATGTATCGTAACTGCCATAGATTCCAAGCAATTAACATGGCATGCAGATGAACGAGTCAAAGATGACATGTTAATACATCTTGTTGATTCTCCCTAGTGGAGGTAGATAGATGATGAGTACCCCACTTTTGCGGCGGCACCAGGAAATCTTCGACTTGTATTGTCCACTGATGGAATGAATCCGCATAGTGTTCAGAGTAGTACCCACATCACATGGCCAGTGATATTGATGATTTATAATCTTCCTCCCTTGCTTTATATGAAACATAAATACATGATGTTGTCTATGTTGATCTTTAGACCCAAAAAACCAGGGAATGATATAGATGTGTACTTTTCACCATTGGTTGAGGACTTAAAGTTAATGTGAGATACATGAGTAGAGGCCTATGATGATGGCCACAAGGAAGAGTATTTCAAATTTAGGGCATTATTGGTTGGGATGATAAATGATTTCTCAGCTTATGGTAAATTGTCAGGCTATAACATCAAGGGTTAGTGTGCATATTTTGTATGTGATGAGAAGAAAAATTGGATCAGGTTGGAACATTGTAGGATGAATCCTAGGTCATCGACAATTATTCCTCTAACACATTTTTATCGGATGTGGAGAGAAGCATTAATGGTGACACAGAGGAGTGCAGGGCTCTTTCACCGTTGACAGGTACTTAGTTGTTCATAGCGGGTGGACAAAGAAGTCTGTTTTCTTTGAGTTGCCCTATTAGAAGACATTGTATGTTAGACATTTCCTTGATGTCATGCATATTGAGAAAAATGTCAGCAAAAGTGTCATTGGTATATTACTGAATGTTAAAGGTGAGACCAAGGATGGGATCAACTCCAGGTCGGACTTGTTTAGTATGGGTATAAGGACAAAGTTGGTGCCAGTGAGGATGGGGAAACATACATACCTAACTCCAACTACTTAAAAACTTAACAGGAAAGAGAAAACCGTGTTTTGCAAGTTTCTCCATGGAGTGAAAGTTCCTGAGGGGTATTCGTCAGATATTAGAAATTTAGTATTATTAAATGATCTAAAACTGAAAGGTGTCAAGTCTCATTATTATCATGTTCTCATGGATCATTTGTTACCAGTGGCAATACAGTATATTTGCCAAAGAAAGTGCTTTAAGTACGTGGTACATAAATAAACTTTGCCATTTCTTCAGAGCTATTTGCAAAAAGGTGATTGACCCTGGGAATTTGTTGACTTTAAAAATTGAGGTCCAAGAATCCTCTTGAGATGTTTTGATAATGACAAATGCTCAAAATAAACTTAATATAATTCTGAACATCTGCACTAATGTTTTTAATTGAGGCTGTTTAATAAAAAATAGGTAAAAAGGTCCATCTTAGAAGAAACAATAAAAGTTCAGAAGAAAGAAAATAAGTTCAGAATATACAGAATCTGTTCAGAAGAAACTAACTAAGCCTATCCAGAAGAAACAACCATTAGTTAATTTAACTTTATGTTAAAGAAAGGAATAAATAAATAAATAAGGTGAAATCAATAAAGCGTTGAGAAATTCAGGAGAAGATATTACTAAAGAACTTCAGAAGAAACAATCTGCCAGGAAGTCTTTAGAATATGTATTCAAGTCAGCAAAAGCTTAACTTCCAAATGATATCTTCTGACCTCTGTTCAGAAGATATTTAGCCTTTTCTCAAAATGACAAGCAAAGAAAAACCTTTAGGAAGAAAGTGAAGGAAATCAAGCATGTGGTCAGGGTGCAGCGGAAATAAATGGATTCCCTCCCTTGTTATGATCGTTTAGCGAAAACACGAATCAAGGCATACAAGAGTATAAGACAAAAGGTCATACCTTTTAAGGATTGCGAACGAGGCAATAGCAGCCACGTCTCTAGTGGTGTCCACGCCAACAACCGAACTAGGAAACCCTCCTCTACTCTGCTAGTAGTGTTTAGAGAGTAAGAGTGACTACTCATATTTTTCACACACGTCTAGGGTAGTGCATCTTATGCTCTATTTATAGAGTGGTGGCTAGGGTTTCACCCTTCACTCACTTATCCCTAATACATATGGGCCTTGTGAAGTCTATAAATAGTTTAAGTATTTAAACATGACTACAAGACTTAACATCCTTAAGTTTTAATGATTAACAAATAAGATTATATTAAGGACAAATAAGTTTATATAAACCTTATAAGATTAAGTAAACAGGTTCTACTGAGAAAGGTATTTGTTTGTTGATTGTGTTTCAGGTTAGAATATTTATCTGAAGAAGAAGAGTAGAAGATCACAACAGAAGAAGAACAATATCAGAATCAAGAAAAATCAAAATCAGAAGATCGGAATCAGGAGATCATAATCAGAAGAACGAAGTGCAGAATCTGAAGAAAAGTAATTCTCAACAAGGTTGAAGCAATTGAAGAAGCAATAAACTGAAGACAGACTTCGTCTGAAGAACTGAAGACTCTGAAGATTAGGAAGATCTGAAGACTATCTGAAGAACAGTCAAGAAATAAGAATAGCTATCATCTGAAGAATTGAAGATTTTGAAGACTCGGAAGATCTGAAGACCATCTGAAGACTTGAAGACAACAATGGAAGTTTAGCTATCATCTGAAGACGCACCTATCTGAAGAACAACTATCATCTGAAGAAATGAATACAATATGAAGCAGTTTATGTATCTGAAGACTGAACGTATCAGAATCCAGAAATAATCTCTTGGAGAAGTTACAAAGAGTATGACTCACTCCATCAGATGGATTATATACAAAAGTCAGACATGCTTTTCGACCTCGACCAAAGTCTTGCACAAATAAGGAAACACTGCAAAGACTTTCTGCAATGCTGCCGCTCCTGCAACAAAAGGTATCTGCGTGCGCAGACCTACTGTACCAGTGTCTTCCATCGATCAGAACGGGACAGAAGACCAAGTAAAAGCAACAAGAAAGATGTTTGAATAAAATATATATAATTCAACATCTTTATTCATATCAGAAGAAGAAGAAGATACAAGAAGAATGAAGCTGCAATCATCTGAAGATCATAAGGCATATCTCATAAGAAGAAGAAGAAGAAGAATGAAGCTGATATCAAAGAATTGAAAGCATTTAAAGCTGGAGAATTGAAATAAGCTTGAAACAATTATGGGCACTTGTTGAAGCTGATGAACTAACAATATCAAAGTATATGTGAAGATTGAAGAGATCAATCATTCTAAACATATCAACTCTCTGAATGCATAAAACAGCTCTCAACACAGAAGAAAAGATTATATGATTAAATGCTTATAATATCATATATCTTTATCCAAAGAAGAAATGGCAACAACGGCTTTTGGATTAGACACCTCACTCAAAGAGGAAAGAAGAAATGGTGTCAGGAAGCATGTGGAAAAAGGAGTATACGCAGAATATGCAAAGGGACAAATCTAACAGATATTTCCTCATATACACTCCGAAGAAAATCAGATGCAAGTAGAAAACAAAAGCAGATCAAGAGAGAGAGAGAGAAAGCATAAACATATCAGAATATCTCTAATAAAGAAGCACATAACAAGTGTCAGAACGGGATCATCTGAACACCTATTCGCTTATGAAGAAGCAATCGTTTGAGGAGCTATTACACAACGGCTATATGAGCCACATCATCATCAACTCAAAGGTATTATGAATCATCTTCAACAGCTATATTCAAGCAGAACATATAAATAGCCCCAAGACTGAATTTGAAGATGTTGGTCGGTTTGATCAATCAGGCTACTGACCTGTTGGTCAGTTAGTCATGTTTGTCAGTTGATCTGTTAGATCAATCAAGTTGGTTATTGGTCTGAAGACAACCATGCTGAGCAAACTGACTATCAAACCTGGAATGGTTTGAAGCCCTGAACATACCTTGGTGTTCCAATGATATGGGTGAGAATGTAGCCCATGGAAACCAATGGTTGGAGAATAAGGCTGGAGCTTAAATTCATGTCTTAGTTAGCCCACTCTCAGAGGATGGTATTCCTCATTGAAAAGACAGGGATTGTACTTAATTTCAAACACTTGTATCACTGTCTATCCTTGTACTTAGCTTGTAATGTCTGTATCCTGAGTGTGTACTCAGTAATCCCTATGTACAAGAAGAATCTGAGTTGAGAGGTTCTAGCGAACTCCTAACTTAGGTTGAGTAGTAAAATACTCTACACTTGGATAAGTGTCTGAGAGCCTGGAGAGGCTTGGTGGAAGAAAGAATACTCGGTAGAGCTTGGAGAGGCTTGATAGAAAAGACTACTCGGGTAGAGCTTGGAGAGGCTTGATAGAAAAGACTACTCGGTAAGGTCTGGGGTGACCTTGGGTCTGTGTGACCTGTATGATGGGGTCTGTGTGACTCTGTCTGACACCTGTGTGTGTTGATATTTGGTTAGTGGAAAATCCAGTGGTGGTTTGCCTCTGGGACTGGATGTAGCTCACGGGATTGTGGGTGAACTAGGATAAATTCTATGCCTAAGTTTTCTCATCCCTTAATCTCTTTTATTTACAGTCTTTATATTTACGTTGGGGATTGAAAAGTATTTTTCATAATAATCTTAACACAACGATTTCAATAAAACAAGTTTTCAAACAAACATAACATAAAACATCTCTTATATCGTTTGAAGCATTACAAAGAATGTATGTTGAAGAACCTCTGAAATAACTGTCTGAGGTGAGTTCAAAAGGAGCTCAGTTCAGAAGTTAGAAACAGATGATCTCTGATCATCTGAAGTATTTCAGAAATAGTTCTGAAGGTACTCTTGGTAATAATCTTCAGAAGATACTTAGAGAAGTTTTTCAATCAAAACAATCTTAAGTGTAAGAGAAAGATTTTCTATCTTTATCTTTCATATGTTCCGCAAGTTTTTAAAAGTAACTCTGATCTTAAGATTCGTTTTGCACATTAATCACCCTACGTGATTGATTTAATCAAAGATTTCCAAAATAGTATAAAAAGATTAAAACACTATTCAAACCCCTTCTAGTGTTGCCTGTGGTTCTAACAGGCCTGGCCCATTAGTTTATAATTCTAATCAAATTAGAATTATTATCTTTTCCTAGTGGCTTGTTGTATGCGTGTGACCCAATAGACTTTTAATATTTGGTTATGATATTAAAATAAAACCCTTTTATATTTAATATCATAAATAGTGAGCGGTGTCTAACAATACATCACTATCCAAATATTGAGATTATCAACAACTTTGACGAATCCTATTTTATGATAATTTATATGATCTGTCCCTTTGTCCACATATCTAATTGAACACAAGGGGATGGATTGTGTCAACCTTGTATAGTTCAATTTACGTTTTCTTGATCCCCAAATAGACTGTACAGAAAATAAACATCTCATGTTTATCCTCCTGAGCATGGCCATGCATTTTGAAGTCTCACTTTATCAAGAGGCCTATAGATATAACTCATGTTACATAGGAGGGACAAATCCCATCTAGGTCACTCACATCCCACCACATAATTTATTATGTGTCCAAATACCAACTTTATGATCACCTTGTTACAGGCAACGTTTGATGATATTTAAAACACACAACTCCTTATATAGGAATCATAGTTTTCAGGTCAAATGACTTCATATAACATTTATCAATATAAGAAACTTTCATGACACTTATGTAACAATCCATGCAACGTTCTTATGGTGGGTCTGTCCAGTACACTATTACTCTTAATGTGTACCTATGTGAGCACATGATATTTCATATCCATGATCCGCGAGATGTGATCATCAATGAACTCACATACTAGTCTAAATTCATCTTTGTCCTAAGATGATACTTGACTAGGGACTATTTAAGAATAGTTCTTCATAAGATCTCACGATCAAGTCACCTACTTGATTTCTTGTGAAGTTTAAGCTTACTATTCTAAGGACATTAATTGTATTCTTAAAAGAATGAACTGCCTTTATAAAACAATATGATACAAGTTATGGATATTTCAAAAACATATAAGTCTCTAGTGCATATACCTAACAATCTTCCACTTGCACTAGAGACATTCAGACATAACTCTTATGCCTAATGATCTAGTGTGCCCTCCATGCTTCTGCTGCATAAGGGTTTTGTTAGTGTGGTAGAATCAACGACTATTTCCTGCTTGGAACTTTTCCAGCTCACAGTGCCACCATATTCAAACAAAACCACATAACCTGATTGCGATCTTGAATCATCTTTGTCGGTTTGGAAGCTAGCACCGATGTAACCCTTTACAAGTAGCTCTTCCTCACCTCCATATATCAAGAATGAATCCTTATTTCTTCTTAAAGTACTTAAGGATGTTCTTGACTGCTGTCTAGTGACCTTCACCAGGATCAGACTGGTCTTTGCTAGTCATGCTTAAAGCATATGATATGTCTGGTCAAGTACATAACATGGCATACATGATAGACCCTATAGCGGATGCATAAGGAATCTTACTCATGCGATCTCTCTCTTCTTTACTAGAAGGAGATTGAGCCTTAGATAGGTTTATACTATGTGACATAGGCAAAAATCCCTTCTTAGAATCTTGCATGTTAAACCGTTTTAACACTTTGTCTATGTATGTACTTTGACTTAGGCCAAGCAATCTTTGAGATCTATCTCTATAGATCTTGATACCTAACACATAGGTAACTTCGCCCAAATCTTTCATAGGAAAATAATCTCCTAACCAAGTCTTTATAGACTGAAGGGTAGGAATGTGTTTGTGGTGTTTTAGATTTGTAAAAAGTTCAAGTTTTTTCTGGAAAAATGATTGATTGGTACAGAATTTCACCAAGTCAATTATTATGTTTAAAAATTCCAGAAATGATAAGTTTCAAAGAGTTTGATTCAGATTTCTATCAAAAACTTATCTTTTAAAAGATTTAGAACTACTTGATTCAGAATTTCATAAACAAAGTTCTAACTTGGATTTTCAGAAAATCAATGTCTCAAAGAAATAAAGAACGCAGAATTTGAAAGAAAGAAAGAAAAATTGTGCGAAATGTAAATTGCTGAAAATAAATTGTAGAATGTAAATCAAGAAAAGAAAATTGAATTGTAAGAACAATTGCATTAAAAAGAAATGGATGGGTTCATCACATACTTTAACTCCTTGTAACCTGTTTGTCGCAGTGAGTTCGGGCGTATAAGGTGTTTCAGAGAATCAGTATGAGTGATTTGCCAACCCTTATTACATTAAGAGTTCACCTATTTATAGTTTCCTAATTCTAACGGCTAACTAATGTACATGTGACACATCATCTAGCCCTATGTGTTGGCAGCATGCATGCTTGCCACGTCTTCTATTAACCAGAAAATCGTTTCTGATCTTCAATAACTGCCTTCTTTTGTCTTCAGCCTTTTTGAACTTTCTTTTTCTTTCTTCAGAAATCTTCTAAGTCTTCAGACATCTTGTTTTCGAATTCTCTTTTCCTGCTTCTCGAAATCCTGCTTTCTGATTTCTCGAAATCTCCTTTCTGCTATTTCGAAATCTTCTTTCTGGTTTCTCGAAATCTTCTTTCTGTAATCTTGGCTTCGTGGATTCGAGAACATCTTTAACTTCAAAACTTAGTCTTTTCTTGATACTTGAATTCAATGAATCTATTCTCATTTTCGAGACTTGATTATACTCTTCTCTGTGCCATGTGTCAAATTTTATTTGGTTAATTCAAAATCATGAATACCACCGGCCACCGTCCACTCAACTTCATTATGAGAATTCTTCTCATTAGACGTTAAAATGGTCTTATTAATGACACTTAACTCTTTTCACTCCTATAAATAGGAGTAACTTTGCACAATCCTTTCACAATTTTTCATTCCTTTCTCCTTTCTTTTCTAAATTCTCTTAAAGAATATCTTCAAAGAATATGGAGAAGTTAATCCCTTTGGCTATTGCGTACAATCCAATCTGGAATGATTTCATTTTTTATGGGATTGACGAAATAGCCAAAGCTATTGGCTTTTCCAACCTTTCTCTTTGAAAGTTTTCTTTTGGATTGTACATAGCAGCCAAATATAGGTTCATTTACATAATAAATGAATCTATTTATTAGTCCCCATGCTGACCTTGATTTCTTCCCCAAGTCGAAGATAGTTCAAAAGATTGGAGAAAGAATTCTTCTTTGTGTTGGCTCTATTTAAGCTTGTGGGGGAGGATGAGGATAAAGAGGCATGTTAGGCATGTGTCAAGTACTCATTCTAGTTTAGGATAGTTTCCTTTCTAATGTTTTAGGCACTTAGGATAGTTTCCTTTCTAATGTATTTCCAATGTATTCGAACTAATGTAATTCGAATTTGGATCATGAATAAAAGAACTATCATTTACCTTTTTGGAATACCTGTAATGTATTATTTCTCGAATTTACATTTATCTTCTTTTCGAAGTTCTAAAGTCTTTTTGTGTTAACTTTACTCAAGAATTTTTCTAAGTTAACAGACTTATTATCAAAATTCGAAATAAGGTAATTTAACCTTTTCTATAAATTCGAAATGGCATCATATCCTTGTCACTTGTGGAATTCGAAACAATTGAAAATCAAATCCCAACAGATGCCCCCCCAAAAATAGTCTCTTTCAAGTAATAATCTATTTTTGAAGAAAGAGATATTTTTGGAACAAACCTTTGGTATTCCTTATAACAGTTATTCAAAATTTAAAAGGAAAATTTAAATATCTGTTTCCAGATATAAACCCTTTATTTCCCAATTAAATTAATATTTCAGTTACTTTTTGAAAGCTAACTGACTTTCCCACGTTTTTGGGCTATTAGCTCACGTCCCAAGAAACGTGCAATCATGATTACCTTTTAAACTTCTTTGTAATCAGGTTGTATCTCTCTCATATAAATATCAAGTAAAAACTTTTCAGTTTCACTTTTCATCTTCAACCTTAGAAAAAACCTTTGTTATTCTCTCTTCACTGCGTCTTTTTCTTCTCTCTCAAGGTAAAATCTTTATACTTTTTGATCAATTTTTTGTTGTTTTAACCTTGATTTTCACCGATTAAACACCTCAAAGTCTCTGATTTTACCTTTCTTGATATGTTTTCAGCTTATTTGCACCGTAGTATTACTCTCTTTTTCTCTCTCAAGAACCTCAAAACTCCATTAATGGCTTCTGAAGATTCTGTCCCAGTACCACTTGCCATTGTTAAAGGAGATCTTCTTGCTAGGGATGACAAGGTTTACGTCCCTGAGCCTGAAAATGTTGAAGAAAAAATAGCTATCTGGAATTCCCAAGTACTTATTCCCTATTCCATTAGGAAGAAACAGTTTGCTTTCTTGGGTCCTTACACTTTTCCTTCTTCCCTTGATCAATATAATGAGTTCTTTCCAAGTCTAAAAAAGGAAAAAATTCGAATTTTTGGGTCTATTATTCGAATAGATCATCTCGAAAACACTTCTGATGTTTTTCGAGCAACTCCTCCTGCTCGAAAAGATTCTTATGTCATGTGGTTGAATAGGATTGAAAATACTATGGGAGCTTTATGGAAGCAACTTGGTATTTTCGATCTTATCCAACTAAGTAAATTTGATCTTAGTTTCGATCCTGCTCTTATTCTTTCTTCTCTACTTTTCTGGGAAAGATCTACCAACTCATTCCATCTTCTTTATGGCATAATAACACCAACACTTTTTGATGTTGCTGCCATTACTGGCCTTCAACCTGAAGGCCAATTAATTCTTCCTTTCATGAAAGTACCTGAACCACATATTGAGACTAATTTTGATAAATTGACCTATTCCCATTTTATTCAGAACAATGCCAAATCTGGTAAGGTCTCTGAGAATGAACATGTTGCATTTCTTCTCTATTGGCTATCTGCTTTCGTTTTTTGTTCTAGATCAAATCAAATTCCAAAATCTTTCCTTCCCATGGCTCAGATGTTAGCCAAAGGTATTAGAATTGATCTAAACAGGTGTCTTTTAGCTCATGTCTATGACATGCTATCCGAAGCTATTGGAGCTCTTAAACTAAAAGATCTTGTTCGAAATCTCTGTGGTCCTTTCTAGTTCCTTCAACTTTCACTAAATGCAATTTTCCAAGATAAACTCAAAAGTTCTGAGCCTTCAGATTCCGATCTTCCTACTTCTGCTGAAGGTTATAGGTTGTCTAACCTCACTCCTTCCTCCAAAAAGAACCGTCTTGAACATTTCAAGTCTTATGTTTCTTTCTTCCTAAACTTCAAGAAACATTCTCCTACCCTTGCACCTTTTTCATCTCGAACTCGAGGACCTGAATGGTTTACTCGAAAATTCCCTTGTGATACTCCAGGTGCTCAATCTGAAAGTTTAGAAATCTGGAAACAATTCTTAACTCCTGATCTTCTATATTGTGGTTTCCAACTTAAAGATTTTCGAGTCTTTCATTACCAACCAAAACTAGTAGCCGTCAATTTGGTCTAAGTCAGCTTCGTCCTATACCTTTCTATACTTCAGAAGACCAAATTTTAATAGAAGATTTAGTTGATGGAGAAAAAGGTTTCGAGAAATTACAACTCTCAAAGACCAAAAATCCTTTGTCTATTGACTCAGTCTCCTTCGAGCTTTCACACTACTGCACCTTATCTTTCGAAGAGTGGTGGTCTAGATACTATTTTAGTATTCAAGTAGATGAAGCTACCTGTTTTTCAAGACTAACCAAAGACGTTGCTCCTTCGCAGAAATCTACCAAGAAGACTAAAGGTATGCATATCAAAGAAATTGAGGCTTTCGAGAAATATTTTCATGTGTTCTATATTCCCAATAAAATTCATAGAATTATTTTTGAAGCAGCTCTTTGTTTAAAAGAGAAAATTTCTGTGAATCAACAAAGTTTTAAACTCATAAAACCCTTCTTTACCAACAGAAAAATTTGGTTTGGCAAAACGTTTATATGGTCCTGAGTGGACTAGACCTGTGAGTCTTGATCTTCTTTTTAATAGTCTTAAACCTCTTTCAAAAAGAGTTATTTTAACCAAATATACCTTGGATAATTATCATTTTATACCTCATGTGGATATAGAACATGTGAGAATAATTTCTAAGAACTTCATGGTTCAAGGTAATAACATACACATTTCTTCTCTTTTTCTAACTTATCCCAATCTTATTCTCAAAATTTTTTTATTTTTTGTTCTAGCTCAAGAGTGTAAACTCTCGAAAGACATTGAGGAAGACTGGGAAAGTGACAAAGAAGAAGAAAAGAAATCCAAGAAAAGGAAAGCTCCTTCCTCTTCTCAAAAACCCTCTGTAAGTTCTATTTCGAAATCTGAACTTATGTTATCCCTGGATTTCGAAATCTAACAGATCTTTTCTTTTATCTCTTTCAGGCTACTGCTTCTAAATCTCGAAAGAAGGTTACATCCAGTAAGGTCGAAAAGAATAAAGAACCTTCGGATAAAAGCCAATCTGCTTCTGTGAGTAAGAAGGAAAAAGCAGATGATTCTAATTCTTCCCAGTAGCAAAGGATCAAGAGAAGAGTTAGTCTGAAAAATCTCCGAAATCTGATGAACCATCTCTCTCAAAGGTATCTTTACATTTTCTAATTGATTTCGAAATCTTAATAGAATTCGAATAAACTGACTGCTCTTTTCTTTTACAGGAAAGCACTCCTGAACAACAAATCATCCCTTTGAGAGAAAAGGTTTCAAAGAAAGAGAAGAAAGAAAAGAGAACTCCTAATCAAAAGATTCTTTCAGTTATTCCTCCAGGGAAGACCATTGGAGCAGTACGTTTTCAATTTCTCTTATCTTTCGAATCATCTTTGAAACTCTTCTTTTTTCTTTCTGATTTTGAAAGTTGTTTCCTTTATGTAAAACATCAGAGAGTTGGTCAAAGGTTTAAAGTTAAGACCTATAAGGAACAAATCCCAAGTGGGGTTTTGGAACAAGTAAACCTTTTCACTCTCCTTTTCGAAAAAAAACATCAACTATCAACTTCTTCCTTCACTTTGTTATTCATCTAACTTAGATTGTTTGCTGATTTTCAGATAAACCTCTCTTCGAGTTCCCAGGCTGAAAGTGGTGGTAATGAAGACAAAACCATAGAGAGTCCACTTCAAGCTACTTATTCGAAGAAGTTCGTACCACAGAAAAAACCTTTGGACGATATCGGAGAAAGTAGTGAGGAACAAGAAGAAGAGAAAGGAGAAGAAGAAGAAGTACAATCCCCTTCGAATCCATCCAATGAAGATAACCCCATGGAAGAAGAAAAAGATGATCCTTCTGCTTCTCAAGATCTAGATTCTCGAGGGACCAAGGATTTTGCCTCGAAGGAAATTCAGACTACTCAGACCGAATCAGGCACTCCTGAAAAGGCTTCTGGCTTTTAGAGGGATTCATCTAGGTCAACACCAGTATATAATGCCAAAGACTTAGATGACTGCCTCAAAGATCTGGATGAGAATCCATTCTTAATCTTAGAAGTGCTTTCAGGAGAAGTTTCTTTAGCATCTGCCCACTATGAAGCAACAGTTCAAAATCCTTTGAGTGAAGAAGATTCTCCTGAGAAGGCTCTTCAAAATTTCAAGAAGTTGGTCTTCGAGAAACCTATGATGAAGGAAATCCCGAAGGATCGTCTTTACAGGGAAGAAATTGAAAGTTATCTAATATACTTTGACAAGAAGAATTCTCAATTTTCTGGTTCCCAACAAAAATGGATAAAGAGCTTTGCTGAACTCTATCAGAGTAGTATTGGGACTGTTGACCAAATCGAACAAACCAGATCTAAATTGGTCACACAGAAAAATGAACAAGCTGAATTGGTTGATAAGATGAATGATAGTAAGATTAAGGTCAATAAATATGAACAATCTATTCAGCAGAATTCTTTGAAAATTGAAGAATTGGAGAAAGAAAATCTAAGGCTCGAAGGCCTTATCAAGCAGTACCAAGAAGAACTTGAACGAACCAAGAAGGCTAAGAGTGAGATCGAAACCACACTTTCGAAGCAGAGGTCTACTCGAGTAGATATTCTGAACTCCGTTCGAGGTATTTCCAGAGATGTTGTTCGAGTTTCCAAAGACATTGAAAATCTGGAAAGGAACAACCAAAGTCTCAAGATATATTATGAAGACCTCATACATGATTTCGCTAAACTGCAAAGCGAAGCTCCTTTTTAGCCTATTCTTTATTTTCTTCAAGTTTCTTTGTTCTGAATCTTTATTTCGAGCATAAACTCGAATTTCTATTGTTACTTGAACAATTTATTTCTATTAATGCACAATTTTGATTTCCTGTAAGTTTGGTTCGTATTCTTTTAAGTATTTTCCATTTATTGACATGATGCGCAAATCACCAACTAATTCTTGAATTGATTACGCATTATTGGAAAACACTTTCTCAATTTCAAAAGGTCCCTCCCAATTAGGTGACCATTTACCAAACCTCTTAGACTTTTTATCAATTGGCAAAATCATCTTCCAAACATAATCACCAATTTGGAATTCTTTTTTCTTAACCCTTCTATTATAACAACGAGTAATTTGCTCTTTTTGTCTAATTATATTGTCAAGAGCAACCAACTTTTCTTCATCAAGTTGATTTAATTCATCAAACATCAAATTCCAATAATCTTGAGAAGGTAACTCAAACTGCCTTTGAACTCTTATTGATTGTAAGTTCACTTCAACTGGCAATATAGCATCATGACCATATACTAACTTATAAGGGGTAGTTTGAGTAGCTTCTCTTGGTGAATTTCTATAAGCCCAAAGAATTTGATTCAAAGTCTCATGCCAATTACTAGGACGTTGCCCAATATGTCTTTTAATTAAAGCAATAATAGTTTTATTAACTGCTTCAACTTGACCATTGGCTTGGGCATAATAAGGTGTAGAAGAAAGTAATTTTACTCCTTTTGATTCAGCAAACCTAACCATTTTTCTCCCAGTAAACATTGTTCCTTGATCTGTGGCTATGGTTTCTGGTAAGCCAAATCGAAATATAATGTTTTCTTCAATAAAACGAATGATATCTTCTTGAGTTACTTCTCTCAGAGGAATTGCTTCTACCCACTTGGTAAAATAATCAACTCCAACTAAAATAAATTTGTGGTTTCTCGAAGAAGCTGGATGTATCATTCCAATTAAATCTAAAGCCCATCCTCTAAAAGGCCAAGGCTTTATTATTGAATGCAATTCACTTGCTGGAACTTGTTGCACATTTCCATGCTTTTGACGTTCTTCACAAGATTTTGCGAAATTGTGACAATCATTGGCCATTGATGGCCAAAAGAATAATTTTCTTTTTAAAATCCATTCCATTTTCCTTCCTGCTTGGTGAGCACCACAAGTTCCTTCATGAACTTCAACTAAAGCCAAATAAGCTTCAGTTTCTCCCAAACATCGAAGTAAATTCCCATCAATAGCTTTTTTATAAAGCTCTTCACCTAAAATACAATAATTCAGAATGCTATATTTCAAGTGTCTTTTATTTACCAGAGAAGGATTTTGGATAAGATTCACAATTTCTGTTCTCCAATCATTCTGATCCAAAAGATTTATATTATGAATATCAAATTCCTTCATTGGAAATCTTCTCTGAATGTCACTAATTTTTCTAAGAGTTCCAATGGAAATTCTATATCCAGAAGCTATTTGAGCCAGTTCATTGGCTTCGAAATTCTGACCTCTGGGAATATGTTCAATTTTTACTTCATCAAACATTTCCAGAAGTTTGTTGGCTTGAACCAAATACTTCGCCAATTTTGGATCTAAACATTTATATTCCTTAGTTACCTATTTGATAACTAATTGTGAATCTCCTCGAATATGAACATTTCAAGAATTTAGAGAAACCAACATTTCGAGACCAGCAATAAGAGCTTCATACTCTTCTACATTATTCGAACAATGATGTTTTATTTCAAACATCATTCGAGTTGGAAATCCTTTGGGTGAAATTAATAGAATTCCAATTCCTGATCCATTCTTATGTTTGGATCCATCAAAATATAATTTCCAAGGCTCTAAACCTACATATATTGATTCTTCAATTGGAATTGGGGGATGATCAACTAAGAAATCTGCAACCACTTGTCCTTTCATAGATTTCAAAGGGACAAACTTTAACGAAAATTCAGTTAATGCTAATGCCCATTTTCCAACTCTACTGTGCAATATAGGCTTTAATAACATGTGCTTTATTACATCAAAGTGAGAAATTACAAATACATCATGAGCTTTGACATAATATTTAAGTTTAGTACAAGAAAAGTACAAACATAAACACAATTTTTCTATAGCACAGTATCTAGTTTCTGCATCATTAAGGGCTCTACTTAAAATAGTAAACAGCTCTTTCAACACCATTTTCGTCCTCTTGAGCCAACATACTTCCTATTGTGGCTTCTGAAGCAGAAATATATAACTTCAAAGGTTTTCCTGGCAAAGGAGGAGTCATGATGGGAGGAGTTGTCAAATATTTCTTGATTTCCTCAAAGACTTGTTGATGTTCATCTTCCCATTTGAAGTTTTCTTCTTTCTTTAATTTCAACAATGGGGAAAACACCCTTGTTTTTCCTGATAGATTCGAAATGAACCTTCGAAGGAAATTCACTTTTCCCAGAAAAGATTGTAATTGTTTCTTGGTAGTAGGTGGAAATGCTTCGAGAATTGCTTTAGCTTTATTTTTATCAATCTCAACACCTTTCTTGTGTACAAGAAATCCTAAGAAATTTCTTGTAGATACACCAAAAGCGCATTTAATAGGATTCATTTTCAGTCCATGCTTTCTCATTTTCTCGAGAGCTTGTCTTAAATGATTCAAATGGAAGTATTTTGATTCAGATTTAACCACAACATCATCTATATAAATTTGCATAAAATTTCCTATTAAATCATGGAAAATCAAATTCATGGCTCTTTGATAAGTTGCACTGGCATTTTTTAAACCAAAGGGCATCATTACCCATTCATAAATGCCTATTACACTAGGACATCGAAAAGCTGTTTTCGAAATATCCTCTTCAGCAACGAAGATTTGATTATAACCTGAATACCCATCTAACATACTTAGAAGTTCATTTTCTGCTGCCGAATCTATTAACATATCAGCAACCGGCATTGGGTATTCATCTTTAGGGGTTGCATTATTAAGATCTCGAAAATCAATACATACCCTTAAAGATCCATTTTTCTTCATGACAGGCACAATATTAGAAATCCAGTTAACATACCTGGCAGTTCGAATGAACTTAGCCTTTAGAAGACGCTCTATTTCTTCTTTGATTTTCGAAACTATTTATGGAGCAAATCTTCTTGGAGCCTGCTTCACTGGTCTTTTTTCTGGAAAAGTTGGAAGTTTATGCTCCACCAATTCTCGGCTCAAACCAGGCATTTCATGATAATCCCAAGAAAAACAATCCTTATATTCTTTCAACAAGTCAATGATTTTCTTTTTGAATTCTCCTTCAAGATTCTGACTTATAAACATGGGTCTTTTCTCATTATCATTTCCCAAGTTTACATCCTCTAAAGGATCCTGAGCTTCCATTTTCTTAATGCCTTGAGACAAGAATCCTTCAAAACCTAAAGGGGAGTCATCATAAATGCAGTATAATTTTTCGAACTCAAACCCTTGTGTTTCTTGAACATATGTCTCAACCTTTTTAACCATTTCCTCAAGATACTTCTTTTCAAAATCTTTACCTTTCTCAGGAATTTTTTCAGAATCTTCACTTCTTTTTTCTGATGAAATTTCTTCTTCTAATATCTCCTCAATGACTATTCTTCCTTCTTGCCATTCGGCCTTGGGGGCCGTTTCTTCTTTATTCTGTTCATTTTGATTAAATTCGGCTTCGAGAGCCGCTTCTACCCTTTTTTCGGCCATATAGGCCGAAATTCGAGCCCAAAAGCTCGAATCTATTCTGGGTCTGACCATTCAGAGATTTCTACGGCCTCGAAAGGGCTGACATCACATTGTAACATAAACCCAAAATTTGGATTTATCCTCAAAGAATATGGAATTTTGGTAGGGGTTAACATATACTTGTCATTTACTTCATAAGGTCTAATCTTCATGACCTTCTTTTCTGTACTCCTCACATCTACAACATCTTCAACTTTAAAATAATTCTTGTCCCCATCAACATAAATAGGTACACCTTCTTTAGTCCACATGCAAAGTCTCTGATGCATTGAGGATGGAACAGCACCTACACCATGGATCCACTCTCTTCCAAGTAATAGATTATAGTTTGCCTTCGAATCAACTACAACAAACATAGTGGGTCTCATGATGGTTCCCACTGTTAACTCTAAGCATAACACACCTTCTGATTTCGAAGTCTTTCCACTAAAGTCTGTAATAATCATCTGATGAGGCATCAGATCAAACTTAGTCTTCATCAATTTCTTCATCATAAATTTCGGCATCAAGTTCACTGCCGCTCCAGAATCTACAAGTACTTTTCCAATACTTACATCCCCAACTAAAGCTCTGATAAACAAAGGCTTCATGTGAAGTTGCATTTCCTCAGTTGGTTTTTCGAATACTGCAGAAGTATTCTGGAAAATTTGTTTGCCAATGTAAGTATAGCAAATGGGATCCTCACCTATATCATCTTCTTCATAATCTTCCTCTTCCAAGTCTTTCTCAAGTTCTTCAGCATATTCTGCAGGCAAAACAGAAACCACTGCGCAAATGTCTTCAAGACCATCTGCAAAGCCTGTTTTGAAATTTTCAGTCAATAAATCATCTCCATTCTCATCAAAACCCCCAGTAACATGAAAAGAAGGTTTCTTCTTTACTACTTGTGCATACGAAGGATGATTTGAATTTGCTTGCACTTGAATCACTTGAGTGTTCTTGGCCTGAATAGGCTTAGGCTGATTATTTTCTCTTGCAGTTACCGAGTTACATTGCCCTTGTTCCTCGAAAGCAGCCTTCCTCATCCTTTGCACCCTTCTCCATTGGGTTTTCGTCATTGGTGGCCTATTTCCATAATGAGGCATATGTTGGAATCCTTGATAGTTATATTGAGGCTTAGGATACCCAGGACGAATCCACTTGTTCGGAGGAACAGTTGAAGGTGGCACAAAGGTTCGGGATTTTCCAGAAATTTGAAAGTTTTGATGCATAGGTTGCTTACCTTTGTTCAAAACCTTCTCTTTAGGAGGCACCCTTTCTCCCGAAACTGAACTTGTGTTCGCAATCCAACCTCCATAAGCGGGCTTCACTTTCTTCTGCTTGTTATCATTGTTTTGGCTCTTTGCAGCCACTTCCTGGTAATGCTTCTTCATTCTGGAATCAAGAAATGCCTTTACAGCAGATCTATCAAATAATGCGTGACACCTAGGACACAAATCAATTGATGCATCTGATAAGTGTAAAATTAGCGTTAATTTCATATAGTTTTTATTACACTTATCAAGGATTAAATAGTAATTTATGCCCCAAAATATCCCTTTTAGTTAATATTTATAATAATTGTATTTATTTGATACAAATTTGAATATGATGCTATTTTAAATAGAAATTTGCTATTTTATTCAGAATTATAGCAGATTTGGGACAAGAGTGGAAAAAGCATCAGAATGGAGGATATTGCAGATTCAGAAATTAAATAAAAAAAAAGAAAATAAGAGAATCCTGCAAAGAATCTTTTCAAATTCAAATACAAGCAGATAAATACAATAATAATTCGGATAAAGGGATAAAGGAAAACCAGATAAGATCAGAAAGGAATCAAGAGGTTAGATCCACGAATCAAGGAAAGCTGCAGCGTGTCACACGCTCCACATGCGCCTAGCGCGCGTGGAGCGCATGAACAGAGTGGCCAGGCTTCATGTGCGCTAAGCGCACATGAAGCGCGTGTCCTGATTAATGAAGCCGCCGCACGTGACGTCATTTAATGAAGGGGAAGCTCCTGATTGGTCAAGCTTCACAACAGTGATGTCAATTAATGAAAAGGCAGCCTCTGATTAGATTAAACACTCATCAGTGACATCACAACCTGATCCCTTGAAGGTTTTTCAAGTCTATAAATAGAGCCCTTGGCAAAGGTCACAGACACTGATACACAGAGAGAGTAGTATAGGATTGAGAAAGGTGACAGATTTCTCAGTAGTTTGTAATGGCTACCATGAGTAGCTAAGCTCTCTAGTGGGATTTGATGTAGTAGATTCAATCCCCTTGTTTATAAGAATTCTATTTTCTTTTTATATATGGTTCTATGCTTGTAATTCATCGGTATCTTTATGCTGTGTGTAATGCATTGCCTCCGCGCGTGCGCCGAGGTGGTAGGCTAGTGCTTTGGATACAAAAAGTGGAACTCCGGCTAGTATCAGAGGTAGGTGAGCATGGAGCTGTTCATGAAGCTTATTCTCGGATTGCTAAAGGTACTCGGTTTAGTCATATTGTAGCATAAGGATTGTATTCTAACGATTGGAGGTTCAGTGAGTGACACACCCCTCCATATGTGCCTTATGTGAAAGTATGGCTAAATCGATAACGCTGATTGCAAAATACGGGGAATGTTCGGGGTCGGCAAATGGCACTTTGAATGCTTGTAGAGAATAGCTTTTGGCGTTTAATTATAATGTTATAGGGGAATTTACGGGTACTATAATTACCAGGCATGCCTTATAATTATTGTAATTAAACAATGCTAAGGTAATTACAAGTACGATCATAAATAAGGGAAAAGGGGTTCGAATGCACAAGGGGGGAGATGAAACGAAATAAAATCCTAGTCCTAAATACTACTTTTCTCGTGTTATCTTTGCTTATTTTATTCCGAAATTAACCAACCTTTTTACGAAACATTTTATTGAAAATACAATTGCTTTAACTCTACAAGTTAAAACCGCTCCCTGTGGATGCGATACTCTACTTACTCTAAAACTACTGGACTACTGGTAAACTTGCCAGGAAATCCATCAAGTTTTTGGCGCCGTTGCCGGGGAGCGGTGTATCAATTTGTAAAGTTTTAGAAAATTGAATTTTCATTTATTCCAAAACTTTTTAAAAAAATATATATATATATTTATCTGTTATTTAATCTTTCTTTTTATCTTCTTTGTTTATGCTTTTAAGAAGTCAGGTGTCTCCAAAGCAACTAGTTTTTGATCCAGAGATCGAGAGGACAACCAGGAAGAAAAGGAGCCAAAGAAGAAGGAGGATAGTAGAAGATGGCAGAGCCTAGAAGGACTTTAGGGGACTATGTCAGAAATCGAGGCCCTCGTTATCATTCCAGCATTGTGATACCCACAACTGCAAGGACCTTAGAGTTGAAAGCTGCTCATCTCAACCTCATAACTGCAAATCAATTCGCAGGATTGGATCATGAGGAACCACACAATCATATTTCTAATTTTTACGAATTGATAGACACTATGGGATTTGAAGGAGATTTAGAAACCATATACTTACGTCTTTTTCCCTTCTCTTTGACAGGAAAAGCGAAAGAATGGTTGAAGACAAACCCTAGTCAAAGTCTAAGTAGCTGGAAGAAAGTAGAAGAAAGATTTCTCAAGAGGTTTTACTCAGTTTCACGATTCTTAGAGGCTCAAAGTAAGATATCTACATTCGAGCAAGGAATCAATGAATCACTTCGAGAAGCTTGGGAAGGGTACAAGTTATTGCTGCACAATTGTCCAAATCACGGTTATGATGACTCAACCCAGGTGAACATTTTCTGCAATGGGCTCAGACCAGACTCCAGGACTTTCATTAATGTAGCAGCAGGAGGAACCATCTTAGCAGTAAGTGCAGAGAAAGCGGTTGAAATAATCGAGGACTCTGCACTTAGTTGTCAAACAGCTCAGCTATGGGGACAGCCATAGATGAAGGAAGAGACAACCGAGTTAGTGGATATATTGAATGAAATCAAGCTCCTAGTGCAGTCCCAAGAGACAATACCAGAACCAAACATCACATTGATTTGTGATTTTTGCAAAGGTAATCATCCAAATGGTCATTGCTCTCTCCCTACACTGCAAATAGAGCAAGTCAACTTCTTGGAGGGATTGCAGACAACATATGAGTCATCTCCAGAACCAGTCAAAGATTCAGCGGTGCCTGACATCTATTTCCAAATAGAGGAGAAACTCGACAATCTCATGCGAGATATGAACAACAATCAGCAAGCAATAAAGATGGAATTCAAAAGTCTAACAGATCAAGTGGACACCATCCATAGACAGCTTATTGAGCAACAAGAGTTCTGCAGATCTATTTCCACTAGAAGTGGCAAGGAGATAGGAAGAGGCAAAGGAGAAAATTTGGCTGTAGAAAGGGAAGTTCTAGAAAGAAGAGAACATCAAGCTGAATACCAGAAGGAACAAGAAGAAGATGATGAGCCAGAAAAAGAAAAGGAAGTGACACAGGAAAAAATTGAAGTTTTCTCATCTGCATTGCAAGACAAGCGTCTACCATACCCAAACCCTCAAGGAAGGATATAGATAGGGAGTTCGAGAACTTCATGGCACTAATGAAGAATGTGCAGATCAATATTCCCTTAATGGAGGCCCTTGAGCAAATGCCTACCTACTCCAAATTCATGAAGGAAGTAATGACCAGAAAAAGGAGCTTCACAGCAGAGACAGTAGGATTGGAAGCCAGATGCAGTGCAATTATACAAAAGTCTTTACCACAAAAGACAAAAGATCCTGGAAGCTTCACCATTCCTGTAACTATTGGTTCTCATCCAGTAGGCAAAGCATTGCTTGATCTAGGAGCCAGCATCAACCTAATGCCCTTGTCAATGATGAAAAGAATTGGGAATATGGAAATCAAGCCCACAAGGATGACTCTACAATTAGCTGACAAATCAATAAAGTTTCCAAGTGGAGTTGCAGGAGATGTCTTAGTACGAGTAAATAAGTTCATATTCCCAGTAGATTTTGTCATCATGGACATAGAGGAAGATGCAGAAGTACCTCTCATTCTTGGCAGGCCATTCATGAAGACAACAAGAGTAATCATTGATGTGGATGATGGCAACCTAACGGTGAGGATGCAAGATGATGAGGTGACTTTTAATGTGTTTGAAGCCATGAAACATCCAGAAGAAAAACAACAATGTCTTCAATTGGATGTAATAGAAGAAGTATCTCTAGATCAGAGACTGCTAAAAGCAGACCCTCTGGAAAAAATCTTGACAGGAGTGGGAGACATCTTTGATGAAGAAGAAAGGAAGGATTGCCTCAATGAACTTAACTCAGCAGGAACTATTCCACCAGGAGAAGAAGGCAATGAAGCATTGAAGCAAGAGGAAATCACTGAAAGTCAGAAGCTGGAACTTAAGGTATTACCCTCTGATTTCAAATATGCCTTTTTAGATAAAGACATGACTAAACCTGTTGTTATAAGCAAAGCTTTAACTCCTGAGGAGGAAGAAAAGCTTCTTTTTGTTCTACGAGAAAATGCAGGAGCTTTAGGATGGTCTTTATCGGATCTCAAGGGTATCAGTCCTTCATATTGCATGCATAAAATCCACATGGAAGAAGATTTCAAACCTGTTACCCAAACTCAAAGGAGACTAAATCCAGCCATAAGAGAGGTTGTTAAAAAAGAGGTGATGAAACTTCTTGAGGCAGGTATGATCTATCCTATTTCTGATAGTGCTTGGGTAAGTCCTGTTCAAGTAGTACCTAAGAAGGGGGGGTATGACTGTTATAAGAAATGAGAAAAATGAATTAATACCCACTAGGACAGTAACAGGATGGAGAATGTGCATTGATTATAGAAAACTAAACCAAGCAACTAGGAAAGATCATTTTTCTTTGCCTTTCATGGATCAAATGTTGGAAAGATTAGCGGGACAAGCTTTTTACTATTTCTTAGATGGATATTCTGGCTATAACCAAATAGCGGTAAAGCCAGAAGATCAGGAGAAAACTGCTTTCACTTGTCCTTTTGGTGTTTTTACATACAGGAAAATGCTGTTAGGATTATGTAATGCTCCTGCAACTTTCCAACGATGCATGCTGTCAATATTCTCAGATTTAGTGGAGAAATGTATAGAGGTGTTCATGGATGACTTTTCAGTATTTGGGAGTTCCTTCGACCACTGCCTAAAAAATCTAGACACTGTACTGAAGCGGTGTGTGGAGACTAACCTTGTACTAAACTGGGAAAAATGCCAATTCATGGTAACAGAAGGAGTAGTCCTCAGGCATAAAATTTCAGCAAAAGGGATCGAAGTGGATAAAGCTAAGATCGAGGTCATTGAAAAGCTACCTTCCCCAGGGAATGTGAAAGGCATCAGAAGTTTCCTTGGACATGCAGGATTCTATAGGCGGTTCATCAAGGATTTCTCAAAGATAGCCAAACCTCTCAGCAACCTATTGAACATGATTTTGAATTAATGTGTGATGCAAGTGACTATGCTGTAGGAGCAGTGTTAGGACAAAGAAAGTTTAAAGTTTTCCATGTTATACACTATGCTAGTAAGGTTTTAAATGAAGCACAAATAAATTATGCGACCACAGAAAAAGAATTGCTAGCCATAGTGTATGCATTAGAAAAATTTAGACCTTATTTGATAGGCTCCACGGTTACTGTTTATACTGACCATGCAGCAATAAAATATCTTTTAACTAAACCAGATTCTAAGCCAAGACTAATAAGGTGGATTTTGCTTTTGCTGGAATTTGATTTAGTCATGAAAGATAAAAAGGGGAGTGAGAATGTTATAGCAGACCACCTGTCAAGATTTGTGAACAAGGAAGTGACTGACAACCAAATGGAAGTACATGAAACTTTCCCTGATGAACAACTCATGATGATCCAATAGAGGCCATGGTTTGCCGACATTGCAAATTTTAAGGCAGCATGAGTACTTCCAGAGGAGATGACATGGAATGAGAAGAAACAATTTTTGCACTCTGTGAAGGAATACATGTGGGACGATCCACATCTCTTCAAGATAGGAACTGATGGGTTGTTGAGAAGATGTGTGCCAAGGGAAGAAATTCAGAACATTTTATGGCATTGTCATGGCTCACCGTATGGAGGGCACTACAACAAGGATAGAACTGCTGCAAAAGTGTTACAGTCAGGATTTTATTGGCCAACCCTGTTCAAGGATGAGCATGAGTATGTGCTTCACTGTGATAATTGCCAAAGAACTGGGGGAATATCAAGGAGAAATGAGATGCCCTGGAATTATATTCTGGAAGTTGAGGTATTTGATTGTTGGGGAATAGACTTTGTGGGACCTTTTCCCCTTCAAACGGAAAGGAATACATTCTGGTAGCTGTAGATTATGTTTCAAAATGGGTTGAGGTGGAAGCTATAGTGAAGGCTGACTCAAAAACGGTGGAACAATTCTTGAGGAAAAATATATTCTCCAGGTTTGGCACACCAAGAGTATTGATCAGTGATGGTGGTTCCCATTTTTGTAATCAACATCTGCAGAATGTTTTGAGGAATTACGGGCTAAAGCACAAAGTAGCATCACCATATCATCCTCAAACAAATGGACAAGCTGAAGTATCTAACAGAGAGTTGAAAAAGATATTTGAAAAAACAGTAAATTCATCAAGAAAGAATTGGTCTTATAAGCTCGATGATGCTCTGTGGGCGTACAGAACAGCATTCAAGACAGCTACAGGACTCTCTCCTTTCAAGATGGTGTATGGAAAGGCTTGTCATTTGCCAGTTGAATTGGAGCATAAGGCATATTAGGCTCTCAAGGCTCTTAATATGGATGAAAAAGCAGCAGGACAAAAAAGGATTTTACAGCTGAATGAACTGGAAGAAATGCGACTGAATGCTTATGAGTCTTCTAAGATCTATAAAGAAAAGACAAAGACATATCATGATAAGAAGCTCTTAAACAGAAAATTCTTCCTAGGACAAGCAGTTTTGCTGTTCAACTCCAGACTGAAATTTTTTCCTGGAAAATTGAGATCCAAATGGACAGGACCCTTCATTATCAAGGGAGTAAGACCATATGGAGCATTGGAATTGGAGGATCCTGATACAGGAAATTGTTGGGTGGTGAATGGCCAAAGACTGAAGCCTTATCTAGGAGGAGAAATTGACAGATCTAAATCTGTCATCTAGCTAATGGACACATAATGAACCATGCGTCGAGCTATCAGACGTTAAACAAGCGCTTCCTGGGAGGCAACCCAACATTTTTAATACAATTATTTTATAATAGGAGTAATCTTTAGAAAAATAAAAACATAAAAAAAAAATTTAAGCTTTCCACGCTTCAAAGCTCGCCAAGCGCATCTAAAACGCGCTTCATGTTTCGCTCAGCGTGAACAAAGCGTGCAGGATCACTCAGAAACACGCGCTCCATATGCGCTAAGCACATATGAAGCATGAGTCCCTGCACGCCGATAAATAGTGCCTTGCACGAAGAAAGCACCACTCTTGGTGACTTTCAGAGCTCTTAATCGGGAAAGTTTTCAAAAATACTCTGTTTTAGTCTCTCAGAGGAAGCTACTCATCAAGGTATGAATTTCATCTTTGATTCTTTACTCCATCTTGATAAGTTAGTTCCTCCTCTCAAATTTTGGTGCTCTATTCTGTATTTCCTCTTCTTAATACAATCTTATTTTACAGATGGTTCGCACCTTGATAACCACAAGGAAAAGCACTGTTGTACCAATAAAGAGAAGAAGGACAGAAGAACCTTTTGAAAAAGAAGGGAAATATAGAGACAGTGAAGCCGCAATGAATTACCATTATATCAAAAATTGTGAATTCTTGCCGGAGCGACAGGTGTTACTCAATGAAGGAGAATTTGAGGAATATAACTGTGAAATTGAAAGAAGACGATGGAGGGTCTTGGTAGAACCTTACAAGCATTTTGACCCATATATTGTCAAGCAATTTTATAGTAATGCCTTGTGGAGTAGTGATGGTATTGATGAAAGAAAAAGCTATGTACAAGGATGTGTGGTGTATTATGACAGAGATACAATTAATGAACTTTTAGAGTATCCAGCACCAGAAGTCATGGATGACACTTATTGCAGATATAGGCAGAGGATGCAGGAAGTTGGAACTTATGGGAATGATGTACTTGATGCCCAAACTACTCAATCCTTATGTGAGAATGAAAAAAGTTATGAGACAAATGTGTATGGTGAAGCAGAGTCAATACCCAGAGAGCATTTGAAAGGCTCATCCAAAATTTGGATGGATCTCATAATTGCCAACATTATGCCTACACCACGTCTTTCTGCCTTGGCTATGCCTTCCGCACACTTGCTACATTGCATAAGAAATAAGGAGCCGATTGACATTGCTTTAGTCATATCTGACTATTTGGAATGTTTAATTAAAGCATCTCGGGATGAAAGAAGACTACAGTCTCGAATGAAATTGGGATACCCAGCTCTAATCACAGCTTTATGTCAATATAGGGGTGTTGGGGTTCATCCAAACACATCTATTGGGAGACCCATTGATCAGCAATATATAGAGTCTTATTGCATCCCACCAGAAGAGAAGATCATTCATGAAGTTCCTGCATCACCTTTATCATCAGATAGACCAGGCCAATATTTCATGGAACATTTGTCAGCCCAGGTCACATCCATCCATTCCAGCATGGAGCATCTTCAAACATTTCTATATTCAAATATACAAGGAGGAATGACTCCAGAACGCTTCCAAGAAGAAGTAGAATGGCCTGGGGACATGCCTAATTTTTACAAGAGGGGAGGAAATTCAGAAGATGAAGACTAAAACTAGGTGTTTTCTTTTTTTTTTTATTTTCCCTTTTATATTTTTATTTTTTTAATTTTTTTAACTAGGTGATTTCTTTTTTATTTTTTATTTTCTTTTTCTTTTTTAGTTTATACCTTAGGATTTAGGAAATAAAAGATCTCTGAAATTAGGCAGTTTAACTAATCAGATTAGGAATGAAAAAGGTCGTGTGATTATTCCCATAATCAATTAGGATTATGATACTTCACATGAGAATCAATCAGGGTAGTTAATTAAAACCAATAAATATTTTATCAAGGAATTTAGCCAAGTAACCGGTGAGTTGAGAGCCCAAACAGTAAATTGAGAGTTTTTCACCGCTGTCTGTCAATTTTTATTGGTTGAGTTTTTAGATCTTTTGCTATTTTTGGGAAAATATGGAAATGACAAAGGCAAAAATTTGTTTTTAATATATCTGCCCAGAGCCAAAAAGCCAACCTTGATACAATTTTTCCAATTTTTGAATACCCATTTTGAGCCTAAATAGTTTATTCTTGTTCACCCAAGCCAAAAGAAATATATATCCTGTCCCTCACACATTTGGGATAGAGAGCAAGGTGGCAAGTAGAAAAATAATGGGAAGAAAATGTTGAAATTCCAAGGAGCAGGTATAGAAAAACAAAAAGAAAAAGAAGAGCACTTCCCCTCAAATCAAAAAGAAAAAGTGAATAAATTGAATAAGTTGGGGGGGAGTGCATCTTCAAAAGAGGCCTGCAAAGAAAAGAAATAAATCAAGAAAAATGGTGGAAGGAGAGAAAATCAAAAGCAACATCCAAAGATGTTCTCTATTCTAGATGTTTATTGTTTATCCAAGAAAAACCATAATTTCTTGATAACCCAGCCTCATTACAACCTTGAAAAGACCTTTTGATCCATATCAACCATAAACAAGCTTAGAAATTAGAAACGGCTATCAATATTAGTTGTTCAGCAGTGGTGAAAATATTGAGGGAAACAGTACCCGTGAGCATGAGTGAAATTCCTTGATATTTGTTTATTGCTTTAATTACTACTCCTGAGGAAATTCAAATTGATGTATGTGTTCTAATTTTGGTTGAGCTATGGTAATATCACTTGGTCTTGATTTTTCCTAAAATGAAAAGTGACTTCTGCCTAATAAAGATATAACAAAATATTTTTCTTATAATTTTTATCAAGGGTGTTTTGAAATTTTGACTGCAAAGGGTGTCTTGCTTGAGGACAAGCAAGAAATTAAGTTGGGGGGTATTTGATAAGTGTAAAATTAGCGTTAATTTCATATAGTTTTTATTACACTTATCAAGGATTAAATAGTAATTTATGCCCCAAAATATCCCTTTTTGTTAATATTTATAATAATTGTATTTATTTGATACAAATTTGAATATGATGCTATTTTAAATAGAAATTTTCTATTTTATGCAGAATTATAGCAGATTTGGGACAAGAGTGGAAAAAGCATAGGAATGGAGGATATTGCAGATTCAGAAATTAAATAAATAAAAGAAAATCAGAGAATCCTGCAAAGAATCTTTTCAAATTCAAATACAAGCAGATAAATACAATAATAATTCGGATAAAGGGATAAAGGAAAACCAGATAAGATCAGAAAGGAATCAAGAGGTTAGATCCATGAATCAAGAAAAGCTGCAGCGTGTCACACGCTCCACATGCGCCTAGCGCGCGTGGAGCGCATGAACAGAGTGGCCAGCTTCATGTGCGCTAACGCATGTCCTGATTAATGAAGTCGCGCGCATGTGACGTCATTTAATGAAGGGGAAGCTCCTGATTGGTCAAGCTTCACAACAGTGACGTCAATTAGTGAAAAGGCAGCCTCTAATTGGATTAAACACTCACCACTGACATCACAACCTGATCCCTTGAAGGTTTTCCAAGTCTATAAATAGAGCCCTTGGAAAAGGTCACAGACACTGATACACAGAGAGAGTAGTATAGGATTGAGAAAGGTGACATATTTCTCAGTAGTTTATAATGGCTACCATGAGTAGCTAAGCTCTCTAGTAGAATTTGATGTAGTAGATTCAATCCCCTTATTTATAAGAATTCTCTTTTCTTTTTATTTATTGTTATATGCTTGTAATTCATCGGTATCTTTATGTTGTGTGTAATGCATTGCCTCCGCGCGTGCGCCGGGGTGGTAGGCTAGTGCTCTGGATACAAAAAGTGGAACTCCGGCTAGTATCAGAGGTAGGTGAGCATGGAGCTGTTCATGAAGCTTATTCTTGGATTGCTAAAGGTACTCGGTTTAGTCATATTGTAGCATAAGGATTGTATTCTAAGGATTGGAGGTTCAGTGAGTGACACACCCCTCCATAGGTGCCTTATGTGAAAGTATGGCTAAATCGATAGCGCTGATTGCAAAATACGGGGAATGTTCGGGGTCGCCAAATGCCACTTTGAATGCCTGTAGAGAATAGCTTTTGGCGTTTAATTATAATGTTATAGGGGAATTTGCGGGTACGATAATTACCAGGCATGCCTTATAATTATTGTAATTAAATAATGCTAAGGTAATTACAAGTACGATCATAAATAAGGGAAAAGGGGTTCGAATGCACAAGGGGGGAGATGAAACGAAATCAAATCGTAGTCCTAAATACTACTTTTCTCGTGTTATCTTTGCTTATTTTATTCCGAAATTAACCAACCTTTTTACGAAACGTTTTATTGAAAATACAATTGCTTTAACTCTACAAGTTAAAACCGCTCCCTGTGGATACGATACTCTACTTACTCTAAAACTACTGGACCACTGGTAAACTTGCCAGGAAATCCATCAGCATCCTCAACTTTCTTCCTGTTTAGAAATTCCAGTAAAGATTCTCTCCCCCTTGGGAAAATTGTCTTGAAATTCCTGATCATCATCAATAGCCATCTCAGTGGCTGGTTGAATGGAGTTCGAATCTTCCACCTCAACCATATTGATGCTCACCGGCTCTGCGTAGTTCGCATTCACTTGAAGTAGATCAGAGTCGATCTTCATTGCCATTGGAGTTTTTTCTTCGAATTTCAACCTCCCTTGTTTAATGGCTTCTTGGATAATATCCCTGAAACGAACACAACTATTAGTCCAATGTCCATAAGTATGATGATACTTACAATATTTTCGACCTCTTCTCTATTCTTGAGAAGGATTTTTATGGTCATCACTTAGAGTTATTTGTTTGTATTTTACCAATATATCAAAAATTTGATCTGCTTTCGAAATATCAAAACCATAATTTTTCTTAGGAAACCTATCTTTCATATCGTTATTAGTATTCCCATTAGGTTTCAAAGATTGACAAACATAAGGAGGTCCTGGCTTAAGTTCAGCCACATAAACATCATTATCTTCTATATCATATTCGAAATCACTATCATCAGAAACTTCTAAATATGCTATTTTATCTTTTCGAAAGATTTTGTCAAGTTTTCTGAATTTTTCTTTTTCTTTCTTCAGATGTTCAATTTGCCAAACCTTATCAGCCAATTGGGCCATATCTCTAAGTTGTTGATTAATCAATTTCTTTCGAATTGAGTAATCTAATCCTCCTGCAGCCATTTGGACTAACTCATATTCAGGAATTTGAGTAAAACACCCTGCTTTCATTTGTCTAAATCTATTCAAATAGTCATCTATTGACTCATTCGAAGATCTCTTAATGTTTACTAAATCCATAAGAGTAACTTTTGTTTCCCCTCGAAAGAATTATTCATGAAAACTTCTTTCTAATTGATTCCATGAATGAATTGAATTTGGGGGAAGAATTGTAAACCAAGTGAAAGCATTTTTAGTCAAAGAACTAGGAAAATATTTCATTTTTAGTTCATCATTATTTGCCAAATCACCTGCTTCGATTTGATATCGAGCAATGTGTTCAACAGTAGATTCTCCTACTTCTCCAGAAAATTTGGTAAATTTGGGAACTTTCCATCCCCTTGGCAATTCAGTTTGCAATACCATCTGGGTAAAAGGAGACACTACGTAAGGATGATTCGCAAATCCTACATTAAATCCATGTCTATTCAGGACTTGTTCAACAATTCCAACAACATTTTGTTGCCCCCCTAAGTTATTTGCTCTTATTCTTTCGAGAATTTCATCAGCATTCTGATTTCTATTCAGGATAATTCTAGGAGCATTTTCTTCCCTATTTTCGACAGGATTAACAGGATTTGGTATTTGATTATTTTGATCCCCTTGATTCACAGGGGGATTAATATTAGCCACTTGTCTTACTATAGGATCTGCGGGTGCTCCAAACACATCTGCAATCCTCTCCATTTGCCTAGCCAACAAATTATAATTGGTATTTTTTGTTTGTACTAGTGGATCAAACACTGTGGCCATTTGTTGTGTCAACATATTCACCATTTCATGATTAGTTTCATCCATTTGTTGTCTCAAAGTTTGCAACGTAGAATTTGTAATAGATGAAGAAGAACTTCCCACAAAGGGATTAAAAATGGGTCCACGAGTAACTGTAGAACCTACTGTTGACATAGTGGGTGGGGTCGTCCCCGAATTTGGGACGAATCCATATGGCAACCCATACACTGGTTGTCCATTTTGAGACATAGAAACAAAATTGGGTATAGGGATAGTAGAACCAATTTGACTTACTACAGGCTCTGGCATAGTAGTAGTAGTTGTAGTAGTTATTGATGGTTCTCTGTTAACACTATTATTTCCATTTACCCCATTCTCATTGTTGTTTACAGACTCATTTCTTTGGAGTGGTGAATTCTTAGAATTCATAGCAGTAGTAGTTGTCATATCCCTATTATTGTTTCCATTTGCATTTTGTCTTGAATTATTAGCCATTTGAACAGAAATTGTTCTTCCACTTCTCAAACGCATGCAAGAACAAATTTTTCAGAAAATCATAACATACACTATTTTTTGGCAATTTGTCCCACTGGGCGTGCCAATTTGTTTGTGGTGATAAAATACAAATTCGAAAATCAATTTTATCACTTTGGTTCTAAGAACAATCTGGGGATTAGAATCAGATCCTCTTACGGGACTCTTTTTAAAAAGTAGATTTATGGTGTTTTAGATTTGTAAAAAGTTCAAGTTTTTTCTGGAAAAATGATTGATTGGTACAGAATTTCACCAAGTCAATTCTTATGTTTTAAAATTCCAGAAATGATAAGTTTCAAAGAGTTTGATTCAGAATTCTATCAAAACTTATCTTTTAAAAGATTTAGAACTACTTGATTCAAAATTTCATCAAACAAAGTTCTAACTTGGATTTTTAGAAAATTAATGTCTCAAAGAAATAAAGAACGCAGAATTTGAAAGAAAGAAAGAAAAATTGTGCGAAATGTAAATTGCTGAAAATAAATTGCAGAATGTAAATCAAGAAAAGAAAATTGAATTGTAAGAACAATTGCATTAAAAAGAAATGGATGGGTTCATCACATACTTTAACTCCTTGTAACCTGTTTGTCGCAATGAGTTCGGACGTATAAGGTGTTTCAGAGAATCAGTATGAGTGATTTGCCAACCCTTATTACATTAAGAGTTCACCTATTTATAGTTTCCTAATTCTAACGGCTAACTAATGTACATGTGACACATCATCTAGCCCTATGTGTTGGCAGCATGCATGCTTGCCACGTCTTCTATTAACCAGAAAACGGTTTCTGATCTTCAATAACCGCCTTCTTTTGTCTTCAGCCTTTTTGAACTTTCTTTCTCTTTCTTCAGAAATCTTCTAAGTCTTCAGTGATCTTGTTTTCGAATTCTCTTTTCCTGCTTCTCGAAATCCTGCTTTCTCGAAATCTCCTTTCTGCTATTTCGAAATCTTCTTTCTGGTTTCTCGAAATCTTCTTTCTGGAATTTTGGCTTCGTGGATTCGAGAACATCTTTAACTTCAAGACTTAGTCTTTTCTTGATACTTGAATTCAATTAATCTATTCTCATTTTCGAGACTTGATTATACTCTTCTCTGTGCCATGTGTCAAATTTTATTTGGTTAATTCAAAATCATGAATACCGTCGGCCACCGTCCACTTAACTTCATTATGAGAATTCTTCTCATTAGACGTTAAAATGGTCTTATTAATGACACTTAACTCTTTTCACTCCTATAAATAGGAGTAACTTTGCACAATCCTTTCACAATTTTTCATTCCTTTCTCCTTTCTTTTCTAAATTCTCTTAAAGAATCTCTTCAAAGAATATGGAGAAGTTAATCCCTTTGGCTATTGCGTACAATCCAATCTGGAATGATTTCATATTTATGGGATTGACGAAATAGCCAAAGCTATTGGCTTTTCCAACCTTTCTCTTTGAAAATTTTCTTTTGGATTGTACGTAGTAGCCAAATATAGGTTTATTTACATAATAAATGAATCTATTTATTAGTCCCCATGCTGACCTTGATTTCTTCCCCAAGTCGAAGATAGTTCAAAAGATTGGAGAAAGAATTCTTCTTTGTGTTGGCTCTATTAAAGCTTGTGGGGGAGGATGAGGATAAAGAGGCATGTTAGGCATGAGTCAAGTACTCGTTCTAGTTTAGGATATTTTCCTTTCTAATGTTTTAGGCACTTAGGATAGTTTCCTTTCTAATGTATTTTCAATGTATTCGAACTAATGTAATTCGAATTTGGATCAAGAATAAAAGAACTATCATTTACCTTTTTGGAATACCTGTAATGTATTATTTCTCGAATTTACATTTATCTTCTTTTCGAAGTTCTAAAGTCTTTTTGTGTTAACTTCACTCAAGAATTTTTCTAAGTTAACAGACTTATTATCAAAATTCGAAATAAGGTAATTTTAACCTCTTTTGTAAATTCGAAGTGGCATCATATCCTTGTCACTTGTGGAATTCGAAACAATTGAAAATCAAATCCCAACAGAATGTCATTTCCTATGAGGAGTACGTCATCTACATACAAAACCAGAAAAACCACTATGATGTCACTAACCATTTTGTAGACACAAGGTTCATCTTCATTTTCAATGAAACCAAACTGCTTTATAGCTTCATCAAAACAAAGATTCCAGTTTCTAGAAGCTTGCTTTAATCCATAAATGGATCATTGCAAATTATATACCTTTAGGTATAACAAAACCTTTAGGTTGTATCACATACATATCTTCAAGAAGACTTCCATATTGGAAGGCTGTCTTGACATCCACTTTCCAGATTTCATAATCATGGTAAGTTGCAATAGCAAGCAAGATCTGGACAGATTTAAGCATGACAATAGGGGAAAAAGGTTTCATCATAGTCTACACCATGAATTTGCGTGAAACCCTTAGCCACCAACCGTGCTTTAAAGGTACTTACATTACCATCCATGTCAGTTTTCCTTTTGAAAATCCACTTGTACCCTGTGGGTTTTATCCTTTTGGGTGGCTCAATCAAGGTCCATACCCTGTTAGTTTACATGGAATCCATTTCAGATCTCATGGCATCAAGCCATTTCTCAGATTCTGGACTCAAAAGAGCTTCTTGGTAAGTCACTGGTTCATCTTGATCCTTTAGCAATACGCCCCCTGATGGATTCCTCGCAAGTGTACCAAAAGTCCAGCAGTTATAGAGTAAGTAAGATTCCGTATCCACAAGGAGCGATTTTAATTTGTAAAATAGTAGCGATTGTATTTTCAATAAAAACGGTTTGTAAAATGGTTTGGTTGTTTTCGCGATAACAATAAAATAAAATAAAAGCAAACAGATAAATACGAGGAGAGTAATATTTCGGACTAGGATTTGACTTCGTTTCATCTCCCCCCTTGTGTATGTGAATCCCTTCCCTTAATTATGATCATACTCGTAAGTACCTTAGCATTGTTTAATTACAATGATTATAAGGTATGTCTGGTAATTATCGTACCCACAAATTCCTCTATAACATCATAATTAAACGCCAAAAGCTATTCTCCACAGGCATTCAAAGTGGCTTGGCGACCCCGAACATTCCCCGTATTTTGCAATCAGCGCTATCGATTTAGTCATACTTTCATATAAGGCACCTATGAAGGGGTGTCTCACTCACTGAACCTTCAATCGTTAGAATACAATCCTTATACTACGATATGACTAAACCGAGTATCTTCAGCAATCCGAGATTAAGCTTCATAGACAGCTCCATGCTCACCTAACTCTGCTACTAGCCAGAGTTCCACTTTTTGTATCAGAAGCACTAGCCTACCACCCCGGCGCATGCGCGGAGGTGATGCATTACAAACAGCATAAAGATACCGATGAATTACAAATAGAGAATCATAATTAAAAAGAAAGAGAATTCTATATACACAAGGGGATTGAATCCACTACATCAAATCCTACTGGAGAGCTTAGCTACTCATAGTAGCCATTACAAACCACTGAGAAATCTGTCACCTTTCTCAATCCTAGAACTACTCTCTCTCCCTATCTGTCTTTTTGTGACCTATGCAAAGGGCTCTATTTATAGAATTGGAAAACCCTATTCAAATTGGAAGAGATCAGGCTGTGGTGTCACTTGCGTGAAGCTTATCCAATCAGGAGCTGCCTTTTCATAAATTGACGTCACCTGCATGAAGCCTATCCAATCAGGAGCTACCTTTCCATAAATTGTCGTCACTTGCGCGAAGCCTATCAATCAGGAGCTGCGCTTCATGCGCGCTTAGCGTGTGTGAAGCCTATTTAATCGGTTGTTGCGCTCCACGTGCGCTTAGCGCAAGTGGAGCCTGATCAATCTGGATCTGCGCTCCACATGCGCTTAGCGCGTATGGAGCGTGTTACACACTGCAACTTTCCTTCAAATCTGGATCTAACCTTTGGATCTCTTTCTGATCTTATCTGGTTTTCCTTTATCCCTTTATCCGAATTATTTTTGTATTTATTTAATTTGAAATTGAATTGAAGATGTTATCCACAAGATTCTCTGATTATCTCCTCTTTATTTGAATTTGAATCTGCAACAACCTCCTTTCTGATGCTATTTTCTCTCTCTTGCCAAATCTCTTGTAAATCTGCATAAAATAACAGATTTCTATTCAAAATAGCATCATATTCAAATTTGAACCAAATAAATACAAATATTGTAAATATTAATAAAAAGGGATATTTTGGGGCATAAATTACTATTTTAACCTTGATAAGTGTAATAAAAACTATATGAAAATAACGCTAATTTTACACTTATCAAATACCCCCCCAACTTAATTTCTTGCTTGTCCTCAACCAAGACACCTTTGCAGTCAAAATTTCAACACACCCTTGATTATAATTCTCAAAATAACTACAAGGAAAAAATTTCATTATCTCTTTATTAGGCAGAAGTTGCTTTCCAAACCAAGAAAAATCAAAATCAAGAGATATTACCATTGCTCAATTAGAATTAAAATACAATCAACAAGTTGAATTTTCTCAGGAGTAGTAATTAAAGCAACAAACAAAATACCAAGGAATTTCACTCATGCTCACAGGAACTGTTTCCCTCAATATTTTCACCACAGCTGAACAACTAAGATTGATAGTCGTTTCTAGTTCCTAAGCATGTTTATGGTTGATATGGATCAAAAGGTCTTTTTAAGGTTATAATGAGGCTGGGTTATCATGAAATTATGGTTTTTCTGGATAAACAATAAACATCTAGAATAGAGAGCATCTTTGAATTTTGCTTTTGATTTTCTCTCCTTCCACCATTTCTTTCTTGATTTATTTCACTTCTTTGCAAGCCTCTTTCCTTGTTTAAAGATGCACTCCCCCCAACTTATTTAATTTTTCTTTTTGATTTTAGGGGGAGTGATCTTCTTTTTGTTTCTCTGTACTTGCCCTCTGGATTTTCAACATTTTCTTCCCATTATTTTTCACTTGCCACCTTGCTCTCTATCCCAAATGTGTAAGGGACAGGATGTGTATTTTTGTTTTGGCTTGGGTGGACAAGAATGATCAATTTAAAGCTCAAAATGGGTTATCAAGAATTGGAAAAATTGTACCAAGGTTGGCTTTTTGGCTCTGAGCAAATATATTGAAAAACAAAATTTTGCCTTTGTCATTTCCATATTTTCCATAAACAGCATAAGATAAAAAACGCAATCAATAAAAGTTGACAAACAACGGTGAAAAACTCTCAATTTAGTGTTTGGGCTCTCAACTCACCGGTTACTTGGCTAAATTCCTTGATAAAATATTTATTGGTTTTAATTAACTACCCTAATTGATTCTCATGTGAAGTATCCTGATCTTAATTAATTATGGGATTAATCACAAGACCTTTTTCCTTCCTAATCTGGTTAGTTAAACTGCCTAACTTCAGAAATTTTGAAAGATTTTCCTTTTATTTCCTAAATCCTAAGTCCTAAATAAATACGGGAATGTATTGCTGCATAAATATATCAGTGTGAATATATACAGTACATGCCAAAAGAAAAAGAAAATAAAAGAAAAGAAAGATAAAATAAAGAAAAAAGAAAATTAAAGAAAAAAGAAAAGAAAAGCACCAAAAAAAAATATCAATGGTCCTGGTCCTGGTGGTCCTGCTCCATGTGATCATCATCAGCAGCTGCTGCTCCACCCCCCTCTGGAGGAATAGGCCTGTCCCCAGGCCACTGAAGATACTCTCCAAACTGCTCAGGTGTCATGCCTGGGTAGGGGTCAGGCCTAAGGGAGTATAAATACTCCTGCAGATGAACCTGGACCCTATGAATGGAGGTCAACTGGGCAAAAAGATGCTGATGATGCTGATTGAGTACTGGGTCTGCTGCTGCTGGTGCTGCTGGTGGCGGTTCCTACTGCTGCTCCTCATCTTCCTCCTCATAAGGCATACAGTAGGCATCAATATATCCCCTAGTCATAGGGTTGTGGATGCGAACCGAGGGGCTCATCTCCACACCCCTAGATCTGCAAAGGGCAGTGATAAGTGTGGGGAAGCCTAAACTGATCCTGGTGGTGGCCGTGCGGCGTGGGATGGTGGAAATAAAGTCTGCTATCTTTTGGGTGATTACCCTGGAGATATCTATGTCGCCGCCTGTGAGGATGGTATGAATAAGGTGTGCCACTGGCATCTGAATATCAGAGACATGGTTGGTGGGGCTGACATTAGCGAGGATTAGCACAGTCCACATCCTCGTTGTGGCCTTCATGTGCTGCCTATAAATGCGAGCAGCCTGTCCTGATGCATTCCTTTCAAAGGAATGTCCTGGTAAGCATAAAGTCTGGGCTGCCGCCAAATCCATAGGATCATGACCACTAGTCCCCACCTCTCTCATCTGGAGGTGATACTGGCACTCCATTAAGTCTCTATCCATGGGTGATGGGTACTGTAGTAGGGCATTGATTGCGTCGCAATCAAACCTAATCTCCATGCCCTCACATATGATACTCTATCTGGTCCATGGGCATTGGCATAAAACTCCCTCACCACAGTAGGATCAAAGTGGTTGTCTGGGCTGCTGAGGCGCACCCAGTTCCTCCTGTGGATCTCTGCTCTGAACTCTTCAAACTCATCTGGTAGGAGTCTGACAGGTCTCTCTATGATGAAGTTACAGTCCTATATGTCAATGTAAGCTTCTGCAGCCTTGGGGTCCCGAAACCTGTGAGGATCAAAGTCAGCATCCTCCTGTGGTGCTTGGCGGGATCTTTTGCCTCTTTGGGCACCACTCCTAGATGTACCAGCTCTGCTAACCATTTTGGTGCGTGCCATCTGGAATATTTGTTACTAAAAATTTTATTTATGCAATAGTAATATATTATTTAAAATTTATTGAAATAAATGGCCACTTTAAATCAACATTTAAAATAATCATTCAATCAGGCATTTGCACAAATTATTAATTTTAAAATTACCTCTTTATTAATTAATTAATTTATTAAGAACATGCAAAAATGATCAGTTCAAGCAAGCCCTAATTAATTATTTAATAACAAAGAGTAGGTAACAAATATTAATGCTAAAAAATCATGTTATTGGCAAACATGCATAAAAGCACAATTATTTTTATTTTTGTCATGCACAAACACTATATATTTATTTAAGCAAACATGCACCAAAAATAAATAATCTGCAATAATTCATTGAGCATTTTAGTAAAACTACCACCTAACATCCTAAATAAATTCCTAGCAGCATGCATAATAAACTTAAGGCTTTTCTAAACAAATATTTCTATCCTAAAGTGTCCTAAAAGCCTAAGTCTCTACCCTAAAATAAAAAAAAGGACTCAAATCAAAATTCTGATCGGTGCAAAAGATTTAAAATACAATTAACATACCTGGTATAGCCTCAGAAATGGTAAAAGTAGGGGTATGTGAGTAGAAACAACAAAAATGGTAGTTAAGATTTCAGAGAATCGGGGAAGGATTTTGAAATTTGAAAATTTCGCAACCTCCGCCGTAAAAATAGGCTGAGTGTGCATGTGCGCTGCACCTGCGCTTAGCGTGGGTGCAGCGCGTGTCTTCCAGCGAAGATGAAGCGTTGCGCACACGCTGCATTATGCGCTTAGCGCATATGAAGCGTGCGTGCGCTTTATTAAGCGCTTAGCACATTTAAAGCGTACATGCCCAGCTTTCTTCCTTTTTGATGTTTTCATTCATTTTAACCTTTACTATACCCTTTCCTAATCTACATAGGTACATACTCAACAAAATAAAAAATAACAATATAAAATAAAATAACTAAAAATAAAAAAAATGTTGGGTTGCCTCCCAGGAAGCGCTTGTTTAATGTCTCTTAGCTCGATGGTTCTTTTTGTGTTTTCATGGTGGCCTCAATTGGAGGATGATGGTTGATTCTATGCCACTCCTTCCTGTAAACTCCCATCCTCCAATCCACTTCTTACTTGTTTCTGCTTCTCTGCCTTCGTCTTCAGTAGTTGATATTGTTCTTTTCCTCTTCTTTAACCCCCAAACATTTTCTGGCCGCTTTACCCTCATTCTTGGTTTCCACAGAAATTTGGAAACCTTCTTTTTCTTCTTTGTTTCTTGATCTTCAATCAGGATTCCTTTCTTTTTGTCCTTCTGCAGCCTTGCTTGGAATTGATAGATCCCATCAGGAGGATCTTTTTCAATCTGTTGTGGAGGTTGTAGGATCTTGGGGCTCCCCTTATCAATATGAAAGGTGATCCTTTCATCCTTTGAACTTACCTGGTACTCCCCTTTATCAATATCAATAATCAGCTTGGCAAACTTCATAAAAGGTCTTCCCAATATGAGGGGGACATCAGTGTCCACTTCTTTCTTTGCAATGATGAAATCTACTGAATACACAAACTTATCTACTCGAACAGGAAAATCTTCTATAATCCCATAAGGGCTTTGAGTAGACTTATTTGCAAACAGTAGTTCTACATCAGCAGGCTTGACCTTCACATCACTCAACTTGTTAAAATACGTAAGCGGCATCAAATTGATGCTTGGTCCAAGATCCAGTAAAGCATGAGTGGTAGGTAAATTCTTAATATTTAAAGGGATAGTGAACTTACCCGGGTAAAACGCCTTTCTTGTGATAACATCCTCATTGGGATGACTGTTCCTCTAAGACAATGTCCTCATCCACCTCACTATCTTCTAACTGATGGCCATCAGTAGCAATCAAATGACACTGTTCCTTGGGGTTGGTAAGAGTATGCGCTGAAAAGTGGCTCTTCTTGAATTCTCCCATGTTTTGTGCTAACTGGCCCACTTGATGTTCCAACGCCTTGAGTGATGCATCATTGTTCTTTTTGTACCCCTCAAATCCTGATATGAATGCATCAATCTTTTCCTCCAACCTTGAAATCATGTCATTCACTGAAGGTTGTTGCTGCTGATAAGGAGTCTACCTATTCCCATCATTCTGACCCCATCCAGAATTGGCTTGGTTGTTCCTCCATCCTTGAGAATAGTAGTTATTGTTGTTGTTGGAGAAACTTCCTTGCCCCCTCTGATTTCCCATGAAATTGACTTGTTCTATTTGTGTCTCTTGAAAAGAACATTGACCATTTGCATGGTCTCCTCCACAGAAGTCACAGTTCATTGGTTGGGTCTGAATTGGTTGAGTATGGATGGCCTTTAGTTGCTGAGGGAGTGCTTCCAAAGATTTTGTAAGTACCTCTAGTTGCTTCTTGAGCTATTTTTGTTCAGCTAGGATGGCATCATTGGAATTGAGCTCTAGCATTCCCTTTGCTTGCATCTGTATTGGTTGTCTTCTATGTTGAGCCTGTTGGTCATTATGAGCCATGTTTTTAATGATCATCACGGCTCTTTCTGGTTCCACGGACAAGATAGTCCCTCCTGCTGAAGCGCCAATGAAGGATTTGGAATCTGGTCTGAGTCCTTTGCAAAACATATTTAGTTGAGAAATATCTTCGTAACCATGATTCGGGAATTTCCTCAGCAGGGTCTTGTATCTTTCCCAGGCCTCATAGAGTGACTCATTTGTTCCTTGCATGAAAGAGGATATTTCTGCTTTTGCTTGGATGTGCTTTCCTGCTGGAAAGAATCTATCCAAGAACTTTTCTTCCATAATATCCCAAGTATGCAAACTTTGATTAGGATGAGACTTCAACCATTCTTTTGCTTTACCTATCAAGGAAAAAGGAAAAAGACGTAAATATACAGATTCTAAGTCTCCTTCTTCAAATCCCATAGTGCCTATCAATTCATAAAAATTAGAAAGATGATTATGTGGATCCTCATGATCCAATCCTGCGAATTGATTTTCATTTATGAGGTTGAGATGAGCAGCTTTCAACTCCAAGGTCCTTGCAGTTGTGGGTAGCACAATGCTGGAGTGATAGCGAGGGCCTTGATTTCTGACATAATCCCCTAAAGTCCTTCTGGGTCGTACTTCTGCCATGTCTTGAGGTTCGTCTGCTATTATCCTCCTCCTTCTTCTTTGACTTCTTCTCTTCCTGGTTGTCCTCTCGATTTCTGGATCGAAAATCAGTTGCTTTGGAGACACCTGCCTTCTTAAAAGCATAAACAAAGAATCTAGAGATTGGATGAGATAACAGATAAATAAATAATATATATATATATATTTTATATATACGAAAATAAAATAAAAATAAAATACGAAAATAAAAAATATGAAAATTTAAAATTTAAAATACACTTTTTGAAAATTTTGAAATAATTGAAAATTCAATCTACTAAAATTATACAAATTGAGACACCGCTCCCCGGCAACGGCGCCAAAAACTTGATGGATTCTTGGCAAGTGTACCAAAAGTCCAGCAGTTATAGAGTAAGTACGATATCGTATCCACAGGGAGCGATTTTAATTTGTAAAATAGTAGCGATTGTATTTTCAATAAACACGGTTTGTAAAATGGTTTGGTTGTTTTCGCGATAATAATAAAATAAAAGCAAATAGATAAATACGATGAGAGTAATATTTCGGACTAGGATTTAACTTCGTTTCATCATCTCCCCCCCTTGTGTATGCGAATCCCTTCCCTTAATTATGATCATACTCGTAATCACCTTAGCATTGTTTAGTTACAATAATTATAAGGCATGCTTGTGAAGTCTATAAATCTGTTTAAGTAATTAAACATGATTATAAGACATAACATCCTTTAGTTTTAATGATTAACAAATAAGATTATATAAAGAACAAATAAGATTAAATAAGATTATATAAAGAACCAATTAGATTATATAAACAGGTTCTACTGAAAAAGGTATTGGTTTGTTAATTATGTTTCAGGATGAAATACTCTTTAGAAGAAGAAGAAGATTTTGTGAAACAGAATCAGAATCAGAAGATCAGAATCAGAAGAACAAGAGTGCAGAATCTGAAGAAGATTAATCCTTAACAGAGTTGAAGCAACTGAAGAATAGAAGTGAAGACTTGAAGACTGACTGAAGAAGTGAAGACTTGAAAACTATCTGAAGAATCGAAGATTAGAAGACTATCTGAAGAACTGAAGGCAAAAGATATGAGGAAGTACAGATTCAAATATACGTCTGTCTGAAGAACAACAATGAACTGAAGAAACGAAGAAGAAGAGATACAAGAAGAAGAAGATACAAAGAAGAACGAAGCTACAATTCTAAGGAAGAAGGCCTCTGAAGTTTCAACCAGTATGAAGAATTGAAGTTGTCTGAAGGACACAACCTTTCTGAAGTATTGAAGCTATCTAAAGCAACGAAGCTGTCTGAAAGACTTGAGCTATCTGAAATCATCAACCTGTCTTAAGTGTTGAAGTCGTCTGAAGAGCCAAGCCCGTCTGAAGACTCGAACCCGTCTGAAGACTGGAACCTGTCTGAAGACTGGAACCCGTCTGAAGGTTGGAAGCTGTCTGAAGCTTTAGTAATGACGTGGCATCTTTGCTGAAACCTTGCGTGAAGACTTTTCTAAGTCTCTGCTGCTTGTACGTTTTGAAACACATTTGTGGCAACAAACACAGAGACCTTTCCCGGTGCATTTGAACTTCATACACCACTGAGGAAATCTCTGCAACGCAGCATTCGCAGCAACAACAGTAGCAGCTTTGCTGCAGCACCAACGTTGTACTATGTCAGAACTTTCAAGAAGCGTGTCTCACAACGGATTAAAAAGAAGACTATTTGCTGTCTCTAAACAATAGTATTTCAACGAGACATTTCTTCATTTGTGCAATCTGGAACAAAGCAGAAGAAAAGCTCAGGAGACTAAGCAGAAGCAACAAGGAAGATGTTTGAATAAAATATATTCAATTCAACATCTTTATCTAAATATCAAAAGAGGAATCTGTAAACAACGACTATTGGTCAAGACATCTCATTCAAAGAAGTAATGGTGTCAGAAGCAAGTGAAAAAGGAGTATATGCAGAATAAGCAAAAAGGGCAAATTCAACGGATACATACTCTCAAGAGAATCAGAGGAAATCCGAAAGCAAGCAAATGCAAGATAATGCAAGCTGGATAAAGCAGATAAAGCAGATGCAAGCAGATGCAAGATAATGCAAGCTGGAGCAAGCAGATGCAAGCTGGATAAAACAGATGCAAGAAAGCAGAAGAATTCAAGAGAGAGAATACACATAATCATCACATCTCTCAAAACAGTGCTCATCAACAGAAGTGTCAGAACGGGAGTATTCTGAACACTCAATATGCTTAAGGAGAAGCAACCGTTTGAGAAGCTATTACACAACGGCTATATGAGCCACATCATCAGAAGCTCAACGGTATTATGAATCATCTTCAACGGCTATATTCAAACAGAACATATAAATAGCCTCAAGATTTAATTTGAAGATGTTGGCATGCAGAGCATATTAACCATGCTGCCGAGCTGCAGTTGTTGTGCTGTACAACCAAGTTGGTCAGAATGATCAACCAAGATAGATCAATCGGGATTGTTTTTCAAGAAGGTTCTTGAAATCAATCTGGATGAAAATTGTTAACTAGGCTGAGTGTCTTACAGTTAACAAGAGTTGACGCGAGCTAAAATACATCATGAAAATGTCAACAACGATTGATCAGAGAGTGAATTCTCAATCAGGCTACTGATCAGCTGGTCAGTTAGTTAGATTGTACGGTTGGTCTGTTGATCAAGTGAGTTGGTTGTCGGGAAGGCAATCATGTTGTACAAATGACTATCAAACCAGGTACGGTTTGAAGCTTTGAAGATACCTTGGTATTCCAATGATACGGGTGAGAATGTAGCCCATGGAAACCAATGGTTGGAGAATAAGGCTGAAGCTTAATTTCATATCTTAGTTAGCCTACTCTCAAAGGATGTATTCCTCATAGAAAAGACAGGGATTGTACTTAATTCAAACACTTGTATCACTGTCTATCCTTGTATTTAGTTTGTAATGATTGTATCCTGAGTAGTACTCAGTAATCTCTATGTACAAGAAGAATCTGAGTGAGAGGTTCTAGCGAACATCTAGCTTAGATTGAGTAGTAATACTCAACACTTAGTTAAGTGTCTGAGAGCCTGGAGAGGCTTGGTGGAAGAAAGAATACTTGTGGTAGATCCTGGAGAGGCTTGATAGAAAAGAATACTTGTTGTGTTGGCCTGGAGAGGTTAACATGTGTATCTGTGGTTTCAGATAGTGTGACATATATGTGGCTGCAAGGGTCTGGGGGATTCGGAGTGGCACATATGTGTTGTTGATATTAAAAGCTAGTGGTGGTTTGCCACTAGGACTGGATGTAGCTCACAGGGTTTGTGGGTGAACCAGGATAAATTTCGTGTCTAAGTTTTCTTTCCCTTAATCTCTTTTACTTACAATTTTCATATTTACGTTGGGGATTGAAAAGTTCTTTTCATAATAATCTTAACACAACGATTTCAATAAAACGAGTTTTTATACAAACACAACGTTAAAACGTCTCTAGTGTAGATTGAAGTATTATAGAAGAATATATTCAGAGGGATGTCTGAAATACCTGTCTGAAGTGAGCTCAACTGGAACTTAGTTCAGACACATGATACAGATGGTCTCTGATCATCTAAAGTATTTCAGAAACAGTTCTGAAGGTACTCTTAAGTAATATTCTTCAGAAGACACTAAGAGAAGTTTGTTTAAAATCAAAACAATCTTAAGTGTAAGAGAAATTTTCTTAATCTAAATCTTTCATATATTCCGCATGTTCTTAAAATAACTCTGATCTAAGATTGGTTTGTACAATGATCACTTAACGTGATTGTTTATTTTAAAGATTTCCAAAATTGTCTTAAAATGTCTAAAACACTATTCAACCCCCCTTCTAGTGTTGCCTGTGGTTCTAACAATGCATGGTAATTATCGTACTCGCAAATTCCCCTATAACATCATAATTAAACGTCAAAAGCTATTCTCTACAGGCATTCAAAAGTGGCTTGGCGACCCCGAACATTTCCCCGTATTTTGCAATCAGCGCTATCGATTTAGTCATACTTTCATATAAGGCACCTATGAAGGGGTGTGTCACTCATTGAACTTCAATCGTTAAAATACAATCCTTATACTACGATATGATTAACCGAGTATCTTCAGAAATTCGAGATTAAAGCTTCATAGACAGCTCCATGCTCACTAACTCTGCTACTAGCCAGAGTTCCACTTTTTGTATCCAAAGCACTAGCCTACCACCCCGGCACCTATGCGCGGAGGTGATGCATTACAACACAACATAAAGATACTGATAAATTATAAATAGAGAATCATAATTAAAAAGAAAGAGAATTCTATATACACAAGGGGGTTGAATCCCCTACATCAAATCCAACTGGAGAGGCTTAGCTACTCATAGTAGCCATTACAAACCACTGAGAATTGTCACCTTCTCATCCTAGAACTACTCTCTCTCCCTATCTGTCTTTTTGTGACCTATGCAAAGGGCTCTATTTATAGAATCGGAAAACCCTATTCAAATTGGAAGAGACCAGGCTGTGATGTCACTTGCGTGAAGCTTATCCAATCAGGAGCTGCCTTTTCATAAATTGACGTCACTTACTCGCGAAGCCTATCCAATCAGAGCTGCCTTTCCATAAATTGTCGTCACTTGCGCGAAGCCTATCAATCAGAAGCTGCGCTTCATGCGCGCTTAGCGTGTGTGAAGCCTAGTTAATCGGCCGCTGCGCTCCACGTGCGCTTAGCGCAAAGTGGAGCCTGATCAATCTAAGATCTGTGTGAAGTTGGCTGAACGTCTCTAGAAGGGGGGTTGAATAGAGACTTAAAAATATTTTCCTGAAAGAGCACACTTAATTTCAGAAGTTGAGACGTGATCTCAAGTTTACAACTTGGAGTCTCAGATTAGATGAGACTTTGTCTCAACAATAATATTGTAATCAGATGAAGATGGATTGGTTAATGTTTATCAACTTGGTTGTCTCTAAGTAGCTTGAGTTTTAAAATAGATTTTTAACTTGAGATGAGACTCACTTATGAGCTGTTACAAAAGGATTTTCTTTTAAGTTCTTAGTTATTTTAACAGGCAGATTTAGGATGTGCAGTGTAAGTAAAAGATAAGGGAGAAGAGATGCACACACAGAATTATACTGGTGCACCACAACCGTGGGCTACGCCAGTCCTCACCACCTGTGAGATTTTCACTATTGACAACCTGTCAATACAAGTATTCTTACAGCCTCTTCAGGACGCCCCTCACACCAAGCCTAGCAACCACCTATCTTGGCTGAGTTACAAGTATTCTTACAACCTCTTCAGACGCACACTCTCAATCTAAGACTAGGCTTTCTCCTATCTCAGATGAGACTCAAATACAAAGATTGATAGTTTTGAGGATGTTCTAGCTTTAACACACACAGTGTGGGTAGACAATGATTCTGAGTTAGAGTAACTCTCTTCTCACAGGGATATACAAATGAGTACTGTAGGAGAAGAGAGGTGATGAGACTACAAGAGCTTCTTTCTTAAGATCTGTTCTTTTCTTTAAGCTCTAGAGATGAGACGTGAGCTCTGTGTAAGATGAGATGAGATGATAGATAATTCAGCAAAAGAGTCTCTCTGAATCACTGTAGCATTCAGCATTTTATCTTGAAGCAGAAGTAGCCGTTATTTGGTCGTTGAGATTGCTTTGGAGCCGTTGGAAGTAGCTGTTAGAGAGAGGACCTTTTTTCTGGACAGTGACAGCTTCTAGATGATGTAATCAAGTGACAGCATGCAGTGTACTTCCTTGTCCTTGTGTTGACTTGGCTTTTACTTTGCATAGGTTGACTTTTATGAGGTCAATGTGGATGGGGGATTTTGGAGCGGAGGTTTGGACAACATTTGAGGGGTATTCTTTGGGATTTTGGTCTTTGAGGAAGTGGGGTGCTTTTCTTTGAGGATATTGATTTTGATGAGGGAGATGGCTTTGAGGGGTTGAGATGGTTGAGGTTTGGTGGCTCAGAGGGTTCAGACTCAGTGCTTGGTTGAGGAGAGGGGGAGCGACTGAGGCGCTCTTGACTTGAGGTGACTTCCATGGAGTTTGATTTTCAGAGGCAGAAGACATGATTGCTTCAGGTGATGAAGATGAGGACAATTTGTCTGAGTAGGGTAGTTTTAACCCAATAACCTTGATGCGCATGAGGGATGAGAAAAGAGATGAAAGAAGAGTTTTTGATTTTGGTATAAATAGAGTGAGAATAGTGAGAGAAGGATCAGAGAGAGGAAGAGAGAGAAGACGTGAGGGCTGGTGAGTGGGCAGTTAATGTAACTTAAAAAAGGTGGTTGCACACCCTTTATATTGTAACGGCTAGTGAGCCATTTAGTGGGGGGTTACTAGACATTATTTAACGGCATTTTCTTTCCCTCCTTTTTTGTATATGGGTCACGTGGAGGCACCTGAGATTACGTCTCATGATACTATTTTATGAGACGTTGTCTCTTCTCAAGAGACCAGTCTCTTAATGAGACTTAGAGCTGATCTCATCTTTCTTTCACCTTTGTTTGCCAAAACACACAGAATATTTTCAAGGATATTAGCTAAGAGCACACATATTCAGCATTTTTAAATTATCAATGAATCTTTCTTCTATTAAAGGCTTAGTAAAAATGTCAGCTATTTGTTTCTTAGTATCCACAAAGATAATCTCAATATTCCTTTCTGCACATGATCTTTAATAAAATGGTGCTTAATATCAATATGCTTTGATCTGGAGTGATGAATAGGATTCTTAGCTAAATTTATTGCACTAGTGTTATCACAGAAAATAGGGATTTTGGAGTACCTTAGTGCATAATCCATCATTTGAGATTTTATCCACAGGATCTGTGTGCAGCAGGATGCAGCTGAGACATATTCAGCTTCTGTTGTGGATAGGGCTACGATATTTTGTTTTTTGCATGACCAAGAGACAAGGCATTTCCTAAGAATTGACAAGTACCACTCGTGCTTTTTCTGTCCATCTTATCTCCATCAAAATCGGCATCACTATATCCTATCAGATCAAAACTAGAACCTTTCTCATTACCATAAGCCAAGATTAGTGGTTCCAATTAAATACCTAAAGATTCTTTTAAACAGCAGTTAGGATGAGACTCTTTAGGATCAGATTGATACCTTTCACAATACCTACAGCATACTGAATATCAGGTCTGCTTGCAGTTAGGTACATGAGAGATCCAATCATTCTCTGTAAAGTTTTTCTGATACAGTTTTTCCAGTCTCATCTTTGTCAAGTTGAGAAGAGGGATGCATAGGGGTCTTCATTGATCTTGCTTCACTCATGTTGAATTTTATTAGCAGGTCTTTTGCATACTTTTCTTGGCTGATAAAGATTCCATCTGCTAGCTGTTTTATTTGCAACCCAAGGAAGAACCTCAGCTCACCCATCATACTCATCTCAAATTCACCCTGCATGAGATTTGAGAAGTCTTGACAGAGAGATTGATTAGTGGAAACCAAAAATTATATCATCTACATAAATTTGAACAATCAATAAGTCATTGTTAAACTCCCTTTTGAATAGTGTGGTGTCAATCTTTCCTTTGATGAATCCATTTTCTGTTAGGAAAGAGCTTAGCCTATCATACCAGGCCCTTGGGGCCTGCTGAGACCATACAGAGCTTTCTGAGTCTGAGCACATATTCTGGATGATGAGGATCTTCAAAACCAGGAGGTTGTCTCACGTAGACTTCTTCTTCAATGATCCCATTGAGAAAAGCACTTTTTACATCCATTTGATAAAGTTTGAAGTCTTTGTGAGCAGCAAATGCTAGAAGAATTCTGATAGCTTCAAGTCCGGCAACTGGAGCAAAGGTCCTCATCATAATCTATTCCCTTTTGTTGGTTATATCCTTGAGCTACCAGTCTTGCCTTATTTCTCATGACTTTTCCCTTCTCATTGAGTTTGTTTCTGAAGACCCATCTAGTGCCAATTACAGACTGATGAGATGGAGGGGGAACTAGATCCCAGACTTTGCTTTTGTCAATTGGCCGAGTTCTCTTCCATTGCTTTGATCCAGAACTCATCATTAAGAGCTTCATAGATGTCTTTAGGCTCTATTTCAGACAATAGAGCCATCAGATTCTCAGAATCTCTGAAGGAGGATCTTGTCCTTCATCTTTCTGAAGTCTCTCCAATTATATGATCTTTGGGATGAGATCTCACCAGCCTCCAGCTTCTGGGTAGTTGAGATGCATGCTCAATTGTGAGTTCAGAAGCTCCCTGCACTGCTTTTGTCCCCCTCATCTTGTTCTTCAGCCTGTTTTCCTTTGGAGACGCACTATAAGCTTCAGGAAAAGTCTCTTGATGTGAATTTTCTGTTTGAGAGGTTTCATAGTTTTTTGCTCAGAAGTGAGTCTCTCCTCAGCTTCCTGAGTGGAGACTTTTTAAATCTCTCATCATTTCATCAATTTCTTCATCCAGGTTTTTCTCAGGGTTATCCTGCATCTCATTGAAAACTACATGCACAGATTCTTCAGTAGTTTTAGTTTTCAAGTTATATACTCTATATGCTTTAGAGGTAAGAGTAACCAACCAAGAAAGATTCCTTTGTCAGATTTTGTATCAAACTTGCCAAGTTGATCTTTAGTGTTTAGAATAAAACAGTCACACCCAAATATATGGAAATAAGATATTGAAGGTTTTCTTCTTCTTTCCACAGCTCATATGGGGTTTTATTCAAGATCTTTCTTATAGAGACTTTGTTTATAATAGCAAAGGTGTTTACAGCCTCTGCCCAAAAATACTTTTCAACACCAGAATCACATAACAAAGTTCTTGCCATCTCTTGTAGAGTTCTATTTTTTCTTTCAACTACTCCCATTTTGTTGAGGAGTCCTTGGGCAGGAGAAATTGTGAGTAATGCCATTTTTATCAAAGAATTTTTAAATTTTCCATTTTCAAACTCTCCCCCATGATCAATTCTCACAGCACCAATTCCATATCCCTTTTCAGATTATCTTTTTACAAAAGGTTTTAAAGGATTCATAGGATTCATCCTTTTGGGACAAAAACAGTACCCAGGTAAATCTTGAGTAGTCATCCACAATTACAAAACCATATTTCTTGCCACTAAGGCTGAGTCTTAGTTGGGCCAAAAAGATCAATGTGGAGAATCTCAAGAGGTCTGGTGGTGGATACATGAGACTATAGGTTGAAGCTTGACTTGCTTGGTTGCTTTTTACACAAGATTCATATATCATGTCTTTGTCAAATTTTACCTTTGGTAGTCCTTTGATAAGAGACTGATTTACTAATAGTTCTCATGTTAATGTGTCTCAACCCTTTTGTCCCATAACCATTTTTCATAGTCAGGAGACATGAGACAGGTGAGATCAGATAGGCTCTCAAGTGAGACGGAGTAGAGATTCTTATTTTCTTTCCACCAGAAAGGCAGTTTTTCCCTCTTTGAGTCTATGATCTCACAGTAGTGGGTTTGAAAATTCACATAATAACCATTGTCACATAATGGGCTAATACTCAGCAAGTTATGTTTCAATCCCTCAACAAAATAGACATTTTCAATTTGAGCTGAGTTTGCCTTACCAATCTTACCTATGCCCTTAATTTGGGCCTTGTTGTTGTCTCCAAAAGAGACAACTCCAGCAGCTTCTTTCTCTTTCTTCAAGTGATAGGAACTTGCTTTTGTCCCCAGTCATGTGTCTTGAACATCCACTGTCCAGCACCCACATTCTTTTTGTTTGGTTCGCTGCTAGGCACACCTGTTACATCAAGAGATTTAGCTTTAGGTACCCACTTATATTTGGGTCCTTCAATGGTTAGTTACCTTTTGTTAGATGCTACTTGCCTCATGTAGCAATCTGTGGTCTGTGGCCATATTTACTATAGCAAGAGCATCTTTCTTTCTTCTCTCCTTTTTCTGGCAGGAATAAAGAAGTCTTTATACCAGATCTCATTAGGAGATTTTCATAGCCTAATCCAGCTTGGTCAAAAATTCCCTTTGAGACCCAATGAGTCTCTCAAGATTTTTGTTCGCATTACAAATTTTGCTAGATCCTCTATGAGAATTTTGTTTTGCCTTTTGAGTCTCTGGATTTCATCAGACACTTTCTTCAGCTCTTGCTCATTATGGACTTGAGCCTTAACTTTAACCATTTCAGACAGTTTCATGTGAGACAACATGAGACTGTTGTTTTTATGAATTCAAACCTTCATTTTCTTTTTCAAGAAATTTTATTTTTTCAAGAGCTGTATTTAATTCTAACTTTAGCAAGGAGCTTTTAGAGCCAGAAGATTTGAATCATATAAGAGGTTTTCAAAGCCAGACTTAAGTTATCAATTGAATATTCAGAATCAGATTCCTATACCTCTTCATCAGATGATTCTCCATTAGCCATAAGAATATATTTGCTGATTGTTCATCTTGGCTTTCATCTCCATCGGTGTCATCCCAGGTAGCCATCATTGCCTTCTTTTTTGGACTTTTCTTAGATCTTTTCTGAGTGTGGACACTCAGATCTCATGTGTCCAGGTTTTCTACATTCAAAAATAGATAACTGTCCTTTCTATCAGTCTTGATTTCTTTTCTTCTTGATGGGAAGTTTTCTTCCTTCCACTTCCTCTAGCTCTCCACATACGTTCTGATCTTCCTTGATATGTAAGCCAGCTCATCATCCATGTCACTCTCATCTTCATCATCATCTTCATCTTCTGTCTCTGTTTCATGAGATGAGGTGAGAGAAGTCTTGAGATGAACTTACTTTTTACCTTTAGTGGTGTACGGATGATGCTTTTAATGCAATTATTTTGGCGTCTGATGTGGTCTTCCTCCCATCAGCTCTTGTTCATGCACTTTTAATGATCCAAGAAGTTCATCTAGTCTGAGGATGCTTAGATCCTTAGCTTCTTGGATAGCAGTGACCTTGGGTCTCCAGGCTTGGGTAAGCTTCTCAAGATTTTTCTGACATGTCTTGATTTGAGTAGGTTCTTCCCAAGGATTTTAGGTCATTTGTGATAATGGTGAATCGTCTCACTCCATGTCCTCAATGCCTTCATCCTCATTCATCTTAAAAAGCTCATACTGTCTCACCAGTATGTTGATTTTTGCTTCCTTGACTTGGTTAGTTCCTTCATGTTCTTATCTCAAGTGCATTCCAAATTTCTTTGGCTGTTGTGCATCCTGCTACCTTATCATACTCACTGCTACTAAGAGCACAGGTTAGCAGATACTTGGCTCTTGAGTTTAGAACATACCTTGCTTTTTCAGCATCGGTCCATCTGTCTCTGGGCTTGACTATCCTTTGATCAAGCTCATCGGTGGTGACGGGTATGTAAGGTTCATTTTGTATGATTTCCATAGATCAACATGTTGAGATTCAATGAACAATTCTCATCCTGTCCTTCCAGTAGCAGTAGTCAGTTCCATCAAAGGCAGAGGGCCTATTGGTGGAAGCTCCTTCAGGTATGAACAAACTTGCACTGGGTCCAGCCATGGATCTGTTCCTCTCCACACGTAGGTGTGCTCAACCCCTTGAGAGGCCGGAGCTCTGATACCAACTGAAGTTGGCTGGAACGTCTCTAGAAGGGGGTTGAATAGAGACTTCTTAAAAATATTTTTTCCTGAAAGAGCAACACTTAATTTCAAGTTGAGACGTGATCTCAAGTTTACAACTTGAGTCTCAGATTAGATGAGACGTTGTCTCAACAATAATATTGTAATCAGATGAAGATTGATTGGTTAATGTTTATCAAATTGGTTGTCTCTAAGTAGCTGAGTTTTAAACAGATTTTTAACTTGAGATGAGATTTGAGATGAGACTCACTTATGAGCTGTTACAAAAGGATTTTCTTTTAAGTTCTTAGTTATTTAACAGGCAGATTTAAGATGTGAAGTGTAAGTAAAAGATAAGGGAGAAGAGATGCACCACACAGAATTATACTGGTTGCCACACCCACCAACCTTGGGCTACGGTCCAGTCCTCACCACCTGTGAGATTTTCACTATTGACAACCTGACAATACAAGTATTCTTACAGCCTCTTTAGGACGCCCCTCACACCAAGCCTAGGCACCACTATCTTGGTTGAGTTACAAGAATTCTTACAGCCTCTTCAGGACGCACACTCTCAATCTAAGACTAGGCTTTCTTCCTATCTCAGATGAGACTCAAATACAATGATTGATAGTTTTGAGGATGTTCTAGCTTTAACACACACAGTGTGGGTAGACAATGATTCTGAGCTAGAGTAACTCTCTTCTCACATGGATATACAAATGAGTACTGTAGGAGAGAGAGGTGATGAGACTACAAGAGCTTCTTTCTTAAGATCTGTTCTGTTCTTTAAGCTCTAGAGATGATACGTGAGCTCTGTGTAAGATGTGATGAGATGAGATGATAGAATAATTCTGCAAAAGAGTCTCTCTAAATCACTGGAGCATTCAGCATTTTATTCTTGATGCAGAAAGTAGCCGTTATTTGGTCATTGAGATTGCTTTGGAGCAGTTGGAAGTAGCTGTTAGAGAGAGGACCTTTTTTTCTGGACAAGTGACAGCTTCTAGATGATGTAATCAAGTGACAGCATGCAGTGTACTTCCTTGTCCTTGTGTTGACTTGGCTTTTACTTTTGCATAGGTTGGACTTTTTATGAGACTCATCTTCTGGTCTTATCTTTAAGCTTGCATCTTCCTTATGAGCTTGCATCTCTCTTGTTGAGCTTGCATCTCTTTGTTAAGCTTGCGTCTCAAGCTGATCTTGGATCTCTTCATGAGTTCTTGTCATCTTTCTTAAATTTCTGAATACTTTATATTCTGAATCCTTTTCTAACGCATTATGATGTTCTTTATATCTCTTGATCAGGCATTCTCTTTTATGAAGTGACCTTGAGCTTGCATCTGTTCATGAGTTGTCGTCTCAAGCTGTTCCAGGATCTCTTTACTTGATGCTTGATAGGACTATAAGTCTTAGCTTTGTTTGCAAAGGCTTATGTTCTGGTCTTTAACTTGATCATCTTCTTTTAAATGAATCTGCAAGTGTTAGCTCTAAAAGAGATCTGCCACAGACTTGAACAACTTGGTTAGCAAATAACAAGATGTAGCACTTATCCTTTTTAGCTCATGATTTGCTTTAATGGTTTGGCATATTAAAACCTTATAGGAGTGAGTTTGTTTCAACACTGCCGCTCCTCATGCGCTTAGCGCGTATGGAGCGTGTTACACGCTGCAAACTTTCTTTCAAATCTGGATCTAACCTTTGGATCTCTTTCTGATCTATCTGGTTTTCCTTTATCCCTTTATCCGAATTATTTTTGTATTTATTTAATTTGAAATTGAATTGAAGAGGTTATCCACAAGATTCTCTGATTATCTCCTCTTTATTTGAATTTAAATCTGCAAAACCTCCTTTCTGATGCTATTTTCTCTCTCTTTCCAAATCTCCTGTAAATCTGCATAAAATAATAGATTTCTATTCAAAACAGGCATCATATTCAAATTTGAACCAAATAAATACAAATATTGTAAATATTAATAAAAAGGGATATTTTGAGGCATAAATTACTATTTTAACCTTGATAAGTGTAATAAAAACTATATGAAAATAACGCTAATTTACACTTATCACCCCCTTCCTGAGAAACAAGGAAACCATATCTCTCAGGTTGGTGACGTACCCTATCCGACCTACGCAAGTCTTGCGCTACTTGAGCAGGTGGCTCCATAACACTTTGTGGTATCTGCTCTTGTTCCATTATTGGCTCATTGCTACTCAGTGGTACTTGAATTTCTTCAAGTTCTACTTTCCTCCCACTTATTTTCCTAGAGACGGATTCCTTCTCTAAGAATACAACAATCCTAGCGACAAACACGTTGCCTTCGCTAAGATTATGGAAGTAGTAACCCTTAGTTTCTTTTGGGTATTCCACAAATAAGCACTTATCTGATTTGGGTCCTAGTTATCTGAAACTTGGAGTTTCACATAAGCTTCACAACCTCAAATCTTCATAAAAGACATACTAGGTTGCATCCCAGTCCATATCTCATATGGTGTCTTTATGACAGCCTTAGATGGAACACAGTTTAGTGTGAAGGCTGCTGTTAACAAACCATGACCCCAAAAGGAGTCGGGGAGATCAATATGACTCATCATAGATCGAACCATATCTAATAGAGTTCGATTTCTCCTTTCTGAAACTCCATTCCATTGAGTTGTTCCAGGAGGAGTGAGTTGAGATGTTATCCCACACTCTCTTAGATAGTCATCAAATTGTCAGCTAAGTATTCTCCACCTCGATCTCATCGAAGTGTTTTAAATAGTCTTGCCAAGTTGGTTTTGTACTTCATTCTTAAATTCCTTGAACTCTTCAAAGGACTCAGATTTGTGTTTCAATCAGATACACAAATCCATATCTATTGAAATCATCAGTAAACGTGATGAAGTATTGAAAACCTCCTCTAGCCATTGTGTCCATGGGCGCACATACATCACTATGTATGAGACCAAGAAGATCACCTGAACCTTTTACCTTTCTCGGGTGAATGGGGTTTTTGGTCATCTTCCCAATAAATGAGATTCACATGTCTCAATTGATTCAAAATCAAATGAGTCCAAATAACCATCTTGGTGGAGTTTGGATGTGCATTTCTCATTTATGGGGCCTAAGCGACAATGCCAAGATAAGTCTGGCTCAAATCATTTGTTTTGACCTTCTCAACATTTATGTTATAGATAGGCATCTTAACCTTGCACAACCATAAAAGATATCATTCAAATAAATTGAACAACTATTGTTCTTTATTATGAATGAAAAATCACTTTTGTCTAAACAAGAAAACGAAATTAATTTTCTTACTAATGGCAGGCACAAAATAAAAATTATTTAAAAACTAGTCAGTTGGCAAAGTTAAATAATAGGTTCCCACGGCTAAGGCAACAACTCTTGCTCCATTTCTCACACGTAGATTGACTTCTTCTTTAGCCAATGACCTACTCCTTTTAGATCCTACATATTCACAAATGTGAGATCCACAACCGGTATCCAATACCTAAGATGCAGGAGTAGGTAAATTGACTTCTATAACATAGATACTTGAAGCGGAAGTCTCACTTTCCTTCTTGTTGATCTCCTCCAGGTACTTTACCACAGTTTCCAATGTTTTGATTAGCCACAGTGGAAACATTTCCTTCCTTAGCTATCCCGCCCATAGCTTCAAAGCAGAGGTACTAGGCTTATCCTTGCCTTTGTCCTTTGGTTTGAAATAGGGCTTCATTAACTTCTTCTTGCCCTTGCCTTTCCAGTTTGGACCATCAATATGGCCTTCCTTTACCTTTATTAATGTTTTGCTAAGTTGTTCTCAACATGCTTAGCAATTCTGGCAAGTGGTTTGTCAAATTCATTCATGTTGTAGTTCATGACGAATTGACTATAGCTGTCTAGCAACGATTGCAAGACAAGATCAGTGGCCAACTCTTGGCCTAGTGGGTATCCAAGCCTTTCTAAATTTTCAATGTACCTAATCTTCTTGAGAACATGAGCACCTATAGGGCGTCCCTTTTTGCCAGTCTACATTGATAAAATGCCTTTGAGACTTTAAATCATTCATGCCTAGCTTGGCCTTGATAAAGACTCTTTAAATGTACAATCATATTGTACGCCTCCATGTTCTCATGCTGTTTTCAGCATTCATGGTAGTAAACATAAGGCAACCTGCATCGAGAGCAACATCCAGATGCTTTTCTAAAAGCATCCTTGTCAGCTTTCGAAGCATTTGTAGCGGGTGTTTCAGAAGTAGGCCCTTCCAAGACATATAGCCTTTCCTAAGGACAATCCTTAGGTTTCTATACCAGTTTAGAAAGTTAATTCCAGACAGTTTGTCCTTCTCAAGGACAGATCACAATGAAAGGTTATTTGTTGTGTTCAAAAATTATGCACGTAAGTATCATATAACAAAACATATTTAACAAGGTCTTTAAATAAATATGCCTCCCACTATTTTGATTCAAAACAAGTACCCTCAATAAAGAATCAGAAAATCCCATCACTAGATTTCTAGTGGGCCAAGAACCATATTTCACCTAATTTTAAGTCAGCTTTGGCTGATCGCTTAAGAAAAGGTTATTTAGGTAGTAACACACTTCCAATTACATCTCATACAACTCTTGGATAGTTAGGTGAATAACTCTTATTCTAATTCATCTTATGAATTAATGCCTAACTTAGTGCCTCCAGGTTCTTCAATCCAATTGATTGACAATTGGATATTACTTTTATACCATCGCGTCTCACTAGAATAGATAAATGCACCCTGCTTTGGCAGACCCACACTTAATCGATTCTATCTTCGACGAGTGCCATACATTGGAAGGCAAAACATGAGTTAATATTAGTGCCTTTAGATTTTTTAATCCTATTGAATGTACTCAATCAAAGACCAATGGTTGACAATAAGATATTACTTTTATCCTATCGTGTCTCACTAGAATAGATAAATGTACTCTACTTTGGCAAACCCACACTTAAATCGATTCTAGTCTTGACGAGTGTCATTCATTGGAAGGCACACAAGCATTGAGGGATTTGATCGCTTTAATTTTATTCCTTGTTAAACCATTTAACAAAACATACAATCATGCATCTCATACAAATGCATGATATGGTTATGGCCTCCTAAAAATCCAATACAAAATTACATCACATATAATCTTGAAGTCTTCATCCACATGTCTCCACATGCTCCATTGACTCCATGTCTTCCCAGATATATTACATAATGAGAAGAAACTTCGTTCAACATACGGGGGGGATAGAGATGAGAAAAGAATTACAAATAGAATATAGGAGGTAAGGCACGACACGCAGGTTGTATTTAAATAAAACAACTAAGGCCATAACCAATCATCATGCAACATCAACATCCAATTTGATTGTTAAACAAGTGATATAATTAGATGTATATATTAAGCGAGGTTTGATTACGCACATACGAAATAACACACTACGCAGTGTCTCGAAACAAAAATTGGATTTGATAAACACTTAACCAATCATCAATAAGTGTCTCGCATCAAACAAATACTTCACGAACCTGTAAACAGGTAAGTCCCTCGTATCATTTGAATACGTTCTTGTCAGAAAATTGATAAGTGGCATGTTTATCGCAACCAATATTTGAGTCGAGACAAGCTTTCAAACAATTGAACCCTTTGACGCCCAAGACATGAACTCTTCATGTTCCATGGGACCCTCTAACACCCAGAACATATAATAATATATGCATCGCATATAAAATATTCAAATATATACATCGCATATAAAACATTCAATAATGAAATCAAAATAACTTAAACGCGCTTCACCCGCGCCTAGCGTGGGAGAAGCGTAGGTTCCATAATCAAATTCTGCAAGTTGCGCTTCACTTGCGCTTCATCTGCGCTTCACTTTCGCTCAGCGAAAGTGAAGCCCAGATTTCATATTCAAAATCTGTAAGTTGCGCTTCATCTGCGCTTCACTTTCGCTCAGCGAAAGTGAAGCCCAGATTTCATATTCAAAATCTGTATGATGCGCTTCACCTGCGCCCATCGCAGATGAAGCGCAGATAACAGAGAACAACTGCATTTCTGTTTTTTTTCAAACAGTAAAACCAGAATATCACTATATTCAAATGATTAAAAGCCTAAAATGTGCTTATCGCTAACCAGGCTCTGATACCAATTGAAGGAAATCAAGCATGTGGTCAGGGTGCAGCGGAAATAAATGGATTCCCTCCCTTGTTATGATCGTTATGCGAAAACACGAATCAAGGCATAAAAAGGTATAAAACAAAAGGCCATACCTTTTAAGGATTGCGAACGAGGCAATAGAAGCCACGTCTCTAGTGGTGTCCACGTCAACAGCCGAACTAGGAAACCCTCCTCAACTCTGCTAGTAGTGTTTAGAGAGTAAGAGCGACTGCTCATATTTTTCACACACGTCTAGGGTAGTGCATCTTATGCTCTATTTATAGAGTGGTGGCTAGGGTTTCACCCTTCACTCACTTATCCCTAATACATATGGGCCTGGCCCATTAGTTTATAATTCTAATCAAATTAGAATTATTATCTTTTCCTAGTGGCTTGTTGTATGCGTGTGACCCAATAGGCTTTTAATATTTGGTTATGATATTAAAATAAAACCATTTTATATTTAATATCATAAATAGTGAGCGGTATCTAGAAATACTTCACTATCCAAATATTGAGATTATCAGCAACTTTGACGAATCCTATTTTATGATAATTTATATGATCTGTCCCTTTGTCCAAATATCTAATTGAACACAAGGGCATGGATTGTGTCAACCTTGTATAGTTCAATTTATGTTTCTTGATCCCTAAGTAGACTGTACAGAAAATAAACATCTCATGTTTATCCTCCTGAGCATGGCCATGCATTTTGTAGTCTCACTTTATCAAGAGGCCTATAGATATAACTAATGTTACATAGGAGGGACAAATCCCATCTAGGTCACTCACACCCCACCACATAATTTATTATGTGTCCAAATACCAACTTTATGATCACCTTGTTACAAGGCAACGTTGATGATATTTAAAACACACAACTCCTTATGTAGGAGTCGTAGTGATTTCAGGTCGAAGGACTTCATATAACATTTATCAATATAAGAAACGTTCATGACACTTATGTAACAATCCATGCACGTTCTTATGGTGGGTCTGTCCAGTACACTATTACTCTTAATGTGTATCTATGTGAGCACATGATATCTCATATCCATGATCCGCGAGATGTGATCAACAATGAACTCACATACTAGTCTAAATTCATCTTTGTCCTAAGATGATACTTGACTAGGGACTATTTAAGAATAGTTCTTCATAAGATCTCACGATCAAGTCACCTACTTGATTTCTTGTGAAGTTTAAGCTTACTATTCTAAGGACATTAATTGTATTCTTAAAAGAATGAACTGCCTTTATAAAACAATATGATACAAGTGATGGATATTTCAAAAACATATAAGTCTCTAGTGCATATACCTAATAGAAAGATATGAAGTTGTTTTAATGATACTCAAAGCTTCAGAAGAAAAAGAAATTGACTTAATTCAAAATGCTGGATATGCTCTTCATTTAAGTTAAATTACTCAAATGGCAGTATTATTACACAAAGTCAAAATGCAAGTCAAAAGGAAACTGGTTTACAATTAAGTTTCCTACTAGAGAAGATACAGGTTTTAGAAAATATGTTCTTCATAATATAAGACCAGTCAAAGCGTGGAAAGAAAAAAGCTCCACATGACAGTGACAACTACTGCACTTCTAGCTGGAGACTTGTCTTCCTTTCCAAGGCATTTCCAACGGCTATTTTCCACATCCTTGTTTATAAAAAGAAGCCTTGTCTTCCACTTAAAACACACAGCTAAAAATAGCAGAAGAAGCAGTCAAACGCATTAGAAATTACCATTTATACCGTCTGCAGAATTTCCAATTTCGGTATATCTTTCAGCTTTGAGTTTAAGTAGTTAGGAAAGTGAGAAAAAGTGTGTAGGGAAAATTATTTTAGCTATGCTCAATCTGTTGTAAACATAGTCCTTCATTCTTTGTATTTTCATTTTATCACTTTCTGTAATTCTCAAGAACAACAAAAGGATTGGTTCTTCTTGAGAAAATATTAAATCTAGTCTGCAAGAGTTATGTGTGTCTTGCTGATTGCTGAAATTCTGTAGAAGCTGCAGAAGAAACTTGTTGTAAGAGGCTACAGAAGAATACTGGTGTAGGAGCCTGCAGAGGTTGTAGAAGAATACTGGTTTGAGCCTGAAGAGGCTGCAGAGGAATACTAGTGGTGAGGAGTACCCAAGAAGCTATTGTATCAAGGTTGATATAGTGAAAATCCTACTTGAAGTAAGGACTAGATGTAGTCTCAAGGTTGAGAGGTGAACCAGTATGAAAACTATGTGAATACTTCTTCTTACCCTACTATCTTTACTGTTACAGTTTATATTTCTAATTTAACTGTCATATCATTTACACAAAATTTTTTTTAATCTACTTAATACCTAATTAAGTGATACTTGAAGAAGGGTTCATTCAAAAAGGAACCATATTTTCTGCATACCATACATATAACTCAGTTTGCTAATTATTAATCCTAAATTTCAAATCTTCTAATATTAGCCAAGTATCTTAATTGAGCAGAAGTATATATTAGAAGAAGTTGAAGAATTTTTAAGAATCACAATTCAACCCCCTTCTTGTGATTACAATATTAACTTCATACTTCACACAGGTAAACTTCAGGCAGTGTCTTCAGATACCTACTTCAGACACCACTTCTGATCACCAACTTCATAACCGTATTTCAGACACTGTCTTAAGGGCATAAATTTCAGAACATAATAGAAATAGAGGGTTTTGGTTAATGTTTAGGAACATAATTATGCAAAAAAGAAAGTAATAGTAAAACAATGTAAGAAAAGAGATTAATTCTCTTCTTCATTCACAATTGGATCTTTCATTAGTTAATATACATCGATATCAAATTCTCTAATAGATTTGAATTAACTAAACAAGCGTCAATCAATTCATCAATGATCTCACTCAAGAACTAAGCGAATTGGTGTGAGATATCTAATCATTTACCTCCTGATTTAAGCGAACAATAGATTGTTTAGCATTAAGCAAACTAAACCAAAATTCAAGGTGAAGAACATAACTAAATTATCAACAAGAGTTCAAATCCAATCCAAGATTCAAAACCTAGAATTATAAAGGATAAGGTTAAATTGAATCTGTTACATAAATTGAAATGCGAATTTGAATTAAAGTAAATCTCAAGATCCAATGTTAAATCACATGAGAATCAATCCTCAAAACGTTTAGCCTTCCCTAGAGGAAGAACAAAAAATGAAAAAACATATGAAGAAGAAGAATGTAAAAAAACGAAGAGAGAAAAACTCGAGAGTCTCCAAACTCTAATCTGTAAAATGTGTAAAAGCCTCCTAACATAATTGTAACTAGCCTCTATTTATACAACACTCCTAAACCACAACATTAATCTGATTAAATAGGCAATTGGTCCTTGACTAACAAGTATCAGACCCAAAATACTAAAACTACTTCAGAACTTTGTTGTTTCCCGCGTCCAGTTCAGAACAAGAACTTCAGAAGCAAACTGCACCTCGTTCCTTTAGTGAAATATAGCCATGTAGCATCTTAAAATGAGGCCCCAAATCTTAGCTTTCCAACGCCACTGGAATTACCTCAAACGACCCCCTACAGCTCCAAATATCAGCAAAACAATATAGGTAGGTCCATACTCTTAAAATCCGAATTAAGCAACAATTCCAATTAAAGCCTAATAAGGTAAATCCCAATGAAAATAGTGAAATTAATCACAATTATAGTCCAATAAAGCTAAGATTAAAGGTGGAAAGTGTGTATGGAAATATGTTCATCAGTGGGGAAAATAAGTTGTTTGTAGTACCTTCCAATGTTGGGTAAGTGAAACTTATGTTAATTGATTTATCACCACTGTTCTCTTTTCAATGATTTTATGTCTTACAAGTCTTAAAATGAGCTTGTTGTGATCATTGGGTCCTATTAGCTATCAATTTAAACATGGGGAATGTATACTTTCTGGACTTGTTAGGTAATAACTGCAAGAGCTATAAAGAATTAAAGCCAATATTAATAAGTAAGTATCTCTACTTATAACTTGCTAATTTCAAAATGATCTGCATTGCCGATAGTATTCACATTGTTTATTTGTTTAATTATAGTGCCTTAAAGATTTACCATATTAACGAGGAAAAAACATTTTAAGGGGTCGGTTTAATAAGACTACATGGACCTATAAAAGGTATTTTTAATTCAATAAATGTGCTTGTTAGTGGGTTATCAACTCAATGATTTTATTTTATGATTTTCTTATTGTTGTGTTCTTGTTAAACAAATGGTGATGATTGTGGTCTATAAGTGATGTGTTTCATGAAAGAAATCATTACACAAAACCAAATTACAATACAACCACAGGTAATGCATATATGTGAATATCAATTAATGAAATTAATTATTGAAATGAATATATATGCTACTCAGTACTTTGTATAGCACAAATGTCATGTTTTTCACATTTTTCTTTTCTATATATATATATATATATATCAATTATCCTGCTATTTTTTCGTTTATGGATTACACCAATTTCCAACTCGATGAAGTTAGAGAAGATTGGGCTAGACATATTATGGCCATCTATATCTTATAGTCAGATTTTTTTTCTTTGGTGAGTTAATATGTGTATGCTTTTCAATTAGTAAAACATAATTGTAACTCTAAAGTTGGTAAAGTTGATGAAATGTAATGATAATCATGTGTTAATGTGAAGATAATATGTAATTCCTTGAGATGTGTTATGTGAAGTTGGTGAAATGTAATATGTTGATTATGTGTATTTGTAGTCAATGTTTCATTCCTGAATTATGGTTGCTGGTAATGAAGTGTTACAGGTCTTTAAAATTTTGGGAAAAGTTGGAAAACAGGGGAAACTATGCCCAATTTTTATAAACTCTATAAATTTTTTATTACATTATTTTATTATGTGTTGTGCAACTTTTTGATATCAATTGGTTTCAATGTTTGATTTCTGAATATTCTGGCTGTTGGTAATGAAGTAGTTACATATGTCTTCGAAATTTTGGAAAAGATTGAAAAACAGGGGAAACTGTCGAAATCTTTATAAGCTCTATAAATTATTTATTAGATTATTTTATCTTGGGTTATGTAACTTTGTGATATAAATTGGTTTTGATGTTTGATTCCTGAATTAGGACTCCTAGTAATGGAGTATTAAAGGTTGCAAATTAGCATTTTGTAGGTGATTAAAAAAATTAAACATATATAAGGTATTATCTACAAAAAGAATTCAACAATGCAACAAATTAAATATAGAACACGTAAGAAAAAACCCAGAGAGGGCGCTTAGCAAGGTGAAAGCCCCTTTACCGCTTCCTTCTTGGTAAGTGCCCTGACTGGAGGCATATTCTTAAAATTAAATTCTCAGTTAGGGTGCTTAATAGGAAGGAAGCGTCCATACTAGCTTACAGTAAGAGTGGTTCCTTCATGCTAAACGCCCTCCCTAGGAGCATATTTCGAAAAAAAAAACAAAGTAAAGAGCGTTTCCTCGAACTTACCCAAGAAGCATTCTTATGGATTTATGTTTAGGCCGGCGTTTCATAAATGCATTCTTTTTTAGTACCTATGATAACATAAGATAAGATGCAGTTAACAAACACCCTTAAACTAACACACGAACACCCTCATATGTCTTTTTGGCAGTGTTATATTATATTAAATAACACACCTCTTTAACTAAAGAGTGATTCCACTACTACAAAAAAGGCATTCTACGACGGGCATTCCACGACGGTTGAGGGACAACCGTTGTTGAAAGATGCGCGGTGGCATTTTTGCAATTATGTGGGTAACTTACAACGACGGTTGGCCCTTAACCGTCGTAGAAAGCACGTTTCTACGACGGTTGCCAATCAACCGTCGTAGAAAACTACCTTAGAATAAATGTTTACAAAAATAAAGGGGGTGTGAATAGCAAAAATGGGTGGTGTAGGAGTATTAGTGGGCTACCACAACAGGCCCAGTGGACACCCGTCGTGGAAGACCTTATGGGGGGTGTGACAAGTAAGTGGGGTGGTGCAGGTAGCATTAGGGGTTTCAGAAAGGAAGGGGGTGTGAATAGCAAAACATGGGTGGTGCAGGAGTAATAGTGGGCTACCACGACGGGCCCAGTGGACACCCGTCGTGGAAGACCTTTATGGGGGGGTGTGACAAGTAAAGTGGGGGTGGCGCAGGTAGCATTAGGGGTTTCAGAAAGGAAGGGGGTGTGAATAGCAAAACATGGGTGGTGCAGGAGTAATAGTGGGCTACCACGACGGGCCCAGTGGACACCTATCGTGGAAGACCTTATGGGGGGGTGTGACAAGTAAAGTGGGGTGGTGCAGGTGGCATTAGGGGTTTCAGAAAGGAAGGGGGTGGGAATAGAAAAACATGGGTGGTGCAGGAGTAAAGATGGGAATCCACGACGGTTGCTTAGGCAACCGTCGTGGTAGGTTGGGCTATATATTCAACTTCCCCTTCTCCCCTGCGCCGCATCAGAACCCTAATCTCTCTCTCTACCTTCAGACTCTCTCTCTAAACCCCCCTCTCCCCACCGTTTTCCCGTCTCCCACCGTCCCCCTCCCCTTCCCGTTCTCCTACTTTGGCCATCGCTCAGAGCTTCACTTCTCTCTTCGCCTCCCTCCGATTGGCACTCTCCCAATCCACCACCACCTCTCTCCATCACATCCAATGCTTCACTGATGCCACCGGTCGCCTTCAGGAATCTGGTATGCTATTCCCTATTCCTCTAATTACCTTTCAATCCCCTCAATTTCAATGAAAACTAACCTGTATTTCTTCCTGATTTTGCACTTTGCAGTGCTTGACGCAGCAACCAAGGGGAATCGGTATATAAATTCCTGTCTCAGGTAGCTTCTTTATTAGAAATTAAGTTTATTACTGTTTCTATTCAAGTTTGAAAATGAAAAATCTGTTATCACAAACTAAAGCAAAATAGACGAAGCTTCATATTGAAATTAGCTAGCTCCTAATCCTTTTATTTTTTTCTCTCTGTTTGGGGTTTGCAGGTTGAATGAGGAGATGAAGAACATTGATGGTCTAGCGTCCCAACTGTATCCAATTATTTGCTATTTGTTAACTAATTTATTTTACCCTTTTCTTCATGCATTTTGATAGGCTAATGATTCATTTCACAAAGGCTATTTCTATTTTTCTGGGGGGGTTTATATATAATGTGTTAATAGAACTTGTTTTCTATTTCTGCTCAAGACTTGATTAGGAACACTTTTGACTTTTGAGTGTTAGATACAGCAAACACTCAAAATTCACGTTCAAAGTAGCAAGTCTGTGAAATTAATTCGCTCAAAGTAGCAATTTATTAACAATGCTTCCTGATTATACATACAGGAAATTAGAAGGCGTGGTCTCAAAGTGGTTGCACACAGCCGCGCACGGTGGAGCGATGATGCGATAGAAGACGCGCGGCGATGAGGCACCGTTTAGCGGCTGTGACAGGGCGCTTCTCCGGAGGAAGGAAGCTTACGCGCGCTTCTCACTCCAGTACCTTTCATTTTTTATGGGTCTATTACTAGGACTAATTTGGAGTTGCAGGAAGCTAAGTTGATTGTGCAGAGATGGGGATTTGGGAGTTGGAATGATGGGGTTTAGTCTCAGGTAAATTGGGTCTCAATGTTGAATTTGAATAGACTATTTTATAGAATCAATGTAGTGATGATCGGTTTTTGCAGGTGAGGCTTGTGTTTGAGGAGCCTGAACTAGGAGTTACTATTGTTAAGTTGACTCATACTGATGTGCATGAAGAGGATAGGCCAGTGTTTTGATTAGGAATTAGGATTGGTTTTGTGGAATGATTGGAATTGTTTTTTGTTTTGCTGAGATGATTGTTGCTTGTTGAATGCAGGTATGGGAATGCTACTGCAGTAGATATTGTTGCTTGTTGAATGCAAGTATAGGTTTCTTATAGATCCCTTACTCTATGTAGATGGAATTGATAGATACTTTGTACATGTCATCTTCAAGACTGAATGGTCTGAAATCCAATTAGAAAGGGAAATAAAACATAATTTTGCATAGAAGAAATATGTTGAAAGGGATGATGCTTATTAGTGTCTTCTAGTTTCATTAGTATGGAGAGTTTAAATATATATATATATGTATGTATATATATATAAATATATATCATGGTACAATTATAAAGGGAAATCGTTCTCCACACAGCAAATATGGGATGCTAAGAACATGATGTGTGTTGCTGACCCTAGACATGGACCATACCTCACTGCTTCAGCCATGTTCAGAGGCAAGATGAGCACCAAGGAGGTATATGCTTCAGCTAAACCCTTTCTTCTTTGCTATTCGCATGAGTTCTCAATGGAAGCTATATATTTTTGTTTTAAGATTCTGTATTGACAAGTTAAAACTGTACAGGTTCTGTTTTTAACATGGGATGATGATTTTCTGGTTCTTTGCAAATTAAAACCTTATTCCAATTAGCTATATTTTCAAAAGAAGAGAAATAAATAATGCAATTAGATATGTACCTGAGCAGAAACTTGGCTCACATTGTCTGCTGCACTCTTTGCTCTACAGATGAATAAATGAATTAAAAAAATAGAATTAAGAAAGTGCTGATTGTATATGTTAAAAATTAATTAATGTGTTTGGAATTGGTGGTTTAAGCAAGAAGCTTACCACAGAGACAACTACACCAGTGGTTTCAGCTCCTGTGTTGAGGCCACAAACAGGAATGGATAAGTTGAAGGCAAAGGTGCAAAAAATTAATTATTTATGACCATTGACTAATTTTATTCTTGTATGTATTTTATTGTGGCCCAGCATCTACATGGGAAATTAGAAATTTGAACACACCGATGGGATCAAATCGACCGACATGTCTAGTGACCCACACTTTAGAGATACACTCTGCATCCTGGAATCGATGGAAGAACAGCCAGTGCACTAAATTTGAGAGGAGCATCCCTTATGCATTGTTGTGCCAAGTGGCAGGTTAAGTAATTGAACTTTGGTTTTCATCTTGTATCTATGTGAACTCTAGAATCATTGGCAATTCAGACAATCCAATATATGTGATTTTAACTGCTCATATCTAGTCATTCAATTTGGCTATTCAGAAACAGCAAAGAAACTAAGTTAAATATGTACTGTTGGTGTGATGTGTGACCTTAATTCTCATATTGGACTGTGGCATTTAATACCTGTTATTCAATAATGGTAGGTCTAAAGGAATATATTGGAGCCAATCCAACACTCCACCAACAAGATGCCACTACTGTTGTTCATCCCAAAATCTCTGGTGTTTCTATGACCAGTGCTGATTTTGAAAACATGGAAGTCCAGGATGAGTTTTACGATGCTATTGCTGATGAGTCTTCGACATCTGATGAAGAAAGTGATGAGGAGCAACTTGATCAAAAGGTTTCCCTGAATCTGTTTATCAACTACAATAAAGCCTACAATAGAAATGTTTATTTGTTGTGTATAATTGGTTTGAAACAAAGAAAAGTACTTATTCTCTTCTGTTCTATAATTTAATACTGTTTCAAATTTGTTAGGAGCAGAGAGTCAAACTAAAGAATGTCTCATGGGCCATCACAAACTTAGCTTTAAAGCGAACAGCAGGTCAGCATTCCTTTGTTTCTTATTATTGGCAAGGGATAAAGGACCTAAAGGCATTATAAATTTTTCTACGTGCTTCTATTTATTTAGACTATCCAATTCTCAAGTACATCGACTGCTTGATTCTAACTTCAAAACAACAGTTGGATTCTATATCTGTTTCCTGTAAAATTAACATTATGAGATAAAAGTGGAATGGTATATCAAACTCCTATGAAATTGAGAGTATGAGCCATGGGAACATTCTCTCATTTGTAACTAACAAGTTAAAGTCACATGGACTTCTTAATTTCTCTATTCTTTGGAATGGATAATGTTTTCCCCTATTAGCTACGGATTAACTACAGAAAATGTCGTAGCTAGCTAAAAATGTCCTATGGGGTGGAGGGTTTTCCACGACGGTTAATCTGGTAACCGTCGTGGAAAATACGACATTTCACGACGGTTGAAAGGAAAACCGTCGTGGAAAGTAGGGCATTTTACGACGGTTGCCATCTTAACCGTTGTGGTTTCTCTACTTTCCACGACAGTTTTCCTTTCAACCGTCGTGAAATGTCATACTTTCCACGACGGTTATCAGCTTAACCGTCGTGGTTTCTCTTTTTCTACGACGGTCCTCACGCGTCGTCAAAATTCAAATTTTCAACGACACCTGGTTCTACGACGGTTGTACAACCGTCGTAAAAGGCCATTTTCAACCGTCGTAGAAGACCCTTTTTGCACTAGTGTTCCTATAGTGGAAATGTGTTGGAACATCATGTGAACTCTATATGCAAATTGTGGAGTTATCACGCTAGGGAGGAAATAAATTTTCAATACTCGTAAAGTACCCATTTCATACTTTCAATAGGTAGCTTTTTTTATTTTACAATAAAAAATTTAAACGAGGAAAATGTATACACAATCAAGTGTCAGTGTTATAATAGTACTCTTGAAATACTGAAAAGGAATTTTTTTAAAGTAATTGTATCTAATCATCACGACCCAAGAATTAATACCACAATACTACATATGGGAATACTCAATTAAAGCCAGCCATAAGTTGGGGGTTAGTATCTTGCTCCTACTTGATTTTATTATCTTAGATCCTATAATCTTTCAAAATCTTCGTGAATTTTAAAGGGAGGACAAATCACGTGGTCTCACGTGGTATTTAACACCAAAAAGGAAAAGAAAACATGTTTCAACCTTGTCACTACAATCTAAAAATAATTTCATATAGATGTTGAAATTTTGTTTTCCGATATAAAAAAATCGGGGACATTTAAATAATTGAAGCACGTTTTCTTCATTGCAATAGGAAAATACATAATTTGTTTTTAAACTTTATATATAATTTTAAGAGTTTAATTAATAAATGTAAAAAAAATTCACACTATCATTTAATGATAATTGCTATATCATTTATTAAGTTTAATATGCTAACATATCATTAGGTGATAATGTAAAAAAAAATTTTACAAAGAAAACGTAAATCCATTAAATCCTAGCAAATTTTAATTGAGAAGAGGATTTATAGACACTAATGTTTTTGTCTTCTCTTTTCACGAAATTAGATGGTGTGATCAATCATCATGGCTTTTTCAAGTGGTATATGTTTGATAATTCCCTTAAGTAAGGTCTTAAGTTCAAGTAGAAACAGGGCCGGCCCAAGGGTAAGGCTGCTAAAGCCCTTGCTTTAGGCCCCCAATTGTTAGTAACGTCCTTCATACAAAAAATAAAAAATATTATTATAATTAGGCCTAGTTCATTGATTTATAAATTGATTTTCCTCCTCAATGGTTGATGGTTCAATTCTTGCTAAATGAATTTTAACTTTTAAAGTCTCTTCATGTATTTAAAAAGGCCCCAAAATAAAAGTTTGCTTGAGGCCTCACTATAAATTTAACGATATTGGGCCGGCCCTGAGTAGAAAAGAACCCCTCCTTATAAATCTAACCCTACCATGATGTAGATGTTCCTAGCTCGAGCAGGATTGCCTCCCGTGGCAATTCGGGCTACCCGGCCCGACCTGGCTCGATGCGAGTAGCGGGCTTTATCGGGTTGAGCTAAAAAAACCCAAAAATGTCAGGCTTCTAAAATAGATGTCTAAGCCCTATCTTTTTGCAGGTAGTCTGGTTTTCTTCTTTTTTTTTTACGAACTACCCGACTTTTTGTGAGTTTATACGGGTAGCGAACTTTATCGAAATTAAATGAGCAAAAAAAACTCGGGAGTTAGTCGGGATTCTAAAATAAGTGTCTGAACCCTATAATTTTATGAGCCGGGCTAGCCCATTTTATCGGCTCTACTCCTGTGAAGTGAAGGATACTTATCAGTTTATAAAAATGATGATAGTGATCAAATTTTCATATTTAATCTTTTCGTTTGTTTTTTCTTTTGTCAAAAGCAGATCCACCATTTATGTCAACATTTAATATGGGATATTCACAATGAATATTTTATAATATTATTCTTACCTGATTTTTTTTTTTCAAATAATTGAGTTTGAAGACAACGCTTCTAGTTTACACGAAAATCCATCACTAATAAGTTAATTAATATCTATCAAGTAAATTAATTAGAGCAAACTGAATTTAAATTTCTTGTTGAGTAAATTGCTTAGAGTCCCTATCCAGACCTAAATTGGACATATATATATGGCATATATTTTTATTTTGCTTATTCTTGTGTTGAAATTGAAATTTGACACAAAAACAATGTATGGAATTTCTAAGCATATATAAAAAATGATTAAATATATTTTTAGCACGTGAAAATATATTGATATAGTAATGTTTTTAATAGATTTTTTTATTTATTTTTCTTTGAATTTTTATATGAATCTCAAAGTTCGAAGAAAACTTAATGCAAATTTTAAAATTTGTTGGAAATTTTATATATTTTTTTTTCCAGCAAAACAAAGAAATTTCCTATTAACAGTTTTACATATATAAAATTGGTGTTTCTTTTAAGTTTATTGCAATCGATTTTCTAGAAAAAAAAATCATAAGAAATTTTCTCTGACTTTTTACTCCGAATAAACCATAGGAAAATTACAAATGTGACTTAACGGAATATAATTTACAATGAGAACTATAAAAGCATGTGTGTATTAAAAAAAGGAGGATTAAAACTACTGAAAAAAATAAAAGATGGACCAAAATTAATTTTCACTATATTTTCAGGGGCCAAAAGCATATTTAACCATTTATAAAAATCTCACAATAACCAAATTATTTTAGGTGGATGCAAAATTAGCGTGTAATATATATGTTCAATAATACAACATTGAAGCATGGAAGTTGCATATGAATATATATATTGGAACACAAGTGGTGCTAAAGAATTAGGAAATTAATGTGTAGGCATTGAATTCTCTTATATAAGTTTTCTCTCTCACTATATGAATCTTATATACAGGACATTAGGTATTGTCATGAAAATATACTATATTACATTTGGGTGGTGATTTTTTCTAACTACTTTTTTTACACCTAATTTATCTCACTATCTCTTTTCTTTTATCATATCCTTTTCCTTTTTTAATTTCCAACATATATTTTGGGTTATGTGAGATTAATTGGTTTATCCAGATTATGCATGCAAGCTGATCCAATAGATAATACACCAACTTCATATAAAATTTTATATGGTAACATTACAAATTTGTTTAATATAACCCTCTACGTACCAATCCTTTTTGGTAAATTTATCTCTAAAAATAATATTACTTTATTTTTTAAAATAAAAGCCATTCTCTTAAAATATCTTTTACCACATTAATGTTAAACATAAATATTTTTAAAATCTAAAACAAATATACCTTAGTCTAAATTTAACTTGTGTTCCATACCAAGGTACAAGTCCAGGCAATTGGTCTAGTTAACAACCTAGGAGGCCCAATACCCCAACCTAGGCATTTACGTTGGTCATGCATATTTACATTTCTACCCTTAATATGCATAAACCACAACTATACCAAATTTTGCATATAAGAGCACCTATTTGAGGGCGCTTCCATGTAGATATGTCTTTCTAAATTATTATTTTATATATATATATTGACTTTTGTAAGGGCGCTTTCGTACCCAAGTGTTCTCCCACTCTTTTTTTTATTTTTTTGTTTTTCCCCTTAAGGTGTTTATGTCTAGGACGGAAACGCTCTCCCCTTTCTCATTTTATTTTAATTTTAATTTTTCCTTTAAGGCGCTCCAGGGGGCGCCCTTCTCTTCCCCATTTTTTTATTTTCCCAGTAAGAGGGCGCTCTAGGGACCGCCCTCCCCTTCCCCCTGTAACAAAAACTATAATGAAACCCTACCCAATAAAGAAAATGAAACAACGAGCCAAACCTTACGCAGCCCCATTTCCCCTCACGCATAACAGAACCCCTCTCTCTATTCTTCTACTTTCTCTCTTTCCCTCTTCGTGCGACCGCCACCGTGCCATCGTCTTGCCCTTACGCCGTAACCGTCTTCGCGTCGTCGTCGTCTTCGCCCTGTTCGGAAGCTCGTGTGTGCTTGTTGTCTTCTTCGTCCAGCTACCAGAGCTCTCTCACGTGTCACTCGTCTTCGTCTCTCCCCTCCGTCCGCTGATTCGTCGCTATGGCTATGGAGAGCTCGTCGCCACCACCCTGTTGGAGTATGCACGTCGTCCGCTGCTGATGGTAAGGGTTTTGCGTTTTTTTTGGAGGTTCTATTACAAAGATTGTTCACATGATGATGTGTTTCTTTTAAAACCTTGTGGGTGTTGAAGCTTTGAAATGGTGAAATCTTCAATCCTCATTGTGGGTGCACTATGCCAAAAAAGGAAATTTAGGGCCTCTCGTGCACCATAAAAGGACGCTTTCGTGCGCAGTAATAGAAACTGCTCTTGTTTGATCATTAAAAGGAGGGCGTGCCCAGAAACGCTCTGACGGAAGTCAAAGAGGGTGCTTAAAAAAAACACGGAAGCGCCCTCAGCATAGTGTCTGTTGGGGAGGGCGCTTCCTTGGAGCGCCCTCCTTATGCACATGACGTGCTTAGGGAGAAGCGCCCTCCTATAATTTTTGTTTTTTTGCATTTTAATGGAATCTTGGAACACAGTAATCCACACCAGCAGCCAGAATTCATCCTTGAAACTAATGTCAAAAATTTTGCATATAATATGCTTAACAACATACTAAACCATGACTTATAAGTTCATTAACTTTAGTCATCTAACCTATAAAAATTTTGGCAGAGTTTCCTTTGTTTATTCAACATTTCCCAATGAGAGTTATCAAACACCTGGAAAACTCCACACCAACAGCCATAAGTCATCCTTGAAACAAATGTCAAAAGTTTTGCATAGAATATGCTTAACAACATACTAAACCATGACTTATAAGTTCATTAACTTTAGTTATCTAACCTATAAAAATTTTGGCAGAGTTTCCTTTGTTTATTCAACATTTCCCAATGAGAGTTATCAAACACCTGTAAAACTCCACACCAGCAGCAAGAATACATCTTGGAAACTAATGACAAAAGTTTTGCATAGAATATGCTTAACAACATCCTAAACCATGACTTATAAGTTCATTAACTATAGTCATCTAACCTATAAAAATTTTGGCAGAGTTTCCTTTGTTTATTCAACATTTCCCAATGAGAGTTATTAAACACTTGTAAAACTCCATACCAGCAGCCAAAATTTATCATTCAGAGGGTTATAATCAGCTCAGAGTATAACATCAAAGTATACAAAATTTACAGAACTTATCATTAATAAACATCTTTGTACAACATTTTCAGAGTACAAGTACACGTGTTTACTCACCATCAACAAGTACAAAAGAATCACATACAAGTGGTTACTACATGTTTTGCCCATTCTTCTCTAACCTCATCAAGTTGCTCCGTAGTGTAAGTCGAGCATCGGTGTTGAGGAAAGTACTATAAAACCCAAAAATTGATTTCATTAAAAGAAGTTCTAAATGAGAAGTAAAATACTTGTTATAACAATTCCAAATTACCTCTTTTGGTATAGTGAGTGCATTTTGATTGATGATCTCCTTCAAGAAACGCATAACAAAAAGGCCGCAATCATTAATGTTTGTTTTCCGTGGACACTACAAAAATAATTTATAATCAAATCAACTTATGTAATGATAAGTTACAAAGGAACACAAGAGTTCGCGCAACATTATCTGTATGCGGTACCAAATGGGATCAGGTATAATCCTATTCCTTGCATTTGGAAAACCGCTTAGCGTTCGATATTCATAAAAACATCTAAACCAATAAAATAAATAATGTGTATGAGAACTCTAATTAAACAATATAAGTGTGATTGTATAATGTTACTTAACCTAGAAAACTTACTTCTTAATCATAGTCTTCATCGGTTCGTAATGTGTAGGGTCTTTGCAAAAGGAGTCAAAAAAGTAAACCTTGCCAAAATCAATTAAACTCAAGGCCATAAGAACCTAGTGTCGCCTACAATCATATTGTCAGATGTGTCAAACATACAATTTTTTATAATTAGTTATATTGAGAAATAAACATATACTTCACATACCCGTCATGATTGTACGAAACCAGAAACAACTTATCTTGCCCCCGTTTGTTATACAACATCCTACCCACAACTTTGTCATGCTCAGTTGTTGCAACAAAAGCTGTGGTCATTTATGGAGATATGAATACATATCTATCAGTGCGGCCAGATGGAACCAATATCTCCTTATACAAGTAACTATGCAATACAAAATTTGGATATTGTTAACTAATTTTACAATCTTATCATTAAATGAGAATGACATACTATGAATTTTTAGAATTTAAAATACCTGGAGTAGATGTCTATGACAGTGCCATCTAACCAATCACGATACAACACAGAAAGAAGACAACTTGCATCAATCCATGTATTCACTTCATTTTCTTGAACAATACCCACAACTATGTTGCAACTAATAGTAGAACCACTTTCTTGCATCTTTACAGAATAAAACATATCAAGTAATTGCAAGTTCGTGGAGGGAGGATTGTTGGGTTTTGAGGTGACGACCTGTGGAGTAGTTTCTCTAATTGGAGACTTATGTATAGGGGATTCATTTGAATAATGTGTCTCCACAGGTGGTGCCGCTGCGGAAGTCTGGGGAGTCTAAAAATTCAACACAATGAAGGATTAGTATTTGAAATTGAACTTATATAAATGAACTTTTTACACATAACACGTACCAATGCATCCAATCCAATATAAGTACATGGCCAAGCCACGAAACACCCTAATGCATCCCCAACAGTAGTCAATTCCCCAAAACGATCTGGGCATGGAAGCGTAGCATGTGGTTCAGTAGCAATTTGAACCATGACCTTCAATTGGTTGGAGGGAAGTGGGCAATTGAGTAACATCTGACTTAGGAAATTGTGTGCTTGCCCCTTACCAACCACTCGTAAGACAGTGTCTCCTAAATACAATATACATTGAAATAAACCCTAAACAATTGAGATAAGTAAATATGTGTGTAAAAAACAAAATCCTTAACAAAATTATTAACAAAGATAGAAACAATTAATCACCTCAGGAAAGGCAGGTCTGGGAGAAGTATTAGAATCTCTCATGCTACGCTCTCTGGTAACTTCTTCAAGATTTCTTGTAGTATTATCAAGTTTTTCATGCATCTGTTTCCATCCAGTTTTCATTTCCCTTCATTCCTCTAACATATGATCATATTGCTCTTTATTTACTACATCTTCTTTGGGTTTAGGCGAAGCTTTGAAATATTGCCCTGGATATACACCAAACCCCATAGCCCGAACACGTCCCTTATACACATCGTTCTTAAGAACCGTGTCAAGGACGTGTCTCTCATCAGAGTTACCAGAGTCATCAGCCTGAGATAATATTTCCTCCTAATAACAAAATTGCAAAATATAAACTCAATGTTACAAAAATAACCATAAATTTAACACACAATAACATTAAATATATACTTACACATTGTGTGAAGACCTCTTCGAATCTTTCATTATTGGCATTCTTTTTCTTGTTAATCCGAGTGGCTTTCCACAGGTAGTGTCGCGAAACTTCACCGCTCTCTTCACCCGCTTCTTTTAACTGTATAGAATAAGTTACTCACTATCAGTACTAACAAAAAAACACTATTTTAGTATTTTATGTTAATGACAATAATCACCAATTGTTGCTCAAGTCGAGCATAACCCAAGCGTGAGCCTCTATATGGGTATTCGGGATTCGAGGCTCTAGCCTTGTTTTTCTCACTTATTTCCTGCAATGAGTTATACAAGTATTAAACATATTCTTTAACAAAAATAGAATTTAAAAACATGGAGCATATGGTTGATTATAATACCTTGAAATATTCCTGTGTTCTTTGGGCAACAAAGAAATCCCATTGCTCTTGTGATATTACATCCTCATATCTCTTAGGAGGATGCGGAATTACTTCACGGTTCTCATCAAAAACATATTGGGTGGATAACATTGATCTGAAAGCTCTATGTCTTTTACCAGCCAACATGAGTACATATCTCTTGTGGCAATCATCAATTTCAAAAGTGGACTACAAAGAAAAAAAACAAAACAATTACTATAGGTGTCCTTAATTATCTTAAAATATAAAGAGGGGACATAGTAGATACCTTTATATCCTCCCATATCATATTCTATTAATCCTTCATATCTTCATTTTTCCATTGTCTAATGGTAATTGGTACCTTTAGACGAACAAGAGAACCAATGTAACTACTCAATGTAGTGCCACCGGGTTTAATAGGTTGACCTCTGGCATTCCAAGCAACCTAAACAAAAGGACAAACTATATAGTTACAAAATTCAACTTAATAAACATAATTTGATGTAAACATACAATTGGTTACCTGCATTTTGTTTCCCTTATTCCTCTCTTTGATTACATGGGCCATAGTTGTTGCCCCACGTTTGTGTTGCTCATCCATGTTTTCAACATTATCATTGTCTGATCCTGACATGACATCTGCATGAGAAACATAAGACATTAATTAGTATAATCTTTTATTAGTATACAAGACAAAAAAATAGCTATTTAAATAAGTCAAAACATACATGGCTCATCTTTTTCTTTTTCTAGTTTGTTTGACACAAGAGGGTCCATTTCTAAGACGAATTGATGGGTTAATCCAAATACCCTCATTATGGTCCGCTCTCAGGTACAACCCATCATCTGTTGTGGAGTCACCCTGTAATAATTGTGATGTCGTAACAAAAGGATCATCTTCAACATCCTCCTCTTGATTATTATCCACATTTGGGTTGTCATTGAATTTGTTACTTAACATCACTATGGAGCAATTCACGTCTGCGGGATCAATAACATAGAAAACTTGCTGAGCTTGGGATGCTAGGATAAATGGCTCTTCTTTGTAACCTTCCTTGCTAAAATTAACTTGCATGAAGCCAAGGTTATCGACCCGAACACCGGTATTGTTGTCAACCCACTTACAACCAAACACAGGCAACCGAAAGTGAGTATAATCCAATTCCCATATGCGATCAATCACCCCAAAATATGACATATTAGCATAAACTGGATTTCTATCTTTTGCACTTGACATGTGCAATGCTTGGACAATTAAAGTCACACCACTATTTTGGACTATTATTCTATCATCATGGGCCTTTGTGTAGAAAGTGTAGCCATTAATCAAGTAAGCCTTGTAAGATATTACATTCAAACTTGGGCCATATGCTAAAAATCTTAGTCTATGGATAGACAGTAGGCTTTGGCTAGTAATTCTCTCTTCTAAATAAAATATTACAATTGGTGAAGAGAGAAGGATAGAGACTAATGAACTCTGAAGTTGAGATTAGGTCTGAATATGAATTACTTGAGACGAGCACTTGAGATGTTGCTTGAGATGCAAAATAGATGTTCAATGATTGATGTAGTTTCTTGCTTAACTTCGCTGTAGCCCTCAATATTTATCTCAGATGTTAGTTAGTCATTTCTAACCGTTTAAGATCGTTGAGAGCCGTTGGAACAGTGTCAGTCCTTGCTTGTTGGATGAGAGCAGCCACTTTACAAGTACAGACGTCACTATGTCAGTGCACAGTGTACTGGGTCTTTCACTTTATTCTGACTTGACATCCTGACCTCTCAGACTGTACTTGAGTCTTTTACTGAATCAGGCTCTCTTCCCTTACATCTTATACTTGGATCTCATCTCTTGCGTCTGACCATGAGACAGCGTCTCAAGCTGATCCTGCGTCTCTACTCTTCTTCTTGATCTGATCTCTTGCTTGATTTAGAACTTAAGTCTCATCCTTTTATTGACTTGATTAATGAGATTCATATTAGACTTCTGAATCTGTTTCTTGTTTTTGAGATGATCTCTTGGCTTCACATCTGATCTTGAGACGTCGTCTCAAGTTGTTTCTAAGTCTCTCGTTATATGATGCTTCAAGCTTCTTTGATGCTCTCTTGTTTCTTATGTTTTGCAACATGTAGACTTCCTTGAATTCTGCAGCATAGATTCTAACATTGTTCCGCCACATGCTTGAGCACACAATTTAGTAATAACAATATGCATTTCATAAATTTAAACTTAGTGGTTTGATATATTAAAAACTCTTGGAGGTGAGTTTGTCTCAACAATCTCCCCCTTTTTTTGATGATGGCAAACCATAGCGTTTAAATACTGAACTGAGTTTAAATACTGAACTGATAAGATTTTGAGTTATAGATGCAGTAATCAACTCCCCCTGAAATGTGCAATTCTATTTTGTTTTAAGGAGATGAGCTCCCCCCGAGTTAGAGATCTTAATCTGTTATAAATTCTTTTCATAAAATTTTACTAAAACAGATTTCAACATAGTCAATGAATGTGAACAGAGAATCATTTCATTAATCAAAACAAAAGGAGTACATAATTTGCATAGCAAAAGATGCCACTGCATCTTATCAGAAAAAAGAAAAGATGTTATTACATCTTATACTCAAAATAGATTCATTCACACAAGTCTGTATAAACTAAAAAACTAAGACTCTTATCAGATGTATATCTAACCATCTAACCAAACTAAGACTCTTATCAGATGTATATATATTCATCTAACCAACTCTCCCCCTTTTGCCATAATCAAAATAAAGAGGTGCTAGCTTAGGGTGAAGAGGATGAGTTAGAGTCTGATCCAGAAGGGCGCACTATAGCTTGTGGAATTTCAGGCAGAGGAGGCAGATTGGAGAGATGAAGGTTCATCTTCTTGTGGAAATCATTTGAAGCTCGCATATCTTGAAGAACTGTGTCAAGCCCATAAAAAATAGCCTCTTGCCTCTTCTTGTGATGTTTAAGTTTCTTGAGGATCTTCTTTTGATTCTACTCAAGTCTTGTGCTCAGATCGTGTTGATGTTGCTGCTATTCTTGATGAAGCTGATTGAGGAAGGTACTTATGGATTGTGAGATGTGGGTAGGAATGGAAGGCTCAGAAGATGGAGCTGGTTGTTGCTGTTCTGCTCGAGGAGCTGATTGATCATATTTTGGCAGAGGTGAGTCAAAGCAACACAGTTTCCATGAAGAATTTTCTAGGTGTAGGAAGTGAAGTCTAATGGGAGTGAGATGGCTCATATCTTGGAGGAGTCTTCTGGGTGGCAGGAGTCTCAACAGTATGAGTTTCAACAGTGGGAGTCTAATTATAAGCCATTTAATTATCTTCCATCTCATCATGAGTGGAAGTGGTGTTTTCTTTTTCCAAGCTCACAAGGGTCTCAACTACAATTTTAGTGATTGGGGAAAGTTCACTTTGTTGTATCCTTGACAGCCTTCTTCTTTTTCTTCTTCTTATGGGTATATGACATTTTTGAAGATGGGGAGGCTTGTGCAACAACAGGGATAGGTGGAGGATTATCAAGAGGAAATGTAGGAGGAGGAATGGTCTTACCATCTAGCCCAAGAGATTTTAGATTTACTTTGCCCACATAGTCAGGTTTCTCATCTGACTCCTCACAACCATTGAGATCTACCTTGAAGTGCTTCATACTCCTTGTAGTCAACATTCCAAATGGGAGAGAGGCAGTGATTTTTGAGTTGTGGAAGGCATGCTCCATGTGCCTTAGAATAAGAAAAGGCAGATTAAGAGGAATTTCATGCTCCATGTGTAGACTTTGTTAAATGTCCCACCCCTTGGCATAATGCACTTTGCAACGAGATGGAAGAGAAATTTGGCAAAGAGATTCAGGGAGGAGGCTTAGTCTGTAATGACACCTCCTTTGAAAAAGGAAGTTCCCACATTTGCTGCAGGAATGCCAATCTGATTCCACCAATGCTTTTCATTGTAGAGCCTATTTCCATCAACAGGAGCTTGAATAATGGATCCAAGGGATTCTTCAGTCAGTTCAATATGAACTCTTTTGAGATTAGTGATGACGTGAGGCAATCCTTGAGACGCACATTTGGCTCTGTAGCAACCAGCATAGAAGGCTTTGGTCATCTTAGGAAAGACTGGCTCTGTCATGGACAGATAGTCTTCCCAGCCCTGCTTCCTTAGATAGGGACCAATGTCCCAGTTTCCATCACGCAGCTCTTGGGTAGAGATGACCCTACCAACAATAATCTTCTTATCAGTAAACTTCTTTGTGAACTTATCTTCAACTTCTTTGTTCTCAAACAAGTCTGACTGAAACCAGAGCTTCTGTCCTTCAACTGCATTTCCTTTTCCTTTCCTTGAGGCTTCAAGTTGAGTGAGGTCAATGTGTTCTGGAGACTTAGGAGGTTTAGGAGACGTGGTTTGGACTACGTTTGAAGCAATTCTCTGGGACTTCATTCTCCGAGGAAGAGGAGGAATTGTTAGAGTGGGGAAGTTTGATTTCAATGATTTTGATGTGCATTGAGAGTGAGAGAAGAAGATGAGATGAGGAGTTGTGATTTAGTTTAAATAGGAATGAGATCTTCAGAGAGAGAGTGAGTGTGCAAATAATGAGGAAGCAGTTAATGAACGGTTGAGGGTGGTTGGCTCTCCTTTTTATATGGTAACGACTAGTTTACTGGTGAGTGGGGAGTTACTAGTCGTTAGCTAACAACTCCTTTTTACTCTCTGTAACGTCTCAGTAAAAATGAACCATGAGTTGAGACTTATCATGAGACGCTCCTCATTTAGTCTGTTCATGAGACGTCATCTCATCTTAGATGACCTTTTAGTCTTATTTTAATGAGACTCATAGCTGGTCTCACCTCATGAATTAATTACTGAATTTGAAAATCCTAACTAAGAGAACACATATTTAATAATTTTAGATTCTCAACAAATCTTTCCTCCACTAAGGGCTTAGTGAAGATGTCAGCAAGTTGGTTTTTAGTATCAACAAAAATAATTTCAATATTTCCTTTCTGCACATGGTCTCTTATAAAGTGATGCTTAATATCTATATGTTTAGATCTTGAATGATGAATAGGATTTTTAGCCAGATTTATAGCACTTGTGTTATCACAATAAAGAGGAATTTTGGAGTACCTGAGTGCATAGTCTTTCATTTGAGACTTGATCCACAACACTTGAGTGCAGCAGGCTGCTGCTGATACATATTCAGCTTCAGTTGTAGACAAGGCTATTGTATTTTGTTTCTTGCAAGACCAAGAGATAAGGCATTTCCCTAGGACTTGGCAAGAGCCACTTGTGCTTTTCCTATCCATTTTGTCTCCAGCAAAGTCAGCATCACTATATCCTATAAGATTAAATCTGGAGCCTTTCTCATACCAGAGACCAAGATCAGTGGTTCCTATCAAATATCTAAAAATTCTTTTTACAGCTGTAAGATGAGATTCCTTAGGATCTGATTGGTACCTTGCACAGATGCCTACAACATAATGGATATCAGGTCTACTTGTAATTAGATACATGAGAGATCCAATCATACCTCTATAAATCTTGTCAGAGACAACTTTACAAGTCTCATCTTTGTCAAGTTGAGTTGAGGGGTGCATTGGGGTCTTCATTGGCTTAGCATCACTCATTTTGAACTTTGTCAGCAAATCTCTTGCATACTTCTCTTGACTGATGAAGATGCCATCTGACAATTGCTTTATTTGCAGTCCAAGGAAGAATCTAAGTTCACCCATCATGCTCATCTAAAATTCTCCCTGCATGAGACTTGAGAATTCTTGACAAAGAGACTCATTAGTTGACCCAAAAATAATGTCATCCACATAAATTTGTACAATCAATAAATCTTTGTTAACTTCCCTTTTGAATAGTGTAGTATCAATTTAACCTCTAATGAAGCCATTTTTAATTAAAAAGGAACTTAACCTGTCATACCAAGCTCTTGGAGTTTGTTTGAGACCATACAAGGCCTTTTTGAGTCTGAGGACATATTCTGGATGATGGGAGTCTTCAAAGCCAAGGGGGTTATCTCACATAGACTTCTTATTCAATGATTCCATTTAGGAATGCACTTTTCACATCCATTTGATAGAGTCTGAAATCCTTGTGAGCAGCAAAGGCCAACAGAATTCTGATGGCTTCAAGTCTAGCAACAGGAGCAAACGTCTCATCATAGTCAATTCCTTCCTGTTGATTGTATCCTTGTGCTACAAGTCTAGCTTTGTTTCTCATGACTTTTCCCTTCTCATTTAGCTTGTTTCTGAATACCCATCTGGTTCCATTTATGGATTGACAAGAGGGAGGTGGAACCAGATCCTAGACCTTACTCTTTTCAAACTGGTTCAGTTCTTCGTCCATAGCCTTAATCCAGGACTCATCATTAAGGGCTTCATGTATATTTTTTGGTTCTATCTCAGATAAAAAAGCCATCAGGTTCTCAACATCTTTGAAGGAGGATATGGTCCTGACTCTATCTGAGGTTTCTCCAATTATTTGTTCTCTGGGATGAGATCTCACTAATCTCCAGCTTCTGGGTAGTTGTGATGCAAGCTCATTTTGGACTTCAAGATCCCCTTGTCTTGTCTCCCTGATCTCAGGTTGTCCATCTGGTTTGTCTTCTTCTTGAGATGCCTGAGGTAGGTCAGGATGGAAGCTTCTGTGAGACAACATCTCAGACTGAGCTTCTCTTCTATGTTCAGGCTGAGATGAACTCATTAGCTTCTGTTTAGGTGAGTATCTCTCTTCAGCTTCCTGAGTTGAGATTCTTAATTCTCCCATCATCTCTTCAATTTCTTCATCTACTTCTTTCTGAAAGCTGCCTTGTATCTCATTAAAGACTACATGCATAGATTCTTCAGTAGATTTAGTTTTTAGATTGTATACTCTATAAGCTTTTGAAGTTTGGGAGTAACCTAAGAAAATTCCCTTGTCTGATTTTGTATCAAATTTTCCTAGTTGATATTTGGTAGTTAGGATATAACAATCACATCCAAACACATGAAAATATGAAATTTAGGGTTTTCTCCCTTTCCACAGCTCATATGGAGTTTTATTCAAGATCTTTCTTATAGTGACTCTATTTATGATGTAGCAGAAAGTGTTCACAGCTTCTGCCCAAAAATACTTTTCAATTTCAGAGTCACATAACAAAGTTCTTGCCATCCCTTGAAGTGTCCTATTCTTTCTTTCAACCACTCCATTCTGTTGAGGAGTTCTTGGACATGAGAAGTTATGCGTGATGCCATGTTTATCATTTTTTTTTAAAATTTTGCATTCTCAAACTCCCCTCCATGATCACTCCTCACAGTACCAATTCCATATCCTTTCTCAGATTGAATCTTCTTACAGAAGGATTTGAAGGATTCATAAGATTCATCTTTCTGAGAGAGGAACAGAACCCAAGTGAACCTTGAGAAATCATCCACAATTACAAATCCATACTTTTTACCACTGAGACTTGCAATCTTAGTTGGTACAAATAAATCAATGTGGAGGATCTCAAGTGGTCTGGTGGTTGAGACATGATATTTGGACTTGAAACTTGATTTGCTGTGTTTACTTTTTACACAAGACTCACATATCATATCTTTGTCAAATTTTACTTTAGGTAATCCTTTGACAAGAGACTGACTTGCAAGTTGACTTATGGTTCTCATGTTAATATGTCCAGCTCTCTTGTGCCAAAGCCATTTCTCATGGTCATGGGACATGAGACATGTGAGATCAGATAGGCTCTCAAGTGATACTGAGTAAAGATTTTTGTTCCTATTTCCAGAAAAGACTGTTTTCCCAGTCTTAGAATCTATGATCTCACAGAAAATGGGTTGGAAATTTACATGATAACCATTGTCACATAACTGGCTTATACTCAACAAATTATGTTTCAGGCCTTCAACAAAATAAACATTCTCAATTTGAGCTGAGTTTGTCTTACCAATTTTACCTATGTCCTTGATTTGGGCCTTGCTGTTGTCTCCAAAAGAGACAACTCCTGTTGCTTTCTCTTCAAGTGACAGGAACTTGCTTTTGTCTCCTGTCATGTTCCTTGAACATCCACTGTCCAACACCCACATTTTCTTTGATTTTGCTGCTGCCAGGCACATCTGTCACGACACAAGATTTAGCTTTAGGTACCCACTTATATTTGGGTCCTTCATGGTTAGTTGCTCTTCTCTTGAATGCTACATGTCTCAAGTAGCATTCAGTGGCCTTGTGGCCAAACTTGCTACAACAGGAACATCTTTCTTTCTTCCTTTTTCTTGCAGGAATGAAGAAGTCCTTATACCAGATCTCACCACTACAACATTTTTGACTTTAGACCACGGTTTTGTTTCCCATGGGTAGAAAGTCGTGGCCTAAACATGGCATAAGCCACACTTTTGCACATGTGGACAAATATATACATAATACTCACCCCCTTCGAAAATTAAGACCCCGAACCGTGGTCTATTTATTTTAGGCCACAGTGGTAAAACCATAGATGATAAATAGACCACGATTATTAAACTGTAGCTATTTATAACCACCTTTAAAAGGACATAGCTTAAAAAATTAAACATAAACCGTGGTCTAAAATTATTTTATAATTAAACCAGGAGGTTTTAGCGAGTATTTTATAATTTAAATGAAATTTTGATCGAAATCTCTCTCTTTTACTTGAGTCCCAATACCCCATACCATAAAATATCAGAAATCCCTCTCATTAATCACTTTCTCCTTCGTTCGAATTCCAATCCCAATTTCGTGAATCACCTCCTTTGTCTCCCAATTTCAGAGTCTCCCTAAATCCCTTAACCAATCTTCCTTGTCCAGCCTCAATCGCGACAGCGCCGCCGTGGGTGGCTCCCCTCTCTTCACAGCCGCGACCCTTGCTGTGAAGAACATCACTTTCTCCGTTCTCCTGCGCGACCGATTTCACTTCCTCTTGTTACCCTTTGCGCACGTCGAACAACCCCGGCCCAATCGTTTGAAGACGAAGAACGCAACTTGTTCTCCTTTGCACATCAAAGAACCTCAATCGTTTGACAACGAAGAACCCAGGTGTTGTTCTCCACTGTCGTGCGCTGTTCTCCACCAAGGACCCACATTCTGGTGAGCCATTTGATCACCACATCCATTTTTTAGTCTTGTTTTGCTCTCAATCTGCTTCATTCGTGTTCTATATACTTTATATCATTAAAGTTGTTTCTTTAAATACTTTTTTTTCTATCATCTTTGTTAAGTTCTAAATTAGTTTCAGATAACACAATGCATTGCTCGATCTTCTATCTGCACTATCTTTATTATTTTCAGCTTTTGAAACCTTTGATTTTAGCTCTTCAATTAATATTTCCATATCCCATATTGTTGTGTACAACATGTTCTGTTGTTCTTGACTTGCTTCAGAAAATGCCCTTGCATTGTGTAGATGGATATCTAATTCCATCAGTTGCTTCTCAAGTGAACCGACCTTTTTCTCTGCAGTACTGGCACTCCCATGTTATTAATAGGAATAAAATAGCCTGCAACTTGTCTGTTCATCAAATGGTTAATTCATATCTAATTCATATTTTCCGGATCACTTCCAAATTGCCTATTCTCTATTTTGGTTTTTTGCTGGCTGGGTGTATCTTGTTCTGGTATGTTCGTGGATGAATGCAATGCACACATTAGTTTTTTATTCATTTTGGTTTTGTTTGGTCTTGGCTTATCATCTTTAGGGATTACTTGCTGTCTTTTTTGTACATGGACTTGATCTGTTAGCTAAATTTAGCATTCATTTGTTTGGTTTTGTGGGGTTGTCTTGTAGCTTTGTAATCCTGTTAATAAGACTTTGTGTTTGACCATTTTTTATTAGGAAAAGCTTCAAGATTCAATTAATGATTCAAATGAATCTGCCAAGCAAGCATTTGAATCATTTTTTGGAAAAGAAAAGTCGGGTAGAGTGCGTTGCTATGGAAGAACTGCCACTCCATCACAATTGAAAAGAAATGAAGAAATTAAAGCTCTTAAGAAACAACATTCAATTGAATTGAATAGTTGTATTAACAGGTCTCAAGGAATGGAGGCGCTTCTTAGATGTGTTTTGAAGCAAAACAACCCGACATTGGATGATGAAGCTATAGATATTATGATTGCAAATGCAATAGCAAATGAAAATAGCGCAACAATGCCACATTCTTCTACATCCACTCATACTCCTAATATTGAGAAGGTATGTGATAGCACCGATCTGTTAATTATTACCAATGTATGAAATACCAACTTATAATTTATTACTACTTATAAAATTGTATATTGTTTGCTTTCATGATTACAGGTTATAACTGAGGATGAAGATCATTTTGAAGATGTGGAAGAAGAATAATATTCATGATTGGATGTCTTGGAAGTTAATATATATTCTTAATTGGATGTTATTTTTGTTGATTTTGAGAGATAGAGAGTTATTTTATCGATTAGATAGGTTTATGTCAATTTTCTATGTTTTGAGAGTTTATACACATGACAAAAAATAGATACAAGTGTTTTTATGCATCTTTTGGAATATTTTAGATTAAGTATTTATTATATACATATATATACGTATCACAATTTACATGCTAAATTGCTGATTTTATTTATATTTAGTCATTGTATTATATATATAGTATGTGATTATATATATAATTAAATAATTAATTACATATTATAATTAATAAATCACATTCATATAAATGTGGATTAAATGAATAATCCTATAAAAGTTTCGTTACCTAATATGAAATTTGATAATTATTACATATATGGTGTGGTCATACTTAAATAAAAATTAAAAGGTTACATCTAAAAACTGTGGTTTAAAATGTATAGGCCACGATTATATAATTATAGCCTAATTAAATAAAAATTAAAAGATTACATTTAAAAATTGTGGCTTAAAATGTATAGGCCACAATTATATAGTTATAGCCTAAAATTGATGGCTGATGTTGATCTTTATTGTCCACAGTTCTAAAATGTGGTATAAAATATATGTCCACACTTGAAAAACTGTGGTTTACAGATATATCTACACGCATAAAAGTGTGGTCTAAACCTTGAAAAACAAAAATTGTGGCCTAAAAGTGCTCAAGAAAACCGTGGTCTATTCTATTAAGTTTAGACCACGATTGTAAAAAAGTGTGGCTGAAGGTGAAAAACTGTGGCCTATTCGAATAGGCCACGGACGCATATATAACGGCCAATAAACCGTGGCCTAAACCTTTAGGCCACGGTTTTAATGCTTGCAACCACGGTTTTTAGCCGTGGTCTAAGGTCATAAATGTTGTAGTGCACTGGAAGACTTCTCATAGCCTAATCCAGCTTTGTCAAAAATTCCCTTTTGAGACCCAATGAGTCTTTTAAGATTTTTTCTTCCTTTTACAAATTTTGCTAGATCATCTATGAGAGTTCTATTTTGTTTCTTGAGCTTATGGTTTTCTTCAGAAAGATTTTTCAGTTCTTGCTCATCATGAGATTGACTCGTTGTTTTAACAAGTTCAGACAGTCTCATGTGAGACAGCATGAGACTGCTGTTTTTATGATTCAAGCTTTCATTTTCTATTTCCAGAAGTTTAACTTTTTCAAGAGTTGTGTCCAATTCAGATTTCAAAAGAGAGCTCTTTGAGACAAGAAGGATTGAATCATAAAGAAGATTTTCAACAGCAAACTTGAGTTCATTGAAAGAGAGTTCTGAATCTGAGTCACATACCTCATCATCAAATGAGTCACCATTTGCCATGAGGCATATATTAGCAGATTCTTCATTTTGACTTTCATCACCTTCAGTGTCATCCCAAGTTGCCATCATTGCCTTCTTTTTTGGACTCTTTTTCATCTCCTTTTTGAGTAATGGACATTTAGACCTGAGATGTCCAGGTTTTCTACATTCAAAGCATATGAATTGTCCCTTTCTGTCAGACTTTATTTCTCCTCTTCTTGAGGGGAAGCTTCTTCTACCACTTCCTCTAGCTTTCCACATGCGTCTGATCTTTCTTGAGATGTAGGCTAGCTCATCATCCATCTCACTTTCATCATCTCCTTCATCTTCTTTAGTTTGTGTCATGAGATGAGTTAAGTGAAGTCTGTTGAGATGAGATTACCTTCTTACCTTTGGAGTTGCTGGATGATGCCTTAAGGCTATTGTCTTTGGAAGTCTAATGAGATCTTCTTCCATTAGATCCTGCTCATGAACCTTTAATGATCCAAGAAGCTCATCTAATCTGAGAGTGCTGAGATCCTTGGCTTCTTGAATGGCTATGACTTTAGGTCTCCAGGGCTTAGGTAGACTTCTCAAAAAACCCATATAATCTGTTTATAATGAAGAATGGGTCATCTTCGAGCCACTTGCTGAGTGTGTCAAGGTCAATAGCAGGTGCATGGGTCTTTGGTGGTGATTGGGCTCGAGGTTCTTGTTGCACTGGGATCGAAGCAGTAACAGTTGGATGAACCACAGGCTCTTTCGAAGGCATCTAGGTAAGAGTGTCATCAGGAGGTGTTTGACCATGACCTTCATTGTTGCTTTCTGGAGCAGTAAAAGAAGGGGTCGAGGGCACATCACCTTGAGAGTTCTGCTCATGTTCATCCTCTTGAGTGTTCCCTGGGTCCAACCATCAGTCCCTTGATTTTCTTGGGGTGGTAGAGGTTGTAGAAGCTCATCAGTTCGGAGGTCTTGGATATTTTCAGTAGTTTGGACCACGGGAGCAATTCCTTCAGATTGCACAACCTTCTTCTCAAAAGCAGCCTTGGGCCTAGATGGTTCGATAATGATAACATCATCATCATCATGTTTGTAACATCCTAATTTTATTAGGATAAATATTAATTAAATGAAATAGATTAATTAAAATAAATAATTAATTTAAGGGGAAATAAATAATAGGGTTATTATTATTATTAGTTTTATTTCGTAAAGGTAGTTTTATTTGAAAATAAAATAAAGGGGGTGAGAATGGGCCCAAGCCCAATTAGTTATTCTGTAAGGAGGGGTAACAAAGCACCCTAATCCTTATTCGTATCATTCGTCAGTAAGCGAAAGGCTAAGCAGGGGAGAACCTGAGTCTCAACAGAGAGCTGCTGAGGAGTGAAAGTCAAGATCCAAGAAAGGACTTCATCGCTGTGATCAAAGCTTCGCTTAAGGTACGGTGGGGGAGAGGGTATTGCCTGTATATGCATATAGGGATATTGGGTAGTGAGGGCAACCATAAGACCCTCTAAAGACTCTAAATTCGTATGGATGTGTGTGTAAATAGGAATGAATGATATAATCTGTTGATTTATGATTGATTGTATGTAAATTGATGAGTATTGGATGAGATTAATGAGAATAATGAAAGATGGATGATTAGGGATTGAGAAATTGGGGATTTTGATGAATTGATGAGATAATCTGCAATTGATTGTTGATTTACTGAGTATTGGATGTTATTAATGAGTATGAATGATGTTTAGATGAAAAAGATTGATTAGGGATTGATTGGATGAGTTTTGAGATGTTTGAAATCGTGAAATCTGCGATCTGCATCGCGGGTAATCGATTACCAGGTGTGGTAATCGATTACCAGAGTGTCTGGGCAACCCAGAACTACCTTTTGATGGCTGGTAATCGATTACAGGGGTGCTGTAATCGATTACCAGAGAGTCTGTTTGTGGGTAATCGATTACAGAGGTGCTGTAATCGATTACCAGAGAGCTTTTCTATGGGTAATCGATTACCAGAGGTCGGTAATCGATTACCAGAGTGGATTTTGAGATCCTGAGTGTCTGATATTGATGATTAATGATGTTTAATGATGTTTGTGATGATTATGACGATGTATAATGATGATGATTGATGTTAATAGTGTTTATCACTTAGAATGATGTTTGATGATGAGTGTATTGATGTATGATGATGATGATGATGATAATGATGTCGGTGTATATCACCTTATTATGATGATGTTTAATGATGAGTGTATCGATGTATGATGATGATGATAATGATGTCAGTGTATATCACATTATGATGATGTTTAATGATGAGTGTATCGATGTATGATGATGATGATGATAATGATGTCGGTGTATATCACCTTATTATGATGATGTTTGATGATGAGTGTATTGACGCATGATGATGATGATGATGATAATGATGTCGGTGTATATCACATTATTATGATGAGTATATTGATGTACGATGATGTTGATGATAATGATGTTGGTGTATATCACCTTTTTGACGATGATGTTGATGAAATTGATGATGGTGTATATCACCTTTTTGATGACGATGTTACCTAAGTTGTGCGGGCCCATAGAGAGGGTACAACTTAGGAGAGATGCCTTGTGCATAGGTGATGTTACTTGAGTTGTGCGGGCCCATAGAGGGGGTACAACTTGGGAGAGGTGCCATGAGCACATGTCATGAGACCTGAATTGTACGGGCCCATAGAGGGGGTACAATTCGAGAGGTGAACTGAGTTGTGCGGGCCCATAGAGGGGGTACAACTCAGGGGATCAAGATGGGGCGTTCGATGCACGGACCCATAGAGGGGGTGCAACCTAGGAGTGATTGTACGGGCCCATAGAGGGGTACAATCTAGGGTCGAATGTCGTTTTTCGGGCTTATAGAGGGGTACAACCTATCGGATAGTGTATGGTAACACCGATAGACTGTCTTGGTACTAACTAGAGTGATTGACGAGGTGCACCCATTGTGTGGAGTTCCAAGTCATGATCTTTGGGTAGACGATGAGAGGTGAACGATGTAATGAGGATAATGAGTATGATGATAGATGAACGATGTAATGATGAAATTGAATATGCTGATAGATGAATGATGTATGATGATAATGCGTATGATGAGATATAAATGATGTATGATGATAATAAGTATGATGATAGATGAATGATGTATGATGATAATGAGTATGATAATATATGAATGATGTTATGATAGTAATGAGTATGATGATATATGAAAGATGCTATGATGTTGAGTTTTAGATGAATGTTATTATTGGTGATTGATGTATTGATGACATGATTGTAATGATGTTGTGGGTGAGGACGGGTATTCTCTATGTGTATGTATATGTAGTATTCCTTAGATGTGACATCAGGATGTATTTGGGAGTTTATCATGTTTCTAGATTAGGAGTATGCTTATGAACCTTTTGGGATGTCTTGTATGGCAGTAGGTTATTAATGGTTTTATGTATTGGTGATTCCGCTACTTTATGTTTGACTTATATCTGAGAGTTTAATTTCTTTTAATAAAGTTGTTTTCGAACTATGAGATTTTATAATAACGATTGTGAACCTTTTTACCTATCGTGGGGCTTTCCCTTTTCTAAACTTCGATTTCTTAAACACATAAGAGTATGGGGTAGAAGGGTGTCACATTAGTTGGTATCAGAGCAGGTCGGTTCACCGGCCTTGAGTTATGAGTTTACTATGCTTCTGATGTGTGCATCTGATTGATTGCCTGAGTGGATTGTCTGCTTGATTGATTGTTGTTTGTTGGAATTCCTTGATTTTCTGCTTTATTTAGTATGTGTGCTTACCCTTTCTTAAATACAGAAAGAGTAATGGCTGGGGGTAGAAACGATCGGGCAATGGCCGATGCCTTGATGGCCATGGCTCAGGCTGTTGGTAACCTTAACCAACATCACGAGACGGACTGGCTTGCACGGTTCCAAAGGAACCATCCACCTACGTTCCGAGGAGGTTACGATCCAGATGGAGCTGCTGACTGGATTTATGAGATCGAGAAGATCTTCCGAGCAATGGACTGCCCTATGCTTCAGAAGGTGACTTTAGCGGCCTTCATGCTATCTGGGGATGCTGGTTTCTGGTGGCAGAGCACTTGCCAAAGGATGATTGATGAGGGCACAGCCTTGAGTTGGGACAACTTCAAAAGGTTATTCTTGGAGAAGTACTTTCCACATGACGTGCGTAACAAGAAACAGATAGAGTTCCTAGACCTAAAGCAAGGGGACGGCACCGTGGCAGACTACACATCCAGATTTGAAGCTCTAGCACGATTCTGCCCGACATATGAGGGAGCAGCTAATGAAGAGGCCAAGTGTGTCAAGTTTCTCAGCGGCCTTCGTCCTGAGATCAAGCAAGTATTCAACTACCAAGGAATAACGCGCTTTCACGAGCTAGTGAACAAGTGTAGGATTTATGATGAAGACAACCGAGTAAAGGCGGCACATTATAAGAGTGGAGGACCTTTGAGGAGTCAGAACAAGTTCCAAGCAACTAGTAAGGGCAAGCCGTACTCCAGAGCGACAGGAAACCTCAAGATTGGAGGTGGCAGTGAAGGCACAGTACAAAGGAAGAGTTATGCTCCAGCAACAAAGGGTGGGAGTGTTGGTTCTACCACTCCTATTACATGTTACAAGTGTGGAAAGGAGGGTCACCGAGCAAACCAATGCGGAGACAGAGAGATCACCTGCTACACATGTCAGCAGAAGGGACACATCGCTCGTGACTGTCCTCAAAAGACACAAGGAACGGTAGCGGCAAGCGGGGATGCCAATGGGAGCGCCAGTAAACCTAAGGCTACAGGAAGGGTCTTTGCCTTGAGTGGTACTGAAGCTGCTCAATCCGAGGACTTGATCCAAGGTATGGGTTTCATTGCTGGTAATCCTTTAGTGATTTTGTTTGACTCCGGTGCGACTCATTCTTTCATATCACATGCTTGTGTGTCTAAACTTAAATTGCCTGTTTCTTCCTTACCTTTTGTATTGAGTGTGGAAACGCCAGCTAGTGGGTTAGTTTCTACTTCCGATGTTTGTTTAAATTGTTCTATATCTGTTAATGATAGAAACTTTCTAGTTGATTTGATTTGTTTGCCTCTGAGTCAACTAGATGTCATTCTTGGTATGAACTGGTTATCGTCCAACCATGTCCTTCTAAACTGTGCTGATAAGTCTGTTGTTTTTGGTCACCCTGTTGAGAGTAAGAGTAAGGATTTTATGACTGCCAACCAGGTAAAGGCGTCTCTAAAGGAAGATGCCCAGGTTTACATGCTCTTAGCTTCTTTGAAATCTGATAGTGGGGTTGTGGTAAGTGAGATACCTGTAGTGTGCGAGTACCCTGAGGTATTTGCTGATAATGTGTCTAGTTTACCACCTGAGAGAAAGCTAGAGTTTGTTATAGACTTAGTGCCGGGTACAGGACCGATTTCAGCTACACCTTATAGGATGTCACCCTTAGAGCTAGCAGAACTTAAGAAGCAACTAGAAGACCTGTTAGAGAAAAAGTTCATAAGGCCTAGTGTGTCACCCTGGGGAGCGCCTGTGTTGTTTGTTAAGAAGAAGGATGGTAGTATGAGGTTGTGTACAGATTACTACCAGTTAAATAAGGTAACCATTAAGAATAGATATCCTTTGCCTAGGATAGATGACTTGATGGATCAATTAGTGGGGGCATGTGTGTTTAGCAAGATAGATCTTAGATCAGGATATCATCAGATTAGAGTTAAGGAAGAGGATATACCTAAGACCGCTTTTAGGATAAGGTATGGACATTACGAGTATCTGGTAATGCTTTTCGGTGTGACGAATGCTCCTGCCATTTTTATGGATTATATGAACATGATTTTTCACCCTTATTTGGATAAATTCGTAGTTGTCTTCATAGATGACATACTAATTTATTCCAAGACTAAGGAGGAGCATGAGGAACATCTAAAGGTAGTGCTTCAGGTTCTTAAGGATAAACAGCTGTATGCTAAGATGTCCAAGTGTGAGTTCTGGTTAGAGCAAGTAAGCTTCTTAGGCCATGTGATTTCTAAGGGAGGTATAGGTGTAGATCCTTCTAAGGTAGAAGTCGTACTTAAGTGGGAGTCCCCTAAGTCAGTAAGTGAGATTAGGAGTTTCCTTGGGTTGGCTGGGTACTATAGGAGGTTCATAGAAGGGTTTTCTAAGTTAGCCTTGCCTTTGACCGAGTTGACTAGGAAGGGAGTTGCCTATGTGTGGAACAGTAAGTGCGAGAATAGTTTCCAAACCCTTAAGGAGAAGTTGACTAGTGCACCAGTGTTAGTGTTGCCTGACCTTAGTAAACCTTTCGTAGTATACTGTGATGCTTCTAAGATGGGTTTAGGTGGGGTGTTGATGCAAGAGGGTAAAGTAGTAGCCTATGCTTCTAGGCAATTGAAAATCCATGAGAGAAACTACCCTACCCATGATCTAGAGTTAGCAGGCGTAGTGTTCGTGTTGAAGATTTGGAGACATTACCTGTATGGTTCCCGGTTTGAGGTTTTTAGTGACCATAAGAGCCTTAGATACCTGTTTGACCAGAAAGAGCTGAACATGAGGCAGAGGAGGTGGTTAGAGTTTCTTAAGGATTATGATTTTGAGTTAAGTTACCATCCCGGTAATGCCAATGTAGTGGCTGATGCCTTGAGTAGGAAGTCTATCCATGTTAGTTCCTTGATGATTAGAGAGATGGATCTTTTAACCCAGTTTAGAGATCTAAGTTTGGCTTGTGAAGTAACATCCTCTAGTGTGAAGTTAGGAATGACCAGGGTAAGTAATGAACTGTTGAAGGATATTAGTAAGGCCCAGTTAGAGGATCCCTTTTTGGTTAGTAGGCGAGAGGCTATAGAAGGAGGTAGTGGTGGAGAGTTTGTGATTGGTGCCGATGGGGTAGTGAGATTTGGGGATAGAGTGTGTGTGCCTAGTGAACCTAGCTTTAAGAGGTTAGTACTGGAAGAAGGGCATAGAAGTAAGCTTAGTTTCCACCCAGGATCAACTAAGATGTACCAGGATTTAAAGAAAGTGTTTTGGTGGCCTAGGATGAAGAGGGACATAGAAGAGTTTGTGAGTGCATGTTTAGTGTGCCAAAAGGCTAAGGTAGAACATCAAAAACCTTCAGGATTGCTTCAGCCCTTAAGTATACCTGAGTGGAAGTGGGATAGTATTTCTATGGATTTCGTGGTTGCCTTGCCTAAGACCGTGAAGGGACATGACTCAATTTGGGTTATTGTCTATAGGTTAACTAAGAGTGCCCATTTCCTTCCCATCAATATTAAGTATTCCTTAGAGAAGTTGGCTCAGCTGTACATTAGTGAGATTGTGAGGTTGCATGGCATACCATCTAGTATAGTCTCGGATAGAGATCCCGGGTTCACCTCTAGATTTTGGGAGAGTTTACAGCAGGCCTTGGGGACCCAGCTTAGGCTTAGCTCAGCTTACCACCCTTAGACTGATGGTCAGACCGAGAGAACCATTCAATCCTTAGAGGATTTGCTTAGAGCCTGTGTATTAGACCAATGGGGTAGTTGGGATAGCTTTTTACCTTTGATAGAGTTCACCTATAACAATAGCTTTCACTCTAGCATAGGTATGGTGCCTTATGAAGCATTGTATGGTAGGAGATGTAGAACCCCTTTGTGTTGGTGTGAGCCGGGGGAGAGTCTGGCCTTAGGACCTGAGATAGTGCAGCAGACCACAGATAAGGTTAGGATAATCCAGGAGAGGATGAGGACAGCCCAGAGTAGGCAGAAGAGCTATGCGGATAAGAGAAGGAAAGAGTTAGAGTTCAAGGAAGGGGACCATGTATTCCTGAAAGTCACTCCGTGGACCGGGGTTGGTAGAGCATTAAAGTCTAGAAAGCTTACACCTCGATTCATTGGCCCTTACCAAATCCTTAAAAGAGTCAGCAATGTTGCCTACCAAATCGCTTTGCCTCCACATCTATCTAATCTTCATAACGTTTTCCACGTTTCTCAACTCCGGAAATACGTTCACGATCCTTCGCATGTGATTGAGTCGAATCATCTTGAGGTTAAGGAAAACCTAACAGTGGAAACCATGCCGGTGAGAGTTGAGGATTGGAGGGTGAAACAACTTCGAGGTAAAGAGATTCCTTTGGTTAAGGTGATCTAGGGAGGACCTACACCCGAGAGTGTCACTTGGGAACTTGAAGAGAAAATGAAGGAGTCTTATCCAGAGCTATTCGCTTCAGGTAAAATTCGAGGACGAATTTTCTTTTTAGGAGAGGAGAGTTGTAACATCCTAATTTTATTAGGATAAATATTAATTAAATGAAATAGATTAATTAAAATAAATAATTAATTTAAGGGGAAATAAATGATAGGGTTATTATTATTATTAGTTTTATTTCGTAAAGGTAGTTTTATTTGAAAATAAAATAAAGGGGGTGAGAATGGGCCCAAGCCCAATTAGTTATTCTGTAAGAAGGGGTAACAGAGCACCCTAATCCTTATTCGTATCATTCGTCAGTAAGCGAAAGGCTAAGGAGGGGAGAACCTGAGTCTCAAGAGAGAGCTTCTGAGGAGTGAAAGTCAAGATCCAAGAAAGGACTTCATCGCTATGATCAAAGCTTCGCTTAAGGTACGGTGGGGGAGAGGGTATTGTCTGTATATGCATGTAGGGATATTGAGTAGTGAGGGCAACCATAAGACCCTCTAAAGACTCTAAATTCGTATGGATGTGTGTGTAAATAGGAATGAATGATATAATCTGTTGATTTATGATTGATTGTATGTAAATTGATGAGTATTGGATGAGATTAATGATGTTATTGAGAATAATGAAAGATGGATGATTAGGGATTGAGAAATTGGGGATTTTGATGAATTGATGAGATAATCTGCAATTGATTGTTGATTTACTGAGTATTGGATGTTATTAATGAGTATGAATGATGCTTAGACGAAAAAGATTGATTAGGGATTGATTGGATGAGTTTTGAGATGTTTGAAATCGTGAAAACTGTGATCTGCATCGTGGGTAATCGATTACCAGGTGTGGTAATCGATTACCAGAGTGTCTGGGCAACCCAGAACTACCTTTTGATATCTGGTAATCGATTACAGGGGTGCTGTAATCGATTACCAGAGAGTCTGTCTGTGGGTAATCGATTACAGAGGTGCTGTAATCGATTACCAGAGGGCTTTTCTGTGGGTAATCGATTACCAGAGGTTGGTAATCGATTACCAGAGTGGATTTTGAGATCCTGAGTGTTTGATATTGATGATTAATGATGTTTAATGATGTTTGTGATGATTATGACGATGTATAATGATGATGATTGATGTTAATAGTGTTTATCACTTAGAATGATGTTTGATGATGAGTGTATTGATGTATGATGATGATGATGATAATGATGTCGGTGTATATCACCTTATTATGATGATGTTTAATGATGAGTGTATCGATGTATGATGATGATGATAATGATGTCAGTGTATATCACATTATGATGATGTTTAATGATGAGTGTATCGATGTATGATGATGATGATGATAATGATGTCGGTGTATATCACCTTATTATGATGATGTTTGATGATGAGTGTATTGATGCATGATGATGATGATGATAATGATGTCGGTGTATATCACCTTATTATGATGATGTTTAATGATGAGTATATTGATGTACGATGATGTTGATGATAATGATGTTGGTGTATATCACCTCTTTGACGATGATGTTGATGAAATTGATGATGGTGTATATCACCTTTTTGATGACGATGTTACCTAAGTTGTGCGGGCCCATAGAAAGGGTACAACTTAGGAGAGATGCCTTGTGCATAGGTGATGTTACTTGAGTTGTGCGGGCCCATAGAGGGGGTACAACTTGGGAGAGGTGCCATGAGCACATGTCATGAGACCTGAATTGTACAGGCCCATAGAGGGGGTACAATTCGAGAGGTGAACTGAGTTGTGCGGGCCCATAGAGGGGGTACAACTCAGGGGATCAAGATGGGGCGTTCGATGCACGGACCCATAGAGGGGGTGCAACCTAGGAGTGATTGTACGGGCCCATAGAGGGGTACAACCTAGGGTCGAATTTCGTTTTGCGGGCCCATAGAGGGGTACAACCTATCGGATAGTGTATGGTAACACCGATAGACTGTCTTGGTACTAACTAGAGTGATTGACGAGGTGCACCCATTGTGTGGAGTTCCAAGTCATGATCTTTGGGTAGACGATGAGAGGTGAACGATGTAATGAGGATAATGAGTATGATGATAGATGAACGATGTAATGATGAAATTGAATATGCTGATAGATGAATGATGTATGATGATAATGCGTATGATGAGATATAAATGATGTATGATGATAATAAGTATGATGATAGATGAATGATGTATGATGATAATGAGTATGATAATATATGAATGATGTTATGATAGTAATGAGTATGATGATATATGAAAGATGCTATGATGTTGAGTTTTAGATGAATGTTATTATTGGTGATTGATGTATTGATGACATGATTGTAATGATGTTGTGGGTGAGGACGGATATTCTCTATGTGTATGTATATGTAGTATTCCTTTTCCTCACCGTATTCTGTGGATATATTTTACAGGTGTTGATGAGGACACGACTGGTGTCGATTATGATTAAAAGGGTATGCTCTGATAGATGTGACATCAGGGTGTATTTGGGAGTTTATCATGTTTCTAGATTAGGAGTATGCTTATGAACCTTTTGGGATGCCTTGTATGGCAGTAGGTTATTAATGGTTTTATGTATTGGTGATTCTGTTGCTTTATGTTTGACTTATATCTGAGAGTTTAATTTCTTTTAATAAAGTCGTTTTCAAACTATGAGATTTTATAATAACGATTGTGAACCTTTTTACCTATCGTGGGGCTTTCCCTTTTCTAAACTTCGATTTCTTAAACACATAAGAGTATGGGGTAGAAGGGTGTCACAATGTTGGTCCTCAGGAACACCTTCATCCTGTGCCTGCTCAGGGTTCTCAGTGTGGTCTTCGTGCTCTTCCTCTTGAGTAGGATTTTCAGAGTGTACAGGGGAGTTGACCTCAGGCTCTTCAGTCACAGTTTGACCCCCTGCAGCTTGAAATCTTATAATTCTGTTCGACCCAGGGTATTGAACAGCAAGAGGAAGATAATTTTAAAAAGTTTCAAGGCTTGAAGAACTCGAACCCGTACTACTTCCTTGATTAGTTGAGTCTGAAAGCACCTTGAAGCAGGAAGTTCGAATCAGAACATGCAGCCAAGAATAAAAGAGAAAGAGACAAAGTAGTGCATTACCACTCTGTTAGCTTTCCAAGAGCGCATGATGTTTGGTGCAACATGTTTGAACTTTTTCTTTGGATTTGGGACCTGAAAGATATATGTTCGAATGAGAAGATTCGAAGCAAATAAAAATCTAAAGGACAACTAAAATAAAAACCTCAGTGGCTTGAGGATCGATGGAAGAGCCAGGCTCATTAGCTTCACCACCAGTGGTCTTGTCCAAAGTAGGAGGATCAGCCTCAGACCTAGAAGCAGCAACCTGCTCATCTGTCTGCTTCGTACTCAAAGGGTCTTCACTCTGGGTCCCAACAGAAGGAGTTTGGGAATGAGTGGGTTGAGCCTCTGTTTCAGAAGAAGCAGCAGCAGGGGTCTTCCTCTTCCTCGAAGTAGTGGGAGCTTTCTGAGCAGGTGGCTTCGAAGCTGGTTTCCTTGTAGATGGAGCCTTCTACAAAGTTCGAAAGTACACAAAGATAAGTAAAGACACTAGCATAAAGAAAATTGAACCATGTAAGTGCATGTTTACCTTATCTCCTGCAGGGGCATTCTTACACTTTGAAGCCCCAGCTACATCTGTAGAAGGCGTTTCTTTGTTGCCTTTGGGAGCCTTTGGCTTCTTTGACTTCGAAGAGTCACCAGCATATTTTGGAGCTGTAAAAAATCAAAGACAGAGTTAATAAGATGTTGAAAAGGTAAAGAGTTGAGGGAGAAGATGATGAGTCTTAAAACCCTGTTACACGATTAAAAAGGGAAACCAAAGAGTCATTGGCAGTTACAAGCCCAACTGACGTTTAGTGGAAGCCCAAAGTTCTCAGTCCACGTGATCGTGGGAGAGAGAAAGGGAATGCCTGAATGGTTTCCAATAGGGCAGAAATCTGCCACGTATAAACTGCAAAGCTTCTGAGAATTCTAAGCTATGCATTTTGGGGGGCATTTGTTACTTGTTAAAATAAAAATATAAGTTCGAAGTGGCTAACAGAGAGCCAAAAAAGAATACTTATTTTTATTAAAAGATTCTATGGAAATTACAATAGGATCGAACTAAGGTCTAAGGGTTCGCTATTCGAACCCAACTTTATTTCCTATTACATTTTACCAGGCTTGTTGACTCTCAAACTGGAGCTTCGAATGGAAGAAGTAGACTTTTCGACCCGGGTGTCAATGTCATGTCTTCGGAGGAGGGGCAACACCTTGCTTCGAATTTCAGAGATGGGTTGGTTCTCAGCCTTGGACCTTCCAAATAATCCAAGGGTTGAGAGCCTCACCCTCATCCTTTTCATCTGCCTTCCTCCTCCTCTTCTTCATCTTCCTCTTCCCCCAAGAATCAGAAGATTAAGCAATGGGCTTTGAGATGACCCATTACCCTGCACCTCTTCCTAGCACCAAGGAGGTGGGAGTAATACCAGGCCACGCATGGGGCTAAGGCTTTGAATGTTGGTTGCACTGTTCGACCTGAAGTAAGGATCCACCGTGAAGTGACCACTAATGATGGACACCCTGTCGACCTGAAGTCCAAATCTAATGGAAAGATCAGGTCGTACAAGGCAGCCAATATCAGGGATCTCTCCATGATCACAGGGAAGAATGGTGGAACCCAAATGAAGCCTTTCTCCTTTTATGGGGTGGAAAGCCATGGAAGAATAAAGAATGTTGCTCCAATGAGCCAATCAGAAGAAATCCTGGTCACATTGACCAAAGTGGACGGTGGTCAAGACAATTAAGTTGGACGACAGGTAAGTAGCTTCGAAAAGCAAGAGGAGGATCTAAGTTTCGAAAGAGCAAACAGGATCAAGAAAGGGTCTAGGCAGGTTCGAAGTAAGTCACGGTTCGAAGAAGGAGAACCTTTAGCTAGTTCGAAGTTCCTCCTTCACTTTGGTTTGAAGGAACCCTTCCCCATTAGTTCGAGAGAGGATCATTTTCCTTGTTGTTGTTCAGTTTGCCTTGGATGTTTTCCACGTAATCAATGGCAGTTATTAAGCACAAGCCCACCAGAGTGCATGCAGGGAACGTGGGTTCATGTGGAGTTACGTAAAATCTTGGGAGGTTACCAGCAGCCCAGAAACGGTTACCAGAGGGAGCTATAAATAGAAGAAAGCATGAAGGAAGAAAGGTCTGCAACCTGAACACTCAAATAGCACCCTGAAAGTCGTAGCATCCACCATAGCGATCCAAGCCACCCAGCACGCTGAGAGGAAGTAGGGATAGCGCAGACCACCCTTATTTCTTTTATGTTCATCTTTTCTTGCTTAATTTCCATGTTCACGATCTTTATAGTAGGGATCAGTGGCGTTTGTAATTTATTCTCCTTTAAGTTATTCTCTTTGTACGTTGTTAATCCACACTTTTAATGCAATTTAAGGCCTTTTCAGAGGCTGATTTATAGACGTTTTATGTCCTACTGAACTCTTCTATAGATTTCACACTAGGTAGAACCCACACAAAACTAAGAAGACTCGTATCTCGTCCTAGATTGCTCTGAGATACATTTTTTTGTGTTAACTTTTAGGACAAACAGTACTATAATACTAATCCTCATACTCGCGTTTTGAAAGAAAAAAAAACTCATACCCACACGGGTAGAGCTGGGTATATGGGCTGCAGTCTGCGGGCCAACCCACTCAGACATAAACCACTAAATTCTTGACCCACTTAATTGTGGGCTTATGTGGGTTGGCCCGCATAACCCGCTTGCTGGTTAAAAGAGTTTTGTTCGCGGGTTTGCGTGTCAATCCGGTTTACCCGCATAAAAAAAATAATTTTGAACTGATTTAAAATTTTTATAAAAATAAATATAAGTAAATTATATTTTATAATAAATTAAATAAAAAATATTGTTGGCTAACTAACGAACCAACCCATTTAACCCTGTGAGCCTGTGAGGGTTGGCCCGTTTATCCCGGAGGTTATCTGAACCAGGCCAAGCCAACCCGCATACACAGCTCTACACCCAAGTGGCGACATTAATACTTGACCCCTAAACCGATGAGTACCTATATATCCATATATGTGCCCATTACCTACACTTTGTTTAAAGAGTTAAATTAAAATACACGGCTAGTGTAAAATGTTTTACATTGACATCCAACAATGTTTTACACGACTAGTGTAAAATGCTTTACATCATTTATTGAACGATGTAGTAAGATATCATTGGATGTTAGCATAAAATTTCTTTATATTGATTGTGCATACTTATTGAAATCTTTATTTAAATGTAAAATTAATAAATTAATAATAAATAATATTAATTAAGAAAGTTAATTACAAGATTGAAAAATTTGTCAAAATTCATCTAAACTTAATCATAAAACATTATGAACACAATTACTGAACTAAATTAAAATACAATATAATAAGGTTATGAAATACAACACATCTATAATATAATATATATATATATATATATATATATATATTCTATAGAAAGTAGGGACACTTTTTTTCACTAGATTAAATCTTTTACAAACAAACTTGGAGAAAAGTTACCATAAATAGAAATAATAAAAATTAAAAAAATGAAAAAAGGGGGACAACCAACAAAAGAATAAAATGAGAAAAAGATATGGTTGTGTCTCGAAATGTGTATAGTGAGTAGTTAGTTGGTCAATATATTGATTATCAGCATATGTAATATGAGAGTGTTCCCGATGCTAATTACTCTGGAAAACATATATAACCATAAACCACCTATTAATGACTTGTTCAAAATTCAAATGCCCAATTCCTTCCAAACTACTTCATTTAATTGATTATATAAAACTAATTGTATGGCAAATCAACACCAAATGATGTGTATTTATTAAAGGAAATAATGAATATTATTAATAATAAAATTAAATACTTTTTTATATATAAAAAAGGTTTTTACATTAATGATATTCGTATTTAACTTATAGATGTAAATATATATGAAAAATAATAATATGAAAATTTATTCATAGTAAAATTATAAAGTAAGACTCTATCACACGGAAAAAATAATTTACATAAAATATATTAAAATTAAAATAGAAATTATAGAAAAAATACTTATATATATGGATAAAATATTAAAGAAAAAAACATCTAAATAATAGAAATAAATAAATAAAAAAATATAAAACAATGAAAGTAAAATTATATCACACAAAAATCAATATTTTATGTACAAATATATTAATGTCTATTTGACAAATTATCAATATTTAAATTATAGGAAAACATATGAATATTCAAATAACAGAAGTATATATACTTTTAAAATAAAATGAAAATCATATGCTTTTTAAATATTTTATTGAGGATGATTTGAAATACAATAATATCATTTCTTTTACGTACTTACCTAATCGTTATTCTTATAATTATTTTTAAAATTTTAAATTGAGAAGTAATCCTTATTTATAAGAATGTTATTTTTTAAGCAAGTACAAGATTATAAATATATTCAAATAAAATCATTCATAACATATGAAAATTTAAATTGTAGTTATAAGAGTAAATATAAATATTGCAATTATTTTTTATTTAGCTTATGATGCATTTTACATTAATAATAAAATCAAATACTTCTATTAATACATGAATAAGGTTTTTACATTAATCATGTTCATATCTAAATTATAAATGAAAATATATATGGAAACATAATAACATGAAAAGTTTTTCATATTTAAATTATAAAGTAAGAATTCTATCACACGGGAAAGAACAATTTACATAAAAATATATTAAAAAATAAATTTAAGTTATAAGGGTAAATATAAATAATGCAATTATTTTTTTTTAATTTAGCTTATGATGTATTCTTACAGTAATAATAAAATTAAATATTAAATTTTTGGTTGATAATATCTTCATGAACATTTTTTTAATATTTAAATTATAAAGTATGATTTTATTACACACGAATAAACAATTTATATAAAATTCAAATTTAAGTTATAATGGTAAATATAAATATTACAATTATTTTTCTATTTAGCTTATGATGCATTTTTATAGACTATGAAAATTTAAATACTATATTCTTTTAACTCAATTTGTTAATATTACTCCACGTGCACGGATAAACATATTATTGTTTGTGGTTATAAAATGCAAATTCAAAAATTAACTTTATCACTTTGATTCTAAGAATAATCTGGGGATTAGAATCGGATCCTCTTACGGGACTCATTTTAAAAAAGTAGATTTATGGTGTTCCTGATTTATAAAAAGACTTTCAAAAGTTTCAATTTTCTGGAGAAAATTATACTAATTGGTACAGAATATCACCAATTCAATCTTGAATTTACAGAAATCCAGAAATGATAAGTTTCAAGGTATTTGATTCAGAAATCTATCAAACTTCTCCAAAGTTTAGAACTATTTGATACAAAATTTCATAAAAAAAATCTAAATTGAATTTTCAGAAATCAAAGAAGAATTAAACTTTCAAAGAAAGTAAGAATAAAATTTCAAAAGACGAACATGCGAAAAGTAAACTGCAGAATGAAAACAAAGAGAAAGAAATTGAATTGTAAGAATAATTGCATTAAAAGAAATGGATGAGTTCACCACATACTTTCTTCTCCTTGTAACCTGTTTGTCGCAGTGAGTTCGGACGTATAAGGTGTTTCAGAGAGTTTGAGTATGAGTGATTTGCCAACCCTTATTAAATTAAGAGTTTCCCTATTTATAGATTCCTAATTCTAACGGCTAATTAATGTACATTTGACACATCATCTAGCCCTATGTGCTGGCAGCGTGCATGCTTGCCACGTCTTCTGTTAACCAGAAAACTGCTTCTGATCTTCAATAAATGTCTTCTTTTGTCTTCTGACTTTTCGAAACTTTCCTTTCTTCCTTCAGAAATCTTCTAAGTGTTCAGATATCTTGTTTTCGAATTCTTTGTTCCTGCTTCTCGAATTCTTGCTTTCTGATTTCTCGAAATCTTCTTTCGGGAATTTTGACTTCATGGATTCGAGAACATCTTCAACTTTGACACCTAGTCTTTTCTTGATACCTGAACTTGATAAATCTTTTCTCATTTCGAGATTTGACTTCACTCTTTCCTTTGCCATATGTCAAACTCCATTTGGCCAAACCAAAAGTCATGAATACCACCGGCCACCGTCCATTTAACTTCTTTATGAGAGTTCTCCTCATTGGACGTTAAAATAGGCGTATTAATGAACCTTAACTTTTTTTACTCCTATAAATAGGAGTACTTTTATACGTTCTTTTCATAACTCTTCATTCTCTCTTCTTCTCTTTTCTAAATTCTCTAAAGAAACTCTTCAAAGAATATGAAGAAGTTAATCTCTTTGGCTATTGCGTGCAATCCGATCTGGAATGATTTCATTTTTTATGGGATTGACGAAATAGCCAAAGCTATTGGCTTTTCCAACCTTCCTCTTTGAAGGCTTTCTTTTGGATTGTACGTAATAGCCAAATATAGGTTCATTTATATAATAAATGAATCTATTATTGTTTTCTCATGCTGACCTTGATTTCTTCCCCAAGTCGAAGGTAATACAAAAAATTGGAGAAAGAATTCTTCTTTGTGTTGGCTCTATTAAAGCTTGTGGGGGAGGATGTGGATAAAGAGGCATGTTAGGCATGAGTCAAGTACTCATTCTAATTTAGGATAGTTTCCTTTCTAATGTATTGAGCACACTTAGGATGGTTTCTTTTCTAATTTGTATTTCCAATGTATTCGAACTTATGTAATTCGAATTGGACTCATGAATAAAAGAACTATCTCTTTACTTTTCTGAATACTGTTGTTTGTTATTTCTCGAATCTATATTTATCTTCTTTTCGAATTTCTAAAGTCTCTTTTGTATCAACTCCAATCAAGAATTCTTTAATTTAGTAGACTCATTATTAAAATTCGAAATAAGGTATTTTGACCTCTTCTGTAGATTCAAAACAATACCAAACCTTTACCATTTGTGGAATTCGAAACAACTAAAAATCAAATCCCAACAGATGCCCCCCAAAAATAGTCTCTTTCAAGAATCTATTTTTTGCAGAAAGAGATATTTTTGGAACAAACTTTTGGTATTCCTTATAACAGTTATTCAAAATTTAAAAGGAAAATTTAAATATTTGTTTCAGATAGAAACCTTTCATTTTCCAATTAAATTAATATTTAAGTTACTTTTTTGAAAGCTAACTGACTTTCCCATGTTTTTGGGTTGTTAACTCACGTCCCAAGAAACATGCAATCTTGATTACCTTTTAAATTTCTTTGTAATCATGTCAATGTCTTTCATATAAATACCAAGTAAAACCTTTCAGTTTCACTTTTCATCCTTCACTTCATCTTCAACCTCAAGAACCTTTGCTTCTTTCTCTCATTCGGCGTCTTTTGCTTACTACTCAAGGTATGATTTTTATCCTTTTTTGATCATTTTTCCTTGTTTTTAACTTGATTTTCACCGATTAAACATCTCAAAGGTCTTGATTTTACTTCTCTTGATGCATTTCAGCTCACTGTCACCGTTGCATTGTTTTCCTTTCTCTCTCAAGAACTTCAAGAAACTCCATTAATGGCTTCTGAAAGTCCTACTCCAGTACCTCTTGCTATTGTCAAAGGTGACTTCCTTGCCAGGGATGATAGAGTTTACGTCCCTGATCCTGAAAATGCTGAAGAAAAATTAGCGATCTGGAATTCCCAGGTACTTATTCCCTATTCCATTAGGAAAAAACAATATTGTTTCTTAGGTCCGTACACTCCTCCTTCTTCCCTTGATCAGTATAATGAATTTTTTCCAAGTTCGAAAGAGGAGAAAATTCGAATTTTCAAATCTCTTATTCGAATTGACCATCTCGAAAATACCACTGATGTTTTTCGAGCAACTCCTCCTGCTCGAAAAGATTCCTATGTCATGTGGTTGAATAGGATTGAAAATACTATGGGGGATTTATGGAAGCAACTTGGTATTTTTTATCTTATTCAACTAAGCAAGTTTGATCTTAGTTTTGACCCTGCTCTAATTCTTTCTTCTCTTCTTTTTTGGGATAGATCTTCCAACTCCTTCCAGTTACCCTATGGCATGATCACACCAACTCTTTTTTATGTTGTTGCCATCACTGGCCTTCGATTTGAAGGCCAATTAATTCTTCCTTTCATGAAGGTTCCAGAACCTCATGTTGAACCATGTTGGGATAAGCTGACTTACTCCAGTTTTATTCAAAACAATGCCAAATCTGGCAAAGTTTCTGAAAGTGAACATGTTGCTTTCCTCATATATTGGCTGTCTGCTTTTGATTTCTGTTCTAGATCTAGCCAAATACCAAAATCTTTCCTTCCTTTAGCTCAAATGTTAGCCAAAGGTATTCGAATTGACCTAAACAACTGTCTTTTAGCTCATGTTTATGACATGCTTTCTGAAGCTATTTTTGCTCTCAAACTAAAAGATCCTGTCCAAAGTCTTTGTGGTCTTTTTTGGTTTCTCCAATTATGGCTGAATGCCATTTTTCAGGATAAATTCGTAAGTTCTGAACTTCCAAATTCGAAACTTCCTACTTCCATTGAAGGTTATAGATTGTCCTTTCTCACACCTTCATAAAAAAAGAACCGTCTCGAATTCTTTAAGTCTTACATTTCTTCTTTTCTGAAAATCAAAACTCACTCTCCCAACCTTGCACCTTTCTGTTCTCGAATTCTAGGACCGAAATGGTTTACTCGAAAGTTTCCATGTGATTCTCCAAGTGAAGAATCTGAGAGTTTAGAAATATGGAAGCAATTCTTGTCTCAGGACCTTTTGTACTGTGGCTTTCAACTCAAAGACTTTAGAGTCTTTCATTATCAACCACAGTTGGTAGCTCGTCAATTTGGATTCAGTCAACTTCGTCCCACACCTTTCTGCATATCAAAAGACCAAATTCTGATTGAAGACTTAGTTGATGGGGAAAAGGGTTTTAATGAACTTCAACTCACAAAGGCACAAAAGCCTTTATCTATCTACCCAGTCTCCTCCGAGCTTTCATACTACTGCACATTGTCTTTTGAAGAATGGTGGTCTAAATACTATTCTAGTATTCAAGTTGATGAAGCTACCTGCTTTTCGAGACTAACCAAAGACATTGCTCCTTCGCAGAAATCCAGGAAGAAATCAAAAGGTACGCATATCAAAGAAATTGAAGCTTTTGAGAAATATTTTCATGTGTTCTATATTCCTAATAAAATTCATAGAACTATTTCTGAAGCAGCTTCCTCTTTAAAAGATTTCTTTGACTCAACAAAACTTCAAACTTATAAATCCTAAAGGTACCACTATTTTCGAAAAGTATTGTCCAAAATTTCCTTCTTTACCAACAGAAAATTTGGTTTGGCAAAAAGTTTATATGGTCCTGAATGGACTAGACCTGTAACCCTTGATCTTCTTTTTAATAATCTCAAACCTCTTCCAAAAAGAGTTACTTTAACAAAATATACTTTAGACAATTATCCTCAGTAGGCTTCTCGAATACTGCAGAAGTATTTTGGCAAATCTGTTTGCCAATGTAAGTATAACAAATGGGATCTGTAGAAACACAGGGAAACACTAGAAGAGGGGTTGAATAGTGTTTCTTAATAATTTATGGAAGCTTTTTTAAACGGATAAGTTTAGAAAAGTTTCAGACAGGTTTAAGAGGCTGTCTGAAGTTTCTTAAGAAGGCCTTCTGAAAAGATCTTTTAAAACGTTTCTTGCTTTTAAAATTATCAGAACAGTTTTCAACACCCTTAGATTAGTATAAATAAATTGACAAGAGATAAGGGAAGGAAAACTTAGCCAAGGAAATTATCATGGTTCACTCACTACCACTGTGAGCTACGTCCAGTCCCAATGCCAAATAGCACTTGGATTTTGCTCTTAATCTTAACCAAGATTACAAGTATTCTTTTATAGTCAAGCCTCTTCAGGCTCTACAACCAAGTATTCTTTTACAGACAAGCCTCTTCAGGCTCAACAACCAAGATTTTTCAAAGAGATATGTCTAAGCTTTTAAACTACACAAGTTTGAAGCTTAAACAGAGACAATGTACAATAAACTGAGGTAAGCTCAGGATATACAAATGATGTACAATGAAAATAATAATAGAGTGTTTTTAATGAATAAAAACTTGCAGCAGTGATTTTTCTCTTAGACTTTCTTGTATATGGAATCACTAACTGTTGATGGTCTTCATGAGAGGGTATTTATAACCAATCTTCAATCCGTTGAAATACCACCGTTTAGAGATAGCATTAATTGCTATTTAATCCGTTGTGAGACATGCTTCTGAGAGATCTGATATTTCTGACATAGTACAAGGTTGCTGCTGACAAAAAGCAAAAAAGTTGCCACTGTTGTTGCTGCAAAGACTGTCGTTGCAGGGATTTCCTCAGTGGTGTATGAAATTCAAATATACCAGGAAAGGTCTCTGTGTCCCATTGCCATAAATATTCTTGAAAAGGTTCGTGCAGCAGAGAACGCTTGACTTCAGCAGAATTTCAGAGATGTCTTCACACACTTCAGCAAAGAGTGCCACGTCATAAATGAGACTTCAGACGGCTTCAATACTTCAGACGGGTTGCGCACTTCAGATGGCTTCAACACTTTAGACAGGTTGAACCTTTCAGAAGGCTTAACACTTCAGATAGGTTGAAAGCACTTCAGACAGTCTTTATATAAGTTTAGCATGGCTTGCTGAAATTATAGATAAGTCATTAAACATTTATGTATCTATGATAAGTATTTTAATCCAAATTTGTTAAGCATTAAAACTTGGGAAGTGAGCTATCTTAAAACATCATAATTTACCTTATGATATTTTTGAGACTCAACAGGATCCCCCTTTTTAATGATGACAAATTTGTTTTAAAATAAAGAAATCTGAAAGGAGTTTTAAATAAGATAAATTTAAAAAGAGATAACTCCCCCTCAGAATAATGATTCTCAAGATAAATAGATTCTGATCAATTACTCCCCCTGAGACCTGTAATTACTTCAGAATTTGTTTGTTAGTTTTAATACTCCCCCTTTTGTCATCAATCAAAAGGGAATTTTAGAGCATAGCCATAAAACAACCACAGTAAAAACATTGGGATAAAAAGCAGGTATGAGAAATAGACTGAGTGTATTAACAAGGTAAAAAAAAGAGTTCACACAAAAGAGTCAGAAATTAATCACTCAAAATGAAAGTAACATCAAACAGGGCTAAACATCACAGACTATCCATCTTTCTTCAGCAAGGCCTCTTTGATTAAAGAAAACAATTCTTCCTTTGCCTTGTCAATCTGAGAAATGACAGTAGCCTTCAATTCTTCTTGCCCAGTTCTGATTTGTTGTTGCTCTTGAAGGATTTGATCTTGCTTAGCAGCAAGGGTAGCATTTCTTTTCTCCAACCTCTTTACTTTAAGCTTCAGCATCTTGTTCTCTTCCTCAGGATCCAGTTCCACCTCATATAGAATGATATGAATGTGCTTACAGCAGAATCTGAATAGATTGAATCCTGGATGCAGCCCATAATCTTCTGGATGACTCACAGCAAAGTAGAAAGTTCTGATAGGGCAGATTAGCTTCCAATCTTCATTGAAGGGTTCAGACATGGGGAATCTGCCTCTGATATACTGATATTGCACATTTATGGAGACACCACAGTATGTCATGGAGTCATCATCCTGTCCTGTAGTTCCAGAAGAGGATCCAACATCCTCTCTGATATTCCAGTAGGATGACCACACCCAATCCCTGTAGATGTGATCTAACCCTCCACCTTGTCTTTGATCAGAGCAGGTAGCTTCTTCCATTCTGTTGGAGTTAAAGGTTCAGACTTGTGCTGGAGAGCTGGATAAGCCTTAGGTTCCTTGAACTTGTCAACAGGGCCTTCTTCCAGGGGGTACCTAGGAACAATCCTGTCAGGTTGCACCAGAATCTCTGTGGTTGGCCTGATGGAGCTTGTTCTAGGTGGCCTATAGCCTCTCATACCTACAGACCTCAGGTAGTCCCTTTCAAAAAGTTCAGCCTCTGTAGAAAGTTGCCTTACAAAGCACCATTCATCATGAGACAATCTGAGAAAGTCATCAGAGAAGGGGTTAAGTGGAGCCCACTTATGAGCAGGTGGAACCACACCCTTTCTGATCTTTTCAAGCTGTCCTGAATAACGCTCATCTGAACTGCCTTGATGCTTTGCCCTTTCTTCAGCAGCAGTGTGCTTTATAAGCCCATGGTGAAGAGAGATGGGGGGATCATTTCTGAAAAACTGAAGTTCTTCAAATAAGTTGGGGAACTTGGGGACTCTGACCCTCTCAAGGAAAGGTTCCTCATACTTTCTGTGGGGTACTTCAGCAGCTTCACCATATTGGTGCTTGGTGAAAGGAAAAGCATAAGGATCAAATGTAGGCTCTGTGAAGAGGTCCCTACTTTTGGGTCCTAGCCTTATATGCTCAGGCAGCATGCTTCCTTTCCATACTTCAGAGCTGTCACCTTGCTGATGTTCATCTGCGGGGTCTTCAGACTGAGTGGATTCTGAAGATGATGATGGTGATGAAGGTGGTGAATGGAGTCACATTATCAAACCTTACCCTGATTCTTTTCACAGGAGGTTTAGTTTTCTCAGGTTCCCTCTCCTTTTCTTTTTCAACTTGCTTCTCTTCTCTTCTCCTCTTGAAGTACAAGTTTGCTTTGACAAAGTTTTGATACTTGCCAGCCTCATCCATTTCCTCCAGTTGACTTACCGTGCTCCTTGTGATTCTAACAGATGGTTCAGGAGCTGTCTGAATTAACTTGGTTTTTACTCTCCTTCTTTGTTGTGCACTGGACCTTCTTCTCTTCTTGGTCCCCTGAGCAATGGAAGCCAGCCTTTCATCTTCAGCAAGAGCTAGCTGAGAGGCTACTGCAAGAGCATAATCAGTCTTTTCTTGCTCAGCCCTCTGCTCCATTTCTTCATGCTCCAAAGCTGTAGCAAGTGCTGCTACTTGAATAAGCTCAGGATCAGAAGGACATGCAGCCAGAGGTGCTGCTGCCAATGCCTCAGGATCAGCAATCTCAGCTACCTCTTCCTCATGAGCCTTTCCTTCTGTTTCAGAAGTAGGCTTAGGAGTAAGAGTTCTTTCACCTTCAGAGCTCTGACCCACAATTTCAGATGGCTTTTGCAAAGCCTTCTGAACAGGTTCAGATGTCTGAGTGTGCAAGTTCATAGCTGCCAGAGACACCTTTGCTGAGCTCCTGACAGGGAGCTTCTTCCTTTTCTGTTGAGGGGAGGGCTTGGAGGGCTTGAACTCTTCTTTTCTGATATCCCCCTGAAGCTCTTTCTCAAGAAGCTCAATGGTGGTTCCTCTTCTTGAGGCCTTCTTCATAAGAATACTCTCCTTCAGAGTAGGAGATGGAGGTCGTGGAGTGAGCTTGATTTGCATGCTCTTCAGGTTTGTCTCACCAAAGAACACAGGAGATTTATGGTCAAATAATCTTTCAATAGGTACTTTAAAATGCATAAGTACCTTCATGATGAGAGTGTTGTGGGGAAAGTTTCCAGCAGAGTCTCGAATCCTCTTCTGCATATGGAACATGATGATGCTTGGGAGATTGACTTTCCTTTTCTGAACCAGGTGAATCAGACAGAACCTTTCCAATTCTGAGACATGGTTTCTGCTTCCACTCTTAGGGATTATTGCACACCCTAAGATAGCATGAAGAACTCTGACTTTCTCCAGCATGAACTTGGAATCCATGCATTTGGGTTCTTCTGTTCCATACAGCATCTTTGTAAACACCTTGTGCCCACCATTCTTCATTCTCCCACCCAGGAATGAAGGTTGCACCCTCAGCCCTAACTTCAGTGATTTTAGAGAGAATGGCTTCATCAACAAAAACTGGAACCCCTTGAACAGAGGCTTTGATGCTTTCATACATACCCTTAGAATTAGGTATACCTCGAGCAGAAGTCCAGAAGTCTACCACGCTTTGTTCATGCCATGAACAAGCAATATGGTTGAAGAAAGGAGTCCACCCAGCTGCATCAAACTCCTCAACCAAGTCCATGCCAATGATGCGAAGCTCATCAAGATTCACTCCCTTAGTTCTAACCACATTTCCACCAGAAGTCTTCTTGGGTGCCATTGTTGAGTTTGCAGAAAAACTTTGAGAGAAAAGGTTGCTTGAGCAGTGAAGAAGATCAAACGAATATTGAGGAAAGAGAGTGTGAGGCTTCCTCGATACACTTACTCCTGCATTTATAGACCTATGATGCAATGATTCCCTGTACCGGCTGCGCAGACTTCGGGTAACGTGCGAAGTGGAAGAGACAAAAAACTTAAAAGAATGGAATTCAATCGTCTCAGATAGCCACGTCAGCCAGTTACTTCAGATAGGTGAAAATTTCAGACACACAAGTTTTCAGACACATAAAAAAATTTCAGATAACCTAAGATTTCAGACATGTCACTGTTTCAGACAAACTGAAATTTCAGACGCACTAAAATTTCAGATAACAGAATAATATCAGAAACAATTATTTTTTGGAAAATGCATGTATGTTTAAATTGTTGCGTATGAACTTAAATCTATCTTCAGCCAGGGTTTTGTGAATATATCTGCCCATTGATGCTCTGTGTCAATGAACTGAATATCAAAAACACCTTTCTGAACATAGTCTCTAATGAAATGATGTTTGATTTCTATATGCTTTGCCCTAGAATGTTGAATAGGATTTTTGGATAAATTAATTGCACTGGTATTATCACAGAGAACAGGAATAGCAGAAATAGGAATATTAAAATCCTCAAGCTGATACTTAACCCATAGCAGTTGTGAACAACAACTTGCTGCTGAGATATATTCTGCTTCTGCTGTTGATAAAGCAATGGTGCTTTGCCTTTTGCTTGACCAGCTGATCATGTTATTTCCAAAGAAATGACATCCTCCACTGGTGCTCTTTCTTTCTATTCTGTCTCCAGCAAAGTCAGCATCACAGTATCCTATTAACCTGCAATCTTTGCTCCTCTTATAGCATAGACCAAGATTAGTAGTATCTTTCAGATATCTAAAAATTCTTTTAACAGCTTTGTAATGAGTAGTTCTTGGATCTGATTGAAATCTAGCACAGAGACAAACACTGAACATTATGTCAGGTCTGCTTGCTGTTAGATACAACAAAGAGCCAATCATTCCTCTGTACAAAGTTTGATTCACTGGTTCTTCTTTGTCATCTTTGCTCAAAGATGCAGAGGGATGCATAGGAGTTGACATAGGTCTGCAATCACTCATGTTGAACTTCTTAAGCATTTCTTTTGTATATTTTTCTTGATGGATCCATATACAATCAGAATCTTGCTTAATTTGAAGTCCCAAGAAAAATTTTAGTTCTCCCATTAAACTCATTTCAAATTCTGATTGCATCAACTCAGAAAATTCCTTGCACAGAGAAGAATCAGTTGAACCAAATATAATGTCATCAACATATATCTGGACAAGTATAAAATCTTTGTTAGACTGTTTTCTGAAAAGAGTGGTATCTACTTTTCCTCTTTCAAAACCATTTTTGATAAGAAAACTGCTCAGTCTGTCATACCATGCTCTTGGAGCTTGTTTCAGACCATAAAGAGCCTTTTTCAATTTGAAAACATGATCAGGAAAAGTAGTGTCTTCAAAACCAGGGGGTTGTCTAACAAAAACTTCTTCTTCAATAAACCCATTGAGGAAGGCACTTTTGACATCCATTTGATATAGTTTGATGCCATTATTTACAGCATAAGAGAGAAGAATTCTAATTGCTTCTAATCTAGCAACAGGGGCAAAGGTTTCAGTGAAGTCAATACCTTCTTGTTGATTGTACCCTTGAGCCACCAATCTTGCTTTGTTTCTGACCACTTTTCCTTCTTCAGATAGCTTGTTTCTGAACACCCATTTGGTTCCAATAATTGTTTTCCCATGGGGTTTAGGAACAAGTGTCCAGACATCACTCCTAGCAAATTGATTTAGCTCTTCTTGCATGGCTAGGATCCACCCTTCATCATGCAGAGCTTCATCAATGTTCTTTGGCTCAATTTCAGACAGGAGAGCAAGAGAATTCAGATTTTTGACTTTTGATCTTGTCTTAACTCCTTCTGAAGTGCTGCCAATGATTTGCTCTTTGGATGATGTGATCTGTATCTCCAGTCAGGTTTCTGAGGTGATATCAGATCAGTCTGAGACTCAACATTGGTCTGAAGAGGTTCAGTGACAGATGGTGCTTCAGATACCTGTTCATCCTTGATGCTGTCATGATTATTCAGCTCCATTCCTGCAAAATCATCTTCTAGATCTGATAGTTCCCTATCAGTCTCTTTCTTGTCATTGAATTTAACATGAATTGATTCCTCCACAGTTAAAGTTCTAGAGTTAAATACTCTATAGGCTTTAGATGTTTCAGAATATCCTATGAAAAGTCCTTTGTCAGATTTTGCATCAAATTTTCCAAGGTCATCCTTGGTAGTTGAGTATAAAACACTCACAGCCAAAAACGTGGAAATATGATATGTTGGGTTTTCTTCCTTTCCACAATTCATAAGGAGTCTTTTTCAGAATTGGTCTTACCAATATTCTGTTTTGAAGGTAGCAAGCTGTGTTAATAGCTTCTGCCCAGAAAGATCTTGGTAGATTGCATGAGTTGAGCATGGTTCTTCCCATTTCTTGCAAGCTTCTGTTCTTTCTCTCAACAACCCCATTTTGCTGAGGTGTTCTTGCCACAGAGAAATTGTGTGAGATCCCATTCTCATCACAGAACAGTTGAAAGTTTGCATTCTCAAACTCTCCACCATGATCACTTCTGATAACAGATATACAGAATCCTTTTTCATTCTGTACCTTCTTGCAGAATATTGTGAAATTCCTGAAAGTCTCATCCTTGCTTCTTAGGAATAACACCCATGTGAATCTAGAATAGTCATCAACAATGACCAAACCATATTTCTTACCACTAATGCTTTCTGTTCTAATAGGACCAAACAAGTCAATATGTAGTAGTTCTAAAGGTCTGCTAGTGGAAACAACATTTTTACTCTGAAAAGAGTGTCTTGTTTGTTTCCCTTTCAGACAGCTTTCACATAAAATGTCAGATTTGTAAGAGAGCTTGGGCAGTCCTTTAACGAGGTTGTGTTTTGCTAACTTTGAGATTAATCTCAAGCTGGCATGCCCAAGTCTTTGGTGCCAAATCTGTTTTTCATCTTCAACAGAGATAAAACATTTTACATTTTGACTTGCCAACTCCTCTAGATCAATTTTATACACATTGTTGTGTCTCTTAGCAGTAAAAAGGATTTGATCAAGAGAGTCTTTGACTATACATCCTTCTTTAGTAAAGGAAACCACATATCCACTGTCACACAATTGACTTATGCTCAGTAGATTGTGCTGAAGTCCCTCTACTAGAAGAACATTCTTAATAAGGGATAGAGGAGACATACCTACAGTCCCTATTCCTGTGATCTTCCCTTTCTGATTTCCACCAAAGGTGACCACACCTCCTGCTCTGGGCCTAAGGTTTTGGAACAAAGACCTTTCTCCTGTCATGTGTCGCGAGCACCCACTGTCCAGGTACCATTTGTGGGGTTTCCTTTGTCCTGTTAAACACATCTGCAACAGGAATGATCAAGTTCTTAGGTACCCATATTCTTTTGGGTCCTTTCTTGTTAGATTTGGGTTTTGCTTCTCTCTTGTGTTTGCACTGAGCCACATTGTGTCCAGGCTTGCCACAGTGAGAACACCCAATAGCTTTCTTTTTGCCTTTAGTAAAATTTTTGAAAATAGGAGGTTCAGAGGTATTATGATTACAAAAGCCTAATCCACTTTTGTCAAGGGGATGCCTTTGATTGCCAAGCAATCTGTTAAGGTTTTCTGTTCCTTTGACAAACTTAGCTAAGTCTTTTGTCAGTTCCTCAACCTGTTTCTGAAGTTTTTTGTTTTCTTCAGATACAGTCTGTGAACTGCTGCTTTCAGATACAAGAATTCTCTCCTTGAGTATAATATTTTCTATCTCAAGAGCCTCATATTTACTGCACATTTCTGTGTGGGCCTTGGACAGATCTTTATACTCTTTGAAGAGTTCCTTGGAACTTTCCATCAGGTCATCATACATCTCTTGAAGAGTTAAGGGAAATACCTCAGATTCTGAGCTATCTGATGAGGGCAGGCTGGCCATGAGACACAGGTTGGCCTCTTCTGAAGTGTCTTCCTCTTCTTCTGAGGTAGACTCATCAAGATCCTCCCATGTTGCCATCAGACCCTTCTTCTTCTTGAAGAATTTCTTCTTTTTGAAGTTGTTCTTCTTCAGTCTTGGACATTCAGCCTTCATATGACCTGGCTGTTTACACTCATAGCATATGATTTTGTCACTATGAGAATCCTTACCTGACTTACCTGTTTTAGAGGTTGAGGGTTGGTTCTTTCTAAACTTTCCTCTGTTCTGCAGCATCCTCTTGATTTTTCTGCTGAGAAGAGCAAGATCATCATCTTCTGAGCTGTCTTCAGAATCTTCATCTGCTTCTGAAGTTTCCTCAGCTTGCATGGCTTTAATGTTCCCATGCCTAGTCTGTCTGGTCCTAGTGTTCAATGCCAGAGATTTCATTTTGGATTCATCCTCTCCAAGTTCTAACTCATGGACTTTGAGAGAACCCAATAGTTCTTCCATTTTCAAGGAATTTAGATCTTTAGCCTCTTGAATGGCAGTAACTTTGGGTCTCCAGGCCTTGGGAAGGCTTCTCAGAATCTTTCGATTGTTATCTCCAGATTCATAAGATCTTCCCAATGATCTTAGTCCATTAGTTATTGTCTGAAACCTACCAAACATCTGGTCAATGGTTTCAGATTCATGCATCTTGAACATCTCATATTGATGAACAAGCATGCTTATCTTGGATTGTTTGACATTATCAGTTCCCTCATGGGCTGATGCCAAAGTATCCCAGATTTCCTTGGCAGAGGAACATCCATGAACTTTCTCATACTCTGATTTACTCAAGGAGCATACCAGGTAGAGTTTAGCTTTGGCATTTAGTTGAACCTGAGTCCTCTGCTCAGTGGACCATTCAGACCTAGGGATGGGTTCATTACCACGCTTGGGTATATAGTCACCCTCAGTTACTATATCCCAAAGATCAATGTTGCTGCTTTCAATAAACAGTTTCATACGATCTCTCCAGTAATGGTAGTCCACACCATTAAAAGCTGGAGGCCTTGTCACAGAAGCTCCTTCTGTGATATAATGGTTGTTGTTGGATTGTGCTTCCATCTGGATCTTTAGTCCTCAAACACTTGTAAGGTGCTCAACCCTGAGTTGAGCTCTGATACCAACTGTAGAAACACAGGGAAACACTAGAAGGGGGTTGAATAGTGTTTCTTAATAATTTATGGAAGCTTTTTGCAAACGGCTAAGTTTAGAAAAGTTTCAGACAGGTTTAAGAGGCTGTCTGAAGTTTCTTAAGAAGGCTTCTGAAAAGATCTTTTAAAAGGTTTCTTGCTTTTAAAATTATCAGAACAGTTTTCAACACCCTTAGATTAGTATAAATAAATTGACAAGAGATAAGGGAAGGAAAACTTAGCCAAGGAAATTATCCTGGTTCACTCACTACCACTGTGAGCTACGTCCAGTCCCAATGCCAACTAGCACTTGGATTTTCTCTTAATCTTAACCAAGATTACAAGTATTCTTTTACAGTCAAGCCTCTTCAGGATCTACAACCAAGTATTCTTTTACAGACAAGCCTCTTCAGGCTCAACAACCAAGATTTTTCAAAGAGATATGTCTAAGCTTTTAAACTACACAAGTTTGAAGCTTAAACAGAGACAATGTACAATAAACTGAGGTATGCTCAGGATATACAAATGATGTACAATGAAAATAATAACAGAGTGTTTTTACTGAATAAAAACTTGCAGCGTGATTTTTCTCTTAGACTTTCTTGTATATGGAATCACTAACTGTTGATGGTCTTCATGAGAGGGTATTTATAACCAATCTTCAATCCGTTGAAATACCACCGTTTAGAGATAGCATTAATTGCTATTTAATCCGTTGTGAGACATGCTTCTGAGAGATCTGATATTTCTGACACAGTACAAGGTTGCTGCTGACAAAAAGCAAAAAAGTTGCCACTGTTGTTGCTGCAAAGACTGCGTTGCAGGGATTTCCTCAGTGGTGTATGAAATTCAAATATACCAGGAAAGGTCTCTGTGTCCCTTGCCATAAATATTCTTGAAAAGGTTCGTGCAGCAGAGAACGCTTGACTCAGCAGAATTTCAGAGATGTCTTCACACACTTCAGCAAAGAGTGCCACGTCATAAATGAGACTTCAGACGGACTTCAATACTTCAGACGGGTTGCGCACTTCAGATGGCTTCAACACTTTAGACAGGTTGAACTTTCAGAAGGCTTAACACTTCAGATAGGTTGAAAGCACTTCAGACAGTCTTTATATAAGTTTAGCATGTCTTGCTGAAATCATAGATAAGTCATTAAACATTTATGTATCTATGATAAGTATTTTAATCCAAATTTGTTAAGCATTAAAACTTGGTAAGTGAGCTATCTTAAAACATCATAATTTACCTTATGATATTTTTGAGACTCAACAGGATCTTCACCTATATCATCCTCTTCATAATCTTCCTCTTCCAAGCCTTTCTCAAGTTCTTCAGCATATTCAGCCGGTAAAACAGAAACTACTACGCAAATGTCGTCAAGACCATCTGCAAACCCTGTTTCGAAATTCTCAGTCAATAAATCATCTTCATTCTCCTCGAAACCTCCAGTAACTTGGAAAGAAGGTTTCTTCTTCACTACTTGTGCGTATGAAGGATGATTCGAGTTTTCCTGAACTTGAATCACTTGTGCGTTCTTTGCTTAAACTGGCTTAGGCTGAGTATTTTCTCTTGCAGTTACCATGTTACGTTGTCCTTGTTCCTCGAAAGCAGCCTTCCTCATTCTTTGTACCCTTCTCCATTGAGTCTTCGTCATTGGTGGCCTATTTCCATAATAAGGCCTTTGCTGGAATCCTTGATAATTATATTGAGGTTTAGGATATCTAGGACGAATCCACTTTTTTGGAGGAACAGTTAAAGGTGGCACAAAAGTTTGGGGTTTTCCAGAAAACTTGGAAGTTTAGGTGCATAGGTTGCTTACCTTTATTCATAACCTTCTCTTTTGGAGGCATTCTTTCTCCCGAAACTGAACTCGTATTCGAAATCCAACCTCCATAAGCAGGTTTCACTTTTTTCTGCTTATTATCATTCTTTTGGCTTTTTACAGCCACTTCCTAATAGTGCTTCTTCATTCCAGAATCAAGAAATGCCTTTGCAGCAGATTTATCAAATACTGCATGACACCTTGGACATAAATCTATTGAAGCATCATCTGCTTTCTTCCTATTCAGGAACTCAAGCAAAGACTCTCCCCCTTTGGGAAAAATGTCCTGAAATTCCTGATCATCATCAACAGCCATCTCAGTGGCTTGTTGAATAGAGTTCGAATCTTCCACCTCTACCATGTTGATGGTCACAGGCTCTGCATAGTTTGCATTCACTTGAAGTGGATCAGAATCGATCTTCATTGCCATTGGAATTTTTTCTTCAAATTTCAACCTCCCTTGTTTAATGGCTTCTTGGATAATATCCCTGAAATGAACACAACTATTAGTCCAGTGTCCATAAGTATGATGATACTTACAATACTTTCGACCTCTTCTCTGTTCTTGAGAAGGAATTTTATGATCATCACTTAGAGTTATTTGTTTGTCTTTTACCAATATATCGAAAATTTGATCTGCTTTCGAAATATCGAAACCATAATTTTTCTTAGGAAATCTATCTTTTATATCATTATTAGTATTTCCATTAGGTTTCAAAGATTGACAAACATAAGGAGGTCCTGGCTTAAGTTCTGCCACATGAACATCATTATCTTCTAAATCATATTCGAAATCACTATTATCAGAAACTTCTAAATATGCTATCTTATCTTTTTGAAAGATATTTTCAGGTTTCTTGAACCTTTCTTTTTCTTTCTTCAGATGTTCAATTTGCCTAACTTTATCAGCCAATTGGGCCATATCTCTAAGTTGTTGATTAATCAATTTCTTTCGAATTGAATAATCCAATCCTCCTGCAGCCATTTGGACTAACTCATATTCAGGAATCTGAGTAAAACATCTTGTTTTCATTTGTCTAAATCTATTCAAATAGTCATCTATTGACTCATTTGAAGACCTCTTAATGTTAACTAAATCCATAAGGGTAACCTTTGTTTCCCCTCTAAAGAACTGTTTATGAAAACTTCTTTCTAATTGATTCCATGAGTGAATTTAATTCGGGGGAAGAGTTGTAAACCACGTGAAAGCATTTTTTGTTAAAGAACTAGGAAAATATTTCATTTTCAATTCTTCATTATTTGCCAAATCACCTGCTTCGATTTGATATCGAGCAATGTGTTCGACAGTAGATTCTCCTACTTCTCCAGAAAACTTGGTAAATTTGGGAACTTTTCATCCCCTTGGTAATTCAGTTTGTAAAACCATCTGGGTAAAAGGAGATACTACATAAGGATGATTCGCAAATCCTATATTAAATCCATGTCTGTTCAGGACTTGTTCAACAATTCCAACAACATTTTGTTGCCCCCTAAGTTATTTGCTCTTATCCTTTCGAGAATTTCATCAGCATTCTGATTTCTATTCAGGATAACTCTGGGAGCATTCTCTTCCCTATTTTCGACTGGATTAACAGGATTGGTATTTGATTATTTTGATCCCCTTGATTTACAGGAGGACTCATATTAGCCACTTGTCTTACTATAGGATCCACGGGTGCTCCAAACACATCTGCAATCCTCTCCATTTGCCTAGCCAACAAATTATAATTAGTATTTGTTGTTTGTACCAATGGACCAAATACTGTGGCCATTTGTTGTGTCTACATATTTACCATCTCATGATTACTTTCATCCATTTGTTGTCTCAAAGATTGCAAAGTAGAATTTGTAATGGATGAAGAAGAATTTCCCATTAAGGGATTAAAAATGGGTCCACGATTTATTGTAGGACCTGCTGTTGACATTGTTGGTGGAGCCGTCCCAGAATTTGGGACGAACCCATATGGCAACCCAAACATTGGTTGTCCATTTTGAGACGTAGAAACAAAATTAGGTATAGGGATAGTAGGACCTATTTGACTTATTACAGGGTTTTCTGGCAAGGTAGTAGTTGTTGTCTGATCTCTATTAACACTACTATTTCCATTTCCCCCAATATTCTCATTATTATTCACAGATTCATTTCCTTGGGGTGGTGGACTACCAGAATTTGTAGTATTGGTTGTTGTTTCCCTATTATTGTTTCCACTTCCTGTTTGCCTTGCATTATTAGCCATTTGAATATATATTGTTCTACCACTTCTCAAACGCATGCAAGATCAAATTTTCAGGAAATCATAACACACGCTACTTTTTGGCAATTATTCCCACTGGGCGTGCCAATTTGTTTGTGGTGATAAAATGCAAATTCGAAAATTAACTTTATCACTTTGATTCTAAGAACAATATGGGGATTAGAATCAGATCCTCTTACGGGACTCGTTTTAAAAAAGTAGATTTATAGTGTTTCTGATTTATAAAAAGACTTTCAAAAGTTTCAATTTTCTGGAGAAAATTATACAAATTGGTACAGAATATCACCAATTCAATCTTGAATTTACAGAAATCCAAAAATGATAAGTTTCAAGGTATTTGATTCAGAAATCTATCAAACTTCTCTAAAGTTTAGAACTATTTGATACAGAATTTCATAAAAAAGAAATCTAAATTGAATTTTCAGAAATCAAAGAAGAATTAAACTTTCAAAGAAAGTAAGAATAAAATTTCAAAAGACGAACATGCGAAAAGTAAACTACAGAATGAAAACAAAGTGAAAGAAATTGAACTATAAGAACAATTGCATTAAAAGAAATGGATGGGTTCATCACATACTTTCTTCTCCTCGTAACCTGTTTGTCGCAGTGAGTTCGGACGTATAAGGTGTTTCAGAGAGTTTGAGTATGAGTGATTTGCCAACCCTTATTACATTAAGAGTTTCCCTATTTATAGATTCCTAATTCTAACGGCTAACTAATGTACATTTGACACATCATCTAGCCCTATGTGCTGGCAGCGTGCATGCTTGCCACGTCTTCTGTTAACCAGAAAACTGCTTCTGATCTTCAATAACTGTCTTATTTTGTCTTCTGACTTTTCGAAACTTTCCTTTCTTCCTTCAGAAATCTTCTAAGTCTTCAGATATCTTGTTTTCAAATTCTTTGTTCCTGCTTCTCGAATTCTTTCTTTCTGATTTCTCGAAATCTTCTTTCTGGAATTTTGACTTCATGGATTCGAGAACATCTTCAACTTTGACACTTAGTCTTTTCTTGATACCTGAACTTGATAAATCTTTTCTCATTTCGAGATTTGACTTCACTCTTCCCTTTGCCATATGTCAAACTCCATTTGGCCAAACCAAAAGTCATGAATACCACCGGCCACCGTCCATTTAACTTCTTTATGAGAGTTCTCCTCATTGGACGTTAAAATAGGCTTATTAATGAACCTTAACTCTTTTTACTCCTATAAATAGGAGTACTTTTATACGTTCTTTTCATAACTCTTCATTCTCTCTTCTTCTCTTTTCTAAATTCTCTAAAGAAACTCTTCAAAGAATATGAAGAAGTTAATCTCTTTGGCTATTGCGTGCAATCCGATCTGGAATGATTTCATTTTTTATGGGATTGACAAAATAGCGAAAGCTATTGGCTTTTCCAACCTTCCTCTTTGAAGGCTTTCTTTTGGATTGTACGTAATAGCCAAATATAGGTTCGTTTATATAATAAATGAATCTATTATTGTTTTCTCATGCTGACCTTGATTTCTTCCCCAAGTCGAAGGTGGTACAACAAATTGGAGAAAGAATTCTTCTTTGTGTTGGCTCTATTAAAGCTTGTGGGGGAGGATGAGGATAAAGAGGCATGTTAGGCATGAGTCAAGTATTCATTCTAATTTAGTATAGTTTCCTTTCTAATGTATTGAGCACACTTAGGATAGTTTCCTTTCTAATTTGTATTTCCAATGTATTCGAACTTATGTAATTCGAATTTGACTCATGAATAAAAGAACTATCTCTTTACTTTTCTGAATACTGTTGTTTGTTATTTCTCGAATCTATATTTATCTTCTTTTCGAATTTCTAAAGTCTCTTTTGTATGAACTCCAATCAAGAATTCTTTAAGTTAGCAGACTCATTATTAAAATTCGAAATAAGGTATTTTGACCTCTTCTTTAGATTCGAAACAATACCAAACCTTTACCATTTGTGGAATTCGAAACAACTAAAAATCAAATCCCAAAAATTAGTAATGTAATATTTAAATATTGATTATATATATATAGAGAGAGAGGAGGATTAATTACCGGTGTAAGTTACACCAAATATTACACTGTTAATAACTACAAATCGAATGTGTTTTTTAGTAATCCAACCATTGAATTATGTTTGTTCATCATCATGATTATATGTGCCAAATTTCGTAAAATTTTGACACTAATAACTTGATAATCAAATGGTTGGATTTTTCATATATTTCAAATGTATATATAACGTTAATATTGAGACAACTCAATGACATATCAAATAATTTCTAATTAATGTAAAATTTTATATGTATGATCTATATGATAGTAACTTCCAATCCAACGGTGGATTATTTAATACAATGATCCGTTAAAAAATTATTAAACGGTGTAAGACTTGGTGTAACTTACACCGGTGTAATTATAACCCTCCTCATATATATATATATATATATAGATGAACATGAAATATTTAATTAATGATTATATATGTATATTAGTGTATGGATATATACATGCATGCATGCATATCATGTGTGTCTGATTCAGATTTTTTTCTGTCTTTCTAGTTTTTGTAGCAAATTTTAGCTGTGAAATAGTATATAATCATTAGATAACTAGAATCTGTAATTAATACATAGTTATTTTGTAGTTAAATATTTCTGGAGGGGTTGCAGAGTTAGAGATTATGCTTACATATATATCTGTGTGCAAGAATGAGTTGTAGATAATTATCCATAGTGTTGTTGGTACTTATTTTTTTACTGCGCGTAAATTTTATGGGTATTCATTGAAAATTTTATTATTTATGTTTTCTAATAAAATGACATAATCAAGAACAGAATGTCGAGGGCACTAGGGCATGGACCCCTAATCCTTCTACCTGCACTGATCGCGCAATCCCCTAGGGGATACGACTATACGACAAGCTGCATACCGCATGGCTTACGGCCATTGCAATTCAACTTTAAATTATGCCCGGCCGGTATATTCATTTTGGATTAATCAATGGACTCAACATGTTTCGAAATATATTCAAGATTATGAATCAAGTGAATATCAAAGAAATAAGTCAAATAACAAACTCGGGAATCAGACCATATATCATGATGCATCTTCATTTAATTAGTTGTCTTTCTGTCGATCAAGCACAGTTTTCAAATATATCGTCCTTTCTTTGGGTCGCACTCGCACATGACACCGCTAGTGAAAAAAAATTATATATAATCATAAACGGCTTAGGAAATGTTAATTAAGGGTTGGTTTGGTTTACAGTTGAGTAGAATTGATTCTAGAAATGAATCGTTGAGATGGATGATGCACGCTTTACAAAGCATATTGGACGGAAGTGATTTAAAATCAATTCTATAGAATTGATTCTGGATGCTCCAAAATTTAAATCAAACGAGCATTAAGTTTAAACACTATTTCAATTTTAGCAAAACCTGACACGTTTGGTTTTCACTCCTAAAACAAAGGAAAAATATAGACCACAAGTTTATCTGATCAAGTTTATAGACCACAAGTGAGTCCAATTAATATTATCTGTAACCTCGTAAATGTGAATTTTATTTAAAATAAAATTAAACTCTGCAAAGTTACGTCAAGATTCGAGCCGTGTTATATTTTATGCATAAAGCACCTGATCTTTCGATATTTTAAATATAAAATATACTAGCACATGCAAATACTCGCTTAATTAATAATTAAGTAGATATCGAGATTATGTGAAATTTGATTTTATTGGGGTACTTAAATTGATCTTCCCGTTATGGAAAGAGTATTTTTCTTTACACATCTAGCTCTTATATCTAAAATTCATATCTTCCCAATTTAATCATATTTTTTTTTTCTCGTCGATCCAAGCATCATTCTGTTGTGTAAACATTGAGAAAATAGAGGACCATTTACTTTAAAAAATATTTTTTTTTTATTTTTATTTTCTACTGTTTAGTTTTAATTATAAAATTATTTTCAGTTTTAGTTATGAAAAATCTCATACTGTTTTTATTTTATTTCATGTTTTTAAAGTTTTGCACAACGAAGAGTGAAAATAACTTTGTATTTGTTTCCCTATTTTTTGTACAAATTTTAAAATTGAGAAATAAAATAAAAAAAAAATGATATTTTTAATTTATAATTAAAAATATAAAATAGAAAATAAAAACATAAAATATTTTCTCAAATAAATGACCCCTAATTTTTTTAATCTCTTACATATAGAGATGGAAATAATTTAATTAAGCTGATTAAGCTAGATTTTGTAAGGCTAAAATCTGAACTATTTTTTAATATGGTGACTCAAGCATGATATGTACCTGTCATGTGCATTGTTTATAAACTTACTTGGTTTGATTTAAAAGTCTAATTTGACCTATTAGTCTATTTAAAAGAATAAACTCTTATATCAGTCCTCGGCTTTATTATCGTAATGTACTTTAGTCTCTGAGATTTCAAAACATCTCTGTTAATCCGTAACATTTATTTATGTTATTCACTTTAGTCCAAAATGGTTGACAGCGTTAAATGGGTGCTGATGTGTCACATTAAGTGACACTTTGGATTCAAATTAGTCGACCCTATAATATTAAGAATCATTCACTTTAGTCCCTAAAATGAGTGTGTATGGAATGACAAGTTCCCATTAACATTATGGAGAATAGAAAGTTTTGGCTTTTATTAATTGTATCTAACCTATATTTCTATTAGATCCAATATAGTTCATAACCAATTTAATTTTCCCTTCATAAATAGTCATTTTTTTCTAATGATGTTCCATACTGAACAAGTTGAATTTTCACTTGTTGTATTATCTTCTTTCTGATTAAATATGAACGTAGAAATGTTTAGTTCTAAATTGGTTATTTATAAATATTCCTTGACAAGTAGTTGACATCGTCTGTACCAAATTCAATGGTTTAGGTGATATATATGCTCATATAGAAAATGAAGATATAAAATTTCTACATCTCTCAATAAATAGTACATTTAACCCTGAAACAACTTAAATATGGTAAAACTTAGCTTTAGTTTCTTTTCTCCGAGTGCACTTTCTCAAATGTGATTGTCATTCAAATTTTCTAATTAGATGTTGATTGTCACATTTGAGAAATTTCACTCAGAAAAAAGGAACTAGAGTTAAGTTTTACAATCTTTAAGTTTTTTATGGTGTTAAATTTGTTGCTTAAATATCAAGATATATAGATATTATGTAATTTCATTTTCTAGATGAATATATATCACTTAAAGTTTTGGATTTGATACATATGGTGTCAACTAGTTGTCAAGGAATATTGATAAAAAACTAATTTAGATTTAAACATTTCTACATTCATATTTAATAACAAAGAAGATAATACAACAAGTGAGAATTCAATTTGTTCAGTATGGAACATCATTAGAAAAAATGACTATTTATTCAGGGGGAAATTGGTTATGAACTAATTAATTAGATGTAATGGAAATATAGGTTGGATACAATTAATAAGAGTCAGAACTTTCTATTCTCTATTATGTTACTAAGAACTTGTCATTCCATACACAAAACCATTTTAGGGACTAAAGTGAATGATTTTTAATATTACAGGGACTAATTTGAATCCTAAGTGTCACTTAATGTGACACGTTAGCACTCATTTAACACCGTCAAACCATTTTGGACTAAAGTGAATGACAAAGATAAATGTCAGTGATTAACAACGTTTTGAAATCTGAGGGACTAAAGTATGACGCTAATAAAGTTAAGGACTGATATGAGGTTTATTCCTATTTAAAAGCTTATTTTATATTACAAATTTTAAATAGATAAATAAGCCTTTCTATAAACAGGTAAAAATAGGGTTGAGGTTAATAAGCCTCTTATTTAATTATGTAAGTTGGTCATTGACATAAATAATAAATAGACTAATAAGAAAAATAAAAATATTACTATTTATATAATATTTAAATAAATATAAAATAGGCCTCCTATATATTATTATAGTATTTATTATATATTATATATATTTTTATCTAAAATGATACTGTTTATAAACAGATCATCCTGCTAGGCCTAATAGGCTTCTCGAAAGGACTAATAGCTTGTTTGTTTTATCGTTACTACAGTGCAAAACAATGGTTTTGCTTAATTGATTTTAAGTCACTTTCGTCCAACTTGCTTCGTACGGCGTGCATAATTCATCTCAACCATTGATTTCTAGAATCAATTCTACTCAACTGCAAACCAAACGGACACTAAGCCTTACTTATTTATTTAAGAAATGTTTTTCTTAAAAGAGTTTAATTAATATACACTATTAGTGTAAAAAATATTTTACACTATATTACATCCAAATGATGTGTTACCACATCATTTAATGAATATAACACCACTTATATATGTTATTAAATTCAACAAATGATGTGGCAACTTATCATTCAATGGCAATGTAAAATTTCTTTATACAAACGATGTATATTTTCGTTCAATATTTTTTCAAAAGAGTTTATTATATATATTGTCATCCAATGATGTGTTGTCATATCATTTAATAAATATAACTCCTCATGCGTTATTAATCTCTGCAAATGATGTGGCAACACACCATTGTATGACAACATAAAATTTCTTTACACTGACAGTGTATATCCATTCAAATCAAACACTTAATTCTTTTTTCTATAAATTAAACTTATTATTGCTTATTAATCAACTCTCTGTATAATAATTTTGAGGCGTCAATTTTGGAGAGTAAGGCACCCACTTTCTCTATTCTATCACCTAGGGGTGTTCATATCCAATACAATCTAATGTCAACCGTAAAAATCGAATCGAAAAAACGAAAACTGAATCAAATCGAAAACCAAAAAACTAATTTTTTTATTTGATTAGATTGAATTTTGGATCCTACGTTGAAAACCGATCCAATCAAATCCAAACCTACCTACAAAATAATCATATATTTATATTCGTATACATATATATTTATGAAATTACTTATACTAATATATATACTTTTTATGACTTTATTATCTATATATCATGTTAATATCTCTATAAATATATCAATTCTAAAATAATTTTAATTGGTTTTCATGTCTCATGCTATTACTTCATAATTATAACACTTTTATCTAATATTTATTGTCTTTTTAAAAAATCGAAAAACTGTTCCAAGTTAATCCTATGTAAATTAGATCGGATTTAAAAAATAATCAAAACAATTCAGGTAACGAAATCATAAAACCGCAATGATTGAATCATATGGTTTTTTCTTCAAAACCAATTCAAATCGAACCGTGAACACAATTGCTCTCAACAAAAAAACACGTGTCACTATTTCTATTTTCTCAATACTTTTTTGGAGAGTGTTTTTTACACACCTCTCTTATTTTTTTAACATTCTCTCAATATCTTAAAAGCAAGATATTTTAAAAATCTAAATAGTTTTTATTCTAATCATTTACCCATTTTTTCCTTAACAAATACTTTTAATTCAAATTCAAATACTTATATTATTATTTAATAATTTATATAATTGAATAATATATAATAATAAATTGATAACTATAAAAATAAAAATGATCTAATTTAAAATTTTGAATATGACTTAAAATGTAAATTATATATAAGGATATGATAATTTTAAAATTACATTAAATGTTATTGACTGAATAGTTTGATTGATTGTTACAAATTAATAATTCAAATTCAAAATAACCATTCTTCTATATATACATTTAAATTAAATTTCTAATACAAATTAATTGTCTCTTAATGTTCATATATTGAATTTAAATTATATAGATAATTCAAACAGGTTATATTGTAATATTTACCTATTAATTAAATTTGAATTAATTGTTTTAAATCCAGCATATATATACTTAGTAATTTTAATATATTTATTTATTAAAAAAATAGACACACATATATATATTCATTTGAGATGGATGTGGGGAGAGAGATAAACAGAAAAAATAACAGAAGTGTTCGACCAAAAAAAGTGAAGGAAAATAAAAAAAAATGGGATAAATTATATGATGAAAAAAAAGAAGAGAATTATATAAAGTGAAAATTGATGAAAAAAAAAAATATATAAGAGAAAATGGTATGAAAATATATATATATAATATATATATATATATATATAGTTGTAGTACGTCCTACTAAGATATAGGATATAAAAGAGATTATAATAAATCATATACAATTTATATAATATATTTTTTATCTTTCTATCATATTTTAATGACATTACTTATCACATCCGTACTTCTTTTTCATTTACCTTTATCGCGTTCATAAAACTATAATTTCTCTAGTTAGGATAAAAAATTGGAACATCGGTGAACAACACAGTGTAGAAGGTGTCACTAATAACATAACGAAGTGAGTTCAAGGGGTTACACAGTTAGAGGATGAATCATTCCACCCCAAATGAAATTTTGTTATTATATATATAATTATAGGGTGAGGATCAAGTTACTCCATTTAATTACTTTTTGTAAATATTGATTTTGATCAATTAAACTTTTAAATTGAAAGTTATTATTAAGTAGCTACAAAGTTTTATAAGCAATTTGATACTTAATAAAATAACATTAATTTAACGTATAATATATATGTGTGTGTTTTCAAAATATAAGTAAATATTGACAGTAAAATTACATACCTATAAATGTCCAATTTATCTAAAATTTGATATGCGTATCATGCCAATGTCATATTATTCAACGGTTAGATTTGTGAAATTAATATTCTATGAGATTTTATAAGGTGGAGTAACTTGATCCCCACTCATAATTTATAATATTAAGTAAGTGAATTATTTTAATTATTATTTTATTTTTATAATTTATTTTAATTATTTATCTACACATTTTAATTTTTAATCAAATGTTTTATCATTAAAAATTAATAAAAATTTAAAATTCATAAAAAACTAAAATTATAATTACCTAATAATGTACTTTTGTCTAGCAAATAAAAATAGAATTTATATAATAAATTTTATGTAAATGTCATTTTATATTATTTTGCATTAATTATTCAGTTAAATCAAACACTTATAATTCAATAAGTTAACTTATCAACTTTCAATCAATTTATCAGTTAATCTTACTAAATATATAACTTATATCTTATTCTAACTAAACTTCTACTATTTAATTTTATCTAATAATATATAATATATAAATTTACATAAAATTATAAATACACATACATTAAATATATATAGTTTTGAAAAAAAACAAAAGCAAAAATTGAGGGGGCTCCGCCCCTGAATAACACTGTATTTGACTATTTGTTTCTTAATTATATCTTTCTTTTCATTTCTAATCATCATTATAAGCCGTTGGGGAACTTTAGGCTTCGTTTAACCCAGTTCGACTTAAAAGTTACTTTAAAATTAAAGTTAAAAATAAGAGTTTTAAAAAACAAAGTAAAAATCGTTTGACGATTTTAATTTCTTTTAATTTAAAAGTTGTTTGGTAATTTTTTTTATAAAAAGTATTTTATTTTATTTAAAATTAAATAAAGAATATCTAATTATAAAATTTAAAACATTTTTAAGAAATGAATTGTGAAAAAGTCCATCAATAAAAAAGAAAATATTTTTAGATTTTTTTATTGTATAAATAATAATGCACAAACATCATAAATTAAATTAATAAAATAAAATATAAATTTGTAAATAAAATTTAAATATAACATAAATTATATTGATAAATTAACTTAAATATATATGCATATGTATATGATTAATAAAAAATTATATATGTACGTATTGAAATTTTATTTCGCCATCAACTTTTTTAAGATCCGTCATCATTAATTATAGGCAATTTACTAAGATTAGATTGAATTAATGGTAAGAGTTTGAATAGTTTGATAAAGCCATTAATTCAAATTTTATTGTTGTCATTGTTCACTAAAAAAATCTTCATTATAAGGTAATTTTTCTCCTCTTCTCATTTTTTGATTTTCTTCAAATTCTTGTGGGGATTTTGAAATTTTAAAATAATGATAAAAATTTAGAAAAATGAAAAATATGTAAAATTAATACTGAGAATTAAATTAGAGCAATATAAAACAAGACTTAAAGATGGGCTAAAAATAATTTATTGGCGTTTAATTTTTAATTTTAATAAGGACAAATTAAAAAATCTCCATTTCTTTCTCTCACACACGCACACCTACATAATTAAATATATTAATTTTATTATTTTAATTACATGAGATTCTCACGTGATCAGGGAGAGTATGATCCCTCTTCTATCGTCTCCAAATCTACTTTGAGTTCATTTTTGTCTCCATCCTCTCACACCAACAAAATATCCCCCAAAAAATGCCATTCCTTATGGGTTGGTACTCTATAAAGGCAAATGAGATAACTTGTTTTTTTTTCCTAGACTAGATTGAACCATTAGCTGGCCGGTGGAGGTAATTGATCTCATTTTCAGTAGAAACGTATGAATGATAGAATGTATAGTTATTTGTTAATATCAAACTACATGACCAATTTTTCATTTCTTTCAGGATCATTGATATCCTCAGCTTTCTTGCAACATGGCTTCAGTGGAGGAATCATGGACTGATTGGTTGTGTGATATGGTAATTAAAATCATATTAATTACACTATAAAGTTTTTAAATTCACCTATATATATATATATATGAAAATTTTTAGTACACTCTTAGACAACTTTTCCCATATATTTTTCAGGAACCAGATCATTACACTTTCATCAACCAATCAGAAACAAAGGTGGATGATGCAAGTTTACCATCCCAACATGATATAGCTACTGCTCCACAGGAAGAAAATCCTCAAAGATCTTTCTCTACAGAGAGCCACTGTTCATATGCAACTTTCAACACAGAAAACACCAGCACCACCATGAGCAATTCTTCAGTGGCAGAGAGCACCTTAGAGAGGCCTTCCAAGTTACTCAAAACCGAGTCACAAAAGACAGCTTCTTCTCCTTCCTCTTACATTCTTTCCTTTGACAAAGTCAATCCACCACCAATAAAGGTTGAACCAGCCTTAAAGCCCAAAACCAAGGTCATGAATCATGGAATAATGCCTTTGAATTCAAAGAATAATGAACCGAAACGAGTTATTCAGGAGGGTAAGAAGATCAACTCATTTTCCAGATCTACTCATCACACACCAGATCACATAATTGCTGAGAGAATGAGAAGAGAAAAGATTAGCCAACAGTTCATAGCTCTTTCAGCCCTTATTCCAGACCTTAAAAAGGTTCTTTTTTTACACTCAATGTTGAAACCCATGTTGCTCAAACAGGTAATTATTTGTTATATGGTGGTAAATTATAGTAATTACTAATTTGTTTGCAGATGGACAAGGCCTCTGTGTTGGGTGATGCTATAAAGTACTTGAAACAGCTCAAGGAGCAAGTGAAACAATTGGAGGAGCAGAGCAAAAGGAAAAGCGTGGAATCGGTGGTGTTTGTGAAGAAATCTTCTCAGGTCTCTGCGGATGAAGATGTTTCAGATACCTCTTCAAATTCCTGTAATGGGAACTCTGATGATCCCTCAAAAATTAATCTTTCACTGCCAGAAGTTGAAGCGAGGGTGTCAGAGAAGAAAGTGCTAATTCGAATTCTCTGTGAGAAAGAAAAGGCACTGTTGGCGAATATATTTAAGGAGATAGAGAAACTTCATCTCTCAGTGATTAATAGCAGCTCCTTTTGTTTCGGTTCATCTGTTATGGTCATAACCACCATAGCCGAGGTACGTTTCTAATTAACTATATATGATGATCAGTATTAGTGAAATAATGTTAAGTTTCTTAAAAGTTAACTTTTAGAATGTTTAGTTATAAACAAATTTTTAATTTTTTACTTTCTTCTCTCATTGCTTTGCAATTCGAACCTGCTGGGATGAAACTCATGGAGAAGTGGTTTTAGGTGAAAAAAATAGAATAAATCAAAAAGTTCAAACGCATCTAATTTTTTCATAAGTTAAAATTAGTCATTGTAGCTCACCCACTCCAAAAGCTCTCTCATTTAGTTTCTCTATAAGTAACTAATTTCATCTTATGGAGAAATTAAATTCATTTGACCACTTTAATAATTCATTCTATTTTTATTTTCTAAAAGTTCTTATGCAAAAGTGTATTTAAGAACATAACTCTTATTAGCATTATTGTTACTACTGTTAATTAATATGAAAAGTGGGAAGATGTGCATAGCTAGCAACGAGGACCCAGTTTGATTAAGAAATTTGAGTTGAGTTGAGTCATTTTTTTTTAATTTTGAATGGAAACTTAACCTAATTATGTTCGGGTTAGATTGAGTAGTCAGATTCATATAAAAAATAAAGGAGATAAAAGTTAATATAAAAAATGAAAAAAAAACACAGACAATATGTAGTTGAATTTGGTCGAGTCGAGTCACATTAAAAAAAATAGATATTTTAGTATTTTTATTAAATTTTATTTTTTTATATTTATGATGCGGTTGGGAAATTCAATAGGGTTTCACTTAATTGAATATGATTTAACTCGATGCTTTGGGTTAGATTGGTTAGGTTAATGGTACAACTCTTCTAATTAAAAATGTCATTTTTAACTGATATGAATTTATCTATACCATTGTTTTTGACGTAATTAATTTGCTTGTTCGTTATGGTGGCAGATGGACGATGAGTTCAACATGAGCGTGAAGAAACTGGCTAGAAACCTCAGAGTTGGACTGATGCAATTTATGTAGTGTGTACTCTGCACATGTGTTAGCTGTGGTAAGATCACCCATGAATTCAGTGATAATAAATTTTCTAATGATTCCAATCTTACTACACTCCATATATAGTGCGACGTGGGAAGGAGAAGGGATGTACACGCACTGAACAAGGGCAGATTGAGGGGGAAGTGATCGATGTGCATTTAAAGCAGCATGGTCAATTATTGCAAGGACTGGGACATTACTTATCGCAAAATGGCTTATATATACGCAGCCTCAGTAACTTGTATTGTATAGCTTTCTTTACTTATTTTGTCTCAGTAATGCTACATCCCATAACACTTAATAAAAATATAATAAAATATAATAATTCAGTTTTATTATTTTTAATAAATTTTTATAATTCAAAATTTATAATTAGTTCTTATATTTATGAATTTTATATGTACGTCTATATTTGTTAAGTGTTGAAAAATAATTAAGCATTTATTAATTTTCTGAAATTTATTTTATATAAAATTTAAATGAGTTACAAAAACTACAGAAATTGTATTTTTATCATATAATTATATATAATTCTTTATGGGTTAAATATGTTTTTAGTCCCTGAAATATAGTCGAGATTTGATTTTAGTCCTTGTAATTTAAAACATGTGATTTTGGTCCCTAAAATTGAAAATACATCAATTTAGTACTTATTGATAAAAATTTGTAGCTAATTTGTAGCAAATCTAGGCAATAAAGACTAAATTGGTGTATTTTCAATTTTTGAGGGACCAAAACCACCAGTTTTAAATTACAGGGACTAAAACCAAATCTCGACTATATTTCAGGGACTAAAAACATATTTAACCCATTCTTTATAATTAATATGATATTTTAAATAGTTTTTATAATTTAGCAAAACTAATAAAGTATTGACGTTATATATAAGTAATTAATAATAATTATAAATTTTTAGAAATCAAAGTGTTAGGAATTGTAACCCAAGGAAAATAGAAGAAGGTTGAATTGTGTTTTTTTCCCCTCAAAATTTTCACATTTTTCACAGATAGGTTTCAAATAAAGATATTAAATCAATTAAATACAAATATCTTCTTAAGGTTTTTAGTGTAATTAGAAACTAGTTCTCATATTCTTTAACAAACGAATATACAGAAACAATTATGTTTTATTAATTGTGAAGAACTTACAATCATCATATAACGTTCTCCTATTTATATGAGAGACCTCTCATTAGTCAATACACAACTGTAACAATCAAACGAAAACCTAAACAGTGAAGCAACCAACTTAATTGCCTGAATATTGAATTATTAACTAACACACCCTTTTAATTCAGTTTTCTTTAAGAGCCACTACACCATTTTTTTTCCTAAGATCATGAAATCTAGCTACCTTAAGAGGCTTTGTCAAAATATCAACAAGTTGATCTTCAGTCTTACAGAACTCAAGTCTTAGCCTTGCTTTGTCTACTTGATCTCTCAAAAAATGAATTCTAGTATCTATATGTTTGCTTCTACCGTGTGGAGTAGGATGCTTTGCTAGATCAATAGTTGACTTGTTGTCAACTTTTAACATCATTGGTTTCTCAGCTCCCAATTTAATATCTCTAATCAAATTGTCTAATTACAGTGCTTGATAGGCTCCATAGGAAGCTGCAACATAATCTGCTTCACTTGAGCATAGAGCTACTATAGGCTGTTGCTTAGAACTCCATGAGATAAGAGTGTTTCCCAGCAAAAACACAAAACTAGATGTGCTCCTTCAATCATAACTTCCATTCCAGACGCTTGAATCAGTGTAACCAATCAACTCAAGTTCAGTCCCTTCAATCTTGTTTAGAAACATCAGGCCATAGTTCAATGTTCCTTTCACATATCTAAGAAGTCTCTTAACTGCAATGAAATGAGTATTTCTTGGTTTGTCTATAAATCTACCGACCAAGCCAACACCATAGGCAAATCTGGCCTACTGTTCCATATGTATCTTAATGAGCCAATCATCTGCCTGTAAAGAGTAGCATCCACCAAAGGATCATATCTTCTTGTCCAAGCTTTACTCCTATATCTACTGGTGTGGTTACTGGATTTCAATTAAGCATTTTGAACCTTTTCAATACATCGGTCAAATATTTTTTCTGTCTCATAAAGATGCCTTGACTGGTTGTAACAAATTACAGTCCTAAGAAATAGGATAGCTTTCCCAAATATGACATTTCAAATTCTTCTTTCATTCTGGCCTTAAATTCTGAAATGTCTTCAGCATGACTCTCCTTTACAAGTATATCAACCACATATAGACATACAATCATTAATTTTTCAATTGCAAAACCATTCACAGATAAGCCATATTCTGATGTGCATTTTGGAACCTTTGATTTATCATAAACTGATCAATTCTTATGTTTCAGTCCCTTGGTGCCTGTTTCAATCCATATAATGCCTTTTTCAATCTGAAAATATTTCCTTCTTTGTCAGGTATTTCAAAGCCATGGTGGTTGTGTGACATAAACCTCTTCATCTAGAGGTCCATTTAAAAATGTAGACTTTACATTCATCTACCATACAGTCCATTGATTTAAACTAGCAATGCCAACCACCAATCTAATTGTCTTCAATCTTGCTATTGGAGAGAAGACTTCTTCATTATCCCTTCCTGGTTTTTGTTGAAAACCTCTAGCCACCAGTCTAGCCTTATGTTTGATCACTTCAACACTTGGCTTCACTTTCACCTTGAAATCCATTTTACTCCTATTGGTTTCATGTTCTTTGGCAATTCGATCAGTTAGATACCAAGTATGTTTTTATCCATGGATTTCAGCTCTTCTTTCATAGCTTCTATCCAATTAGGTTCCTGTATGGCCTGCTCAAATGTCATAGGATCTGCTTCTGCTATCAGGGCAAAATGCACAAGTTCTCCTTCCCTTTTAACTTTAGAATCATGTATGATTTCAAAATCATTCAACCTGACTGGAGGCCTTTTTTTTCCTGTGTGGTCTTCATGAAAGTTCATCACCACTTAATCTGTCATCTTCAATATCTAGATTCAGTTGGAATCTGTGCACATCTTCTATGTGAGGATAAATCCATCAAACACTACATCTCTGCCCATAACACCTTTCTAGTGATTGGCTTAAACATTTTGTACCCTCTAGTAGGGTGATAACCCAACAAAATCAATTGCTCACTTTTATCATCTAACTTTTTCCTTTTAACATCTGGTATGTGACTATAGCAGATTGAACCAAAAAATCAAAAATGCCTGACATCAGGTTTTTCACCTGACCATTCCTCTTCAGGAGTGATTCCTTACAGCCTTTTAGTGGGGCACCTGTTCAAGATGTAAGTTGTCGTGCATACAGCTTCTCCCCAAAACTCCTTGGGAACTGATTTTGCTTTAAGCATACTTCTTGTCATATCTATAATAATTTTATTTCTTCTCTCAGCTGCTCCATTGTGCTATGGAGTGTATGGTACTATTACATCATGAACTATTCCAAACTTCACACAAATTCAGAGAATTGGTGAGAAATATACTTTCCTCCACCATCAGTTATCAATTTCTTCAAGGGATTTCCACTCTACCTTTCAACCAATGCTTTAAACTTCTTTAAAACATCAAACACATCATCTTTCTTTTTTAACAAATAAACCCATAGTTTTCTAGAAAAACCATCTGTGAAAGTTACAAAGTACCTGTTATCAGGAATAAATGCTTTCTCCAATGGACCACACACATCTGAGTAGATCACTTCAAGTGATTTGTTGGTTTTAATAGGAACATAAGGGGAAAACGAGTTCCTGGACTGTTTGCTGAAAATGCATTCTTCACACAGCTCATTTGTTGCATCAATCACTAGTATTCCAGAAACCATATTCTTGTTACTGAATAGATTTGGGCTCTTAAAATTCAGGTGGCCAAATCTATGATGCCATAGCCTACTCACCTCATCAATTATGGACTTAAGGCATTTTTTACCATTAGTGTGTATGTCAACCTTGAAGGTTTTGTTATTTGAGAGAGGAGCCTTCAAGATTAGTCTCCCATTGTTGTCAAAGGTTGATAGCAGTCTTTCTTCCATCTTCATGGTGTATCCCCTTTCAAGAAGTTGCCCCAAACTCAGCAAGTTGATTTTCATATTAGGCACATAAAGCACATTAGAATACAATACTTCTTCCCATCCTTTCTGTGAAAAACAATAGTTCCGATTCCTTCAACTTGCACAGCACTATCATCAGCAAATGACACTCTATTTTTAGTTGCTCATCCAATATCTCAAACCATTCCTTATGACCAGTCATGTGGTTGGATTAGCCTGTATCCAGATACCATACATCACAATCATTTAATTCTTGATCAGTTCTTGCCATTTGTAAAACTTGTTCTTTTGGACTCCTTCCCCAGCCATGTGTGCCTCTTCACCTTGCCTTGATGATCCACCACCATTGCCATTATAGTTTCCATATTCACTTGTAAAATGTCCAAACTTCTGGCATGTCCAACACTGCACCTTATTCTATCAATCACCTTTTTCTTTTCAAAAATTGGCTTGGTCTCCCACTTTCTTGTAAATTTTCTATTCTGATCAGACCTTGAGAAATTATCAGAATTGAAGTTTTCTGGTACCTATAATCTCCTCATTTTTCTTTCTTAACTTTCCTTTCTTGTAGTCACATTTCTTCCAAGCTTGAGCCTATAAAGCTTGATCTGATGGTTTCTCCAAGTTTCTTTAAACTAGTCTCAGTTCATGAGCCTTTAAAGTGCATTGCAAGTCTTCTACCTTTAAAGACTCAATATCCTTGGATTCTTCTACAGCAACTACTATTTGATCAAATATAGGAGAGAGTGTTTTGAGTACTTTCTCCATAACCATTGTATCTCAGAATTTCTCCCCACAATTCTTTATTTGATTTGTCAATTCCAACAACCTAGCAAAATAACTCCCAATAGTTTCTTGCTCTTCCATCTGCATTAATTCATATTGCCTTCTTATGGTCTAAAGCTTGACTTTCTTCAACTTCTCAGCTCTACCATATATAATATTTCTCTAACAAATCCCATGCTTCTTTCGCACTACTAGCACTTGCAATCTTGTCAAAGTTGGGTGGATCCACACACTGATGAATAATAAAGAGAGCTCTACAATATTTCTTCTTACTCTCCTTATGCGCAACCTTCTGTGCATCTATAGCTCGCCTTTCAAGTTCATGGACATCATGAAAGCCAAGATCACCTTCATCTTTGTGCACCAATGATCATAGTTTTGCCATCTAACACTGGCAAGGTCGCAGGAAAATTGCCATTGGGACCCATTACAACACTGACCTCTCTATGTACCTTACACATAGGTCTTGATTGAGAAGCTCTGAATACCACTGTTAGAAACTAGTTCTCTTATTCTTTAACAAACGAATATATAGAAATAATTCTATTTTATCAATTGTGAAGAGCTTACAATCATCATTTAAGGTTCTCCTATTTCTATGAGACCTCTCATTAGTCAATACACAGTTGTAACAATCAAATAGAAAGCTAAACAACTAAGCAACCAACTTAATTGCCTAAGAATTGATTTATTAACTAACATTGAGGAGACCATTCGAGACTATCAGATGGTTTTCAAAGACTTGGATACAAAAAGATAAAATACTTTAAAATTTTTAGGTTCTACAATTCACCCCTAGTTAAATCATACAAATTATAATGAAATAACTTAAGAGATGAAGGAAAAGAGAAACACTTAGATTTGGCTCAAATTTAATTATTCCTAACTGGATGTGCTTGGTTTGATTACCATACTAAAAAATGTATACAAATTTGTAGAACTCGAACCAAATCAAATACACTTGAGCCATGAGTCCATAACTAATTAACTTAAGCCGTGTTTGGGGTGGTTGTGAGTTTTAGCCTTTTGTTTTTAAAAATTTTGAATCAAGTTTTTACAACTCAAACCCAAAAATTGAAAATGACTTTTTGTAGTTTTCAAATGGCTGTTTTGAAAACCACAAAACAAGTTTTCAGTTATTTGTTTTGAGTTATAAAAACTTGATTTAAAATTTTTAAAAACCAAAAACTAAAATCTCGGAACCACCCCGAACGGGCCTTTAGAACAATTCATTTCCCACTTACTTGGTTAGGGGAAATAAATAGATAACGAGAGAAAATGGAAAAGGCAAAGGAGACGATGAGGAAGGGAGATGATGAACTTTTATACCTCAATGGCCTTCTGAGTAGCACCTTTCTCAAAGTTGGATGAAGAGGTTCAGGTTAAGACATGGTATCAAGTCATTCCGTCATTTCGAAAAGGGTGAATATTCGGTTGACACAAAGGACAAGAAGAAGAAATTGGAGTCCATAAAGGAAAAAAAATAGATCGTTTTCCTACGAATATTGTTTTTAAAATGAGTGTAATTTGTTTATCTTACAAGTTACAACTTATAAGCTGATTATTCTCTTATAACAAATCAACTTGAAGGAAGGAAATGTGATAAAGAAAAACTTATAATTGTTATTTGTTGCAATGAAGATGACTTAACAAAAATTCCTTTATGGAATTTTGAAAAGTATGCAAAATAACCATTGCTTCAAGAATGTCATAAACATGAACCATTTGAATTGTCAGATCGTGCCAATAAAAAAAGCATTGATGATAATCATGCTTTATGACATGTTCATTGGTTGGACTAGAACTGCATGATAGAAGAATTTTGTTAGTAGTAGATAATTGTCCCTTGTTAGAGATAATATTGTTAGTTAGGGTTTGGTTAGTTGGTTAGGAAATTAGTTAGGAATTATTTGATAATATGGCTATATAAGCCTATACTTCTATTGTAAATCCAATCTTTTCATTCTATTATCAATATAGAATTTCATTTTTCATCTCTAATCTATTTCCTTTTCTCTCTATACCATGAATTTCAACATGGTATCGGAGCATTTTCACCCACCATGAGCATTCTATTGCTGTCATCATTTTCTTTCTTTCCTTTCTTTATTTTTTTATTCTCGAGAAGAAATTACTTTTCTCTTTGCCTTTTGGGAGCATGTTGCTTTTCTTTTTTCTTAGTACCCACCTCGTCGTTTCGCATGCAAGCTTATCTAGCTAAAGTTTATGCTAGTGTTGGGTTTTTATATCAGATCAATTTCGTCTGGGTTTTCATTCTCGTACACGAACTTTGTCTCGGTTTTTGCGGAAATATTTGTTGGGGTGGTTGAAAGGCGAGAAGTTTCTCGATTGCGCTGTGCTTTTGTGAGTTTAAAGGAGATTTATCAGTTTGCTTGGAACCCATAATTTTGCACGTTCTAGTTGATAATGGTTCAAGAATTCATGAAAGAATGACTCCCCTTGTTGCACACTGTCGTTGTTAGTGGCCAGAAGAACCTCATTTCTTCCCCGGAATCTATTACGACTCTCTTTGTCGCTGGATACATGTGGGTTCTTTTAAACTGTCTTTCCTTATCCCAATTTTTAACAAACAAAATTGTTTTCTTTGTTCTCTACTTTCTCAGCTTTGTATGGGATGTTTGTGGATGGCTGGTGCTTGCAAATTCAATAAGAGTTGACCTTTTTGGAGTTGTGCGCATTGGGCATGATATTGCCAGCCATGGGTTGCAGATGTACAACACTTTCTTGTCAGGCAAGGCTAGTCATAACGATGTTTAAAGAGAGAACCAAGTGGCTTTTCACGGCATATTATGGAAATAGAATGTTTAGACTACTGTAATGTCTCGTGAGGTTCTTTACTTACTCCTATTTATCTTTCAGAGAATCAAACAGAGAAATTGATGGATATAGTTTGTTCATGATTAGTGGCTTGTGTGCCTTTCTTTTGACCGACTGTTTTCCGGCGTTTCTCACTAGTTTTGATAAAGATTGAGATTTCTTCTGTCCATGGTGGATGGTTTAAGCGTTGGAATTTGTTTTGCTTCTTTCTTGAGTGGTTAAGCATTATGGTTAGCTTCTGCTCTTGATTGTTAAGCTTGTAGCTTCTGCCTTATTATGGTGGTTAAGCATTGAAGATTTGAGCTTCTGCCTTATGGTAGTTAAGCATTGAAGATTAAAAAATTTGTAGCTTCTACTTGAGTGGTTAAGCTTTTGCCTAAATTTGGCATTGATTTTAGAGGTCTATAGAGACCATTTCATGGCATTTGTTTATAACCATTTTCATTGTAATTTTTCATTTGAATTTGATTGTATGTTTTGTTCACTCCCAAGCTTAAAGTGCTAGCACTTTCCATCTTGCGGGGGGCTCTTAGAGATAATATGTTAGTTAGGGATTGGTTAGTTGGTTAAGAAATTAGTGTAGGAATTAGTTGATAATATTGGCTATATAAACCTATACTTCTATTGTAAAATCAACTTTTTCATTCTATTGTCAATATAGAATTTCATTTTTCATCTCTAATCTATTTCCTTTTCTCTCTATACCATGAATTTGACATCCATCCTATCCAAGAATATTGAAGGGTCATGAAAAGCTCATTTTGTTTTGGCCACCTAACATGACCTAAAAAACAACCCATATGATGTTAGAATAATAGAACTTTCAGAGTGCCCACGAGAGATTTTACCGTCAAGATATTTTAAGGAATGCGTTGGGACCACTCTGCTCTAGACACATAATATTTTAGATATCGGGTGTGTTTGACAAAACTAGCTGCTAAACTAGCTGGTAGTTGATACCTAGCTTCTAGCTGATACGCTCCTATATATCTTATAAGCGCCGAGCTGATCAGCTAGCTTATTGATTAGATGTGTTTGCTAGACCCAGCTATAAGCTTTCTATATCCACTTCTATTTGTTTTTCTAGACAAAAATATATATGTAATTATAATTTTAGATTTTTTAAAAAATAATTAAATTCTTATTAACTTTTTAGTCAAAATATTTAATTAAAAATTAAAATAAATAGTGAAATTGATAAAATAATTAGTAAATAAAAAAATAATTTCAAAATAGTAAAAGAAAATAACAATTTAATTAATTGGTAATTTTTAAATTACTTATTGTAGCGACCCAAAAATTAAAGAGAATTTAAAGTGAGAGCCACCACCAACTTTATTCAATTAGGGATAATTGGAAACCCTAAAAAAAGTTTAATCTTAAAAAAATAAATTGGGTTCGGGAATCGATTACGCTTGGGGAAGGTACAACACCCTACGCGCTAGCCTTAAAACGGTTACCCTAAATTGATTGTGCAAGTTAAGTTTATTTATTTTACCCCTTTTTCCATAAATAAAGGAAAGAAATCAATTAAAAAAAGAAACAAAATAAAATATTTTTAAAAAAAGGAAAGAATAAATTAAAAAAAAAGAAACAAAACAAAATATTTTAAAAATTTTAATTTTGACTTGACGGGTAGAACCCGCTCCTACATATCCCCCTGGTGCAATGTGAAACTCAAAGTCACGTAGTTCTTCTAGAAAATGATCGTGGGTTGGTTGATTTTAATCTTTTATTTTTTTTACTTTTCTTGAAATTAAATTTTTTATATTTTTTATTATAAATCCTAAATCAAACTTCCTAAAATTTTATGAGAATTATACAAAAATATAAAAAAATTATTTAAATAATAAAAAGGAAAGAGACAACAAATTTACCTCGAAGAGACCACTCTTGATGTTCCACCAAAAAATAACTAGAGCGCAATTTCTATACCTTGCCACGGGTCCAAATGTTCCCTTCCTTTCTCCCCCACAAACACTTGGTAGTTCACGATCTTTTATAGGAGAATGAAAGGCCAAACTTGGAAGGTTGTGCGTTTATTTTACTAATAATCCTAAAAAGATTTTATCCTTATAATTCCAAATCCAATCCTTGCAATTCATTTTTTTTCTTGTTTTTCTCTGAAATCACACTTATTAATCTCTTTCAATTAAATCCATGATTTCTTCCCATTTTCTCAAAATTAATCATTAATTGCATTAATTACTTTATCAAAATCTTACGGATCATATTCATCAATGAATAATCCTCATAAAAATCAAATTCACAACCATTTAATGAGAGGAAAATTAAAAGAATTTGTCACATTAATGAGAAAATTTATTAATCAGATTTGATCCCTTAGGTATTCTTGATAGAAATAAGCTCTCTCTTTAAAGGATCTTGACATTAATGCAATATCTTCCATCATATTCTCCTTTTTTAGTATTTATTATTTTTTTTTTTTTATTTTATTTTATATTTTTCAATTTTAATTTTTCTAATTTTTTAATTATTTATTTTCCTTATTTTATTTCCTACAAAAAAAAATAACCTGGTCAAAATTAGGTGTTGACAGTTAGCCCCCATTTGCTTGTTATTTCGATTAGAAAGAATAAGCAAAATAAAAGAAAGAGCCTATTTTGATCGAGACTTTCCTTCGACAAAATAAATTCAATCGAGGAAATCAACAAGCAATGCAAATAAATTATCAATGACCTGGAAAATCAACAGGAAATGCAAAATAATATTTAACTCGGAAAATCAGCAAGCAATGCAAAATTATATTTGGCTTGGAAAATCAACAAGCAATGCAAACAAATGATCAATGACCTGGAAAATCAATAGGAAATGCAAAATAATATTTATCCTGGAAAATCAACAAGCATTGCAAAATTATATTTTGCTTGGAAAATCAACAGGAATGCAACAAATGATCAATGACCTGAAAAATCAACAGGAAATGCAAAATAATATTTAACTTGGAAAATCAAACAAGCAATGCAAAATTATATTTGGCTTGGAAAATCAGCAAGCAATACAAACAAATGATCAATGACCTAGAAAATCAACAGGAAATGCTAAATAATATTTAACTTGGAAAATTAAACAAGCAATGCAAAATTATATTTGGCTTGGAAAATCAATAAGCAATGCAAACAAAAAATCAATGACCTGGAAAATCAACATGAAATGCAAAATAATATTTAACTTGAAAAATCAACAAGCAATGCAAAATGATAAATGACCTGGAAAATCAACAGGAAATGCGAAATAAATTCACTCTGAAGAATCAACAGAGAGTGCAAAATGATATTTAACTTGGAAAATCAACAAGCAATGCAAAATAAAATTCAGCCTAAGAAATCAACAGGCAATGGAAATGCAAATGAATGAGAAAACCTTGATGGTGAGAGTAAAATTCACGCTATAAGAGTTAATGTGAAAATATTGATGACCGCATGACATATTACTTTTTTGAATTTTTATTTTGAGAGAAGTATAAGGAAAAGGTATCTCTAAGCTTTTTATTTATAATTCACCATTGTACTGTGAAGTCTATAAATCAGTTTAAGTATTTAAACATGAGTATAAGACGTAACATCCTAGTTTTAATGATTAACAAATAAGATTATATAAAGAACAAACTAGACAGGTTCTACTGAGAAAGGTATTGGTTTGTTAATTATGTTTCAGGATGGAATACTCTTTAGAAGAAGAAGAAGATTTTGTGAACAGAATCAGAATCAGAAGAATCAGAATCAGAATCAGAAGAATAAGAGTGCAGAATCTGAAGAAGAATAATCCTTAATAGAGTTGAAGCAACTGAAGAATAGAAGTGAAGACTAAGAAGACTATCTGAAGAATTGAAGATTAGAAGACTATCTGAAGGATTGAAGACTAAGAAGACTATCTGAAGAACTGAAGGCAGAAGATATATGAAGAAGTACAGATTCAAATATACACCTGTCTGAAGAACAAAACTGAAGAAATGAATACAAGATGAAGCAGACTGAAGTATTGAAGCTGTCTGAAGTACGCAACATGTCTGAAGTATTGAAGCTGTTTGAAGTACGTAACATGTCTGAAGCAACGAAGCTGTCTGAAAGACTTGAGCTGTCTGAAGTGGTCAACCTGTCTTAAGTGTTGAAGCTATCTGAAGAGCCAAACCCGTCTGAAGTTTGGAAGTCGTCTGAAGCCTTTAGTAATGACGTGGCATCTTTGCTGAAACCTTGCGTGAAGACTTTTCTAAGTCTCTGCTGCTCGTACGTGTTGAAACACATTTATGGCAACAATCACAGAAACCTTCCTGGTGCATTTGAATTCATACACCACTGAGGAAATCTCTGCAACGCAGCATTCGCAGCAACAACAGTAGCAGCTTTACTGCAGCACCAACGTTGTACTATGTCAGAACTTTCAAGAAGCGTGTCTCACAACGGATTAAAAGAAGACTATTTGCTGTCTCTAAACGATAGCATTTCAACGAGACATTTCATCATTTGTGCAATCTGGAACAGAGCAGAAGAAAAGCTCAAAAGACTAAGCAAAAGCAACAAGGAAGATGTTTGAATAAAATATATTCAATTCAACATCTAAAATCTCAAAAGAGGAATCTGCAAACAACGACTATTGGTCAAGACATCTCATTCAAAGAAGTAATGGTGTCAGGAGAAAATGAAAAAGGAGTATATGCAGAATAAGCAAAAAGACAAATTCAACGGATACCTACTCATATACACTCCCAAGAAAATCAGAGGAAATCTGGAGCAGAGCAGAAGAAAGCAAGCATATGTAAGATAATGCAAGCTGGAGCAAGCAGATGCAAGCTGGATAAAACAGATGCAAGAAAGCAAAAAGAATTCAAGAGAGAGAATACACATAATCATCACATCTCTCAAAACAGAGCTCGTCAACAGAAGTGTCAGAACGGGAGTATTCTGACACTCAATATGCTTAAGGAGAAGCAACTGTTTGAGAAGCTACTACACAACGGCTATATGAGCCACATCATCAAAAGCTCAACGGTATTATGAATTATCTTCAACGGCTATACTCAAGCAGAACATATAAATAGCCTCAAGATTGAATTTGAAGATGTTGGTCAAGCCAGTTGGTCGCTAGTCAGCTGGACTAACCATGTTGTTGTGGCATACAACCAGGCTGGTTGGTTGGAAGATCAATCAAGCCATAGTTGTTGTCTTCAACAATCAATCAGGTTGTTGGAAACAACCATGCAGCTGCTGCTGCAACCAAGTTGGATCAATTGGGATTGTTTTTCAAGAAGGTTCTTGAAATCAATCAGCATGAAAATTGTTAACTAGGCTGAGTGTCTTACATTTAACAAGAGTTGACTCGAGCTTAAATACATCAGGAAGATGTCAACGACAATTGATCAGAGAGTTAATTCTCAATCGGGCTACTGATCAGCTGGTCAGTTAGTTAGATTGTACAGTTGGTCTGCTGATCAAGTGAGTTGGTTGTCGGGAAGGCAATCATGCTGTACAAATGACTATCAAACCGGGTACGGTTTGAAGCTTTGAAGATACCTTGGTGTTCCAATGATACGGGTGAGAATGTAGCCCATGGAAACCAATGGTTGGAGAATGAGGCTGGAGCTTAATTTCATATCTTAGTTAGCCTACTCTCAGAGGATGTATTCCTCATAGAAAAGACAGGGATTGTACTTAATTCAAACACTTGTATCACTGTCTATCCTTGTATTTAGTTTGTAATGACTGTATCCTGAGTATGTACTCAGTAATCTCTATGTACAAGAAGAATCTGAGTTGAGAGGTTCTAGCGAACATCTAGCTTAGATTGAGTAGTAATACTCTACACTTAGTTAAGTGTCTGAGAGCCCTGAAGAGAGCTTGGTGAAAGAAAGAATACTTGTGGTAGAGCCTGGAGAGGCTTGATAGAAAAGAATACTTGTTGTGTTGGCCTGGAGAGGTTAACATGTGTATCTGTGGTTTCAGATAGTAGAAAATCCAGTGGTGGTTTGCCTCTGGGACTGGATGTAGCTCACGGGTTGGTGGGGTGAACCAGGATAAATTTTGTGCCTAAGTTTTCTCATCCCTTAATCTCTTTTATTTACAGTCTTTACATTTACGTTGGGGATTGAAAAGTACTTTTCATAACAAGCTTACTCAAGGATTTCAATAATACAAGTTTTCATACAAACATAACATTAAACGTCTCTAGTGTAGAATGAAGTATTATAGAAGAATATATTCAGAGGGATGTCTGAAATATCTGTCTGAAGTGAGGCCACCAGGAACTCAGTTCAGACACATGATATAGATGGTCCCTGATCATCTAAAGTATTTCAGAAATAATTCTGAAGGTACTCTTAGTAATATTCTTCAGAAGACACTGAGAGAATTTTTCTTTTTTAAATCAAAACAATCTTAAGTATAAGAGAAAGTTTTTTTTAATCTAAATCTTTCATATATTCCGCATGTATTTAAAATAACTCTGATCTTAAGATTGGTTTTGCACAATGATCACTTACGTGATTGTTTTAATTAAAGATTTCCAAAATTGTCTTAAAATGTCTAAAACACTATTCAACCCCCTTCTAGTGTTGCCTGTGGTTCTTAACAATTGGTATCAGAGCTCACCTTCGGGTTGAGCATCTAACAAATGCAGAAGGAGTAGATCCTCAGAAGATGGAAATCTCACCAATCTGAAGCAACTCTGAAGAATGATAATGAGAATAGGAAAATCATTTTCCAATACTCATTATTCATAAGGCTAAAGCACAGGACGCAACAGGAAAAGGAAAGTGAATCTATCTCTAGATCACAAACGGGTAACACCTTTCCTATCTATATTTAAGTTATAATTTTAAATATAGTTATTAATCTGTTGCATGATTTGTTTTATTGAAATTATGTAAATATATGTTTGCATACTATACTTGTTTCATGAATATGTTTTAAATTGTGTTAAAATGAATCACTGCATGCTATGTGTTTTACTATGTTTTACTGTGTGAAATTTATGACTCATTTTATGTATGCTTTACTTATTTAAATATATGTGTTGAAGAGTCACACATGCTTAGTGTAGTAATAACCGTGTCTCATTTTAAATTAAGTAAATGAAGAGTCAAGTGTGTTAGTCATAAATGTTTTTGAAAATATGTGAAACGGCACGATGTGAATCATTGAATCATCAACCGGTTTCTCTCAGTGGACACGATGCACTACTCCCCCACACCGGTTCAGTACACATAACCGTCTCTCATCAATGCTTGAAGCATGCTTGGCTATCTATTTAAAAGGATTGGATGTCAACATGGAAATCACACTTTACTTAATCCTTTCCCTAAAAAGGTCAAATCTCCTCAAGTATCTTCATCTCAGAAAGATCAGTTGATTCATAGAAATCAATGGCAAACGCATCTGCATCATCAAGCAACTCAAACCCTTCCGCGTTTGATGACAGGGTCATACCCTGTAAGGCGGTTAACCTTTCAGACTTTGATGAAGCAGACTAAAAGATATCTGAGTACTTCAACGCCGTTGGATGGACTCCATACTTCAACAACATTTCCTCCTCCTGGCACAATAAGAGTGTAATGGATTTTGGGACAACATCAAGATCATATCTGAACCCAACAGAACCGGGATTGAGACGAAGGTGATGGAAAGATCACTGTCTGTGGACACCAAACTTATTGCTGAAGTTATATGTGTTCCTGACAGCGGGGAACAATACTTCCAAAGATGGGAATCTCTTCATGGTGGAACATTCGTTCTTGACCACATCTATTTGGAAGAAGAAGGATTGCCCCTTTCAGACCTTCTCAACTTCTGAGCACACCCAGAGCCCTCCTTGCTGTATTAAACTGCTGCATTCTTCCCAGAGGAAGAAATAATTTGACTTTAAGTATGATGGAGAGGTTCGTATTGGGACTCTTGATGACAAAGAAGAAAATCAATCTCCCATGGGTACTTTGTATCAGATGATGTTCAGAGATGAGATGGGAAATGAGGACCTCTATCTTCACAACACCTTGATTATGAAAATTCTATTGCACAAGGGATTTCCTATGGAAAGTCTCTGTGACCAACCGTCTCCTGACTTCTTTCACTCCGGCTGAATATGCTGAGTTAGACCGGACTCTTACTGAAAGAGAAGAAGCTCCTGAGAATCAAGTGGTCATTCCTCCTCTTTTTGCTCCACGCATTGAAGAAGGAACTGAAGATACCAACTTGAAGTCTCGAAAAAGGAAAATGATGACATTGGGTGCATATAATCTGAAGAAGGTGAATGATAGAGTAATTCGGCTGGCAAAGAAATTGAGAGCTGCAGAAAAAGAGCTTCAAAGCTTAGGGCTGAAAAGGAAAAGGCTGATGAGAACCAATCTAATGATCAATGATATACGTGTGTCCTGTTTTGGAGTCTTTGTTTCTAGATCCTTGTGTTTATATCTTTGAATATATATATATTATACTTTGTTTCAAGTTCTTCTTTGTATTCTATCTGTATAGTTTGTGTTTAAATGATTTATATGTGCCTTTCTATATTCCCATTCTTAACTGTTTAATATATATTGAAAGGTGTGTGTGAAATACATGAATCTGATAATCACAAAGGATAAAATTAATTAACTTAATTAAGCTATCTCATTTTAACAAATTATAATCAATCCAAGTTATTTGACTTAACAACATCAGATGCTGCTGAAAGGTATGTTTAGTTTGAATGTTTCAGGAAACAGGTTTTGAAGACCATCTAAGAAACATCATCTAAAAGGACATAATGTGATAACATCTCTATTATCTGAACCTATTCAGGAAGTTCAAGATGAACTCTCTGAAAGTGTGGGTCATCAATATTAAAGATAGTTAACACTCTATGTTAAAAACCGAACTCAATCTCTGAGTAGATTATACTAACTTAGTAATATCTCTATTCATCTAACCCGTTCAGAAGGCTCCTTATGGACTGTCTGAAATCGTGGGTCTAAAATGTTAAGGGATAGTTACTCAAGTCATTAGAATCCAACTCAATTGTAAAAGGGGTAGGTTAAGATGACTGTTTAAAGATTCTCTGAAGCAAAAGACAAAAGCAGACGTGCAGACATCAAAAGGCATCAAGATGAAGGAAAAGTCCTTCAAGCAAGAAGTAATGTCAGAAGGGACTTCTTTATCCAATGAACAATAACCGAATTCCTGGTAACATCACTTCACCTTAAAACTTAAATATCTGTAAAAATTTGTACTTTAGTAAAAAATTTAATCAACAAATAATTTTTTTTTTTAAAAAAAGGGGACTCAAAAATTTAAAAAGCTTTTCAGATAATAATAATAATCATAATATCCTTTGCTCTAATACCATATAAGTCTGTTTTTAAAAGTTTTCCTCTTAAATGTTTTCTCACATTTTCTCTTCTATTTTTTTTTTTCTGAAAACGTATTTTCAAAAATATTTTCAAAAATGTCTTTATGTCTCTTCTTAATTGTCTTTCACAAACGTTTTCCAAAACTCACCTTATCCATGCTAATGACTCAGTTTCCTATGGTGCTTCATCTATGACCAAACACTGATGTACATTTCAATACTCTCAAGATCTGAAACTGTCATCATTAAAAGCTACCTGAGCCCATATGCATCACGTGAACAACAATCCAATGGATTCATTCTCCTTACTTCTCTGTTTTACCCCTGCTTTTAAAGTCCTATAAATTCACAAGAGCTCTTCACACAAACTCACATCTTCAAAGCTCTTCCATAGCTTTGTCTAAGGTTCTGAGTTAGTGGCTCTCAATAGGATGACAAAGAAGCAAAGGAAAATAGCAGAAAGAATCTTGGAACATGTTGAGGCAAAGATCAAGTCATCTTGGATGATGTATGGAATGAAGAGTAAGGGAAAGGGTTCATCTGAAAACCCGTTTCTCTATACTTGGACCATGGTGATCTTGTTGCATCACAGGTGGACTGGAAGACCACCGGGAGATCCCGGAATAGCCAATCTTATGAAGAGAACTACTGACAAAGTGGTTCTTGGAATTAAGGTGGTGACTGCTGGTCGAACCACAGTCCTAAACGATGCACCTCCACTGTTTGGGTTGTCACAAGGAGAATGCATGCAGCAAAGCACGGCTGGGATGAAGTCTGGGGCTCTGAGGCAACTCCTGAAGCTCTTGCAGCAAAAGGAGTGGTGATAGCTTTGAAAGAGATGAAGACTATAAGGCTATGCCTCAGGCCTTCGAAGGAATCTCCGGAGGAAGCAATGGATGGATGCATTCTATTTTTGGAATGTAACCTCTTTTCCTTTTTGTGAAAACCTGCTTTTGTAAATATCAAATGTTTTGAGAAAATTTAAACTTGTGTATCTCTGTTTCTCTTGTTTAAAGAATTTTTTAATAACAATTAGTATAAGAAGTTGTTTTATATTTATTAACAGTTGATCTTTATTGTGTGGTATCTGAAGAAATATAACAAAGCAATCTAAAACGTCTTTCTGTTTACTGGAAGATAAATAGGGGAAGAAACTCTTAAAAGATTGTAGAAAACTAATCAACTTAGGGGGAGAAACCTCAGTATTAAGAAGCAGATTTTTAAGTGTAACAAACCTAGGGGGAGAATATAATCACCAAACCTTTTTAATTAATGACAAAAGGGGGAGAAATATAAACTAACAAAATACTAAAAAGAATGTAACAAAAGGGAAATATATAGGGAAATTATAGGAAGAAGAAATAAATAGCAAAGAAATATAAAATACGGTAAGGAAGAAGATAACAAACTAAGAGTTCTAATAATATGTAAGAATAACAATAAGTCTTAACAATAGGTAAAATTCTAACAAGTAAAGATTTTAGTGTTCTAATAACAATAGGTATCTGAAATCTTAACAAGAAAAATTTTAACAATCGTCTATCTAAAATATCTGAAATATTAACAATAAACTTGTAACAGTTGGTTAATAAAGATTTAACAATTGGAATTGATTAATTAAAGACTTAATTGTTTCAGAAGATATCTAAAAGAATCAATGTCTGTCTCAGGGGGAGTAATATAGATAGGGGGAGTAATAAAATTTATTATCTTATTTTATTATCTCTCATTTCGTTTTATACCCATTTTGTCAGTAATATATAATTTATTTGTCATCATTAAAAAGGGGGAGATTGTGAAGTCTATATATCAATTTAAGTACTTAAACATGATTATAAGACGTAACATCCTTAGTTTTAATGATTAACAAATAAGATTATATCAAGAACAAATAAGATTATATAAAGAACAAATAAGATTATATAAAGAACAAACTAGACAGGTTCTACTGAGAAAGGTATTGGTTTGTTAATTATGTTTCAGGATGGAATACTCTTTAGAAGAAGAAGAAGATTTTGTGAATAGAATCAGAATCAGAAGAATCAGAATCAGAATCAGAAGAATAAGAGTGCAGAATCTGAAGAAGAATAATCCTTAACAGAGTTGAAGCAACTGAAGAATAGAAGTGAAGACTAAGAAGACTATCTGAAGAATTGAAGATTAGAAGACTATCTGAAGGATTGAAGACTAAGAAGACTATCTGAAGAACTGAAGGCAGAAGATATATGAAGAAGTACAGATTCAAATATACACCTGTCTGAAGAACAAAACTGAAGAAATGAATACAAGATGAAGCAGACTGAAGTATTGAAGCTGTCTGAAGTACGCAACATGTCTGAAGTATTGAAGCTGTTTGAAGTACGTAACATGTCTGAAGCAACGAAGCTGTCTGAAAGACTTGAGCTGTCTGAAGTGGTCAACCTGTCTTAAGTGTTGAAGCTATCTGAAGAGCCAAACCCGTCTGAAGTTTGGAAGTCGTCTGAAGCTTTAGTAATGACGTGGCATCTTTGCTGAAACCTTGCGTGAAGACTTTTCTAAGTCTCTGCTGCTCGTACGTGTTGAAACACATTTATGGCAACAATCACAGAAACCTTTCCTGGTGCATTTGAATTTCATACACCACTGAGGAAATCTCTGCAACGCAGCATTCGCAGCAACAACAGTAGCAACTTTACTGCAGCACCAACGTTGTACTATGTCAGAACTTTCAAGAAGCGTGTCTCACAACGGATTAAAAGAAGACTATTTGCTGTCTCTAAACGATAGCATTTCAACGAGACATTTCATCATTTGTGCAATCTGGAACAGAGCAGAAGAAAAGCTCAGAAGACTAAGCAAAAGCAACAAGGAAGATGTTTGAATAAAATATATTCAATTCAACATCTAAAATCTCAAAAGAGGAATCTGCAAACAACGACTATTGGTCAAGACATCTCATTCAAAGAAGTAATGGTGTCAAGAGCAAATGAAAAAGGAGTATATGCAGAATAAGCAAAAAGACAAATTCAACGGATACCTACTCATATACACTCCCAAGAAAATCAGAGGAAATCTGGAGCAGAGCAGAAGAAAGCAAGCAGATGCAAGCAGAAGCAAGATAATGCAAGCTGGAGCAAGCAGATGCAAGCTAGATAAAACAGATGCAAGAAAGCAAAAAGAATTCAAGAGAGAGAATACACATAATCATCACATCTCTCAAAACAGAGCTCGTCAACAGAAGTGTTAGAACGGGAGTATTCTGAACACTCAATATGCTTAAGGAGAAGCAACCGTTTGAGAAGCTACTACACAACGACTATATGAGCCACATCATCAAAAGCTCAATGGTATTATGAATTATCTTCAACGACTATACTCAAGCAGAACATATAAATAGCCTCAAGATTGAATTTGAAGATGTTGGTCAAGCCAGTTGGTCACTAGTCAGCTGGACTAACCATGTTGTTGTGGCATACAACCGGGCTGGTTGGTTGGAAGATCAATCAAGCCATAGTTGTTGTCTTCAACAATCAATCAGGTTGTTGGAAACAACCATGCAGCTGCTGTTGCAACCAAGTTGGATCAATTGGGATTGTTTTTCAAGAAGGTTGTTGAAATCAATCAGCATGAAAATTGTTAACTAGGCTGAGTGTCTTACAGTTAACAAGAGTTGACTCGAGCTTAAATACATCAGGAAGATGTCAACGACAATTGATCAGAGAGTTAATTCTCAATCGGGCTACTGATCAGCTGGTCAGTTAGTTAGATTGTACAGTTGGTCTGTTGATCAAGTGAGTTGGTTGTCGGGAAGGCAATCATGCTGTACAAATGACTATCAAACCGGGTACGGTTTGAAGCTTTGAAGATACCTTGGTATTCCAATGATACGGGTGAGAATGTAGCCCATGGAAACCAATGGTTGGAGAATGAGGCTGGAGCTTAATTTCATATCTTAGTTAGCCTACTCTCAGAGGATGTATTCCTCATAGAAAAGATAGGGATTGTACTTAATTCAAACACTTGTATCACTGTCTATCCTTGTATTTAGTTTGTAATGACTGTATCCTGAGTATGTACTCAGTAATCTCTATGTACAAGAAGAATCTGAGTTGAGAGGTTCTAGCGAACATCTAGCTTAGATTGAGTAGTAATACTCTACACTTAGTTAAGTGTCTGAGAGCCTGAAGAGGCTTGGTGAAAGAAAGAATACTTGTGGTAGAGCCTGGAGAGGCTTGATAGAAAAGAATACTTGTTGTGTTGGCCTGGAGAGGTTAACATGTGTATCTGTGGTTTCAGATAGTAGAAAATCCAGTGGTGGTTTGCCTCTGGGACTAGATGTAGCTCACGGGTTGGTGGGTGAACCAGGATAAATTTTGTGCCTAAGTTTTCTCATCCCTTAATCTCTTTTATTTACAGTCTTTACATTTACGTTGGGGATTGAAAAGTACTTTTCATAACAAGCTTAACTCAAGGATTTCAATAAAACAAGTTTTCATACAAACATAACATTAAAACGTCTCTAGTGTAGAATGAAGTATTATAGAAGAATATATTCAGAGGGATGTCTGAAATATCTGTCTGAAGTGAGGCCAACAGGAACTCAGTTCAGACACATGATATAGATGGTCCCTGATCATCTAAAGTATTTCAGAAATAATTCTGAAGGTACTCTTAGTAATATTCTTCAGAAGACACTGAGAGAAGTTTCTTTTTAAATCAAAACAATCTTAAGTATAAGAGAAAGTTTTTTTTTTAATCTAAATCTTTCATATATTCCGCATGTATTTAAAATAACTCTGATCTTAAGATTGGTTTTGCACAATGATCACTTACGTGATTGTTTTAATTAAAGATTTCCAAAATTGTCTTAAAATGTCTAAAACACTATTCAACCCCCCTTCTAGTGTTGCCTGTGGTTCTAACATGTACCACAACTGTAACGTCCTAATTTCTAATTCAAGGATTTAGCCCGTTGGAAACTAATCCACAAATTCCTGAAATTATTTCGCGCCATTTAAATATCACGTACTATTTAAGTTACCAACGATCGCTTAAATAATACAAGTTATAATCTCCAAAACATAAATACAAGCCTGGTCATGAAATTGGAAAGCCAAAAGAAGTCAAATACAAGAACTGACTGGGGATAACCTCATACATGTGTCCTGACACAACAAGGATATCACATGTACAATTGTATCCTCCCAAAATACAAACCAAGAGAATGCAATAATCATCAAATACATATGTCCCCAAAACCCATCTCAAAATACATCCACAATAGAATTCTGCAGCTAATCTTCTAATCACTTTCCCGAGCGGGGAGGTACCTGCGCATCTAGAATAGTCCACGACACGTGTGGTGAGACAATTGCCTCAGTGAATATAACTATGTAGTATGCAGTGTGGAGAGGAACATAGAATGAACGCAACAATTAAGAGAACACTACTCATGACATGCCATCTTAACATTAATAAGAATTTGAACGTGAATATTCTGCATTTCCCGGCAGACGGGGTCTTATCACTAACCGGGGCTAGACCTGAGCTCAGACTACAAGGAACGTCTCCCTTGGGCATAACACCGCCAATTAACTGGGGGCCGAAACTCGTGTTTTAACTGGGGACCGAAGTCCAAATTAACTGGGGACCGGAGTCCAATCTTAATTAATTAATAAGAACTGGGGCCGAAGCCAAAGCTAAAAATGCAAGTGTAGAGGCCAAAGCCAAAAAATCATTTTCTCTAACATTTCCAATCACAACAAATCATACATACTCAATACTTTAAAAAAAACAATATAGAACATCCCAATAAGTCACATAAACCCCCAACTATCAATCATTCCAACAAAACCCCAAAATTCACTACCCTAGGGTTTCTCATACAAGCTCTTGATCCACAATAATCATGTACCACAATCAATTCAACAATAAACCAACAACCACAAGTCAAAGTGAAGAGGATTAGAGGAAAAAGGGGTCATAGGAAGGAAACACAAAGTGATAGAGAGGTGTGTGAGTTATACTCACCCAAGAGGAAGAACAAAGAAGAAGATGATGAAAGGGAATGGTGGAAGACAAGCCCTAGAGTGATGGAGCACCTTCAATTTACCCTTCTCCTCCTTCAAAGCCTCTCTCTCTCTAATTTTCTCTCTAAAGCTCACTGAACTAACCCTATGAAATGAACGAGACAGGGCATAGCTCGTGTTTTAAAACATGTTGCAGCCCCCCCTTGGGCGCTGGGGCGCATGTCCAATGCGCTGAAGCGCACGCCCCCTCACTCAGCTTGTGCGCGCTGAGATGCCTAATGAGTGCGCTGAAGCGCGTGACCCTTAAATGCACTTGGACTCAACTTCTCGCGCGTTGGGTTGCACACAAGTGCGTTGCAGCTCGCGCCCCTTTGATGCAGCCCCTTCACAGCTTCGCGCGCGCTGAGGTGCACATCATGTGCGCTGAAGCGCGCGGCTCCTTACTTGGTGCTCCCATTTCCCCTTTATTTCTTTTCTTTATAGAATTCTCTTCCCTCAAACTGAGCCTACCAAAAAGGCTATTTAGAATGACATTAATCCTACCGAAAATCCGGCAGAGTCTCCCCTAAAAACCGGACATTTCCCCGAATTTCAAAACAACCTGAAACTCAAATACCAATCCAGTACAATAGCACAACAACATAAATATATTACAAGATCAAGGAGCCTCCGTGGCTAAAAAGCAATTCAAAAAGAGGGATGCTACAACAACACTTGTTTGTCTGCTCAAGGATGAAGAGGAAAGCTTCAAGTCAAAAGGCTAAAAGGTATCTTTTGGAACAAAACAACACAAATTATGCCCAACACAAGCCTCCAAGTAAAGTACCAAGTGCTCATGAACTTTCAATCAGAGGGATAACAATCAGCTTTGTCTTATATAAATTCCAATTCTGTATCAACCAATTGCTTTCCACAGTATCTTGCTTTGGATTCTCAGTGCACAAACGGATCATTAGCTTCAATCAACAAAGAATGACAACTGAATTCAAGAGGATTTTCAATCTGTAGCTCTTTTATAATCTTTTTTTCAGTATTTTCTTTCTTTCTTATTTTAGGAAAAATGTACTACAATCTCAATTAATTTTGTCCCAAAATTAATGCTTAAGAAAATAATTTCAATTAATCATTGATTAGAATGGACTTTATTAGGCTTGTAACTTGGCCAATGGTTAAATGGGTAATGGAAGAAAAGGGTATTAAAGGCTCAAAAAAGTGTTTAGTGGTTAATCAGGACAGAATCTCTAGCACAATGGTTCACTCTACTGAGCTTGAGATGTTCTTCAAAAGATTTTCTCTACAAACCTTTTGTTTAGCTTTCAAATATTCTTCATTTCTCTATCTTTTTTTTCTTTATCATTTTTTTTTCATTTTTTCCTTTTTTTCAATATGGAAGGAAAATCACATTTTCCAAATGACATTGTAACTGAGTCAAGATCAACACATAATTTCCAAAATGAGCCAAAACAAAAATGGCATTAGCCCCCAGTTTGAGGGTGATAACATCAAAACTTATACCAACACGACACCAGCCCCCGGTGTAGGAGTGATGACATCTCAAATGAAAACATCGTGCTAGCTGTGACACCCTTCTACCCCAAATAATAAAAATAAATACCAAATTAAATTATAATGAAAACTACAATTAACTCCAAGATAAAAAGGTTCACAAAATTCTCACTTTAACAAACATGTCCGCAATTCCAATAATTATTCAAAATCCAACGCTGTCTCCATAAAAGAATATAACTAAGGTTTTCAAAAGAACTTAATTGTCAACATAACAACGATATAGCTTGGCCATATAAGACCCTTAGGAATAATTTTTCCAAATCTTTAAGTAACAAAATAAAAGAATATAAGCTCCTAGATACTAAGCCCCGATGTCACACATATCAGAGCGAGACCATGTCCCTTCAAAATTCAACACTTTGAGTGCCCTCTTCATTACCTAAGAAAACCACAAGAGAGAGTACGGTGAGAAATGGAATGCAGACATATATATAATACAGAAGGCTACCCCTGCTCCCACCCATCACCATACACAACATCTATGATCCCAATCCACACACTATACATTCCACACATTAGATTCACACAATTATAATTTCACACCTCTCATACAATAAAAAAATAATGTATATGCTCATACCATGCACTTGTACAACACCTCTTCTAAGAGTCATGATTTGGAACTCCGCACAATGGGCGAACCTCGTCAATTCCCTTAATTGTTACCATTAATGGACCTACCGTTAAACACCCTCATGGCCGGTAGGTTGCACAGTTAAACACCCCCACTTGGGCCCGTGCAAAGAAACTCGCTCCCTCCCATCGTTACCCACCTCTTATGGGTTGGTGAGTCGCATAGTAAAACACCCCCTCTTGGGGCCATGCATCGAATGCCTCCCATTATGGTCCACCCTGTTCGTCGCCCCCTCTTTGGGCCAGGGTATTTTTAGCCATGTCTGGCTTCTCATGCATCTCATCTGTCTCATACATCATATGCTCATGCTCAATGCATCATCATCACTTCATACATCTCTTATACAATATCCTCTACTCTAATCATTCCACGTCACTATTGAGTCTCAAAATTAATTTAAGTAATTGAAATTAAATTCAAGACTCATTATCCTTAGTTTTAATGATCAAAAATTAGATTAAATAGAATCAGGTTCTACTGAGAAAGGTATTAACTTTTGTATTTCAGGAATCCTGAAGAAGCAACTCTCAAAAGAAGATCAACCTGCCGAACTAAAGAAGCAAAGGATCAGACTAGAAGAAGAAGATCAACGCAAGAAGAAAAGAAAAAGAAAGTCATCAGAAAGAAGAAGAAGAACATCAAAGATCATCGGGGTCAAGAAGAAGAAAGAAGATCAGCACAAGAAGAAATAAAGAGGAAAGTGTAAGAACCACAAGAAACACTAGAAGGGGGGTTGGATAGTGTTTTAAAATTTGAAGCTAATTTATGAAAACCTTTTCGCAAAAGATATCAAATGAACTTTAGCAAGTTATTGTGAAAAACTCATTTGGGAGATAAAAATATTATCAGAGTTATGCGGAAGTTATGGACATACGTTTTTCAGAAACTTGCTGATTTTAATAAAAACAAATAAGTGTTCTATGAACACTTCAGATGGTTTAATAAAACATTTATCAATACTTAGTTTAAATATCGATTTCAATCATATAAAGCAAGTTGTTCAAAAATGTTTCTTATTGAAGTTCAATTGATTTGGTTACTTGCTGAAAAATTATGTTAATAGAGAACTTGTTGAACCATATCAGAAGGTTCAGTAAATACTCTTTTTTTCAAAACAATTCTGCTTAATAAGTTAAGTTTTTCTGTTCAAAATATGAATTCACTTTTCATACTCTCCCTTAGTTAGAAATAAACAAGTAATAACAGAATGTAAAGAGTTAAGGGTAGAGAGAAATTTACACAGAGAACTTATCTTGGTTCACCCACTAACTCAGCGAGTTACATCCAATCCCGGGGCAAACCACCACTGAATTTTCACTATCTGAACACATATACAAGTATTCTTTTATCCCAGCCTCTTCAGGCTTTCCAAGTATTCTTTGTTATCAACTGCCTCTCCAGGCAACTCATTGCAGTATTCTTTTTCCCAACCTCTCCAGGCTGAACAAGTATTCTTTTGTTATCAACCGCCTCTCCAGGCAACTCAGTGCAGTATACCGTTGAGAAGAAATAACCAAGCCGTTGTGAAATAGCTTCTCATTTGGTAGCTTCTTTCTTAAGAAGAATAGGTATGCAGATGACTTGGTTCTGACACACTGCAGATAAGCTCTTACTCTTGAGAGATTTTCTTTGTCTTCAGCAAGTTGATGTTTCTCTCTCTTCATCTTTATTCTTTTTCTATTCTTTCTTCTTTCTTCTTTATATTTTCTCCGAGAGTGAGATTGCCTCTCTAGCAAGTTGGCTTAGCTTCTCTCTCCTTTTTCTTTCACTGTATGAAGTCTATGACTAGAATAGAGATTATTTTTAGCCGTTGTGCTTTTTCTTTATCCATAGTGAGTTTAGATTTTCTTTCCGAAAAGACTTCCGACTTCTGATGGCGTGTTGCGGAGTCTGTACAGAAGTAGGTGTACAACAGCGCTGACCTATCTCTGATCACTATTTGCTTTTCTTCCTTTTTCTCCCTTTTCTTTCTCGAACAGAGCTTCTTGAAATGAGGAAAATAGCTTTTACTACTATTTCCTTTCTGGATGAAGGAACAAGACATTTAGACAATTTTTTAGTTGTTAATCAATTGGTCTTTGCCTTTGTTTGAGACTTCTCGACGTTTGATATTTGTCCACGTAGTCAAAGAGTTGATAATCTTCATATCTTCAGTAAATTATATCACATGTCTGGCTTCTTCTTCTTCAGATAGATTGAAATGCCATGTCACTGTATTCGTAGAGTATGTGTTTAGTAGATTCATTTTATTATGCACATACTTTCAGAGAGTTGAATTGCTCCAGCATAGATTGATTCTCCTTCACTCTTCTTCTTCAATTTGCTTCTTATTTGCTTCCTCTATTCTTCATATTGTTGCTTCGTTGATCTTCCTTGTTCTTGATGATCTTCCATGAGCTTGATTCTGATCTCCATTGGTTGATTCAACATGTTGACTGCTTCAGCATGTTTATCATTTCAGCATGTTTGATCATCTTTAGCGTGTTTGACTTTTCTTAGTCTTCCTTGATGACATTCAAGTAGTTTGACCTTTTAGATAGTTGTTATGATGAAAGGTTGCTTTCCTTCTAACTGAATTTCTTTCTTCAGCATTGCCACTTAAGAGCGATTGGATTCAACTTTTGTGTTCTTTCTGATTTGCGATCTTCTTGAAGAAAGTCTTCATTTCATCTTGCAGATGTGCTTCTTTTCTTCAGTCCATATTCTTTCACCAGGTTGATCAATTCTTCAGATAGTTTATTGTGTTGTTCTTTTTAGCTTGCTGCTTCTTTCTTCTTCTCTTCTTCCATTTGGTTCTAGTTCTTTTCTTCTAGTCTTTGTCTTCTAGTCTTTTTCTTGTCTTTGGTTGGTCATCTTCAGAGAGTTGCTCCAATGCTTTTCTATTCTTCTTGATCTTCTATTCTCCTTCAGCAGGTTTCTTCTTTTAGAGTTCCTGAAATACACAGAAAAATACCTTTCTTAGTAGCACATGTTCTCTTATAGTCTAGTCTAATTTGTTACTCATTAAAACCAATGATAATAAGTCTTGAATCTAATTTAAATACTTAAATTAATTCTTAGACTCAACATTCTCCCCCTTTTTAATGATGACAAATTAGATATGACTAAACAAATGCGATGAATGATTTAAATTACAGAAGGTTTATATAAGCTTTCAGAGAAGTTTTATTAAGAGTGAAAACTCCCCCTAAACTAGACAATTTTTCTTCTGAAACACATTTAGTTATATTTCTCCCCTTTTTATCAAACTTTTATCTTTTTCCAGATAACTTTCTGGAAGCATTTTTCTTTCTTTCTTCCTTTTAGGAATTTTATATCAGTTGTGGATATAACGTTTCTTATTACCAAAATTTATCTAAGTGTTTAAGTTATATTTCCAGATTTCTTTCCAGACATTTAAGTTAGTTGTTTAGTTATATATATTCTCCCCCTTTTATCATTATTTAAAAAGGTAGATTAATGCTGACACTTTTATTATCTTATCAGATTAAGCAGGTATATTAAACACATTTCAACAAGATTTTAACAAGATAAAGCTTTATTAAAAGGATCAGATTTTAAGAAGAATAATGTTTTAAACAACCAAGGATAAAGATGCATAGAATGGGGATCACTAAGAATTTCTTTATATATGATATGAAAATATTGTAATCAAGGAAGATATAATAATTTTTTTTTATAGGAATTAGTTGGGAGATTGGCTTCCACTAGTCTCATCTTCGTCTTCAATTCCCACTTCTTTCCTAAGCTCCTGCAAGGTAATCTTAGTTTTCTCTAACTTCTGACGAAGCAAGGTGTTTTCCATCTTTAGACTCTTGACCTTAGTGTCTTCTAAAGCTGGTTTTCTGGAAGGTACATCGATTGCTACAAAATTTTGACCATTTGCCTTGAAGATACTGGGGTGCCTATGGTCATAGAGATGTTCGATGTGAACCCTATGATACTGAAGGATCTTCATGATAATGGTGTTGTAGGGAAGGATTTCCCGATGGTCTTTTCTTCTTATCATCTCAAGAAGAATGATCCAAGGAAGATTTATCTTCTTCCTCATCAGAAGATTAATAACGCAAAATCTCTCCATTTGGAGATATGATTATCTTCCACGCTGGGGATCACACAACATTGCAATATATCAAAGAGAACTCTTGGTATATCCTTCATCCCAGTTTCCCAGTAGATTAGCTCGTTGAATCTTCCACCACCACCATGGTGAGTCTCCCAGATATCAGAGAACATTTCACCTTGAGCCTTGACTCCCAGCACCTCTTCCAGAATAGCAATGTTAACAGTAATTTCTTGTCCCTGCACCTGGGCCTTTACGAAAGTTCTGTTGTTTTCCACCACCTTCTTCATAGTGTTCCAAAACTCCTGAACACTCTTCATGCCATTTGCAGTCAATGGCTTCGAAGAAAGGTAGCCATCCAACCCCTTCAAATAAATCAGCAATGTCGTAACCTTCATCAGAAAGGCTTTTGAATTTCACAACTTGTGTGTGAAAGATGATTGAAGATGATTCCATTAAAGGAGTAGGGGAGAGATGAGATTTCTAGAGATTTTGAGAGGAGTTAAGAAATTTAGAGAGAGACAGAAGCAAGAATACAGAGGGATGATGTTTGAACTACTTCTCACATTGTGAATTTATAGACTCAGATGCACTCAGATAGCCTTTAATGATGAAACATGTTGAGTCGACATTAGATAACGTGCAACGTGAGGCAGACAGGTGAAAAACCATCCCAAGTTATTAACATTTGCAGTTTTCAAGGACTGTTGAGATTGCGCCTTTTTGAGTTGCTGGTTATCAAGACAAAATACTTGCATATAATTATGTTAAGGTAGTTATTTTTATGGTTACTCAATTAATGCTAAAAAATCAGACCAAGTTATTAAAAGAAATATTTAGAGAGTTTAGATTGAGGAGACATATCTGCTGAGACTTAACTATCTTCAGGTACAGTTTTGTCCCTTGCATTTTCTGAGATTTTGTTTGTGGTACATCAACACCATAATCTTGATCTACGTGCTCTATGGCCTTTCTGGCTTCCATTCCATCAGGAATATTGATCATCATGTCCAGTTCCTCAAGCATAGAGACCGGCTCAGTGACTTAAGTAACAGCCACCTCAGCTGTTTGATAAGTGTAAATTATATGATATATTCTTGTATTTTTACTGCACTTATCAAGGTTAAAATAGTAATTTATGCCCCAAAATAATCCCTTTTTAGTAATAATTGTAATAATTGTGTTTATTTGATTTAAATTTGAATTTGATGCTATTTTAATATAAAATCTGTTGATTTTGCAGATTTATGAGGAGATTTAAATGAGGAGAGAAAATAACATTATTTGAGGAGAGGATCTGTGAATTTGATGTTTAAATCAGAGCAAATAAAGATAAGATCAGCTGCTATTTAAACAAGGATTCTGCAAATAACTTCCCAATTTAAATTCAAAGGCAAGATAAATACAGAATCAGATCAAAAAGAGGGAAACAAGGAAAGCCAAGCACACAAGGATAAGATCAGGAAGAAATCAAGCTGTTAAAAGAGGAAACAGAAGAAGCAGTTACGCGCTCCACGCTTCACCTGCGCTGAGCGCAGGGTAGAGCGCAACATTCTGGAATTCACGCTTCACTTGTGCTAAGCACAAGTGAAGCGCAGCTGCGCAGATTTGTTTTTTAGATCTATTTTCAAAATAGATTTATTCCAGATTTAAGATAGCTTTCCTTGGTCTATAAATAGGACCTTTTGTAAAGATCATAAGAAGGTTAGCAAAGGAGCATTTAGGAAGGAGATTAGAGAGACGACAAAGGCAGAGCTAGGATTGGAGCAAGGTGACAACTTCTCCATTGGGTTGTAATGGCTACCATGCGTAGCTAAACGTCTCAGTAGGATTGAATGTAGTTGATTCAATCCCCAAAGTGTATGTGAATTCTCTTTATTATTTATGAATCCCTATTTTATAATATCGGTACTTTTAGACTTTGCTTAATGCGTAGCTTCCACCTAGGTGCCGGAGTTACAGGTTAATTTTAGGATTCAGGTGACAGATGTTTCTATAAAATTAACAGCGAGTTTGGGAAAGCCTAGACATAGGACACCTAAAATTCTGATTGGTAAAAGTACTCATAGTAGTTACTATAGGGTTATAGGAGAAAGTGACCATTGAAGAAGTAGGCAATCACTTCATAGCTGACACTATAGGTCTATAGGGCGAATTGATAGTGTTAACGAACGGAAAGATAGAGCAATCAAGCCAGGGTAATTTGTCGCTTGGGAGAACCTGCATGAATTACTTTTGAGTATCTCGTGATATGGGACACTGGCAGGGGATAACATAGTTTGGCTATGGTATTATAAAAATATATTCATAAATAATATTGGGATTCACATGCATAAAGGGGTGCGATGATACGAAGTTCAATCCTGATCCAAGTAAAGTATTTTATCTTCTCTCAATTGTCTCTTTACTCTATGCAATTTGCTTTCTTCACCACAAACTCTCAAATATCGTTTTCTACTTGATAGCCTGATCACGAGTAAATACGAAGCGAACCGTTCCCTGTGGATACGATAAACTCATACTTACTATTATACTGCTGAAATTTTGGTACGCTTGCCAGAATTCCATCACTGTTCTGACCCATAATTTCAGCAAGTTCATTGAGAATTTTCTGAACAGGTTCAAAAGCTAGAAGTGATGCTACATCAGCCACCTTTCAAGATGATATTAACCCTTTGATGATCAACTTTAAGATCTGTTTGCTGAAACAAACAAAGAAAAAACCTTTCTCAAACCAATTTGTTAATCATCAAGAGAATAATTATTAAGTTTAACGGATAGCACCTTTTTATTAAAGCAGATGCTTGTAGAGTTCATTAAATTATCTTTCTTTGATTATTTTAATTTTCTTTTAAAAAAAGGGGGGGCTCCCCCTGAGTTTGATACCACTTGATTTTAGGTATTCTGATTATTAAAAAGAACTTTTTCTTTCTTTTGTCATTAGTTCAAGACGTCTAAGATAAGTAGACTGAATGACTTCAAGAAGTTCAGTGGTTGATAATTTACACATGCAAAGCTTCAGAAGTATTAATGAAAGTTCAGACAGTAAGATCCTAATGATTATGTAGAAATTAACACGTTTATTATGAATATTCATATAAGGAAGATTTTAACACATTTTTAAAGAAAAACTTTGATAAGGCTCTATGATAATCAATGACTTTCATCGTGATCCAGTCTTAGCAGTACTCACAGCTTCCTTCTCTGCTTTTAGCTTTAATAACTCCTTCCGAGTTTTCTCGCACTTTCTCTCTAGTCGTCCAACACGTTCATGCAATCTTTTTAAAGAGTAAGCCCCAAACACCTTCCTTATTCTTCCATGAGCACTGAGAGAATCAGAGGTTCTGGTCCTCTCGCTTCTGACTTGAGAGGATGAAGGAATGTTTTTGGTCAAGCCTTTTTCTTCAGATTCCTCGTCAGCGGTATATTTCATTTGTTCGAATTTGGCAGGAGTGAAGAGGGAATGAGGTTTCTGATCAAAGAGTCTGTCAGTGGGGACTCCCTCATGCTGCAAAATTTTCATGATTAATGTATTATGAGGAAAGTCTTCTGCAGCCTCCATTTTTCTTCTGACCATTTGGTAGAGAATGATCCTGGGAAGGTTCAATTTCTTCCTTTGGAGAAGATGAATTAGCACAAATCTCTCTATCTCAGATATGAGAACTTTTTCACTCCCTTTAGGGAGAATACAGTAGTTAATGATTGCCAGTAAGGTCCTAGGAATTTCCAGAAGCTGCGAAAACATTGGAGCTTCAAAAATTTCTGCGACTAAAAAGCATCTGGTCATACATCCACATCCCTCCATTTTTGACCTCCCAGTCCGGGGAAAAGTAAGATCCACTTGCCTCAACACCAATAATCTCTTTCAGCATTTTGAAGTCCACCTTGAGTGGTATACCCATGACAGATGTTTTCAGATCACACAAAGTTTCTTCAACAAAGACTTTTGAGTTGTTCCAGAATTCCAGAACACTTTGTTCATGCTAAGGAGAAGACACATTTTCAAAGTAGGGAGTCCAGCCGGTGGCCTCAAAGAATTCTGAGATATTGAGCTCACCCTTATCAAAATCACTTAGTCTGATACTCCTTGTTGGAACAATCCTCTTATCAAAGTAAGAAGGTGCATGAGCACACGAGAGTACTGATTTTGCAGCCATTAGAGGAGGGTTGAACTAAGAAGGAAGAGCTTTTGAGGTTCTTGGATTCGTAAAGACCTTTTTCTTTGAATGCAGGGAGAGAGATAGTCTTCATGCTGAAATCACAATTTCTATAAATAAATTCAGCTTCAGCATTGAGGATGGTGGTTAGTTAACTGCACGAACTTGGAGAATTGTGTATCGTGCATCACGGAGTGGATAGTTAAAGAGCCATCAGTTACCAAGAGCCAGATCATGATAATTTTTAAAAACAGTTGAACTTAAAAACTTTTCATATTTCTTTAGGAATAGGATTTAGCATTATTTTTCAAGGAGTCATTATAAATAATTTTCAGAAGTAGGCATATAACAGATAAATAAGAAAATTCATTTTTCAAACATCAATGATTACATGCAATTTTCAGAAAACTCACACATATATGATGCATATAAGTTGAGATAGGAAAGATGTTACCAAAAGGGAATTTTAATTTGAACGTGCTTTCCTTCTTCTCATCATGCCCTTCTGACTGTTGCTTCAGTAGCTAAAATAATGAGCTTTAAGAGAGTATTCTCTTTTCTCATTCATTTGTTCATTTGATCTCAGAGTTGCTTCAGCTTGATGAGGTTTCCATCTTCTAAGGATATACTCCTTCAGCATTGTTAGATGCTCAACCCGAAGGTGAGCTCTGATACCAACTATAAGAACCACAGGAAACACTAGAAGGGGGGTTAAATAGTGTTTTAAAATTTTAAGCTAATTTATGAAAACCTTTTCGCAAAAGATATCAAATGAACTTTAGCAAGTTATTGTGAAAAACTCAGTTGGGAGATAAAAAGTTTATCAGAGTTATGCGAAAGTTATGGACATACGTTTTTCATAAACTTGCTGATTTTAATAAAAAAAAGTGTTCTATGAACACTTCAGATGGTTTAATAAAACATTTCTCAATACTTAGTTTAAATATCGATTTCAATCATATAAAGCAAGTTGTTCAGAAATGTTTCTCATTGAAGTTCAATTGATTTGGTTACTTGCTGAAAAATTATGTCAATAGAGAACTTGCTGAACCATATCAGAAGGTTCAGTAAATACTTTTTTTTTCAAAACAATTCTGCTTAATAAGTTAGATTATGCTGTGCAAAATATGAATTCACTTTTCAGACCCTTTCTTAGTTAGAAATAAACAAGTAATAACAGAATGTAAAGAGTTAAGGGTAGAGAGAAATTTACACAGAGAATTTATCCTGGTTCACCCACTAACTCAGCGAGTTACATCCAGTCCCAAGGCAAACCACCACTGGATTTTCACTATCTGAACACAGATACAAGTATTCTTTTATCCCAGCCTCTTCAGGCTTACCAAGTATTCTTTGTTATCAACTGCCTCTCCAGGCAACTCATTGCAGTATTCTTTTTCCCAGCCTCTCCAGGCTGAACAAGTATTCTTTTCTTATCAACTGCCTCTCCAGGCAACTCAGTGCAATATTCTTTTACAGTCAAGTCTCTCCAGGCTCAAACACGAGTATTCTTTTACAATCAACCCTCTCCAGGCTCAAACAAGTATTCTTTTCTATCAAGCCTCTCCAGGCTCTACCAAGTATTCTTTTATCCCAGCCTCTTCAGGCTTACCAAGTATTCTTTGTGTTTCAACTGCCTCTCCGAGCAACTCATGCAGTATTCTTTCTTTCTCCAAGCCTCTCCAGGCTCTCAAGAGTATTCTTTCTTCCACCAAGCCTCTCCAGGCTCTCCAGAGTATTATTTCATTCACAAAGCCTCTCCAGGCTTTTACATACCCAAGATGTTTACATTTAAGAATATGTTTAAGTTTCCTGGAAACTTAAATTACAATTTTCCTGTACTAAGGGTTTACTGAGTTACACTCAGAATACAAAGATTAAGTGCTAAGTACAAGGAATGATAGAGATACAAGTGTATAAATCTAAGCTCTAATTCATCTCTGTATAATCAGAAGGTTGACTGTATATGATCTGTAATGAGCATAGCCAATTTCTTCTGTGGGCTTGATAAATGCCATGGTTCAAGGATAGATGGTTTTATATTCATGGCTGCCCATTTTTGGTTGGCTTCTTGTGAATGATGCTTTTGGAATTTAGGTCAACAAACTTTGTTGCCCAACTGTAAATCAATTTCTCATCATTCCACCCGATCAATTAACCAACTGACCAACTGGCCAACAGGTCAACCAACATCTTCAAAGGCTTTCTTGAGGTTATTTATATGTTCTGAAAATATAGCCATTGAAGAATGTAGAGTATACCGTTGAGAAGAAATAATCAAGTCGTTGTGAAATAGCTTCTCATTTGGTAGCTTCTTTCTTAAGCAGATTAGGTGTGCAGATGACTTGGTTCTGACACACTGTAGATAAGCTCTTACTCTTGAGAGATTCTCTTTGTCTTCAGCAAGTTGATGTTTCTCTCTCTCTTCTTCTTTCTTCTTTTTCTATTCTTTTTTCTTTCTTCTTTATATTTTCTCCGAGAGTGAGATTGCCTCTTCAGCAAGTTGGCTTAGCTTCTCTCTCCTTTTTCTTTCACTATATGAAGTCTATGGCTAGAATAGAGATGATTTTTAGCCGTTGTGCTTCTTTTTTATCCATAGTGAGTTTAGCTTTTCTTTTCGAAAAGACTCCCGACTTCTGATGGCGTGTTGCAGAGTCTATACAGAAGTGGGTGTACAGCAACGCTGACCTATCTCTGATCACTATTTGCTTTTCTGCCTTTTTCTCCTTTTTCTTTCTCGAACAGAGTTTCTTGAAATGAGGAAAATAGCTTTTGCTACTATTTCCTTTCTGGATGAAGGCACAAGAAATTTAGACAATTTTCTAGTTGTTAATCAATTAGTCTTTGCCTTTGTTTGAGACTTCTCGACGTTTGAGATTTGTCCACATAGTCAAAGAGTTGATAATCTTTATATCTTCAGAATGTTATATGACATGTCTGGCTTCTTCTTCTCCAGATAGATTGAAATGCCACGTCACTGTATTCGTAGAGTATGTGATTAGTAGATTCATTTTATTATGCACATACTTTCAGAGAGTTGAATTACTCCAGCATAGATTGATTCTCCTTCACTCTTCTTCTTCAATTTGCTTCTTATTTGCTTCCTCTATTCTTCATATTGTTGCTTCCTTGTTCTTGATGATCTTCCATGAGTTTGATTCTGATCTTTATTGGTTGATTCAACATGTTGACTTCTTCAGCATGTTTATCATTTCAACATGTTTGATCATCTTCAGCGTGTTTAACTTTTCTTAGTCTTCCTTGATGACATTCAAGTAGTTTGACCTTTCAGATCGTTGCTATGATAAATTGAAAATTTTCTCATTGTTATAAGTTTCTCTGTGTGTTTACTCTAATGTTCTAATTTTTAAATCCGAGAATTTAGCCCGTTGGGAATCAAATACCTGAATTCCTGAAATTATTTCGCGTCATTTAAATACTGCAATTACATACATCACATATCACTTAATTTTCTAACAATTACTTAAATAGTATATGAAAACATCAACTGAAAATGTATAAATAATTTCCCATAAGGCTACAAGTTGATCCAGTATACAATAGTAATTTGGGATACCCCCTTACATGTGCCCTAACAAAAGAGAGGTTTCGGAGGCCACACAAGTACGGTCATAATCCACAAAAGAATAATATACAGTAAAATCATAATGTAGAGATCTAAGGGCTTAACAAGTCAAAATAAACATAATCTTAAGCCCGCAATCAAATGACATCAAGAATTGCACCCAAGCTCCCTGCTCATGGAGCGGTGCGGGGAGGAACCTGTGCATCTAGAATATAATCCACAAAACGTGTGGTGAGACGGGTGTCTTAGTGAACATAACTATGCAACATGCAGTGTAGGTAAGGCAGGCATAAGAAATGCAACAGGATAAGAAGAACAATTCATAACCATGATATCTCATCTTAAACATAAATGTGAACATGTGTAACATCCCGATTTTTTTTCTTTATAAAATCTCATAATTCAAAGTAGAATTAGAGAATAACTTCATAAAAGTAACTAGGAAAGGAGGATGAGAGAAAAAGGCCCAAAATTGAGAAGCCCACTTGAGATATCATTTAACTACTTGGAGAGGGCTCTTAAGATAGTGAGAGAAGCAATAGAGTAGAGAAAAAGAAAGAGGAACACCGTCACTTTGAGAGAGAAAAGGAGAGAAAACAATTCCCGTATTTTCACAGAGTGGCTGCTGCAAAATCAACACTGCAGATCCGTTCACCGTTGGATCGGGCTAAAATTTGGGCAGGCGGTTCGGCATAGTTGATTGTTCATTCTGAACGGTCGGATCGTTGATACGAGTTCTCAGGCGAGAGATATCCAGCTCGCACAGTAGCTGTTGATTTGAGGTTTTCATCTTCCTTGTTCTCTATTAGGGGAAAGAAGAGGAAGCCAAGGATTTCTCGCCACCAAACCTTCTTCCACCTCCTTTCCCTTCTCCATTTTTGCTCTTGAGGTGAGTAGAGCTCACCCACAACACTCCCCTTGCTTGCAAACCGTGTATGAGCCCTAATCTTGTCCTTCCCCTTCTATTTGTGTTTGTTTGAACTATTTTGCTTGCTTATGTTTAGGTATTGATTGGGAGGGCTGGGCAGAAAATACCGACCCTCCCGAACCCGTGTTATCCGAGAAGCTAAAATGGTATGCGGGCGGGTCTCCAGGTCTGGGCGGTTGAAAATTACTGGGTTAAATCGGGTAAAACGGGCGGGTTCAGATTGGAAAAATAAAACGCATCGGTATCCAAACCGACCGAAACGTGTCCCATTTAGATTGGATGATAAGAATGCACAAGGATTGTGCTTTTACTCGATGGTTGAGATGATTTTGTGTGTGTGATCTAACGGACCAGATTTCTTGGTTTTTCTCTTTCTTTTTTCATTTGAATTCTCTCTCTCAATTAATTCCATTCAAACCTTTCAGACTTCATTTTCAATCTTTCAGAATCCTAGTGTGGCACCTTTCTCTCTTCATCTTCTTCTCTCTCTCCCCCCCAAATTAACGCCTCTTTGTCTAAAGCTCTCATGGCCGCCCCCTGCATGACCGTAAGCTCTTCCCTCCTCCCTACCTGCAATAGTTCACGGCCTCCGACTTGCTTCCTCTGTTCACCTTCTTCGTTCGCATCCTCCGGTCGCAGCTTCCTCTGATCTCTCTCTCTCTTTGCGATGAAGAGACTTCCTTTGCTCCTTCTCGCCTCCTTGGAGATCGCTAGACAGAGTCACAGAGGGAATAATAGTGGTTAAATAGGTCTTCTAGTGTGTTCACCACCACAAGAACACCTAGAAGATCTTTTCAGCCTCTGTTCTCTTTCTATTTATTTTTTTTGGGTGGTTGTTGTTACAGTCTTACAGATTTGAAGCCAGGCGAGCAGAGCCTCTAGATCTGGGTTATTTCTTTCTTCTTTGTGTGTTGTTCGCCCGTTCCTTCTTTTTTCATCTCTGATTTCATGTATTTTTTTGTGTTAACAGGAACGGTTGTAGTGACAAGGAGGACGCGGTGGCTGTAGCGGCGAGAGGGCCATGTAGCTGCGGCGGCGAAGTCCCTTGGCGGCTAGGGTTTTTCTGGGTTATTTGGGTGCTGGTGTTTTCTAGGTTTTTTTTTGGTTAATTTTGATTTTGTTTTAATTTGTGTAATTTATTGTAGTTTATTGTAGTTTATTGTGATTTATTCTGATTAGATTTTTAAAATATTTAATTTATTTTGTAATTTTGTGTATTTTGGGTTTTTTGGTCAATTTTGATTTTGTTTTAATGTGTGAAATTTATTGTAATTTATTGTAATATATTCTAATTAGATTTTTAAAATATGTAATTTATTTAAATTAGTTTTTTTGTAGAGTAAAAGGCCCAATATTTATTTCAGCCCATGAGCACATTTGTAAGTTTGGATATGTTTTTTAATTAAAATAGTGTTTGGATTACTTACTATATTAGAATTTTAACTGGATCTGATATTCAAGCCCAATGTATATTCTGTTTAAAAAAAAAGGTTGGCTAAAAACAAAAAAAAGCGCTTAAAAAAATTTATCAGGCCTTAAAAAGTGGACAGGCCCAATAATATTCCTAACCCGTCACTATCCGCCCGACCCACCCGCAAACCGAACTACCCGTAAACCGATGAACCCGAGGCCCAAATCGGATGATATTGGGCCAGATATTTTGATGGTTGGTTTCCCTCGGATTGGGCTTTTTGGGCCCGAATCCGACCGGTGCCCAGCCCTATTGATTGGATATCTATGGTTTGTTGTTATTAATGGAAACCCTAGGTTAGGGAAACCTCCAATATTTTATGATTCATTTTTAATGTTTCAAGTTTGTTTCTTTATGTTCATAAATCAAGTTCATGGAAAAGCTACTCATGTAATCAAGCCACTTAAAGATTCAAGTGAAAGATTCATGTTAAGGCTTCGGCCATCACGGATATTGGACCAATCATGATTCATGTAAAACTAGGCTTCTGTTGAGTCTCAGAATTAATTTAAAAATTTGAAATTAGATTCAAGACTCATTATCCTTAGTTTTAACGATTAACAAATTATATTGTATAGAAACAGGTTCTACAGAGAAAGGTATTGTCTTTTGTATTTCAGGAATCCTGCAGAAGCATCTATCTGAAGACAATCAACCTGTCGAACCAAAGAAGCAGAAGAACAACTGCGCCAGATGAACTGAAAAAGAAATTCATCAAAGTTTATGGAGAATCAACAACCAAAAGAAGAGCAAAGAGCAATGAAGAATCATTTTCTGATTGGGCAAGTATATCCGAGAAAGCTGAAACAAAGGTCACCAAAGAGCTCATAAAACAAGGAAGAATCAATCTTAGATTGCTACTCTCAAGTTCAACTCGCTGAAGAAAGAAATATGATTAAGAGAAGCAACCTATTGAGTAAAGGAACCTGCTGAAGAAGGAAGACATACTAAAGGAAGAACAGTGCAGCAACCTGATGAAGAAATGAACTTGCTGAAAGCGTCTCCTTGTTGAAGAACTAAATCATGCTAGAGCTATCCAACCTGCTGAAAGTATGTGCGTACTAAAGTTGAACTTGCTGAACACATACTCTCTTAACTTGATGACGTGGCATTTCAAACTCTCTGAAGAATTAGAAGCCATGAAGTCTGAATGGCATAATACTTTCTGAAGACTTGTGAGTCAATCTGAATGATGAATTAAAAGACTCAAGTCTCAGCAAATATTAATGGTGAAGCTGAATCGGTGCAAATAAAAACAAAGGCTTGCTAACACAATTTCATTTCCCGTCACAAAAGAGGAAGCCTACTGCAGAAAAGCAAATAGAGGTCAGAGATAGAGTCAGCGTTGCTGCAACACCTACTCCTGTACCATCTCTGCAATACGCTATCAGAAACGTGGACCTCAAGTGAGAAGAAAAGATGAACTCACAACGGGAAAAAAAAGAAGTCTAACGTTCTCATCTCTATTCAAACAAAAGACTTCTAGTTATAGAGAGAAGGAGAAAGAAAAGGAGCATTAACCTGCTGAAGTATTAGATGCTCTCTCAAGAAAGATTAAGAGCTAAACTATTGTGTGTCAGAACTAATTCCTACCTACACACCTACTCTGCTCAAGACAAAAGATAAGCAAAAGAGGAGTTATTTCACAACGGCTCCAAGAGCGTTAATCATTACTTCTTAACGGTATTCTAAGCAATCTTCAACGACTATATTTTCAGAACATATAAATAGCCTCAAGAAAGGACTATGAAGATTGGCGGCCATGAATTCCAAGATATAAATTGGAAAACCCATAGTGAAGTGGCGATAATGTAGCCCAAGATAGCCAATGGTCAAGCCCAAGAGAGAACCGGCTGAAGCTCAATTCAACATCCTATCGAGCCAATTCTCTGAGGAAGTTATCCCTCATTCAGAGATGAGATTGAACCTAAATTCATACACTTGTATCTATGTCCTATCCTTGTAGATAGAATTCATTTTATGTATCCTAAGTTATACTCAGTAATCCCTTTGTACAAGAAGAACCTAAGTTTATGTTTCTCAGAAACTTAAACTTAGTTTAAATTGTAAACACTATTGAGTGTATGAGAGCCTGGAGAGGCTTGGTGGAATAAAGAATACTCGGTTCATCCTGGAGAGGCTGAGTGAACAAAGAATACTTGTTTGGGCCTGGAGAGGCCAGGTGTGCAAAGAATACTGCATGAGTTTCCTGAAGAGGCAGTTGAAAACAAAGAATACTTGATGTTAAGCTTGGAGAGGCTGGGGTAAAATAATACTTGTAATCTTGCGGGATTAGTGAAAATCCAGTGGAATTTTGCCCTGGGACTGGATGTAGCTCACTGGGTTAGTGGGTGAACCAGTATAAATCTTTGTGTTAAGTTCTCTCTTCCCTTACCTCTTTACTTTTCGTTGATATCTATTTAAACTAACCAAGGAGGGTGAAAGAAAAGTTGTTTTATTAATCTGCGCAGAAAACAATCTTTTCTTTAAAGAGAAAATAATTTCAAAAAGGTTTTTATTCAACCTTTCGAGTTTCATCCGCAAGTTGCTGAACTTCCCAGTTTTGAAAGGTTGATCAAATCTTTTCAAATCAGTTTTGCTTGTTTTTGAATGGTTTTCCAAAAATATGTAAAGATTATAAAAACACTATTCAACCCCTCTTTTAGTGTTCCTGTGGTCCTAACAACTTCGGCCGTCATGGTAACGGTGGCGGCGTAATATCCCTAAGGGCGATATCCCCTGTAGTCTGAGCTCAGTCTAACTGTATGTCAAGTGAAAAGACCCCTACTGCTGGGAAAGTAGCTCATGTTCATGTCATGTTACATTATGTTGTGGTTTTAGATTTATGAATATCATGTTCTATATTATGCCATGTTTGTTACTGTTGAATATATCTGTATGCACTGTATTTCTCATTGAGGCATTAGTCTCACCCCTTTGTGGGTTTATGTTTTATTAGATTCACAGGCAGGTCGCTGAGGAATTGTATGCTGATCAGAGCTTAGAGATTATTTTTGGCTTAAGGCCTCATTTTGATTATGATTAAGTTGTAATGATTGTACAGTTCCTTGAGAACTTATGTATTTTGATGGATATTTAGTACATGTGTATTGTTATGCTTCCGCTTGTTAGGATACATGTATTGTAATATCCATGACTTAGATATTAGTATTGATTCACATGACAAGTTCAACCGGAACGTTGTATTTGATTATACATGTTGGATTCACTGTTATTGATGTTATTAATTTCACGAAAATAATTCCCTCATCTCGGGACTTATGCTTCCAATGGGCATAATCCCTGGATTCTGGGAATTAGGACGTTACGACATGCATGACCTGCATTGCCCGACAGACAGGATCTTATCACTAGACTGGAGCTAGACCTGTAACGCCCTAATTTCTAAATTCGAGACTTAGTCCGTTGGAAACTAAATCCTAAATTTTCGAAACCAAAATGCGCAATTCTGGATATCAAACATCACAATTCGATAAGTAACCAACGATAACTCATACAATTTGTGAATAACTCAAACTTTATATACATAAATGCAATCTGTAAAAATATATACAACTGGCCCGAAGGATACAAACTAAACATCCCTAACATAAAACAAGATTATACATAAGTATTCTATACAATCCAAAAAGATAATAAACATCAAAACATGGAAGACTCCTGCTCTAATCTCACTGATTTCTGCCAGGAGGTACCTGCACACCTAGATTATGTCCACAAAACGCGTGGTGAGACCAATGTCTCAGTGAAGCATAACTATGCATATGCAGTGTAGGGGAGACTCAATCACTAACCAATATGTAATAATAATCATAATCATAACGGAATCAAATAAATGCACTAATGATGCAACTCACTACTGTGCCCAGCAGGCATGATATTATCACTTAAACTAGAGTTAGAACTGAGCTCAAACTACGAGAAACGTCTTTCCCGGGGACGTATCCCACCCATTACTGGACCGAAGTCAAGTTTTCACATAATTATTCAATTTTCTTAACTCACAGCACGAAAGTCGGCTTATTTAACTCATGGTCGAAACCGCCATACATGAATCAATGACTAATAACTGAGAATTTAAGCATTTTGACAGTTTCGTAAGTTTCGCAAGTTTCGTAAATCTCGCTATCCTAAGGTTTTCAATGCAAAACCTAACAACAATTACTCAATCTCATGCAAACATCACTAATCCACCCAAAATAACCATACAGAAAGGGAATTAGAGAGTAGGGTTCATACATTAGAGAAATTCAACAACAAGTGAACATGTGTGTGAGCTATACTCACCAAATTTTGAAACCCAAGAGAAGAATAATAAGTAGAAATGGTCTACTTGGTGATTCTTAGCTTCAATTCCCTTCTCAAACCTCAATCCAAGCTTTCTCTCTCTAGGATTCTCTCTCTCTTTAGGGTCGAAAAAGAAGAAGAAAAGAAACATGCAAAATCTGATTTTTTAAGCACCAGCTTTTATATATTTAAGTGACGGTAATCGATTACAGACCCACTGTAATCGATTACTGTAGATGCCTTGATTAAAGGTTTTGATGATGCCAATAAGAATGAAGGAAAAGAGAAATGCAATGGCAAAGGAAAGAGCTCATTCAAGAATCAAGGATGAATAGAAGATCAAGATCAAAGTCAAGCAACAAGGTCAATTAGATTAAGCTTGATTTAGTTAGATAAAAATGTCAAAAGAAATCTTAATATTTGCAAGGAACTTGGCACTAAAAAGAAAATTCAACAAAGTATTTTTATAAAGTCAAAATCAGTTCAAAGAATAAATTTTTTGAACTGGTAATCGATTACCAAATCCTGTAATCGATTACCAGAGTGCAGGAAATTCAAATTTTGAATTCCAGGCACAATTGTTCGCAATTTTGAACTGTGTAATCGATTACCATATTCCTGTAATCGATTACCAGAGTAATTTTTCTGAAAATCTTGAAGAGACATGACTTCTTATCAAGGATTACAATGTTTCATCATCATCCTTATATATATATGTCTCATTTTCGAAATTTGATACAGATTTACTCATGTAGAATCATAAAAGAGTGAAATCATTACCAGAATCAATTGTGCCAAACACTTGCAAGTTTTAAGATTTCTTATAGGCTATTCAATTTGTAATATCCACTCTAAAAGAGAGTTCATTTGTATAAACAATTCAATCTGATACTGTGTTGTTGAAGAGAGGGTGCCTCTCTTGTTTTGTGGGTGATTCTCAACACAAGGGAAGGGTTCCAAGGTGTTGGAGGATTCATCATTTGTAAAGAGTTTTACAAATAGTGGAATTCTCAAGTGGGTACTTGAGGACTGGACGTAGGCAAGTGGTTGGCCAAACCAGTATAAACTGAGTTTGCACTTTCTTATCCCTTAACTCTTATTTAATTATCGCAATTACATGTTCATCATCTTAAGTGTACGCATTCTTCTTCATCTTAATTAAAGGATTTTAAGTACACTAAAGGCAAGATAAATTAGTAATCGAAAAGATTAGTTAAAATCGAATAACTTAATTCACTCCCCCCTCTTAAGTTAGTGAGGCCACTTGTCTAACAAGTGGTATCAGAGCTTGTATCTTGTATAAGGATTAGAAGCCTCAAGATTAATAATGGCCTCATCCAACTCCCTTTTCGGTGAAGGAAACTCATTCAATATACCCCCTATATTTAATGGAGAAGGTTTTCATTATTGGAAATCTCGAATGCAAATTTTCATAGAATCTATAGATTTAAATATTTGGGATGCTGTAGAAAATGGTCCTTTTATTCCTTCGATACAAGTAGGGAACGAAATTAAAATAACACCTAGAGATCAATGGAGTAAAGATGACCAAAGAAAAGTCCAAAAAGCCAAAAACATAATTACATCTGCATTAGGCATAGATGAATACTTTAGAGTTTCAAATTGCAAAAGTGCAAAAGAAATGTGGGATACATTAGAAGTAACTCATGAGGGTACAAGTGATGTTAAATGATCTAGAATAAACACCGTTACTCATGAATATGAAATATTTAGGATGAACCAAAATGAAAGCATACAAGACATGCAAAAGAGATTTACACATATAGTTAATCATCTTGCATCTTTAGGAAAAGTCTTTCCTAATGAAGATCTTATTAACAAAGTCTTAAGATGTTTGAGTAGGCAATGGCAACCAAAGGTGACAGCAATTGCAGAATCAAAAGATCTTACAACAATGTCTCTTGCTTCACTGTTTGGGAAACTTCAAGAACACGAATTGGAACTATTGAGACTCAATCAAAATGAAGAAAATGACAAAAATAAGAAAAGCATTGCACTTAAAGCATCATCACTTGTCTATGAAGAATATGGAAACGAAGACATCATTGAGGAAGAAGATTTAGATGATGATGAAGAATTTGATCTCTTTGTAAAAAGGTTCAACAAATTCCTAAGGAATGGAAGAAATCAAAAGAGATCTACATTCAACACAAAGATGAAAGGAGAAGATTCCTGCTTAACCCCAAGGTGCTTCGAATGCAATCAACCAGGACACTTAAGACTAGAATGTCCAATCTACAAGAAGAGAATGGAAAAATCAAACAAGAAGACATTCAAAGATAAGAAAGCAAAGAAAGCCTACATCACTTGGGATGATAATGACATGGACTCTAGTGACTCAGAAAATGAAGTTGTGAACTTGGGACTCATGGCCAAAAATTATGATAGCGAAGAAGAGGTAACATCTTCTAACAATAACATATCTATCTCATTTGATGAATTACGAGAAGCCTTTAATGATTTACATAAAGAATCTTTTAGGTTAGCAAAACTAGTTTCATCTTACAAGAAGACTACCACAAAACTTGAGAAAGAAATTTCTAAATTAAATGAAGAACTAGATAATCTTAGAAATGAACTTAAATTAGTAAATTCTAAAAATGAAAATCTATGTTCTATCATTAACTTAGAAAATAACAAAGAAACTCATCCATGCATATCATGCCAAAAACACAAAGAAGAAATTAAAAAGTTAAACACTACACTTGCAAAATTCACTTTTGGCAAAAATTGTTGAGTCTCAAAAATATCATAATGGAAATTATGATGTTTAAGACAGCTAAATTCCCAAGTTTTAATGCTTAACAAATTTGAGTTAAAATATTTATCATAGATGCATATATGGTTTAATGGTTTATCTATGATTTAGCAAGCCACTTAGAATATATAAGATTATGTGAAGTGTCTTCAACCTGTCTGAGGAGTTAAAGCCTTCTGAAGGTTCAACCCGTCTGAAGTGTTGAAGCCGTTGAAGTGCCCAACCCGTCTGAAGTGTTGAAGCCGTCTGAAGTCTCATTTATGACGTGGCACCCTTTGCTGAAGTTTGTGAAGACTTTTCTGAGTCTCTGCTTGCACGTACCTTTTCAAACACATTTATGGCAAGGAACACAGAGACCTTTCCTGGTGTTTTTGAATTTCATACACCACTGAGGAAATCTCTGCAACGCAGCCTTTGCAGCAACAATAGTAGCAGCTTTATGGCAGCACCAACCTTGTACAGTGTCAGAGAAATCAGAACTCTCAGAAGCATGTCTCACAACGGATTAAATAGCATTTAATGCTATCTGTAAACGGTGGTTTTTCAACGGATTGAAGTTTCAACACAGATTGAAGATTGGGTATAAATACCTCTTCATGAAGACCATCAGAAGTAAGTGATTCATTATACAAGAAAGTCTAAGAGAATATCACGCTGCAAGTTTTTATTCTTTAAAAACACTCTGATAAAATTATCTTTGTACACAATTTTTATATCTTGAGCATACCTCAGTTATATTGTACATTGTCTCTGTTTAAGCTTCAAACTGATATAGTTTAAAAGCTTAGACTTATTTTCTTTGTAAAATTGTTTTTGAGCCTGGAGAGGCTTGTCTGTAAAAGAATACTTGGTTGTTGAGCCTGGAGAGGCTTGTCTGTAAAAGAATTCTTGGTTGTAGAGCCTGAAGAGGCTTGACTGCAAAAGAATACTTGTAATCTTGGTAAAGATTAAAGAAAATCCAAGTGCTAGTTGGCATTGGGACTGGACGTAGCTCACAGTGGTAGTGAGTGAACCAGGATAAATCTCTTGGCTAAGTTTTCTTACCCTTATCTCTTGTCAATTTATTTATACTAATCAAAGGGTGTTGAAAAACTGTTCTAATATTTTAAAAGCAAGAAACCTCTTAAAAGATATTTTCAGAAGCCGTCTTAAGAAACTTCAGACAACATCTTAAACCTGTCTGAAACGTTTTTAAAACTCACTGTTTGCGAAAAGCTTCCATAAAATATTAAGAAACACTATTCAACCCCCCTTCTAGTGTTTCCCTGTGTTTCTACAGTTGGTATTAGAGCTCAACTCAGGGTTGAGCACCTAACAAGTGTTGAGGACTAAAGATCCAGATGGAAGCTTCCAACAACAGGCAATACATCACCGAAGGAGCCTCTATTACAAGACCCCCAGCATTCAATGGAGTGGACTACCACTACTGGAGGGATCGTATGAAGTTGTTCATTGAGAGCAACAACATTGATGTCTGGGACTGTGGTCACTGATGGAGACTATGTGCCTATGCATAATGGAGTGCCAATACCTAAGGCTGAATGGACCTTGGAGCAGAAGGCTAGAGTTCAAATGAACGCTAAAGCCAAACTCTATCTGATATGTTCTTTGAATAAATCAGAGTATGAGAAGGTTCATGGATGTTCATCTGCCAAGGAGATTTGGGATACTCTTGCAGCTGCCCATGAAGGGACTGAGACTGTAAAGCAATCCAAAATCAGCATGCTCATACATCAATATGAGATGTTCAAGATGGAAGAATCTGAAACCATTGATCAAATGTTTGGGAGGTTTCAGACCATAACTAATGGACTCAGGTCCTTGGGTAGAACTTATGAATCTGGAGACAACAATAGAAAGATTCTAAGAAGTTTGCCTAAGTCCTGGAGACCCAAAGTTACAGCCATTCAAGAGGCAAGAGACTTAAACTCTCTTAGAATGGAAGAACTGTTGGGATCTCTCAAAGTTCATGAGCTTGAGCTTGGGGAAGATGACATCCAGAAGAAATCTCTAGCACTAAACTCCAAGGCCAAACAGCCTAGGCATGGCAGCATGAAAGCTATGCAAGCTGAGGAAACTTCAGAAGCAGATGAAGATTCTGAAGATAGCTCAGAAGATGATGATCTTGCTCTTCTCAGCAGGAAAATCAAAAGGATGCTGCAGAACAGAGGAAAGTTCAGAAAGAACCAACCCTCAACCTCTAAAGTAGGTAAGTCAGGTAAGGATTCTCAAAATGACAAAACTATTTGTTATGAGTGTAAACAGCCAGGTCATATGAAGGCTGATTGTCCAAGATTGAAGAAGAACAACTTCAAAAAGAAGAAATTCTTCAAAAAGAAGAAAGGTCTGATGGCAACATGGGAGGATCTTGATGAGTCTACCTCAGAAGAAGAGGAAGACACTTCAGAAGAGGCCAACCTGTGTCTTATGGCCAGCCTGCCCTCATCAGACAGCTCAGAGTCTGAGGTATTTCCCTTAACTCTGCAAGAAATGTATGATGACCTGATGGAAAGTTCCAAGGAACTCTTCCATGAGTATAAGAATCTGTCCAAGGCCCACACAGAAATGTGTAGTAAATATGAGGCTCTTGAGATAGAAAATATTATGCTCAAGGAAAAGATTCTTGTGACTGAAAGCAGCAGTTCTCAAACTGTGTCTGAAGAAAACAAAAAACTTCAGAAACAAGTTGAGGAACTGACAAAAGACTTAGCCAAATTTGTCAAGGGAACAGAAAATCTTAACAGATTGCTTGGCAATCAAAGACATCCTCTTGACAAAAGTGGTCTAGGCTTTTGTGATCATGATACTTCTGAACCTCATATTTTCAAAAATTTTACTAGAGGCAAAAAGAAAGCTATTGGGTGTTCTCACTGTGGTAAGCCTGGACACAATGTGGCTCAGTGCAAACACAAAGGGAAAGCAAAACCCAAACCTAACAAGAAAGGACCCAAAAGAATATGGGTACCTAAAAACTTGATCATTCCTGTTGCAGATGTGTTTAACAGGACAAAGGAAACCCCACAAATGGTACCTGGACAGTGGGTGCTCGCGACACATGACAGGAGAAAGGTCTTTGTTCCAAAACCTTAGGCCCAGAGCAGGAGGTGTGGTCACCTTTGGTGGAAACCAGCAAGGGAAGATCACAGGAATAGGGACTGTAGGTATATCTCCTCTATCCCTTATTAAGAATGTTCTTCTAGTAGAGGGACTTCAGCACAATCTACTGAGCATAAGTCAATTGTGTGACAGTGGATATGTGGTCTCTTTTACTAAAGAAGGATGTATAGTCAAAGACTCTCTTGATCAAATCCTTTTTACTGCTAAGAGACACAACAATGTGTATAAAATTGATCTAGAGGAGTTGGCAAGTCAAAATGTAAAATGTTTTATTTCTGTTGAAGATGAAAAACAGATTTGGCACCAAAGACTTGGGCATGCCAGCTTGAGATTAATCTCAAAGTTAGCAAAATACAACCTTGTTAAAGGACTGCCCAAGCTTTCTTACAAATCTGACATTTTATGTGAAAGCTGTCTGAAAGGGAAACAAACAAGACACTCTTTTAAGAGTAAGGATGTTGTTTCCACTAGCAGACCTTTAGAACTGTTACATATTGACTTGTTTGGTCCTATTAGAACAGAAAGTATTAGTGGTAAAAAATATGGTTTGGTCATTGTTGATGACTATTCTAGATACACATGGGTGTTATTCCTAAGAAGCAAGGATGAGACTTTTAGGAATTTCACAATATTCTGCAAGAAGGTACAGAATGAAAAAGGATTCTGTATATCTGTCATTAGAAGTGATCATGGTGGAGAGTTTGAGAATGCAAACTTTCAACTGTTCTGTGATGAGAATGGGATCTCACACAATTTCTCTGTGGCTAGAACACCTCAGCAAAATGGGGTTGTTGAGAGAAAGAACAGAAGCTTGCAAGAAATGGGTAGAACCATGCTCAACTCATGCAATCTACCAAGATCCTTCTGGGCAGAAGCTATTAACACAGCTTGCTACCTTCAAAACAGAATATTGGTAAGACCAATTCTGAAAAAGACTCCTTATGAATTGTGGAAAGGAAGAAAACCCAACATATCATATTTCCATCCCTTTGGATGTGAGTGTTTTATACTCAACACCAAAGATGATCTTGGAAAATTTGATGCAAAGTCTGACAAAGGATTTTTCATTGGATATTCTGAAACTTCTAAAGCCTATAGAGTCTATAACTCTAGAACTTTAATTGTAGAGGAATCTATTCATGTTAAATTCAATGACAAGAAAGAGACTGATAGGGAACTATCAGATCTAGAAGATGATTTTGCAGGAATGGAGCTGAATACTCATGTCAGCAGGAAGGATGAACAGGTGTCTGAAGCACCATCTGTCACTGAACCTCTTCAGACAAATGTTGAGTCTCAGACTGATCTTGTATCACCTCAGAAACCTGACTGGAGATACAAGTCACATCATCCAAAAGAGCAAATCATTGGCAGCACTTCAGAAGGAGTTAAGACAAGATCAAAATTCAAGAATCTGAATTCTCTTGCTCTCCTGTCTGAAATTGAGCCAAAGAACATTGATGAAGCTCTGCATGATGAAGGGTGGATCCTAGCCATGCAAGAGGAGCTAAATCAATTTGCTAGGAGTGATGTCTGGACACTTGTTCCTAAACCCCATGGGAAAACAATTATTGGAACCAAATGGGTGTTCAGAAACAAGCTGTCTGAAGAAGGGAAAGTGGTCAGAAACAAAGCAAGATTGGTGGCTCAAGGGTACAATCAACAAGAAGGTATTGACTTCACTGAAACCTTTGCCCCTGTTGCTAGGTTAGAAGCAATTAGAATTCTTCTCTCTTATGCTGTAAATAATGGCATCAAACTATATCAAATGGATGTCAAAAGTGCTTTTCTCAATGGATTCATTGAAGAAGAAGTTTTTGTTAGACAACCCCCTGGTTTTGAGGACATTGCTTTTCCTGATCATGTTTTCAAACTGAAAAAGGCTCTTTATGGTCTGAAACAAGCCCCAAGAGCTTGGTATGACAGATTGAGCAGTTTTCTTATCAAAAATGGTTTTGAAAGAGGAAAAGTGGATACAACTCTTTTTAGAAAACAGTCTAACAAAAATCTTATACTTGTCCAGATATATGTTGATGACATTATATTTGGTTCAACTGATTCTTCTCTGTGCAAAGAGTTTTCTGAGTTAATGCAATCAGAGTTTGAAATGAGTTTAATGGGAGAACTAAAATTTTTCTTAGGACTTCAAATTAAGCAAGATTCTGATTGTATATGGATCCATCAGGAAAAATATACAAAAGAAATGCTTAAGAAGTTCAACTTAAGTGATTGCAAACCCATGTCAACTCCTATGCATCCCACTGCTTCTTTGAGCAAGGATGAAAAAGAAGAACCAGTGAATCAAACTTTGTATAGAGGAATGATTGGCTCTTTATTGTATCTAACAACAAGCAGACCTGACATAATGTTCAGTGTGTGTCTTTGTGCTAGATTTCAATCAGATCCAAGAACTACTCATTACAAAGCTGTTAAGAGGATTTTTAGATATCTTAAAGGTACTACTAATCTTGGTCTGTGCTATAAGAAGAGCAAAGATTGCAGGTTAACAGGATACTGTGATGCTGACTTTGCTGGAGATAGAATAGAAAGAAAAAGCACCAGTGGAGGATGTCATTTCTTTGGAAATAACATGATCAGCTGGTCGAGCAAAAGGCAAAGCACCATTGCTTTATCAACAGCAGAAGCAGAATACATCTCAGCAGCCAGTTGTTGTTCACAACTGCTATGGGTGAAGTATCAGCTTGAAGATTTTAATATTCCTATCTCTGCTATACCTGTTTTGTGTGATAATACAAGTGCAATTAATTTGTCTAAAAACCCTATTCAACATTCTAGGGCTAAGCATATAGAAATCAAGCATCATTTCATTAGAGACTATGTTCAGAAAGGTGTTTTTGATATACAGTTCATTGACACAGAGCATCAATGGGCAGATATATTCACAAAACCCCTGGCTGAAGATAGATTTAAGTTCATACGCAATAATTTGAACATATATGCATTTTCAAATAATTGACTTTGTATGCTGTCTGATATGCTAAGAGCGTCTGAAATTTCAGGGTGTCTGAAATTGTGACATGTCTGAAATTTTGGGGTATCTGAAATCTATATGTGTGTCTGAAACTTCTCACTTGTCTGAAATGACTTGATGACGTGGCTATCTGAGACGGTTTAATTCCATTTATTTTGTCTCTTCCACTTCGCACGTTACCCAATGTCTGCGCAGCCAGTTCAAGCCATCATTGCATCATGGGTCTATAAATGCAGGAGTTAGTGTGTTGGAGAAGCCTTACAATTTCTCTCAGCTCACTGTTTGAACTTCTTCGTCTTCTTGCAACCGTTTTTCTCTCAAGTTTTTCTCTGCAACTTCAATGGCACCAAAGAAGTCTTCCAGCTCTGGTGGAAACATTGTCAGATCAAAAGGTGTGGACCTTGAAGACCTCAGAAATCTTGGCATGGATTTAGTTGAGGAGTTTGATGTTGTTGGCTGGACTCCATTCTTTGACAACGTTTACTGCTCGTGGCATGAGCAGAGTGTGATTGATTTCTGGGCTTCAGCCAGAGGAATCCCTAACTCCAAGGGAATATATCTTAGCATCAGGGCTGATGTTCGTGGTGTTCCTGTGTTCGTGGATGAAAGCATTCTGGCTACTATTACTGGTGTAAAGGCAGAGGGAGTATCCTTCACTCCTGGGTGGGAGCTGAAGAATGGAGGACAGAAGAAATATACAAAGATGCTGTATGGGACTGAAGAACCCAAGAATATGGATTCAAAGTTCATGCTGGATAAAGTCAGGGTTTTACACTCCATCTTAGGATGCTCAATAATTCCTAAGAGTGGGAGCAGAAATCACGTGTCTGAGTTGGAGAGATTCTGCTTGATTCACTTGCTGCAGAAGGAGAAGATGAATCTTCCAAGCATTCTTATGTTCCATATGCAAAAGAAGATCAGAGACTCCGGTGCAAATCTACCTCACAACACTCTCATTACCAAGGTACTCTTGCACTTTAAAGTACCCATTGAGAGACTATATGATCACAAGGCACCTGCATTCTTTGGTGAGGCCAATCTGAAGAGCATGAATCTGAAGAATCCTCTCACCCCAAGACCTCCATCTCCTACTTTGAAGGAGAGTGTGCTAATGGAGAAGGCCTCAAGGAGAAAAAGCACCTTGGATATTCTGGAAAGAGAGCTTCAAGGGGACATCAGAAAGGGAGAGTTCAAGGCCTCCAAACCATCCCCTCAACCTAAATTGCAGAAGTTACCTGTAAGAAGTGCAGCAAAGGTATCTTCAGAAGCTAAGACTTTGCACACTCAGGCATCTGAACCTGTTCAGAAGGCTTTGCCAAAGCCCTCTGAAATTGTGGGTCAGGGCTCTGAAGGTGTAAAACCTCCTACTCCTAAGCCTACTTCTGAAATAGAAGGACAGGCTCATGAGGAAGAGCTAGCTGTCTTTGATGATTCTGAAGCTGTTGCAGCAGCACCTCTGGCTGCATGTCCCTCTGATCCAGAACTGATTAAAGTAGCAGCCATTGCTACTGCTTTGGAGCAAGAAGAGTTGGAGAAGAAGGCTGAGCAAGAGAAGACTGATTATGCTCTTGCTGTGGCATCTCAGCTAGCCTTGGCTGAAGATGAGAGGCTGGCTACAATGGCTCAGGGAACCAAGAAAAGGAAAAGATCAAGTGCACAACAGAGAAAGAAGAAGAAAAGCAAAATTCTTGAGACAGCTCCTGAACCCACTGTCAGGGTTACAAGGAGTATTGCTAGCCAACTGGATGCAATGGATGAGGCCAGCAAATACCAGAATTTTGTGAAGGCAAACCTGTACTTCAAGAAAAGGAGGGAAGAAAAGCAAGCAGAAAGAGAAAAGGAGAGGGTGTCTGAACCTGTGAAAACTCAACCTGAGAAGAAGAGGTTGAGAGTGAGGTTTGACAATGTGACTCCATCACCACCCTCATCACCAGAAAAGAAACAAGAGGAGAAGAAAAAGGAAGAAAAGAAAGAAGAAAAAGAGAAGGAAGATGTTCAGCAACCTATGGAGACAGAAGAAGAACCAGCACCACCATCTCCATCATCACCTCATCACCACCATCTTCACCATCATCATCATCTTCAGAGTCAACCCAATCTGAAGAACCTATTGTGGAGATTCAGCAAGGAGAAAGCTCAAAGGTGTGGAAAGGGAGTATGCTGCCTGAACACATAAGGCTAGGACCCAAGAGTAGGGATTTCTTCACAGAACCCACTTTTGATCCTTATGCATTTCCTTCCACTCAGCATCAATATGAAGAAGAAGCTGAAGTGCCCCATAAGAGGTATGAAGGACCCTTCTTTGAAAGAGAAAGGGTTCCCAAGTTCCCAAACCTCTATGAAGAACTCCTATACTTCAGAGATGCACCACCTATCTCTCTTCACCATGGGCTTATCAAGCACTCAGCAGCTGAAGAAAGGGAAAAGTATCAAGGAGGACTAGATCAGATGTATTCAGGGCAGTTAGAAAAGATCAGAAAGGGTGTGGTACCACCTGCTCACAAGTGGGCTCCACTCAACCCCTTCTCTGATGAAGATTGTCTGAAGCTGTCCAATGAAGATTGGAGTTTTGCAAGGCATTTATACACAGAGGGAGAATTGTTTGAGAGGGACTGCATCAAATCTGTTGGCATGAGAGGATACAGGCCTCCTAGAGCATTTTCCATCAGGCCAACCACCAAGATCCTGGTGCAACCTGATAGGATTGTTCCTAGGTACCCTCTGAAGGAAGGTCCTGATGATAAGTTCAAGGAACCAAAGGCTTATCCAGCCCCCTTCAAGCCTCTGACTCCAAGAGAATGAAGGAGCTACCAGCAAGGGTGAAAAGACAAGGAGGAGGAATGGATCATAGTTCCAGAGACAGAGTTTGGGCATCTTACTGGAAGATCAGAGAGGATGCTGGATCCTCTTCTGGGTCAACTGGACCAGATGCTGATTCTCTCATTGACTATGGGAGATCCATGAATGTGCAGTACATGTACATCAGAGGCCACTTCCCACCTCTGACTGCACCTTTTCATGATGAATGGGAGATGATCAACCCCATTGGAACATTCTTTTGCCCAGTCTACCATCCACATGAGTATGGACTGCTTCCAGGTTTTGATGTGCTGAGGTTTGTGTGTAGACACATTCAGCTTATATTCTATGAAGCAGAACCAGATCTTGAAGAAGAAAACAGGAGACTGAGGATGAAGATAAAGAAGCTGGAGAAGAAGAATGCTGATCTCATTGCTAAACAAGACCAGATTCTACATGAGCAACAATCAGATTAAGAGTGGCCAGGAAGACATGAAGACTGCTCTCATCTCTCAGATTGACAAAGCAAAGGATGAGCTGATATCTTTCATGAAAGAAGCTTTGCTGAAGAAGGATGGGTAGTCAATGATGTAGCCATGTCTCATGTTTATTTCTGCCAAGTGATTAATTTCTTGTTTATCTGAACTCTTTTGATTAATATCCATCAGTATTTACTCATGAATGATTGTGTTTGTGCTGTGATTATACTAAGTTTACTGTTATTATACTTCATAACTGTGCTATGATTGTTGTTGTTGTGCTCTGGATTCCCTTTTGATTGATGACAAAGGGGGGAGTATTAAAAACTAACAAAATCTGAATATGAAGTGATTACAGGTCTCAGGGGGAGTAACTGATAAACTGATACATGTATTTGATCAAAAATCAGTTTAAGTGATCATCATCTGAGGGGGAGTTATTTTTTTAATTTTAAATCTCCTTTCAGATTTATGTATTTTAAAGCAAATTTGTCATCATTAAAAAGGGGGAGAATGTTGAGTCTCAAAAATATCATAATGGAAATTATGATGTTTAAGACAGCTAAATTCCCAAGTTTTAATGCTTAACAAATTTGAGTTAAAATATTTATCATAGATGCATATATGGTTTAATGGTTTATCTATGATTTCAGCAAGCCACTTAGAATATATAAGATTATGTGAAGTGTCTTCAACCTGTCTGAGGAGTTAAAGCCTTATGAAGGTTCAACCCGTCTGAAGTGTTGAAGCCGTCTGAAGTGCCCAACCCGTCTGAAGTGTTGAAGCCGTCTGAAGTCTCATTTATGACGTGGCACCCTTTGCTGAAGTTTGTGAAGACTTTTCTGAGTCTCTGCTGCACGTACCTTTTCAAACACATTTATGGCAAGGAACACATAGACCTTTACTGGTGTTTTTGAATTTCATACACCACTGAGGAAATCTCTGCAACGCAGCCTTTGCAGCAACAATAGTAGCAGCTTTATGGCAGCACCAACCTTGTACAGCTGTCAGAGAAATCAGAACTCTCAGAAGCATGTCTCACAACGGATTAAATAGCATTTAATGCTATCTGTAAACGGTGGTTTTTCAACGGATTGAAGTTTCAACGGATTGAAGTTTCAACAGATTGAAGATTGGGTATAAATACCTCTTCATGAAGACCATCAGAAGTTAGTGATTCATTATACAAGAAAGTCTAAGAGAATATCACGCTGCAAGTTTTTATTCTTTAAAAACACTCTGATAAAATTATCTTTGTACACAATTTGTATATCCTGAGCATACCTCAGTTATATTGTACATTGTCTCTGTTTAAGCTTCAAACTGATATAGTTTAAGATCTTAGACTTATTTTCTTTGTAAAATTGTTTTTGAGCCTGGAGAGGCTTGTCTGTAAAAGAATACTTGGTTGTTGAGCCTGGAGAGGCTTGACTGTAAAGAATACTTGGTTGTAGAGCCTGAAGAGGCTTGACTGCAAAAGAATACTTGTAATCTTGGTAAAGATTAAGAGAAAATCCAAGTGCTAGTTGGCATTGGGACTGGACGTAGCTCACAGTGGTAGTGAGTGAACCAGGATAAATCTCTTGGCTAAGTTTTCTTACCCTTATCTCTTGTCAATTTATTTATACTAATCAAAGGGTGTTGAAAAATGGTTCCAATATTTTAAAAGCAAGAAACCTCTTAAAAGATATTTTCAGAAGTCGTCTTAAGAAACTTCAGACAGCATCTTAAACCTGTCTGAAATGTTTTTAAAACTCACTGTTTGCGAAAAGCTTCCATAAAATATTAAGAAACGCTATTCAACCGCCCTTCAAGTGTTTCCCTGTGTTTCTACAAAAATAACTTAGACATTATATTAGGAAATGAAAGGTGTATTTTTACAAGGCTGGATTAGGATATGATCCTTCAAAGCAACAAAAGCTTTACAAAAATTTCTTTGTCTCATACTGAAGTTGGCTGGACGTCTCTAGAAGGGGGGTTGAATAGAGACTTGAAAATATTTGTTCCTGAAAATACACACTTAAATCCAAGCTGAGACGTGATCTCACGTTTGTCACTTGGAGTCTCAAATAGGTTAGATGAGATGTTGTCTCAACAATAATTTTGTAACCAAGTAGAGATGATTCTTAAGTTATTAAAACTTGGCTTTCTCTAGAAGAGTTCAATTTTAGCAAACAGATTTAAGATGTAAGATGAGACTTAAGATGAGACAGACTTTGTGTTATTACAAATAGATTTTCTTTATAAGTACTTAGTTTATTTTAACCAGCAGATTTGATAAATGAGATGTGCAGTGTAAATAAAGAGATAAGGGAGAAGAGATGCACGCAGAGATTTATACTGGTTCACCCACAACCTTGGGCTACGTCCAGTCCTCACCACCTGTGAGATTTTCACTATTGACAACCCGTCAATACAAGTATTCTTACAGCCTCTTAAGGACGCCCCTCACACCAAGCCTAGGCACCACCTATCTTGGCTAAGTTACAAGTATTCTTACTGCCTCTTCAGGACGCTCACAACTCACTCTAAGACTAGGCACACTCCTATCTTAGATGAGACAGGTTACAAGAATATGAAGTTGAGATGGGTCTAGCTTTCAAGCATACAACGTATGGATAGGCAGTAAATTCTAGCTAATAATTCTCTCTTCTAAGGGAATGATAGTATTTCAATTAAAACAAGAGAGAATGATGGAGACTAATGAGATTCTCAAGTTGAGATCAGATCTGAATATGAACTGCTTGAGACGTGAACTTGAGATGTCACTTGAGATCTGATGAGATGCAGTAGATGCCCAATAATTGATGTAGTCTCTCACCCGTCTCATCATAATGAGACTTCCTTTTATAGTCTTCAGAAAAACTAGCTGTTAAACTAGCCGTTAGAAGAGAGAGAGAAGCTGTTTTTTCACTTTTCTGACATGAGCTCAGTACTTTTCTGATGCAGTCTCTGCTGTGACAGTGTACTTGCATTGACTAGCTTTTGCTGCTGAGTCTCCGATGAGACTGAATCTCATGACTGCATCTGATCTCTGTGTCTCAAGTCTGAGTCTCATGTCTGCATCTGATCTCTTCATCTAAACTTGAGACTGTGTCTGTTCTTGAGACTGCATCTGATCTTGAGCTCGTCTCATGTCTGCATCTGATCTCTGTGTCTGATCTTGAGACTGCATCTGATCTTGAGCTCGTCTCATGTCTGATTCTGCATCTCAAGTTGAGACTTCATCTCAAGTCTGATTCTGCATCTCTGTTGAGACTGCATCTCAAGTCTGATTTTGCATCTATGTTGAGACTGCATCTCAAGTCTGATTCTGCATCTCTGTTGATCCTTCCTTTTAAGTTTGTAGATGAGTCTCTTCTTTGAGCATTGGTCTTAAGCTGATTTTTAGACTGAGCTTGCATCTGAACATGAGATAGCATCTTATGCTTGAGTCTGCGTCTCATCTTGAGTTTCAAATATTGCTCTTCTTGATGCAACTTAGTTCACTGTTTGAGCTCATCTTAACTTGACTTGATGATTTGCATTTCTAGTAGAGACTTTTCTGATTGTAGCTGAGACTTCAGTCTGATGTGCACCTCTCTCAACTTAGGCTAACTTCATATTAAACCATTATAAGATTCTTGAAGACTTTCTGATAAATGATATGTCTTGAGGCTTTCTTCTGGAATGACCTTCAGCATATAGAACTTCTAAGCTTTGCCCATACTCCATAAAAGATTCTGAAGTCTGATGTTTCTTAACATTAGGATTCTGATCTTTCTGAGTTCTTCATGAGAATCCTGTCTTTCTAAGATCTCACATACAAAACATCAGTAACTTCAAGAACAGAAAACCTTAAGTTTGGTCAACAGGTTTGTTGTCATTAAAACCAAATCTCAGAGGGTTTTTGCGCTAACAATCTCCCCCTTTTTGATGATGACAAACCTATTTGAACAAAATTAAGTTTTCATGTATAACAACATGTAAGAGATTATGGGAGTCTATAAATCTTTCATAGTATGATTTATTCAAATGAACTCCCCCTGAATTCATGCGTATAACAATGAAAATTTCAATTAATAACATAGCATGATTCACAAATTATATGATAAGCATGAAAATTTTGTTCTTTCCTATTTAAGCATGAAATTTTTTTTTTCTTTCCTATTTCTCCCCCTTTTGGCATCAACAAAAAGATGGAAGGAGAAATATGTCAAACACGTAACATTAGGAAAATCTGCCAAATAACCACTTCATATTGATTTTCAATTATACTAATGGCATCAAGGGCATGATTTTCACTTATCAAACATATGGATGATCTCAATAGAGGGTTTTGAGCAAGAGATATATGCAGTAATATTCTCAATTTCCCAAGAGTGATAAGATAAAACAGTAGATCACACATGTGGTTATAACAATGATCCCAAAAAAAAAATTAGATGAAGCAATGTGATATGGAAAGGGATAAATGCTCCAATAAGAATAGTTAGAATCAAAGACTAAGGTAAGAAGAAGAGCTTTTAGACTCTAGATTCCAGAATTTTCTTAGTAACTTGATATCCATATTTTTCAGAATCTCTCTCACTAAGTTCAGAATCTTCTTGAATTTCTTTCTTACAGTTTTCTCTTTGATCATCTTTTTCAATTCAAACTTCAAGAGAGCTATTTTCCCATTTTCTTTTCATTTTAACATTTCCTCACAAATAAAGAGTGATTTCTAGAGTTGTAAAGGAGAGAGGTATATGCATTCATCAAAATCCATAAATAATCACACCCCAACTGAGTCAACATACATGGTAAACACATTAACAAACAATTTGGCTGACTCCCCCTCAAAATGAGATGATTCTGCTGATATTTTCAATGTTGCTGGTTTAGCAACTTTTTAACGACTGATGCAGAAAATTCAACTTTCAGAATGATCATGATTTAGTCCAACATTGAGTAGGGGATGCAGTTAGGATTGATCATTTGAAAACAGAACTCATTCTTAAACCAGAGCAATAATTTGTTCTGTTTACATACTTGATTAGATGATAAGAATTTCATTTGATGCATGATCAAGTAGAAAGAATACATTCAACACAAAGATTGGTTTAGCTACTCCCCCTAAATATGTTACTCACTTTGATTTCTATGCCTATAGTAAGTTAAATTTGTAGAACATGGATAGAGGCATAAAGGTCAAGATTACAGACTTGGTCAGTAGGGGAACATAATAGAAATTCATCAATATGATTTGCTGATGAGTTCATAGTCATTGAATATTTTTCAGCATTGATAAAGTTTCAAAGATATTCATGTCAAGATCTTCTTCATATTCATTGATTCACCCAACATTCCAAATCATAATATGCAAACCAATTTGATACAACAATTTAGTTTTGATATGCCAAAGTTTATCACAGATTTGGGAATCAAGGGGACATTGTCAAAGGTGTCACTTTCAAGAGATCAAGTTTCACTACTTTTCTATCATGTATCCTTAATCTTTGAACAAGCATTGCTCCCATCATAGGTCGATCTAGAAATTTATATTCTATCACAATGAACCACATCATGACAACTTTCCAGTGCCACAAAAATCAACTCATTTGGATTGGTACAATTAAAGATATTTTAACTTAAAGTTTCAGCACCAAATCAGAAAGCATCCATTGACTTAGCTACTGTAATATGAACTTGTGAGTTATTTCCAGTTCATAAAAATATGAGATTTCAACAAAATAAACTAGACAACACAAGCTTTTTAATGGTATAAAAGTCATTCCATTTGAAGTTTTCTATCATAAGATATGAGTGATTAAAGTTGGCAGTTCTATAATAGAGTGCTTACTGTGACAGGTCTGGTTTTTTATTCACTGTGATCAATCTATGCATCCAAAAATAGTGAAAATTAATACTGTTAAATCATTGAACAACATATTTCAAATCCAACTGGTTTCATTTGAAAAGGATTTTCCTAGCTCCAGATATAAGCATTCAAAACAGATGTTTCCAGATTTGATCAGATGAGAGATCAGTCAACTTGAAGTATTTGCTGGGAATTATGCAGATGATGAAAAATTCTGAAACTTTCCAGTCAAATACTTATATGAGCTAGCTTTCATACAAAACTGGTTTCACTCAAAAATCATTTCTGCAGCTCCAGTTATGATCAATTTAAGTGAACATGTTTATATCAGTCTTTGTATCAGTTTGACTATGTTCACGAATTTACTGGCACTGTTGTGGTCAGTATAAAAATCTTACAATTTCCAGTTTGATACTATTTTGAATTATCTTTCATACGAAATTTGTTTTACTGAAAAAGCATTTCTATAACTTCAGTTATGAAATTTTTAAGTAAACATGTTTATATTGAAGCTTGTAGCACTGCGACTGTGTTCTCAGATTTGCTGGCACTTCTTTGATTAATATGACAATCTCAAATTTTCCAGTTTGATTCTATTTTAGATTATCTTTTAAAAAAATTAGTTTCACAGAAAAATAATATCTATAGCTCCAGTTATGATGATCTTAAGTAAGCAAGTTTCTGTGAGCATTTATAAAACTGCAGCTGTGTTAGCAAATTTTCCGGCACTTCTGTGCTTAGTGTAACAGCTTCAAACTTTCCAGTTTTGAACTCTTATTAATTAGCTTTCCAACAAAATTGGTTTTACTCGAAAATCAATTTTGTAGCTCAGGTTATGATCATTTTAGTAAGGCTATATCAGAAACATTTTTGCATACAGTACAGTAACTTCTTTGCCTCCAAATTTCATGGTTTCTCCTATCCCATAATCTTCTCTTGAATCATCAATCTTAGTATTTTTCATTCATATCATTTATTTAGATGATTGACTTTATTAAGGAAAAGAAGAGCATATAGGCTTGGCTTGTAGAAATGTTTCTCCTAACTAAAACAATTCAACCTTTCCAAGTTTTCTTTTCTCAACAATCATGAAATTGACTCAAAGATATATATGATCAGCACATGTTCCATCACAGATAGATCTCACACTCAAATTATCACATGATGCAGGATCATAACATAAGCATATGTTGCATTACAGCATACTCACAATAGTTGAGATTCAAAACTGTATTTATGGTCATGACAGAAAATCATTCAGAATTCCAAACACCAAAGAATCATTCAAATAAGCATGTGTTTGTTATTGTAACATGAATCCTGAATTCTGCAGAGTATCAATATCACATATGCATCATGATTAGAGTTTCAGAGTACCTTATGAAGCATTCCTCAAGTTGTCATTTGATCCTCATAATTTAAGAATTTGCAGCTTGATATGTGTAGAGATGAGTTCAGCTTCTGCATTTTCTTTTCAAATTGAGTCATTTCTTTGTGTTTTCTTCTCTTAGAAGCCTCTTTCTCTTCCTCATATTGTGGGAAATCACTTGCCTTCTTGTGCAGTAGCCATTATCTAAGCTAACTATGATTCATGGATTTCCTTTTGCACTGTCAGAATCTATAGCTGCAGCAGGAGTCTCTCTTGGTTGTTCTGTCTCATATATTTTCATCTAAGTCTCAGTCTCAGTCTCAACCTGAGACTTCAGATGTGACTTTTTCAAGTGCAGCCACTCCTTCTATCTTCTTTTATTTTCAACATTTCTGAACATCCTTTTGACTTGGATATGTTCTTTTTTGAAGATTTTCTCATATATTTCTTGTTCAGATCCAAGCCATTCCAGTTTTATCCACAAATCTGCAAGCTTTCTCATCTCAAGTGTAGGATTAGTCTTATCAAATTGTCATGTATGCTTTCCTCTACACATTGTGTAATGAGGCTGCAGACTCTATAGTTACTTTACAACATGTTCATAAAATTTTCAGATTTCAAAGATATGAATATATTAGGCACTTTCCAACAAGAAGATGTCTATCATTTGATACTCCAAACTTTAGGTAAGCATATGAGACATTCAAAAATATAATTTCTCTACTGTTTGAAATTTCAAATAAGAACAGTGATGATCAAACAGATTTTCATACCATTTGCAAACATGGTCTCTGCAAGTCTATCATACTTATATATTAAAACACTTACAACCATGATTCCATTAAAACTAGTAAAGACATATAAGAGAAATTATTAATGATCTGATCAAGCATCTTTTATTCCATGTATAGAGAGGGATAAGAGATTGATATCACCAATGGGTCTTCTTTGTATGAGCAATTTCAACCTTCAAGCTTTAAGCATTTTTTTTTTTTGGACAGCATCTATTTCCCTTTCTCATCTTTGAAAAGGTCCTTTAATGCTTTTGCTTAGCTTTGGTAATCAATTTTCTTCACCCATTGCTTTTCTTTGAGAAGTTTCACAATTTTACCTATGCCCTTGATTTGGGCCTTGCTGTTGTCTCCAAAGGAGACAACCCCTGTTGCTTTTTCTTCAAGTGACAGGAACTTGTTTTTGTCCCCTGTCATGTGCCTTGAACATCCACTGTCCAGCACCCACATTTTCCTTGAATTTGCTGTTGCTAGGCACATCTGTTACAACACAAGATTTGGATTTTGGTACCCACTTATATTTGGGTCCTTCATGGTTAGTTACCCTTCTCTTGGATGTTACATGTCTCAAGTAGCATTCAGTGGTCTTATGGGCATATTTACTACAGCAAGAGCACCTTTCTCTCTTCCTTTTCCTAGCAGGAATAAAGAAATCTTTATACCAGACCTCACTAGATGATTTTTCATAGCCTAATCCAACTTTGTCAAAAATTCCTTTTTGAGATCCAATGAGTCTCTCAAGGTTTTTGTTCCATTTACAAATTTTGCCAGATCATCTATGAGAATTCTATTTTGTCTTTTGAGTTTCTAGTTTTCCTCAGATTTCTCTTTCAGCTCTTGCTCATTTTGAACTTGAGTCTTAGCTTTAACCATTTCAGACAGTTTCATGTGAGACAACATGAGACTGCTATTTTTATGATTCAAACTTTCATTTTCTTTTTCCAGAAATTTTATTTTCTCAAGAGCTATATTTAATTCTGACTTTAGCAATGAGCTCTTAGAGATTAGAAGGTTTGAATCATACAAGAGGTTTTCAAAAGCAGACTTAAGTTCATCAATTGAATATTCAGAGTCAGATTCATATACCTCTTCATCAGATGAATCACCATTTGCCATGATACATATATTTGCTGATTGATCATCTTGACTTTCTTCTTCATCAGTATCGTCCCAGGTAGCCATCATTGCCTTTTTCTTTGGACTTTTCTTTATATCCTTTCTGAGTTGTGGATATTCAGATCTCATGTGTCCAGGTTTGTTGCATTCAAAGCAGATGAACTGTCCTTTTCTATCAGACTTGATTTCTTTCCTTCTTGAAGGGAAGCTCCTTCTTCCACTTCCTCTAGCTCTCCACATGTGTCTAATCTTCCTTGAGATGTAAGCCAGCTCATCATTTACTTCACTTTCATTATCATCTTCATCTTCTGATTCTGTTTCATGAGATGAGGTGAGAGAGTTTTGATGAGATGAGCTTACCTTCTTACCCTTAGTGTTACTGGATGATGCTTTCAGTGCAATTGTTTTGGGCTTTCTGATGTGATATTCTTCCATCAGCTCTTGTTCATGCACTTTTAATGATCCAAGAAGTTCATCCAACCTGAGAATGCTCAAATCTTTGGCTTCCTGGATGGCAGTGACCTTAGGTCTCCAAGGCTTGGGTGAGCTCCTCAAGATTTTTCTGACCATGTCTTGATTTGAGTAAGTTCTTCCCAAGGATTTTAAATCATTTGTGATGATGGTGAAACGTCTCACCATGTCCTCAATGCCTTCATCCTCATTCATTTTAAAGAGCTCATATTGTCTTACCAGAATGTTGATTTTTGCTTCCTTAACTTGGTTAGTTCCTTCATGTTCTATCTCAAGTGCATCCCAAATTTCTTTTGCTGTTGTACACCCTGCTACCTTATCATATTCACTGCGGCTAAGAGCACAGGTCAGCAAATATTTAGCTCTTGAGTTTAGAACGTACCTTGCTTTTTCAGCATCAGTCCATCTGTCTCTGGGCTTAACTATTCTTTGATCAAGCTCATCAGTGGTGTATGGTATGTAGGGACCATCTTCTATGATTTCATATAAATCAACATGTTGAGATTCAATGAATAATCTCATCTTGTCCTTCCAATAGTAGTAGTCAGTTCCATCAAAGGCAGGTGGTCTGTTAGTGGATGCTCTTTCAGGAATGAACAAACTAGCACTAGGTCCAACCATGGATCTGTTCCTCTCCACACGTAGGTGTGCTCAACCCCTTGAGAGGTCGAGCTCTAATACCAACTGAAGTTGGCTGGACGTCTCTAGAAGGGGGGTTGAATAGAGACTTGAAAATATTTGTTCCTGAAAATACACACTTAAATCCAAGCTGAGACGTGATCTCAAGTTTGTCACTTGGAGTCTCAAATAGGTTAGATGAGATGTTGTCTCAACAATAATTTTGTAACCAAGTAGAGATGATTCTTAAGTTATTAAAACTTGGCTTTCTCTAGAAGAGTTCAATTTTAGCAAACAGATTTAAGATGTAAGATGAGACTTAAGATGAGACAGACTTGGTGTTATTACAAATAGATTTTCTTTATAAGTACTTAGTTTATTTTAACCAGCAGATTTGATAAATGAGATGTGCAGTGTAAATAAAGAGATAAGGGAGAAGAGATGCACGCAGAGATTTATACTGGTTCACCCACAACCTTAGGCTACGTCCAGTCCTCACCACCTGTGAGATTTTCACTATTGACAACCCGTCAATACAAGTATTCTTACAGCCTCTTAAGGACGCTCCTCACACCAAGCCTAGGCACCACCTATCTTGGCTGAGTTACAAGTATTCTTACTGCCTCTTCAGGACGCTCACAACTCACTCTAAGACTAGGCACACTCCTATCTTAGATGAGACAGGTTACAAGAATATGAAGTTGAGATGGGTCTAGCTTTCAAGCATACAACGTATGGATAGGCAGTAAATTCTAGCTAGTAATTCTCTCTTCTAAGGGAATGATAGTATTTCAATTAAAACAAGAGAGAATGATGGAGACTAATGAGATTCTCAAGTTGAGATCAGATCTGAATATGAACTGCTTGAGACGTGCACTTGAGATGTCACTTGAGATCTGATGAGATGCAGTAGATGCTCAATAATTGATGTAGTCTCTCACCTGTCTCATCATAATGAGACTTCCTTTTATAGTCTTCAGAAAAACTAGCTGTTAAACTAGCCGTTAGAAGAGAGAGAGAAGCTGTTTTTTTCACTTTTCTGACATGAGCTCAGTACTTTTCTGATGCAGTCTCTGCTGTGACAGTGTACTTGCGTTGACTAGCTTTTGCTGCCGAGTCTCCGATGAGACTGAATCTCATGACTGCATCTGATCTCTGTGTCTCAAGTCTGAGTCTCATGTCTGCATCTGATCTCTTCATCTAAACTTGAGATTGTGTCTGGTCTTGAGACTGCATCTGATCTTGAGCTCGTCTCATGTCTGCATCTGATCTTGAGACTGCATCTGATCTTGAGCTCGTCTCATGTCTGATTCTGCATCTCAAGTTGAGACTTCATCTCAAGTCTGATTCTGCATCTCTATTGAGACTGCATTTCAAGTCTGATTCTGCATCTCAAGTCTGATTTTGCATCTCTGTTGAGACTGCACTTCAAGTCTGATTCTACATCTCTGTTGAGACTGCATCTCAAGTCTGATTCTGCATCTCTGTTGATCCTTCCTTTTAAGTTTGTAGATGAGTCTCTTCTTTAAGCATTGGTCTTAAGCTGATTTTTAGACTGAGCTTGCATCTGAACATGAGATAGCATCTTATGCTTGAGTCTGCGTCTCATCTTGAGTTTCAAATATTGCTCTTCTTGATGCAACTTAGTTCACTGTTTGAGCTCATCTTAACTTGACTTGATGATTTGCATTTCTAGTAGAGACTTTTCTGACTGTAGCTGAGACTTCACTCTGATGTGCACCTCTCTCAACTTAGGCTAACTTCATATTAAACCATTCTAAGCTTCTTGAAGACTTTCTGATAAATGATATGTCTTGAGGCTTTCTTCTGAAATGACCTTCAGCATATAGAACTTCTAAGCTTTGCCCATACTCCATAAAAGATTCTGAAGTCAGATGTTTCTTAACATTAGGATTTTGATCTTTCTGAATTCTTCATGAGAATCATGTCTTTCTAAGATCTCACATACAAAACATCAGTAACTTCAAGAACAGAAAACCTTAAGTTTAGTCAAAAGATTTGTTGTCATTAAAGCCAAATCTCAGAGGGTTTTTGCGCTAACACATACAACATGTCTACTAGTCCATTTATTAAATGTAACTATTTTGGTAGAAAGGGACATAGTGCATCTACATGTAATATAAGAAAGAATGGTGTTCAAAATGGACACATGATTTGGGTTCCAAAAAGCACCTTACCCAAAACTAACATTCAAGGACCCAAGATGATATGGGTACCAAAAGTTAAGAATTGTGTTGTAGGTGCGCTTGATGGCAAGGCACTCTCAATGGTAACTTAATAGTGGATTCTCCAAGCACATGAAGGGAGATACTTCAAAGCTTATCGACATTACTCCCAAAAACAATGGACATGCCATTTATGGAGACAACAACAAAGAACCCAACATCGATCTTTCAAGAGAGTAGAAAACCTTAAAGAGATCATCCTCTTGACAACATCATTGGAGAATTTTCAAAAGGGGTAACAACTAGACTCTCTCTCTCAAAGATATATATGGCTTTTGTTTATAAAATTGAAATAAAAAAATATTGATGAAGCCTTAAAAGATAAACATTGGATTATTGCTATGCAAGAAGAATTAAAATAGTTTGAAAGGAATCATGTATGGGAATTAGTTGAAAGACCAAATAATCATCCTATTATAGGAACAAAATGGGTTTTTAGAAACAAGTTAGATGAACATGGTATAGTTGTAAGAAACAAAGCTAGGTTAGTGGCCAAAGGGTATAATCAAGAAGAAGGAATAGATTATGAAGAAACTTATGCACCAGTGGCAAGAATAGAAGCAATTAGGATGTTACTTGCATATGCTTCTATAATGGTATTCAAATTGTATCAAATGGATGTCAAAAGTGCATTCCTTAATGGATTTATTAAAGAAGAAGTGTATGTTGAACAACCTCCAGGATTTGAAAATTTAGATTTGCCTAACCATGTCTTCAAATTGAAAAAGGCCCTCTATGGATTGAAACAAGCACCTAGGGCTTGGTATGAAAGATTAAGCAAATTTCTCTTAGAAAAAGGATTTACTGGAGGAAAGGTTGATACTACACTTGTTTTTGGTATTGGTAGTTTGGATCTTTATTTGGCATACTCTGTTGTCTTCTGGTTGACGTTGTTAGACATATTATGGTTTGCTTCCAATTCTGATTGGTATTTAGCTTGTGATTCATAAATGCTTTTGGATGACTAATATTGCTTTTGATGGTGCCAAAGGGGGAGAGATTAGGGAAAATGAAATTTTGGAAATGAATAAATTCAAATTTTGGATGAAATTTTGGAAATGAATAAATTCTATCTTTTGAAAAGTTTTTGACAATTTTTGGAAATCAATTTTGTTTTGTAAAATTTCTTAAAAAAAATAGTTAAATCTTATTTCCCAAGAATCCCAAGTATTCTAAAAGACAAACACAAAGGGGGAGACTAAGGGGAGTGATCGTTATTGACTTAAAAATCTTGTTTTTCATTCTTCCCTTTAAAGATGGTTGTCATCATCAAAAAGGGGGAGATTGTAGATGCCTTGATTACATGTTTTGATGATGCCAATAAGAATGAAAGAAAAGAGAAATGCAATGGCAAAGGAAAGAGCTCATTCAAGAATCAAGGATGAATAGAAGATCAAGATCAAAGTCAAGCAACAAGGTCAATTAGATTAAGCTTGATTTAGTTAGATAAAAATGTCAAAAGAAATCTTAATATTTGCAAGGAACTTGGCACTAAAAAGAAAATTCAACAAAGTATTTTTATAAAGTCAAAATCAGTTCAAAGAATAAATTTTTTGAACTGGTAATCGATTACCAAATCCTGTAATCGATTACCAGAGTGCAGGAAATTCAAATTTTGAATTCCAGGCACAACTGTTCGCAATTTTGAACTGTGTAATCGATTACCATATTCTTGTAATCGATTACCAGAGTACTTTTTCTGAAAATCTTGAAGAGACATGACTTCTTATCAAGGATTACAATGTTTCATCATCATCCTTATATATATATGTCTCATTTTCGAAATTTGATACAGATTTACTCATGTAGAATCATAAAAGAGTGAAATCATTAGAAGAATCAATTGTGCCAAACACTTGCAAGTTTTAAGATTTCTTATAGGTTATTCAATTTGCAATATCCACTCTAAAAGAGAGTTCATTTGTATAAACAATTCAATCTGATACTGTGTTGCTGAAGAGAGGGTGCCTCTCTTGTTTTGTGGGTGATTCTCAACACAAGGGAAGGGTTCCAAGGTGTTGGAGGATTCATCATTTGTAAAGAGTTTTACAAATAGTGGAAATCTCAAGTGGGTACTTGAGGACTGGACGTAGGCAAGTGGTTGGCCGAACCAGTATAAACTGGGTTTGCACTTTCTTATCCCTTAACTCTTATTTAATTATCACAATTACATGTTCATCATCTTAAGTGTACGCATTCTTCTTCATCTTAATTAAAGGATTTTAAGTACACTAAAGGCAAGATAAATTAGTAATCGAAAAGATTAGTTAAAATCGAATAACTTAATTCACCCCCCCTCTTAAGTTAGTGAGGCCACTTGTCTAACAATTACCAGCAGCGAAAATGACACTAGAAGACCCTTCTCGAAATCTGGTAATCGATTACAACACCTGGTAATCGATTACCAAAAACTCAGCTCTCGGGTAATCGATTACATAATCGATTACCAAAAACTTAGCTCTCTGGTAATCGATTACAGACCCACTGTAATCGATTACCAGCAACCCAAACTCCCTATATTCACTTAAGCGAAATCCTGAAACTTGGTTTTATAACTAAGTTTAACCGTTAATTCCTCAACTTTCATTTCCTAAATTACTAAAAACATAATTCTCTGTTTTCAGCCTAATGAATTATTAGAACTTCTAATTTGCGGGATGTTACATTCTACCCCCCTTCAAGCAATTTTGACCCTAAAATTGTTTAAGAAAACAGAAATTAAAGACTACCTCAACTAAAAAGTTCGGGAAATTGTTCCCGAATGACATCTTCTTTCTCCCATGTTGCCTCTTCTGGAGATTGACCTTCCCAATACACCTTCACCAAAGGAATTGTCTTGCTCCTTAAGGTTTTGACACTCTTGTCGATAATCTGTGCAGGTCTAGAAGGGATGGTGAGATCTTCTCTTAATTGTATTGATTCAGGGCCAATGACATGTGATGGATCATGAACATATTTTCTTAACTGAGTTACATGGAAAACATCATGTATCCTGGACAACTAAGGTGGTAAAGCTATCCTGTAAGCCAGAGGGCCAACCCTCTGCAAGATCTGAAATGGACCAACAAATCTAGGATTGAGCTTTTTGGTCTTGATGGATCATCCTATGCCTGTGATAGGAGTTACTTTAAAAAATACATGGTCCCCTTCCTCAAACTCTAAGTCTTTTCTTCTTTTGTCAGCATAACTCTTTTGTCGACTTTGGGCAGTTGCAAGTTTTTCCCTAATAACCCTGATCTTATCTGAGGTTTCCTGCACTAACTCTGGGCCTAATAAGGTTCTCTCACCTACCTCACACCAACACAAAGGAGATCTGCATTTCCTACCATACAGTGCCTCATAAGGTGCCATACCTATACTGCTATGAAAACTGTTATTGTAGGCAAACTCAATGAGAGGCAGAAACCTATCCCATCTACCTGACTCCTCTAAAACACAAGCCCTGAGCATATCTTCTAAGGCCTGGATGGTTCTTTCAGACTGACCGTCAGTCTGAGGGTGGTAAGCAGTGCTAAACCGAAGTTTGGTCCCGAAAGCCTGGTGAAGTGCATTCCAGAACCTAGAAGTGAACCTAGGGTCCCTATCTGATATGATGTTAGAGGGAATGCCATGGAGTCTGACAATCTCCCTAACATACAATTTTGCTAACTTGATAAGGGTATAGGTACTCCTAATTGGTAGGAAGTGGGCTGACTTGGTCAGTCGGTCCACAATCACCCTGATGGCATCAAAACCAGCTTGGACTCGAGGCAATCCTACCACAAAGTCCATAGCTATACTCTCCCACTTCCACTCAGGGACTTCTAGTGGTAAAAGGGTTTCTGATGGTTTCTGATGTTCTATTTTGACCTATTGACACACTAAACACTTAGAAACATAATTTGCTGTGTCTCTCTTCATACCATCCCACCAAAACATCCTCTTCAAATCCTGATACATCTTGGTAGAGCCAGGATGTACAGAAAACTTACCTCTATGAGCTTCCTCTGAAAACCCTAAATGTTGTCTTCTCTCGTGGAGGCTTGAGTCCAAACTCTGAGTCTCCCTAATTAGAGCTCTTAGCTCACTGGTGATCTCAATTCTATGAAGTCTGACACTATGCTCTTCAACTGTAACACCTAAACTTAGGTTCCTGAACTCCTCTAACAAACTCATTTCATGTATCATCATGAAAGACACATGAAGAGACTTTCTACTGAGAGCATCAGCCACCACATTGGCCTTGCCAGGATGGTATTTCAATTCAAAATCATAGTCTTTGAGAAATTCCATCCACCTCCTCTGCCTCATATTGAGTTCTTTCTGATCAAAGAGATATTTCAAACACTTGTGATCACTAAAGACCTCAAATCTCATTCCAAACAGGTAATGCCTCCAAATCTTGAGGGCAAAGACCACTGCTACTAACTCCAGGTCATGAGTAGGATAATTCTCCTCATGAGGCTTTAACTGCCTAGATACATAAGCCACTACTCTCCTATCCTGCATCAGAACACAACCCAAACCCTTCCCCGAAGAATCACAGTATACCTCAAAGGCCTTAGACAAATCCGGTAACGCCAGTATCGGAGCGGTGGTTAACCTTTCCTTGAGCTCCAAGAACCTCCGCTCACAATCCTCGTCCCACACAAAGGCTTGACCCTTTCGAGTCAATCATGTGAGAGGCAAGGCTAGCTGAGAGAATCCCTTAATGAATCTCCGATAGTAGCCGGCCAATCCTAGGAAACTCCTAATCTCCGTGACTGTATTAGGCCTTTCCCATTCAAGGAAACCTACTACCTTGTTAGGGTCAATAGATACACCCTCACTAGTAATTACATGCCCTAGAAATTGAACTCTATCACTCCAAAACTCACACTTCTTCGGGTTAGCAAATAACTTCTTTTCTCTCAGAACTTCTAACACAATCCTAAGGTGTCGCTCATGCTCTTCTAAACTATGGGAGTAGATCAGAATATCATCGATAAACACAACGACAAACTGATCCAGATAGGGCCTAAAAATCCGATTCATGTAGTCCATGAATACAGCAGGAGCATTGGTTACTCCAAATGGCATAATCAAATACTCATAATGCCCATACCTAGTCCTGAAGGCTGTCTTGGGTATATCCTCCCCCTTAATCCTGATCTGATGGTAACCGGACCTTAAATCTATCTTAGAGAAAACTGAGGCTCCCTTAAGTTGATGTAAAAGGTCATCTATTCTGGGTAAAGGATATTTGTTCTTAGTGGGGACATCCTGTATGGTGCTTTGGAAATGGGTCCTGTACCTGGTACTAGGTCTATGGCAAACTCTATCTCTCGGTCCGGAGGTAAGGTAGTTACCTCACTAGGGAAAACATCTTGAAACTCCCTAACCGTAGCTATACTGCTTATGTCTACATTAGACTCTAGAGTTGAGGAAAGTAATAAAACAAAACATTCACTCCCATCACTAAGGCATTCAGACACTTTGGTGACGCTGGACAAAAGGATTGATGGTTTCTCCCTCGAAGGAGGAGGAAGAAGTGGAAAAACAACCTTCTTATTAAAATAATCAAGCATGACTCGATTTGAAGATAACCAATTCATGCCAAGAATGATATCTATACCCCTTAATGGCAAACAAACTAGGTCAACCTCGAAGGCCTTCCCTTGTATCACAATGGGGCACTGAATACTTACAAGGGAAGTGGAAATGGCCTCCTTGGCGGGAGTGGTAACACTGAGAACATAAGGCAAAGATATAGCATGCAAGTTCAACTGTTTAACACGATCATGAGAAATGAAAGAATCAGTAGCTCCTGAATCAAACAACACAATTAAGGTTCGATCTCCTAGGGTGCACATACTTCGCATCAGATTATCTGCAGAAGCTACCACTTCCCCGCTAAGAGTGAAGACTCTTCCAGTGGTTTGAGGTTTTGGTAAATCTTTTCTCTTTGGACATTCGTTCCTCATGTGACCAGGCTGCTTGCAAAAGTAGCATACATTATTCCCCGTCAAGCATTCTCCAGAGTGTTCCTTTCCCCACTTGGGGCAAGTAGGTACCCCTTGGCGTTGGGCTGGTCTAGTAGTCAAGGTTGAGGTGCCTTGCCACTTAGGCCTTGGGCCCTTAAACTGATTTGTCGCATCTATCTTCCTTTTTCCCTTGTTTTCTGCAGGTGGCATCGAAGTGGTGGTTCCTCAGATATTCTTCTCCGCAATGTAACATTTGTTGATTTAAGTGGGGAAATCCTTGATCTCGAGCGTCCCAACCCGATCCAGCAACTCAGGTCGGAGGCCTCCTTCAAACTGAGTGCACCTCCACTCCTCATCAGCTACCGTCTGAAGATATCTTGAATATTTAGCTAATTCTTCAAACTTGGCCACATACTGGCCCACAGTCAAACTCCCTTGCTCCAGTTGTAGGAATTTTGCTTCCTTTTGTCTTCGGACAGTAGCGGGAAAATACTTGTCTAAAAACAGAGTCTGAAAGATGCCCCAGGTAACCGAAGTCTCCATCACAGCAGTCCTAACACTAGTGGTCTTCCACCAGTCCTCAGCTTCACCCCTTAGCATGTAAACAGCAAAACCAACATTGGAATCATCAGCACATTTCATCACATCAAAAATCCTATTGAGATCTCTAAGCCAGTTGGATGCCACATCTGGATCATAGACTCCATTGAATTGAGGAGGGTTGTGTTTCCGAATTTCCGCCAACCCATGAACAAACGGATCCACCATAGGAGTATGAGGTGTCCCTGTTGTCCTTTGGGTCAATTCCTGAAGTAACGCTGCATTGGCAACCGCCTGTTCTAGAGCCGCCTCAGATTGAATCCGGTTAGCATTCATCTGTTCCCCCATCATTTGTGTGAAAGCCTGTAAAGCTGCTGCCACTGGGTCCGGATGTGGATTCTAAGAAGAAGGATTAACTCTAGAACGACCCCTCCTACCACTTGCCATAATTCTCTACACATCATTAAGTAAACATCGAGGTAATCAGTCTCTCAATTCACAAAATAATGCATAAATCAGAATAACAAGTCGCAAGAAAATCCTATTACCACAGTCCAATTGGATTGAACTTCTCTGATACCAAAATGTAACGCCCTAATTTCTAAATTCGAGACTTAGTCTGTTGGAAACTAAATCCTAAATTTTCGAAACCAAAACGCGCAATTCCGGATATCAAACATCACAATTCGATAAGTAACCAACGATAACTTATACAATTTGTGAATAACTCAAACTTTATATACATAAATGCAATCTGTAAAAATATATACAACTGGACCGAAGGCTACAAACTAAACATCCCTAACATAAAACAAGATTATACATAAGTATTCTATACAATCCAAAAAGATAATAAACATCAAAACATGGAAGACTCCTGCTCTAATCTCACTGATTTCTGCCAGGAGGTACCTGCACACCTAGATTATGTCCACAAAACGCGTGGTGAGACCAATGTCTCAGTGAAGCATAACTATGCATATGCAGTGTACGGGAGAATCAATCACTAACCAATATGCAATAATAATCATAATCATAACGGAATCAAATAAATGCACTAATGATGCAACTCACTGTTGTGCCCAGCAGACATGATATTATCACTTAAACTAGAGTTAGAACTGAGCTCAGACTACGGGAAACGTCTTTCCCAGGGACATATCCCACCCATTACTGGACCGAAGTCAAGTTTTCACATAATTATTCAATTTTCTTAACTCACAGCACGAAAGCCGGCTTATTTAACTCACAGTCGAAACCGCCATACATGAATCAATGACTAATAACTGAGAATTTAAGCATTTCGACAGTTTCGTAAGTTTCGCAAGTTTCGTAAATCTCGCTATCCTAAGGTTTTCAATGCAAAACCTAACAACAATTACTCAATCTCATGCAAACATCACTAATCCATCCAAAATTACCATACAGAAAGGGAATTAGAGAGTAGGGTTCATACATTAGAGAAATTCAACAACAAGTGAACATGTGTGTGAGCTATACTCACCAAATTTTGAAACCCAAGAGAAGAACAATAAGTAGAAATGGTCCACTTGGTGATTCTTAGCTTCAATTCCCTTCTCAAACCTCAATCCAAGCTTTCTCTCTCTAGGATTCTCTCTCTCTCTCTAGGGTCGAAGAAGAAGAAGAAAAGAAACATGCAAAATCTGATTTTTTAAGCACCAGTTTTTATATATATAAGTGATGGTAATCGATTACAGACCCACTGTAATCGATTACCAGCAACGAAAATGACACTAGAAGACCCTTCTGGAAATCTGGTAATCGATTACAACACCTGGTAATCAATTACCAAAAACTCAGCTCTCGGGTAATCGATTACATAATCGATTACCAAAAACTCAGCTCTCTGGTAATCAATTACAGACCCACTGTAATCAATTACCAGCAACCCAAACTCCCTATATTCACTTAAGCGAAATCCTGAAACTTGGTTTTATAACTAAGTTTAACCCCTAATTCCTCAACTTTCCTTTCCTAAATTACTAACACATAATTCTCTGTTTTCAGCCTAATGAATTATTAGAACTTCTAATTTGCAGGATGTTACAAGATCTGAGCTCAGACTACAAGGAACGTATTCCTTGGTCATAACATCGCCATTTACCTGGGTGCCGAAACCCGTGTTTTAACTGGGGACCGAAGTCCAATCTTGTTTAATTAAGGGTGAACTGGGGCCAAATCCCATGAATAAAATGCTCAACCACAAGTCAGTCCAAAAATCATGTGATAGGAATCACTATACCTCAATACAAGGAAACCCTAACTTGGGGGAATCCCCTATTTATGCTCCTAGTTCTATACCACAATCCAATACAAAGAGAATCCACAACACAACAATCATTCATAAGATTTAAAAGAAAGGAAAGGGAGGATAGGGAACATGGAAGAAGAATCACACCAAATGAGTGGTAGAGTGTGTGAGTTATACTCACCTCAAGAGCTCAAATGAAGGAAGAAAGAAGGTGAGGAAGGTTGGAGGGTGAGGTCCTTGGCTTTGAGCTCCTTTCTTCAAGCTTTAATAGAGTCTCTCTCTAGAACTTCTCTCTCTCTAAAATGGTGGGTGAGATATATTAAATGAGCGGCCAAGCCCTAATCTGAGTTTTAAAAAAAAGATACACGAACTCTCGCTCAAGCGAGGTCTTCTTGCTTGATCGAGAAAGAAAGAAATCTTGGAACAAAAGCGTCTTCGCTCTCGCTTGAGCAGAACATTCCAGAGAGCAACTTTTGGAATTGCGCTCAAGAGAGAGAATTCTCGCTTGAGCAAGGGGATTCCAGAGAGCAAACCTAGAATTTCCCAAGAATTGCGCTCAAGCGAGGGATCCTCACTTCAGCGACCAAACTAGAAACTTGTTTCCCCAACTTTTACTGATATGCTCGCTCAAGCAAGCCCCTCTCGCTTGAGCGAGAACATCAGTTCCCAAGATTCTCCCCTTTTTCTGATATGCTCGCTCAAGCGAGACCTTCTCACTTGAGCGAGGATACCAAAATTCTATTTTTCCCACTTTTGATTCTTAGTTCCTTTTCCTCCTAATTCCTTTTATAAAATCTCTTCCCTAATTAGTTTCAATAACAAAAAGAGCTATAACTCGGTATGTTACGTTTACAAATAAAACAATCAAATAATAAATTGAAATATTTCTTTATTTATGCATATAGGAGTTTCCCTTTCACTATAGGTTAATTTTTCATATCTATAAAATCACATACTCTTTTCAACCTCACCTTTCAAATTAATCACTTTTATGCCACTAAAATTGAGTTAGTGGTGAGGGGTTTGGATAATTTACATGAGTTCATAGGTACAAACTTTATTGTCACCCTTATAAACCAAAAAAATAATATATCACACCTTTTCTAATATATGATATCTAAATTTACTTATTAGTGTTATTTTACAATTTACATTATCAATATTCAATTAATAGAATGCAAAAGACTTAAAGAAAGGGTTTCACGAAAAAGAAAACAAGTCTACTAGTCTACTATATATGATACAATAATAAGGTTTTGTCATTTTCTATATGTTGTTTAGTTTATCTTTTTTAATTATTTTAGGATTTTATCATTTTGTCCTTTTCTTCTCTTTATCTTTATTATCTTTAAATTTAGTGTCTTTTTTATTTTAAAAATCACTTAATCATCTATTTTTTATATTTTTCTGTCTTCTTTCTTTTTACTGTAAGTTTCATCTTTTTTATAGTCGTTAAATAGTTTTTCTATATTTTTTTTGTATATTTGACATTTTAAGTTTACTTATTGATATTATTTTGCATGTTCTGCATTTTCAAATATGAATTACACACAAAAAAAAAGAGTTATTCTACTATGCTACTAAAATAAACCTTACTCAGTTTCTTTTTATGTATCCCTATTATAAATTTATAAATATATATATATATATATAAAACTCAAGTTTATGACAATATTTTTTATCTTTTATTAACCATATATATAATGATTGTCTTCTTATTGATTGAATCTTTAATTTAAAATTTAAAATATATCATTTTTTGTGCAATAATTGATGTTTTGAAGTTGTTATCTCTTTTAAAAGTATTCACAAAAATAATATACCTTAAAATACTAGTTGTATTTAAAAAATTTGTAAAGATAGTTTTTTCGTTCTTTTGATCAACACAGGTTGGTCATGAATCATGTTATCCTAAAATAATCTAAGTCTTTTAGTTTTAGAATGACCTTCTCGCCAATAATCAATTGCGATTATATTCACAAAATTAGTCTCACAGCATCGATCATAATTCAAAAAGATATCACCTCTCCCAAAATAGTGTCATCAAAGGTACATCTCTATGTTGAACCATGGTTCATGTGGTCCAAAATGTAAAAGTATAGTAATTTAAAATTTTAATTATTAAATTTAACATTTATTTTATTAAAGATTGATATTAAATTTGTTTCCAGTTAATTTTGTGAAATATTGGTTGAAAAAAAAACTCGAATCGATAATATCGTATAATGTAAAAGTTCTCCCTTCAACTTTAAATTGATATATACTCACCAAAACTAGCATATGTTATATTGTAATTCGATATTTTCTCTTAAATTAAACTCAAACAGTCATATAAAAAATATTTAAAAAAAAATAAAATTATTTACATTTTTTATAACCAATAAAATGTAAGTTGGATTAGGTGGACCAATTTTTATTTGGTCCACCCTAGAATCGCCCTTCAATATAAGGGAATCATACTATTCTATACGATCTCAACGAATATTTCCATTAAGTACAAGTATTAATTGATTTTCGATTAACATATATTTAATTTATGCTCAAATTGTTCGGGTCTTGTAATATTGGTTTTTTTAGGGGTTGGTGCTCTCATTCGCTTCTATCTTTAAATATTTATCATTGAAAAAAGATCACATAAAATATTTGCCTTCAAGTAAAGACAAAAGGAGTATTTACTAATAAATATTCTCATATAACACGTCTGAAAGGAAGGATTTTCGAATTTCGACGACAAAGCTTAGTTCTATTAATTAATTGTTCAACAATCTGGTATGCATCCAAAACCGATCTTAATGTCTGTTGTTGGCACGGCTAGAAAGGGTTTACACATCATTAGTGAAAAATATTTACGAAAAGAGAATTTATTAGAAGAAAGAAAGAGGTATGACAAGTCACCCTATTTAGAATGTTTGTCTAGGGTGAGGAAGAAAAAAACTTCTTCACCTTTGAGTAAATTAAAGCCGTCAAAATAAATAACCAACGGGGGTTGGTTCAAGTGGTACATGTTTGATTCCCCTTGAGCAACAACCTACAGGATCAAAAAGTCCATTCTTTAAAAAGTCCACAGGCAAAAAAAAAAAACCCACAAAACCTTATGGGTTATGACTGATCCATCAACCTAATTTTAGAAAAAGTGACATATTTATTTATAAAATAACTAGATAGGCCCAGAGTGGGTCGACCCACTTGTATTATTTCATTAATTATGATAAAAATTATTATTTTAATAAGTTATTGATAAATTAAAAAAAGTGTTGTGTTTAACATCTCCCGTAAAAGTTATATTATTGTCCACAAGTTTTTTTTCTAGGAGTACAAGGGTATTCATCCCAACACAAAGTAACAATACAATCCAAACTTACTATTAGGCAACCAAATAAGTACATGAAATGAAACTATATCCAGCAAATAGAATAAAAACAAAAAATAGAATGATAACAATTTGATACATCTAAATAATGTTGGCGCTACATACGAGAGGGCCATGAATTCTATATTTCATGATTTAATAGGAGAATTTATGCAAGTGTATATAGATGATGTGGTGGTAAAGTCTAAATCTAAAAACAATCATCTTTTACATTTGAAAGAATCATTCGAACAAATGAGACTTCACAATTTGAAAATGAACCCTATTAAATATGCATTTGGTGTATCTGCAGGTAATTTCTTAGGATTTCTTGTACATAAAAAAGGAGTGGAGATTGATAAGAATAAAGTTACGACTATTTTAGAAACATCTCTTCCTTCGAACAAAAAGCAGTTGCAGTCCCTGTTAGGGGAAATAAATTTTCTTCGAAGGTTTATCGCGAACTTCTCTGGAAAGACGAAGGTATTTTCATCTCTCCTAAAGTTGAAGAAAGAAAAATAATTTGAATGGGAAGAAAAACACCAATCCTTCGAAGAAATAAAGAAAATTCTGAGCAATCCTCCTTTTATGATACTCCTCCAATCAAAGGAAAGCCAGTTAAGTTATACATTTCTGCATCAGAAGAAACTCTGGGAAGTTTGCTAGCTCAAGAGGATGAAAATGGGATCGAAAGGGAAATATATTACCTCACTAGGACTCTGAATGATGTAGAGACCAGATATTGTGTTATAGAGACACTATGTCTATGTCTTTATTTCTCTTGTACTAAGTTAAAGTACTATGTGAAACATTTCGATGTATATGTAATTAATTTCTCATTACACTACGCCAATTTTAGGATATTAGAGCACTGTCTTTAGGGCGCTCCCGTGTTAGCTAGCGTCTGAAATGGTCGTTTTAAAATCAGGGCGCTCCAAAATTTGGGCGGGAGCGCCCTTATAGGTAAAATAGAGGGCGCTCCATCTGCGTGCCCTCGTTCCCAGGGTATTTTTTATTTTCCTGCAATAGAGGGCGCTCCCTGGAGCGCCCTCCTTTATTTTTATTTAAATTTTATTTTTTTTATTTCCCTGCAATAGAGGGCGCTCCCTGGAGCGCCCTCCTTTATTTTTTATTCAAAATTTATTTTTTTATTTCCCTGCAATAGAGGGCGCTCTCTGGAGCGCCCTCCTTTATTTTTTATTCAAAATTAATTTTTTTTATTTCCCTGCAATAGAGGGCGCTCCCTGGAGCGCCCTCTTTTATTTTTTATTCAAAATTTATTTTTTTATTTCCCTACAATAGAGGGCGCTCCCTGGAGCGCCCTCCTTTATTTTTTATTCAAAATTATTTTTTTTTATTTTCCTGCAATAGAGGGCGCTCCAGGGAGCGCCCTCCTTTATTTTTTATTTCCCTGCAATAGAGGACGCTCCATGGAGCGCCCTCCTTTATTTTATATTTATTGGAGCGCCCTCGTTTCTGCTTATATTAATGAGACAACAAGTTATTTTCACTTTTCATTCTCCCGCGTTAGCCTCGTCCTCCTTCTTCTTCCCCGTTTCCCCTCGTCCTCTTCTTCCCCGTGAGCTTATTCCTCCTCCTCCGCCTCCTCCTCCTCCTTCTTCCACATTTTCCCTAAGCTACCGTGAGCTTCTTCCTTCGTTCCGTGAGCTACCGTGAGCCACCGTGCAACGCTTCTTCTTCCTCCATCGTCTCCGTCAAGCTTCTCCGCGTCGTCTCCGTCAAGCTTCTCCGTCGTCCTCTTCATCTCCGTTTGCACGCGGCTTCTCCTTCCATTGTCCTCTCTCCCTCTGTGCGGCGGCAACTAGGATAAGAGAAGAAGTTGTATTGCAGTTTTTTGTTATCTGCACCCCTTTTTTTCCTGCTGCACAATTTTTCCTGCACATGATTTTTTGCTACCCGCACCCCCCTTTTTTTCCTGCACATGGTTTTTTGCTACATGCACCCCCTGTTTTGCTATTTTGAACTATTTTTGTGTTATTAAGGTTAGATATTTATATGAATTTTGTATATGAAAATTAATTATGTGTACATATTATTAATGAACACTTTTGGATTTATATATAGTTGTTGGTTTGGAATGATCATCCTTATTGTTGGATTTATATTATGTTTGATGGTTTAGAGTTAAAATTGTTTTTCATAAATTTGGGAATGTTAAGTAAATAGATGAAATGCTGCTCAAATTTTAATTAAGCATGTATAGTTAGTCATTATATCTAAAGAATGTCATATATACTTTTCGAGTTAACTACTAAATGATTTCATGTTATGTTGATAGAATATGGATCGTTCATGGATGTTTGTGAACTGTTTGACAAATGAATTTTTTAGGAGCTTTAAAATATACAACAGGGATGCATCTACTGTATTTTAAGACTCATCGACAAAGGTTGTTTCATAAATGAAACATAAAACAGTAAGTATTTCCTTCATGTATCTCATAGCTTATACAGAAACAATGACTGAAACATAAAACAGTGACTGAAATAATTGTAACAGTTACAACACAATTATTATTCGTTCCCAAAGTAGTAATAATTGTAACCGTTGTGATGTATTCTTTCATTTGAAAGCTAAATATATATGTACCAGTCATTATTTCTGTATAAGCTATGAGATACATGAAGGAAATGCTTACTGTTTTATGTTTCATTTATGAAACAGCCTTTGTCGATGAGTCTTAAAACAACCTGCATGCATCCTTGTTGTATATTTTGAAGCTCCTAAACCCCAACCAAAGGTAGTCTCTGAAGACCAATATCAAAGCATCGTAGCGGAAATGAAGGAGATGAAAGAACAACTTGATGAAACAAAAATAGAGCTTAACGAAGTTAGGAGATAACAAAGTATTATGGACTTTTACAGTTGTTTGATAACTCTTTGACTGATGAATTCTGCCTGCTGGTATGTATTTTTACAGCTGTTTGATAAAGTAGGAAATGTTGAATAAACAGAGGAAACTCTAGTTTATATATTGAAATCAATTTTTGCCTTTTACAGTACTTTGCTCAGTTCCGATGCTCAACCTACACAACGGAGCAGCTTGATGAGGTTCGGGAAGAATGGGCAAACCATGTAGTTACCAGTTATTTGTAATTGATTTGTACATTATGAGGGTAAGTAAACATGTACATAATGTGAAAATGCTAAACAAAGTTGTATATTAATGACTTAACTAATGGGTTTAGCAGGGTAGATATGATCACTTTTCTTTTTGCAACTTGAAGAAGAGGCCTGTTTGTAATTTGTGCACCTTTTGATATTACATTCCTGACTGGTTTATCACTATTTGACTTATGAATTCTGGCTGCTGGTATGGTTTTGTACAGCTGTTTGATAAATTGGGAAATGTTGAAGACTTATAGTTTTTAAGCATATATATGAGATGCATGTTTATTTACCAACTGAGTTGATTCTTGTGAGATGTCATGTGTTTTGGTTATTTCTATATAGTTGTATAGGTACTTCATACTGTCACCACTTATATCTTGCATAGGAAATTATTCATATTATGACAAGTTTGAATTCTTATTTCAAGTAGATATGTGTGTTGTTTACTAAGTGTTGTTCATAGTATGACTAAGTGTTTGAATTTTAAGGAATTAATATGCATGATTTTGGATTAAGCCATTGGGATCAGACTGAAATAAATATGTAGGTTAACGTAGATTAAAAAAATAAAAAATTGAAAAAAAAAGAAAAGAGGGCGCTCCTTGGAGCGCCCTTGTTGTGAAACAAGAATTGAAAAAAAAAAAATAAAAAACGAAAGGAGGGCGCTCCAAGGAGCGCCCTTGTTTTAAAGAACCAAGGCGCTCCAGTGTGCGCCCTTTAAGGCTGCACGGAAGCGCCCTCTTTTTGCTTCTGTCAGGGCGCTCCAATGAGCGTCCTCGTTTTATTGACCAAACAAGAACTGATTCTATTAGTGCGCACGGGAGCGCCCTTTAAGGCTGCACGGGAGCGCCCTCTAAGGCCTTTTTTGGCATAGTGTTATGATATAATAAAACACATGTCATTACAACCTATTCTTCACAATAGAGTAGGAAAGTGGGCTTTAGCATTAACAGAATTTTCTTTAACTTATCTTCCTTTAAAAGTAGTAAAGGGACAAGTTGTGGCAGATTTTTTAGTAGATCATCCTCCAATTCGAATAGAAAATATAACCTTTGTAGGATTAAAACCCTGGAAGTTGTACTTTGATGGATCAAAACACAAAGATGGAGTAGGAGTTGGGATTTTATTCATTTCACCCGAAGGTTTACCAACAAAAATATATTATGTTTCAAATTGGAATAGAACGCTCAAATAATGAGGCTGAATATGAAGCTTTGATTCTAAGATTGGAAGTTTTAGTATCCTTTAAAGCTAAACAAGTTCTAATTCGAGGGGATTCACAATTAGTTATTAAACAATTAACTAAAGAATACAAATGTTTGAAGTAGAGTTCGAACACATCCCTCGAATAGATAATGAAATTGCTAATGAACTGGCCCAAATAGCCTCAGGGTATAAAATTACAAAAGCAAATTTCGAAAGCTTCGTCGAATTACGTAAACAAATGCCTATATCTGGTTTTAAAATTTTGGATATTGAAACCTTAGATCAAGGGGATTGGAGGAAACCTTTAGTTGATTATTTAAAAGATCCCAATTTACTAGTTGATTGAAAACTGAAGTACAGGGCTTTACATTACGTAATTCTAGCTACTGAATTATATAAAAGGCTCCTAATGGGAATCTTTTTAGATGTGTAAGCGAAACAGAAGCTTACGTGGCTTTGGTTGAAGCACACCAAGGAATTTGTGGTGCTCATCAAGAAGATCGAAAAATGGAATGGGTTTTAAAACGACAATGTTTATATTGGCCTTCGATGGCAAAAGACTGTAATGACTTTGCAAAATCATGTGAAGAGTGTCAAAGACATGGTTTCATACAACCGATACCTGCTAGTGAGTTGCATTCAATTATAAAGCCTTGGCCATTTCGAAGATAGGCCATAGATTTAAATGGCCAAATTCATCCTGCCTCTTCGAAAGGGCATAAATACATTATTGTTGCAATAGATTATTTTACAAAATTGGTAGAGGTAATTCCTTTGAAAGATGTTACACACTGATGTCATCAATTTTATTCAGGAGAATATTATATTTCGATTTGGTGTTCTTGAATCAATTTCAACTTATTAAGGAACATTGTTTACTGGTCAACAGACTAAGTTATTCGCTCAAGAACAAGGGATTAAATTGATTTCTTCAACTCCTTATTATGCGCAAGCAAATGGTTAGGTTGAAGCAATAAACAAGACCACTATTTCCCTTATTATAAAACATATAGGGAAAAAGTCTCGAAATTGGCATAAAACACTTAGTCAAATTTTATAACCATAGAGAAATTCTCCTCGAGACGCTATGGGGACTACTCCTTATAAGTTGGTGTACGGTCACGATTCTGTTTCTTCTATTGAAATATATTTACAATCTTTCCATATTCAAAAGTAATATGAATTACCTTCTGAAGATTATAAACACACGATGATTGATGAATTGAATGACTTGGATGATGTGAGATTGAATTCATTAGAAAACATGGTTCGTCAAAAAGAAAAAATTTCTTGAATATATAATAGAAAGGTAAAGCATAAAAGCTTCAAGGAAGGTGATTTGGTTTTGAAAGTTATCCTTCCTATAGATAAAAAATCCAAGAAATTTTGAAAATGGTCCCCTAATTGGGAGGGACCTTTCGAGGTTGAAAACGTGTTTTCCAATAATGCATATTCAATTTGAGAAATAGGGGGATCTAGTCGAATCATAAATATCAACAGAAAGTATCTAAAGGAATATAAACCAATCATGTGTGAAGTGACAGACAGTAAGGAAAATAAATTGTTCAAGAGTAAACAAGAGGTGACTCCAAAGCACCAATTAGAACTACAAATTCAAATACATATAAGGTTCTCAAAAGGGGGATCTTTCCTGAAAAGACTGGAAGACTTGCTTGAGACTATCATGCTGCTGAAGTAACGAAGCATCTTTAGTCTCGAAGGCTTGAAGATCTTCACTTGCCTTTACCGGTTCATTCAAAACATATTTAACTGAAGTGAGAAGCTCTAGGCTTCGAGCTTCCAGACGAGTAACTGCAACCTTATGATTTTCTTCATCCTTTATTAACTGCTCCTGCTCCTGCTCCTTCTGAAGTTTCTTCATTTGATCTTCAATATTCTTCTTCTTACCATCAATTTCGACCTAAAGGTTGGAATAGGTTCCCAGACTCTCATTTAATTTGGACCTCTTGTTCCTAAAGTCTGTAAGTTTTTCAAGCATATCTTCTTTCTCAACCCGGATATCTGAAGCTTTCTTACAATTTTCTTGGTGTTTTAGAAGGATATCCATAGCTTGGTCGAAAATGGTCTTAAGTGAATCAAGCCCCTTTAGTTTCTCAGGAGTTAGATCACTCTAGAAGACAGACAACACCTCGAATTCTTTCTGAATTTTGATTTGATATTCTACATCTTTGGAAAGTTCTTCCAAGAAAGAATTCTCGAAAATTAAATTTCGAAGTGCTTCCAGATGATCCTTTGCAGTTCGATATGAGGGGTGATAAGACCTTGAATCAGAGTGAGCAAAGGACATTGAACCTTCACCAATCAAGAGGTCCAGAACAACAAATGGATTTTCATCCAGAACTTCAAGGCACTCTTTCAGACTTGAAGGCATTTGAGATTTGCCCGAAGAGCTAGGTAAGTTCTCAGAGAGGTTCGAGGCTGTCTTGACTTGAGGTCTTGGGTTCCGAGCAGTTACTTCAGTTTCCTTCTTCGTTACTCCAATCTCTTTTTCGTGAGGTGGACTCGCAGGTATTTCTAATTCTTTATTATATTCAGATTGTTTTTCTTGAGTCTCTTCTGAAGGCTTCTCTACAGTTACTTTATCAGCGTTAGGGCTTGAGAGAACTAATTCTGCTTCGACCTGGTTCACTTACTTTTGGTTCTCGGGAATGGAGATCGTTCCTTATTCGATGTCCCACCTACATCCTCTTTACTCTGTGCTTCTCCCTCCTTAGGAATAGTGGTTTGTTCGTTAAGTGTTTCCTCATGAGCGGAGCTTACACTAACTTCTCGTTCTTCTTCTTCGTTGGAAGCTCGAGGAGGAGATTGCTTAACAATAGTTTTGAGCAGAAGCAGATTTCAAGGATGAATCAACAATGTGAATCCGAAAAATATGGAAGTTAATTAGTAGTGAAAATACTGAATAAAGGTAAATGGACTCACTTGGTATGATGAATTAAAAAACATACATCAACATTTGCAGGGAAAGGTTTTTTTCAATTTTTCTCTCTTGGGGGAAACATGCTTGACTCGAAGCGCATAATAATTTCGAGCGATCTAGTGAAATAAAAGTAAGTAAAGGTAAAACTTTTGAGATTATAGTCTCGAAAAATGGAAATTCAAATTGAAAACTAACTTACTTTTGAATCCCCAATTTTCTTTTTCTGTAGAGGGGTTGATTGGGAGATCTTTTTCTTAGGTGGAGGTCGAACTTCTTTGTCACTTACAGTTTCCTCATCTTCCTCATCATTGCTTTATTTTTCTTTCACTTTTTTCCCCTTCTCTTTGTCTTGTTTCTCTGGGGTTTTTTTTCTTTTTCTTCAAAAGGGATTTGCTCGGGCTCAGAGGAAGACTCAATGGTTTTTTCAGCAGTAGCCTGAAAAAACATTTGAGAATTAAAATCTGGAATAAAAAAAGAAGAGGTGGGGGAAATTATCTTATAGAGGAAAAGTTAGAAATATATATACCTGAGGAATTGACTCAAAAGATATAGAAGAAGTTTCGACATCCTTTTTCTGTGATGCCTTTGAAGTTGCACTTTTGGTTGGTGTATTTTTGGGACGCTTCGCTTTGATCGTTCAGGGGTAGAAGCAGTCTGAAATATTAAAGAAGATGTGGTCAAAATAATAAATAGAAGACACTCAAAGTAAGAAAAGAATCGAGATATACCTTAGATTTTCTTTTCTTGGGATTTTTACTCTCATTAGATTCTTCTCCTTGAGCTGAAGGAACTTTTCTGACTATTATATAAAAGGAAAGATCAGTCAAAGAAAGGGATGATCGAAGTAAAATTATGTGTATAAAGATAAAGGGTTTGTTTGGCCCAACTTTTTTGTGGCTTATAAGTTGCTTTAAAGCTAAAATTACAAATAAGAGCTTTCAAAAATAAAGTTAAAGTTGTTTGATAGTTTCAATTTTTTTAACTTAAAAGTTATTATTAACTTAGAAGAAGGGATAAGGGGATATCCATGTGTGGCATGGGAGGTGGAGGATCTTAGAATCGTATATATATGGCATCTTGTAAACTTTGGGGTGGAAGAAAGCATAAGAGGAACCATCGTCGCATCCCCTTTGACATGATGCAAAGTTGCAAACAGCTAACTAATGCGATGCATAGAGAAACGTTGAGCAGTGATTGAAAAAAATAAAATAAATCCAAAAGTTTAAGTTTGATGGTTCGAAGCGGGTTTATATAAAAATAATCCACGTACTCTAAGAAAAGCTCCTGAAATTAGCTTCTTGAAAAGCTCTTTTCTTTCACAAAAAATAAGTTGTTTTTTTATCATTAAGAGCTTCTTAAAAATGTTGTTTGGCCCAGCTTGTCCTTGTAAGGAGAAGAAAAGCCCAAAATAAGTTGGGCCAAACGGACATAAAAGCTATCTTTGCCCTTGTCTTTCTTTTTCGTTGTCGATTCCTTCTATGGTGGATCAGTCATCCTTTCGAGGCAAGTTTCCAAAGGAACTTGCTGAAAATGCACACAGAGAAACACTAAAAGGGGGTTAAATAGTGTTTCAATGGAAACCTTATATTGTTTGAAAAACCTTTTTTAGAAAGTTATTTAAGAAAATCTTCAGACGATGAATGATGATCTGAAGTTTTGCTATTCCTTCTAAACTTAAGTTCAGACTTAAAAATTGTTCGTAAATAAATTTTAAATGAACGTTAAGGTTCTCTAATCAAAATACTTTTCACTCCCCTTTTGGTTAGAAGATAAACTGAATTGATAGAGATTAAGGGTGAGAGAAAACAACCAGATTTATCCTGGTTCACCCACTTCCACTGTGAGCTACGTCCAGTCCCAGAGGCAACCACCACTGGATTTCCACTATTCTTGCAAGAAATACAAGTATTCTTTTCTGTCAAGCCTCTTCAGGCTCTACCACAAGTATTCTTTCTTTCACCAAGCCTCTCCAGGCTTATAACCCAAATTGTTTAAGCTAAACAGAAAATGTTCTATAAAACTATCTTCAGATGATAGCTAGAACACCAGTAGAAACAGATTTCCACTCAGGATATCAAATAAGATTTGTACAAGAAATTATCAGAGTGATTTTTACACTGTTTTTGCAGCGTAAGAGCTCAAAGAATTCTTCTCTATTTGTCTTCAACAACACGAGCCTTTATATAGCATTTGGTACTTTGTTTCCCGTTGTCAAATAGCATTAAATGCTCCAAGACGTTGGGCTATTTTTTCAACAAAACCTGGGATGCTTCTCAGGTGCAGGTTCTGCGCACACAATGCTTTTCATTACAGGTGCAGCAGGAGTTTCAGAATTTCCTTATTTGTGCAATACTCTTGAACGAGGTAGGAAAGCTTGTCTAACTCTTGTGCTGAAATAAGTTAGACCAAGAAGATGAACGTTTTGCATAGACAGCAACGTCTTCAAAAGGTCTTCACTTGATTCTGATACCTTCAGCCTTCAGATGCAACCTAGTCTTATAACAGACTTTACAATATCAGACGATTAATGATAAGTGAAAATTAGTTGATAAATTAGAGTACTTCTTAGTTCACTTATCAAGGATAAAATGGTAATTTTGCCCCAGTTTAATCCCTTTTTATTAAATATTATAGAAATTGTATTTATTAATCTGAGATTTGAATTTGATGCTATTTTGATAGAAATATTGCTGATTTTTGCAGGATATTGCAAAGATTTGATTTGAAGGATAGATAGCATTAAATGAGGGAGATATCTTCAAGATTTGAGATTGATTGAAGACATTTAATAAAGATTTGAAGAAGATTTAAGGCCATTAATGAGGAGATCACTGTCAATCAATCAAGGATTCTGCAGACAAGCTTCCCAAATAAATCAAGATTGCTCAATAAATGCAAGGATTTTATCAAGAAAAGGGAAACAAGGAAAGACAAATCAGCCAAAACCAGTCTCGGGGAAAGATCAAGATTAAAAAGAGAAAGTTGGAGTTGCAGGACGCTACCTACGCTTCACCTGCGCTACAGCGCAGGGTGAAGCGCAGACTCTCTGGAAGTTGCGCTTCGTCCTACGCTGTAGCGCTGCCTGGAGCGCAGGTCATGGTGATTTGCTCCCTGTTGCCGTTTTTAGATAGATTTCTCCCCAAAGTGCTTTGTCTTTCCTTAGTCTATAAATAGGAACCTCTTATGCCAAATCCGGGTGCACGATTATTGTAATTCAGTGATATTTCAGTGATAATGCACCAGAGCTAAGTTTAGAGTAGGAGAGGAGGAGCGCTTCACAAGGATTGAAGATGGTGACAGCATCTTCGGTGGTTTGTATGGCTACCTTGTGTAGTTAACTCTCCATTAGGATTGGATGTAATTGATTCTATCCTCAAGTGTATGTAAACTCTATATTATTATTTACTGAGCTCTCTGTCTATAATATTGGTAATCTTATTTTGTACTTAATCCCTGACTTCCGCGCTTGCGCCGGAGTTATAGGCTAGTTTCGACTAGGATTGAGGATGAGGGAGCCTAGACATAGGAAACCCAAACTTTGATTGAATAAGAGGACTCGGTACTCTGTGACTGACACACTAGCGTTACTAATGAGCGATGGGTAGTGACAGTACTCTAGCGAAGGGCGTTTACAGGATTAGGCCTTAGTATCGATAGCAAAGGATTAGTTGATTGTCAATCCAGGACCGACACATGGATGTATCCTGATGAGTGATGGGTAGTGTGAGTACTCTAATGAAGGTGCGTCTACAGGATTAGGCCTCGTTTATCAATTAGTTCTTTTACAAATAGAATAAAAGAGAGCAAAATAAGCCGAGGGTAAGTCTGTCGCTTGGGAGAGCCCGCATGGATTACTTTGAGTGTGTGTGGCGCCTGGTAACTCGGGGTCATAAGCAATATAGTTTGTCTACAGCATTATAGAGTAAACCTAAAATAATAGATAGTTTTTACATGCACAAAGGGTGTGATGATATGAAGTTCAATTCTAATCCAAGTAAAGTGTCTCTAACTCTTCCTTTCTAATTCCATTGATTGTTAATTTGCTATTTACAATTTCCGCAACAATACTTTCAAAACCATTGTTTTTCCTTGATAATTAGATCACGAGTTTACGTGAATTGACCGTTCCCTGTGGATACGATATCTTTCTTACTATTATACTACTAGATTTTTGGTTCGCTTGCCAGAAACCCATCAAGTATTTTTGGCGCCGTTGTCGGGGAACGATTTCCAATTTGTGTAGACCTTGGCGGTCTAGTTATCAAGTTTTCTTTTCATTATCTTAGGATTTTGTTTATTTGTTTTATTAGGAATTCTATTTATTTTTCTTATTATTTTTAGGACTTATCATCTTAGGAATTTTATTGTTTTTCTATAAAAATCTCTTCAACACTTACCTTTTTCAAGTTTCTTGTTTATGCTTCTGAGAGGTCAGGCGTCTCCCAATCAATTACAGTTCGACCCGGAAATAGAAAGGATGTCGCGAAGGAACAGAGGTAGAAACTCGAGAAGGAGAAGAAGGAGAATAATTGTTGAAGAAACCAAAAACATGGCAGAGGAATGTCCAAGAAGGACGCTAGGAGATTACATCTCCCAGCAAGGACCACGTCACTTCTCCAGCATTGTGTTACCACCAAATGCCAGAATTCTGGAGTTGAAGACTGCACACCTCAACCTCATTAGTGCACATCAATTCGCTGGATTGGATCATGAAAATCCAAATACTCATCTCTCTAATTTTTATGAATTGATTGGTACTATGGGATTCGAGGAAGGTAATCTGGAATTTGTCTACTTACGCTTGTTTCCTTTCTCTTTGATAGGTAAAGCTAAGGAATGGCTGCAATCACACCCAAATCAAAGTCTAACCAATTGGGGTGTGGTTGAGGAGAAATTCTTGACAAGATTCTTCCCACCAGGCAAGCAAATTGAAGCCAAGGCAGATATTTCCATATTCAGACAAGGGATTGAAGAGCCACTTTGTGAAGCTTGGGAAAGATTCAAATCGATGTTGCGCAAGTGCCCCAATCATGGCTATGAAGACATAGCCCAACTCAATATATTCTGCAAGGGACTGCATTCAGATTCAAAGTCATTCATAGATGCTGCAGCAGGAGGAACAATCTTATCTGCAGACGTTGATCAAGCACTTGAGATCATTAACAACTTCGCTCAGAACGATCAACAAGCTCAAAGTGGAAGGCAGTTTGCACAAGTACCAAAGAAAGGGATGCTGGAACTCAATCAGAATGATGCCTTGTTAGCTGAAAACAAGCTCATTAAACGTCAAATAGAAGCACTCACTGAGACATTAAAGGCACTCCCTCAACAACTCAAAGTTGTCCACTCACAACTCATCCAAGCCCAACCATTGATTTGTGATTTCTGTGGAGGTGACCATCTAAATGGTCAATGTGCTAACCAAGAAATACACCCAGAGCAAGTCAATTACATGGGTAACCAGGGAAGGCAAGGTAATTTCTCCAACAACAACAACAACTAGTACTCTCAAGGTTGGAGAAATAACCAAACCAACTCTGGTTGGAATCAGAATGGAGGAACAAGACAACCACCTTACCAACAGCAGCCCTCAACTTATGATAAATTGAATTCTTTGGAAAGCAAGATTGATGACTTAGTGCAAGGATTTAGTGGATTCAAGAAAACCACTGAGGCATCAATCAAGACTCTAGAGAACCAAATGGGTCAATTAGCGAACGAGATGGCAGAGCACAAGCAGCAACACTTCTCTGCTGTGACCCAAACCAATCCAAGGGAACAATGCAACTTGGTTGCTACTGATGGCAACCAGTCGGAGGAGGAGGAACTTGATGAGGAAGAAGAAATCATCTTTGAAGAACAGTTGCTTCAAGAGGAAGCTGTTCATCAAGATGAAGAAAAAGCAGCACAACAAAAAGAGGAACATCATGAGGAAAAGGTCTTGGTTACAAGTAAGTCACTTGGCCCAGGTAGATTTACTATACCCATCTCTATTGGTAATCTACCCTCTACTCATGCTTTATTAGATCTAGGAGCGAGCATCAATTTGATGTCGCTATCGTATTTTAACAAGTTGAGTAATGTGAAGGTCAAGCCTGCAAATTTGAGATTGCTTCTTGCAACTAAATCTGCTCAAAGCCTTCATGGAATAGTAGAAGATATTCAAATCAGAGTAGATAAATTTGCATATGTTGTAGACTTCTACATTGCAGAGACAGAAGAGGAGGATACTGAAGTCCCCCTAATTTTAGAAAGACCTTTCATGAAAGCTGCTAAGATGATAATTGATGTTGATCGAGGGAAATATGCATTGAGCTCAAAAGATGAAACCATTGTGTTTCATATTGACAGGGGTATACCCAAATTACAACAAACTGATGCTATTTCCAAAAATTCTTCAAAGCTGCCAGGCTCCGAATTTCTGAGGAAGCCTAGGATGAGGGTAAAGCACCCAGAGTCAACTTGGGAATTCAAGATCAAGAGAAGAAAAAGATCAACATCTGATACTGAGGAAGATAGTGACAGTGAAGGAAGAGTCACAAATTGGCATGGAGGATGGGAGCTCAAAGGAAGAACTGGTATGGAGTCAAACATCATCCTCCACTTGAGGCCACCATAAAAAGGTTACATAACCGGGCGTCGAGCTAAAAGACGTTAAACAAGCGCTTCCTGGGAGGCAACCCAGTGTTTGTGAGTTTTTAAATTTCATTTTATTTTTTCTTTTTGTTAATTTTTAGTTTTAGGATTTATCTGTATAATTAAGAAATTTTTAAAATGGGAATATAAATTTAAAGGAATGCATGGAATCAATTAGGAGAAGCAGAAGCAGAGAGAATACTGCACATCCGCGCTTCAGCCTGCGCTACAGCGCAAAATTAAACTGGAAATCCAAACTCTCTGACTTTTGCGCTTCACCCTGCGCTGCAGCGTAAGGTGAAGCGCAGCGGCACGCTTCACCTTCTGAAGCAGTACGCGCTCCACTCTGCGCTGTAGCGCAGGGTGTAGCGCAGGGAGCGCAGCTCTAAATTTCTAAATTTGGACGAGGAAGTTCAATTCGAACTTCCTCTCATTTTCTCCCTTGCCTCTTCTCTTATATTCCTAACCTTTGCTTTGCCTTTTCTCACTCATATTGCCCCCATTTTCAGTTTCTGAGCTTATACCAGGTAGGTTTTTATAGTTTTCTTTCTTTTTAACCGATTGAAATTTTGATTTTTTTTATTTATTTGAGCATAGCCTTAGGATAGGAAATTTAGGATTCTAGGACCCTTTAGGAAAGAAATAATTGTTCATAAATGTTTAAATTAGTTTACATGTGGTTAGGATCCTTTGTGAGTTATTCCTGTTTGCTTAGGTGGTAGTTTTTAAAGTGCTCAATAATTTTTTTAAATTGTTTTGTTAGTGCATGTATGATTGATTAATTGCTCTGATATTTTGCATGCCCTTACATAAATAATTATGCCTTATTGCATGTTACTGATGACATGATTTTTAAGCATGATTTTAATTCTCACTTTTGCCTGTTTAGGATTGTTTAGGACTTGCTTTAACTGATCACTTTAGCATGTCTTAATAAATTAATTGGCATTTATTGAGTAATTATTAAAATCAAAATTTTTATGCATAATTGTTTGATTGATTGCTCCAATTTTTTGAAATTAATTGACCTTTTATTTCATAATTATGAGTAATTAAATATTATGATGCATAAATAATTTTGATTTGCTTCTCTTTTGCAGATGGTTCGCACAAAGAATGTTGGTGCTCCTAGTTCCTCTAAGAAGGGCACAGGGGGTGCCAAGAGGAAGGTCCCCCAGAGGGCAAATTCATTAAGGATTCATTATCGTATTTATTTGTAAAATACGATAGCCGACTGAAAATTCATTAAGGATCGACCAATCGTCCTTGAGGAAGGCGAGTATGAGGAGTTCTCCGCTGAGATTCACAAGAGGCGTTGGGGCCGCCTCAGCCGCCCTGACAACTATTTTGACCCAGATATCGTCAGGGAATTCTATGCTAACGCCATTGGAGACCAAGGCGTTAACATTAGGAAGAAGTCTTATGTGAGGGGACAGGTGATCAAATTTGATTTCGACGCAATCAACGCACTCCTAGCACACCCCATAGAGGAGGACAGAGACCTGGTGGAGTGCCAATACCAGGATAGGATGGAGGCCGTTGGTGTCAACGGCAATGATCCCCTCGACATAGAGACCGCTCAGCTACTCTGTTTACCAGGGCGTTCCTTTGAAAGGAACGCATATCGACATGCTGCTAGGATCTATAGGAAGGATATGAGGAGCATTTCACAGATGTGGACAGTACTGATACTGGCCAACATTTATCCTACTGGGCATGTTTCAGATGTGGTTATGCCCGTGGCCCACCTCATCTACTCCATCCTCACCAACGCGGTTATCGACGTCTCACAGATCATCACTCAGAAGATAGCAGACTATGCTACTGCTTTGGAGCATCGGACACCCAACTCCAAGATCAGACTTGGCTTCCTTTCTCTTATCACATCACTTTGAAGATCTAGGGGTGTGGAGGTGAACCCCAGGGTTCGCATTTTACCGCCTATGACCAGAGCTTATATTGAAGCCAACTGTATCGCAGTTGTGGAGTTACAGGTTGAGGATGGGCAGCAGCAGTAGCAGCCACCACCACCACCACCAGCAGACATGGATGCTCCTGTCTTGGCCCAGCGACTTGGGGCCCAGCACACTCACATGATGGCTCAGATGTCCACTCTCCAACGTGCCACTATTCACTTTCAGAGTAGTCATTATCAGGCTGGTGTGGACCCCATGCTCCCTGCATTTTTTCATGATTATTTACAGTGGCCTGAGGATAGGCTTATTTTCCCAGGGGGGATGTAGCAGCCGGAGCTGAGGATGGAGAAGCTCACATGGATTAGGACCAGGAGGACTGATTTTTTCTTTCCTATTTGGTTCTTTTCCTTCTTTTTCTTTTCCTTTTGCTTTTTATTTTCTTATTTTCTTATTTTTTTCATCTTATTTTCTTTTTCTTTTTCTTTTTCTTTTGATATGTACTGTATATAATTCTCCACTGATACATTATATATTATTCTCCACTGATTCATTTTTCTGTTAAATTTTTAAAATTTTTAGGATTTTTAATTATTTTAGGACCTTAGGAAATTAGGAATCAAGGTAATTTTTTTCCATTTCTCTGTAAATAAGTAGTTTAACTAACCAGATTAGGAAACATGATAGGGTCTTGTGATTAATTCCATAATCAGTTAGGATTAGGGTACTTCCCAAGAGAACCTATCAAGATAGTTAATTAAAATCATTAAGTGTTTTATCAAGGAAATTTTAGCCAATAACCGGTGAGATGAGAGCCCAAACACTTAAATTGAGAGCTTTTCACCGCTGCTTGTAAACTATTATTGCTTGAGTTTCTGAATTTTGTCTTGCTTGTAGAAGATATGGAAGTGACAAAGGCATATTTTGTGATTCTAATATTGTGCTCAGTGCCAAATAGCCAACCTTGATTAAATGTTTCCATTTATTGATTGCCCATTTGAGCTTGAATATTTTCTTTGATGCACCCTAATCATATTCATTGAATATCACATGTCCCTTAACACTTGGGATAGAGAGCAAGGTGCACCACAACAACATGGGACAAGAGTTTGGTCATAGAGATTCCAGAAAAGGCACAAGAAATCACAAAGAAGGATCCTCCCCCACAAATAAAGTTTCTATGTTATTCTTTATGTCAAAAACAAATAAAAAATAATATCTGCACAAAAGTGTGGATATTGAATAAATTGGGGGGAGAAATTCTTCAAACAATGAGGCCAAGTTGAAAAAGGATGACCATTCAAGAATGACCAGGTGAATTGAGAGAAGTCCCAAGCACAATCACAAGATGCTCTCTATTCAAAGTGTTCCTTGAATATCCAGAAAAAAACCATGATTTCTTGATAGCCCAGCCTCATTACAACCTCAGAAAGACCTTTTGATCCATATTATCTGCTTGCAGGTTCAGATCTTGGAAACGTCTATCAATTCTAGTTTTTCAACAGTGGTGAAAAAGATTGAGGGAAACACTTACCCGTGAGAATGAGAGATTTCCTTGGTTTATCACTTACTGCTTTAATTACTATTTTTGAGAAGTTTGATTGATGTTTATATTTCTATTCTGATTAATGATTGGCAACATCCCTTGATCCTGAGTTTTTCTTATGTTTGGAAAGTGACTGCTACTTAGGAAGGACTTGAGGAATAGTTCCTTGAATTTGTTTTAATTGTTTGAAATACACTAGGAATAGAATTGATTGCAAAGAGGTCTCTTGCTTGAGGACAAGCAAGAAGTTAAGTTGGGGGGATTTTGATAAGTGAAAATTAGTTGATAAATTAGAGTACTTTTTAGTTCACTTATCAAAGATAAAGTGGTAATTTTGCCCCAGTTTAATCCCTCTTTATTAAATATTAGAGAAATTATATTTATTAATCTGAGATTTGAATTTGATGCTATTTTGATAGAAATATTGCTGATTTTTGCAGGATATTGCAAAGATTTATTTTGAAGGATAGATAACATTAAATGAGGGAGATATCTGCAAGATTTGAGATTGATTGAAGACATTTAATAAAGATTTGAAAAAGATTTAAGGCCATTAATGAGGAGATCACTGTCAATCAATCAAGGATTCTACAGACAAGCTTCCCAAATAAATCAAGATAGCTCAATAAATGCAAGGATTTTATCAAGAAAAGGGAAACAAGGAAAGACAAATCTGCCAAAACCAGTCTCAGCGAGAGATCAAGATTAAAAAGAGAAAGTTGGAGCTGCAGGACGCTACCTGCGCTACAGCGCAGGGTGAAGCGCATGTAGAAACACAGGGAAACACTAGAAGGGGGGTTGAATAGTGTTTCTTGATATTTTTAAAAGCTTTTTGAAAACAACAAGTTATAAACAGTTTCAGACAGGTTTATCGGGGCTGTCTGAAGTTTTTGAATGGTTCCTGAAAATATATTTTAAAAGGTTTCTTTGCTTTTAAAATATTTAGAATAGCTTTTCAACACCCTTGATATTAATATAAACGAATTGACAAGAGATAAGGGATAGAAAAACTTAGCCAAGGATTTATCCTGGTTCACTCACTACCACTGTGAGCTACCTCCAGTCCCAATGCCAACAAGCACTTGGATTTTCTCTTAATCTTTCACAAAGATTACAAGTATTCTTTTCTATCAAGCCTCTTCAGGCTCTACAACCAAGACAAGCCTCTCTAGGCTCAAACAACACAAGTATTCTTTTCCAGACAAGCCTCTCCAGGCTCAACAACAATTACAGTTAAAAAGAGTTTAACCTTTTAAACTACACAAGTTTGAAGCTCAAACCTATTACGATGTACAGCTTAAAAACTGAGGTATACTCAGGATATGAAAATATAAAGTGTACAAAGAATTTTATCAGAGTGATTTTCTTGAAGAAAATTGCAACGATGATTCTCTTTTTCTATATGCTCTTCTCTGTTATTGTTGCATGCCCAATGATGGTCTTCAAGAGGGGTATTTATACCCAGACTTTAATCCGTTGAAAAACCACCATTTAGAGATAGCATTAAATGCTATTCAATCCGTTGTGAGACATACTTCTGAGCATCCTGACATTTCTGACACAGTACAAGGTTGCATCTGCCAAAAGGCTGCTTCAGGAATTACTGCGTTGTTGCGTTTACAGAGATTTCCTCAGTGGTGTATGAAATTCAAATGCACCAGGAAAGGCCTCTGTGTTTGTTGCCATAAATGTGTTCCAAAACGTACGAGCAGCAGAGACTCAGAAAAGTCTTCACGCAAGGTTTCAGCAAGGATGCCACGTCATTACTAAAACTTCAGACGACTTCCGAACTTCAGACGGGTTCCAATCTTCAGACGGGCTTGGCTCTTCAGACAGCTTCAACACTTAAGACAGGTTAACCACTTCAGAAGTCCTGTTTCCCTCAGATGACTTGAAGCACTTCTTAAAGACTTATAAAGCGTATTGTGGCTTGCTGAAATCACAGATAGATAATTAAACATTTAAGAGTATCTGTGAAAATAAATACTGTAAATTTGTTAATCATTAAAACTTGGAAATATTGTTGTCTTAAAACATCATAAAATCTCTTATGATATTTTTCAGACTCAACATTCTCCCCCTTTTTAATGATGACAAATTTATCTTAAAACTGTAAAATCTGAAAGGAGTATGTGAGAATAAAGTAGCTTTTAATAATAACTCCCCCTCAGATAATGAACTTAATAGTTCTTCTTTGCTCCCCCTGAGTCCTGTAGCACTTCACATTTGAATCAGATTTTTGTTAGTTTTAGTACTCCCCCTTTTGTCATCAGTCAAAAGGGAATCCAGAGCATAACAACAAACAGAAATCAAAAGGATAATCATGAAGTATAAACTCAGAAAAAATCATGCAGGGAACAGCTGATAGATAATCATAAAAAGTTTCAGATAAGCATAGGAATTGTAAAAAAACAAACATGGCTACATCACAGACTAGCCAGATTTCTTCAACAAAGCATCCTTCAGCAAGGACATGAGATCATCCCTTGTCTTGTCCAATTGAGAAAGAAGGGCAGACTTCATATCTTCTTGAGCATTCTTGATCTCTTGCTGTTCATGAAGAATCTGATCTTGCTTAGCTATGAGTTCAGTCTTGTGCAAAGCCAGAGTCTGTTCTTGTTTGGCAAGAAGCTCAGCATTGGCTTTCTCGAGCTTCTGTATGTTGAACCTCAGTCTTCTATTCTCTTCTTCATAGTCAGGTGCTGATTCATAAAAAATAATTTTAATGTATCTGCACACAAAACTCAGCGCATCAAATCCTGGAAGTAGTCCATATTTCTGAGGATGATAGACTGGATGAAAGAATGTTCCAATGGGGTTGATCATCTCCCATTCTTCATGAAAAGGTGCAGTCAAAAGTGGAAAGTGTTGTCTGATAAACATATACTGCACATTCATGGATCTCCCATAGCCAATGAGAGAGTCTTCATCAGGTCCAGTTGACCCAGATAAGGATCCAGCATCCTCTCTGATTTTCCAGTAAGAGTTCCAAACTCTGTCCCTGAGACTGTGATCCATGCCTCCACCTTGCTTTCTGACATTGGCTGGTAGATGCTTCCATTCTCTTGGTGACAAAGGTTTGAAGGGGGTGGTGTAAACCTTGGGTTCTTTAAACTTATCAACAGAACCTTCCTTCAAAGGATACCTAGGAATGATCCTGTCAGGTTGCAGCAGAATTTTAGTGCTTGGCCTGATAGAAGCACTTCTAGGTTGCCTGTAACCTCTCATGCCAACCCAGTTCAGATGAGCTCTTTGAAACAATTCTCCTTCTGTGCACAACTTTTTGACAAAACACCACTCATCAGTACTCATCTTCAGACAATCATCTTCAGAACGGGGATCAAGTGGAGCCCACTTGTGTTCAGGAACTACCACTCCCTTTCTGATCTTCTCAAGCTGTCCAGAGTATTGACGATCAAGGCTTCCAGTATACTTTCTCCTTTCAGCTTCAGCAGTGTGCAAGATAAGTCCTTGATGCATGTAGATGGGGGGTGTATCCTTTAAAAACATCAGCTCTTCATAAAGGTTAGGGAATTTTGGCACTCTTTCCCTTTCAAAGAAGGGTCCCTCATACCTTTTGTGGGGCACTTCAGCTTCTTCTGCATACTGAGAGTCAGTAAAAGGATAGGCATAAGGATCAAAAGTGGGTTCTATGAAGAAATCCCTACTTTTGGGTCAAAGCCTAAAATGTGCAGGTAGCATGCTTCCTTTACACACACATTGCTGGGTCTCCTCCGCCGAGTTTTCAGATCTGTATGATTCTGATGATGAAGATGACGAAGATGATGATGGTGATGGTGCTTCCTTTTCTTCAGACAAGATAGGTTGTTCAGCAACCTTGTCTGAAACTTCCTCTTCTGAAACAGCTTCACTATGAACTTGTTCAGGCATTTCTTCTTCTTCATTCTCTTTTGGCAATCCTTTTTCTGGTGATGAAGGTGGTGAAGGTGTAACATTGTCAAACCTCACCCTTATTGGTTTGTAGGGTTCCTTTGAAGGTTCCTCTTTCTGAATTTTGCTTTTCTTGACTTCCCTTGCTGCCTCCTCCCTTTCAGTTTGCTTTTCTTCTCTTCTTCTTTTGAAATAAAGACTGGCTGTGACGAACTTCTGATATTTGTCTGCCATGTCTATAGCATCTTGTTTACTAGAGATACTCCTAGTGATTCTTGTGGTAACTTCAGGAGCACTAGTAAGGAACTTGCTTATTCTTTTCTTCTTCATGGCAGCACTGGATCTCTTTCTTTTCTTGGTTCCTTCAGCCAAGGCAGCTAGCCTTTCTTTTTCAGCTATGGCAATCTGTGTAGATACTGCATAAGCATGATCAGCTTTCTCTTGTTCTAACTTCTTCTCCAATTCTTGATTTTCAATCATAGTAGCAATTGCAGCTACCATGATCAATTCAGGATCAGAGGGACAGGCAGCAACAGGTTGTGCAGTAATAGCATCAGCATCAGCAACAGGTTCCTCATGTGCCTTTCCTTCTAGATTAGAAGTAGGCTCAAGAGGTTTTGCTCCTTCAGACTTTTGACCCACAATTTCAGACGACTTTGTCAAAGTCTTCTGAACAGGTTCAGCAGTCTTAAGGTGCAACTTAGGGTTTGTTGGTGCTACATTTGCAGCACTCCTAACCAGTAGCTTCGGCAGCTTAGGTTGAGGGGAGGGCTTGGATGCAACAAACTCATCCTTCCTTATGTCCCCTTGAAGTTCAAGTTCCAGAACTTCAAAAGCAGCTCCACTTCTAGATGCCTTCTCTAACAGTAGACTCTCCTTCATAGTAGGAGAAGAATGTCTTGGAATGAGAGGGTTCTTCAGCTTCATACTGGTAATATTGGCCTCACCAAAAAGAGCAGGTGCTTTGTGATCAAATTTAAGAGGTACTCTGAAATGCATCAGTACCTTGGTGATAAGTAAATTGTGAGTAAGGCTTCCAGCAGAATCCCTAATCTTCTTCTGAATGTGGAACATAAGTATCTTTGGGAGATTCATCTTCTTCTTCAGCAATAGGTTGATCAAGCAGAATCTCTCAAGTTCAGAGACATGATTTCTGCTTCCACTCTTAGGGAAAATGCATTGCCCTAGAATGGCATGAAGAACTCTGACTTTATCCAGCATGTTCTTTGAGTCAGCGCTCTGAGGCTTCGTTGTTCCATACAGCATCTTGGTGAACTTCTCAGAACCACCATTTCTTCCTTCCCATCCTGGAGTGAAGACCTCTCCTTCAGCTTGTACACCAGTCACCTTGGAAAGAATATCAGCATCTATGAAGATGGACTCTCCAAGAACTTCAGCTCGGATGCTTTCATATTCACCTTTGTTGTTTGGAATTCCTCTTGCTGAAAACCAGAAATCAATGATGCTCTGTTCATTCCAAGAGCAATCAGTTTTCTCAAAGAATGAAGTCCAACCAGCAGCATCAAATTCCTCAAAAAGGTCCATGTCTAAATCACTGAGACCCTGAAGATCAACACCTTTGGACTTGACAATCTTTCCTCCAGTGCTTGTCTTCTTTGGTGCCATTGCAGTTGCAGACAAAAACTTTGAGCAGAAAACTGTTGTGAGAGAGAGAAGATGAAGTTGAAGAGTGAGCAGAGAGAAAAATGTGAGCCTTCTTCAATATGTAACCTCCTTTATTATATAGAAACCCACGATGCAATGATGGTATGTACTGGCTACGCAGACGTTGGGGAACGTGCAGAGTAGAAGAGACAAAATAAATGGCATTCAACCGTCTCAGATAGCCACATCATCATTTTATTTCAGACAAGTGAATAATTTCAGAGAACTAAATGAAATTTCAGAAACCCTAATATTTCAGACATGTCACAATTTCAGACATACTGAGATTTCAAATGTTCATTTCAGACAGCATACAAAATCAGTTAGAAAATGCATGTATGTTCAAATTATCACGTATGAACTTAAATCTGTCTTCAGTCAGAGGTTTTGTGAATATATCTGCCCATTGAAGCTCTGTTTCAATGAACTTTATATCAAAAACACCTTTCTGAACATAGTCTCTAATGAAATGATGCTTGATTTCCATATTCTTTGCTCTAGAATGTTGAATGGGGTTTTTAGACAGATTAATGGCACTTGTATTGTCACACAAAACAGGTATAACAGATATAGGAATATTAAAATCCTCAAGCTGATACTTCACCCAAAGGAATTGTGAACAACAACTTGCTGCTGAGATATATTCAGCTTCAGCTGTTGATAATGCAATGGTGCTTTGCCTTTTACTTGACCAGCTGATCATGTTGCCTCCAAAGAAGTGACAACCTCCACTGGTGCTCTTTCTTTCAATTCTGTCTCCAGCAAAGTCAGCATCACAGTATCCTATTATCCTGCATTCTTTGTCTTTCTTATAGCAAAGACCAAGATTAGTAGTACCTTTAAGATATCTAAAAATCCTCTTAACAGGTTTATAATGCGTAATTCTTGGATCTGATTGAAATCTAGCACAAAGACACACACTAAACATAATGTCAAGTCTGCTTGCTGTTAGATACAATAAAGAACCAATCATTCCTCTATACAAAGTCTGATTCACTGGTTCTTCATTCTCATCTTTGCTTAAATATGTTGAAGGATGCATAGGAGTTGACATGGGCTTGCAATCATTTAAATTAAACTTCTTAAGCATTTCTTTTGTATATTTCTCTTGATGAATCCATATACAATTAGAATCTTGCTTAATTTGAAGTCCTAAGAAAAATTTTAATTCACCCATTAGGCTCATTTCAAATTCAGATTGCATTAACTCAGAAAACTCCTTGCAAAGAGAAGAATCAGTGGAACCAAATATAATGTCATCAACATATATCTGGACTAGCATGAGACCTTTGTTCGACTGTTTTCTAAAAAGAGTTGTGTCAACTTTTCCTCTTTCAAAACCATTTTTGATAAGAAAATTGCTCAATCTGTCATACCAAGCTCTTGGGGCTTGTTTTACACCATAGAGAGCCTTTTTCAATTTGAAAACATAATCTGGGAAAGTGACATCCTCAAAACCAGGGGGTTGTCTAACAAAGACTTCTTCTTCAATGAAACCATTGAGAAAAGCACTTTTAACGTCCATTTGATATAACTTGATGCCATTATTTATAGCATAAGACAATAAAATTCTAATTGCTTCTAACCTGGCCACTGGGGCAAAGGTTTCTGTGAAATCAATTCCTTCTTGCTGATTGTATCCTTGAGCCACAAGCCTTGCCTTGTTTCTGACTACTTTGCCTTCTTCAGACAGCTTGTTTCTGAACACCCATTTGGTTCCAATAATAGTTTTCCCATGGGGTTTAGGAACAAGGGTCCAGACATCACTCCTGTGAAGTCTATAAATCTGTTTAAGTAATTAAACATGATTATAAGACTTAACATCCGTTAGTTTTAATGATTAACAAATAAGATTATATAAAGAACAAATAAGATTATATAAAGAACCAATTAGATTATATAAACAGGTTCTACTGAGAAAGGTATTTGTTTGTTAATTATGTTTCAGGATAAAATACTCTTTAGAAGAAGAAGAAGATTTTGTGAACAGAATCAGAATCAGAAGATCAGAATCAGAAGATCAGAATCAGAAGAACTGAAGAAGTGAAGACCAAGAATACTATCTGAAGAACTGAAGGCAAAAGATATGAAGAAGTACAGATTCAAATATACGTCTGTCTGAAGAACAACAATAAACTAAAGAAACCAAGAAGAAGAAGATACGAAGAAGAACGAAGCTACAATTCTAAGGAAGAAGGCCGCTGAAGTTTCAACCAATATGAAGAATTGAAGTTGTCTGAAGGAAGCAACTCGGCTGAAGTAGTGAAGCTGTCTAAAGCAACGAAGCTGTCTGAAAGACTTGAGCTATCTGAAGTCATCAACCTGTCTTAAGTGATGAAGCTGTCTGAAGAGCCAAGTCCGTCTGAAAACTCGAATCCTTCTGAAGACTGGAACCCGTCTGAAGGTTGGAAGCTGTCTGAAGCTTTAGTAATGACGTGGCATCTTTGCTGAAACCTTGCGTGAAGACTTTTCTAAGTCTCTGTTGCCCGTACGTTTTGAAACACATTTGTGGCAACAAACACAGAGACCTTTCCCGGTGCATTTGAACTTCATACACCACTGAGGAAATCTCTGCAACGCAGCAGTCGCAGCAACAACAGTAGCAGCCTTACTGCAGCACCAACGTTGTACTATGTCAGAACTCTCAAGAAGCGTGTCTCACAACGGATTAAAAGAAGACTATTTGCTGTCTCTAAACGATAGCATTTCAACGAGACATTTCTTCATTTGTGCAAACTGGAACAAAGCAGAAGAAAAGCTAAGGAGACTAAGCAAAAGCAACAAGGAAAATGTTTGAATAAAATATATATCAAAAAAGGAATCTGCAAACAACGACTACTGATCAAGACATCTCATTCAAAGAAGTAATGGTGTCAGAAGCAAGTGAAAAAGGAGTATATGCAGAATAAGCAAAAAATGCAAACTCAACGGATACATATCCTCAAGAGAATCAGAAGAAATCCGAAAGCAAGCAGATGCAAGACAATGCAAGCTGGATAAAGCAAATGCAAGCAGATGCAAGATAATACAAGCTAGAGCAAGCAGATGCAAGCTGGATAAAACAGATACAAGAAAACAGAAGAATTCAAGAGAGAGAATACACATGATCATCACATCTCTCAAAATAGAGCTCGTCAACAGAAGTGTCAGAACGGGAGTATTCTGAACACTCAATATGCTTAAGGAGAAGCAACCGTTTGAGAAGCTATTACACAACGGCTATATGAGCCACATCATCAGAAGCTCAACGGTATTATGAATTATCTTCAATGGCTATATTCAAGAAGAACATATAAATATCCTCAAGATTGAAGTTGAAGATGTTGTTGAGATATACAACCAAGTTGTTGTTGAGATATACAACCAAGTTGTTGTTGGAATATACAACCAGTTGTTGTTGTTGAAAACACACAACCAAGTTGGTCGGTCCAACAAGTTGTTGGCATGCAGAGCATATTAACCATGCTGCCGAGGTGCAGTTGTTATGCTATACAACCAGAGTGAATTATCAATCAGGCTACTGATCAGCTGGTCAGTTAGTTAGATTGTACAGTTGGTCTGTTGATCAAGTGAGTTGGTTGTCGGGAAGGCAATCATGCTGTACAAATGACTATCAAACCAGGTACGGTTTGAAGCTTTGAAGATACCTTGGCATTCCAATGATACGGGTGAGAATGTAGCCCATGGAAACCAATGGTAGGAGAATAAGGCTGGAGCTTAATTTCACATCTTAGTTAGCCTACTCTCAGAGGATGTATTCCTCATAGAAAAGACAGGGATTGTACTTAAATTCAAACACTTGTATCACTGTCTATCCTTGTATTTAGTTTGTAATGACAGTATCCTGAGTATGTACTCAGTAATCACTATGTACAAGAAGAATCTAAGTTGAGAGGTTCTAGCGAACATCTAGCTTAGGTTGAGTAGTAAAATACTCTACACTTGGTTAAGTGTCTGAGAGCCTGGAGAGGCTTGGGGGAAGAAAGAATACTCTTAGAGCTTGGAGAGGCTTAATAGAAAAGACTACTTTACTGGGTCGGTGTGACCTAGTGTGTTCAGGGTCTGTGTGATCCTGGATGTTGATGTCTGGAGAGACTGTACTTGTGTATGTCTGGAGAGACTGTACTTGTGTATGTCTGGAGAGACTGTACTCGTGTATGTCTGGAGAGACTGTACTCGTGTTTGTCTGAAGAGACGGTACTTATGGAAATCCAGTGGTGGTTTGCCTCTGGGACTGGATGTAGCTCACGGGTTGGTGGGTGAACCAGGATAAATTCTGTGTCTAAGTTTTCTTTCCCTTAATCTCTTTTATTTACAGTCTTTATATTTACGTTGGGGATTGAAAAGTACTTTTCATAATAATCTTAACTCAAGGATTTCAATAAAACAAGTTTTCATACAAACATAATGGTAAAACGTCTCTAGTGTAGGTTGAAGTATTATAGAAGAATATATTCAGAGGGTTGTCTGAAATACCTGTCTGAAGTGAGCCCAACAGGAACTCAGTTCAGACACATGATATGGATGGTCTCTGATCATCTGAAGTATTTCAGAAACAGTTCTGAAGGTACTCTTAATAATATTCTTCAGAAGACACTAAGATAAGTTGGTTTAAAATCAAAACAATCTTAAGTGTAAGAAAAACTTTTTAATCTAAATCTTTCATATATTCCGCATGTTTTTAAAATAACTCTGATCTTAAGATTGGCTTTGTACAATGATCACTTAACATGATTGTTTATTTTAAAGATTTCCAAAATTGTCTCAAAATATCTAAAACACCATTCAACCCCCCCTTCTAGTGTTGCCTGTGGTTCTAACAATTGGTATCAGAGCTCACCTTCGGGTTGAGCATCTAACAAATGCAGAAGGAGTAGATCCTCAGAAGATGGAAATCTCACCAGGCTGAAGCAACTCTGAAGAACGATAATGAGAATAGGAAAATCATTTTTCCAATACTCATTATTCATAAAGCTAAAGCACAGGACGCAACAGAAAAGGAAAGTGAATCTATCTCTAGATCACAAAGTGGTAACACCTTTCCTTTCTATATTTAAGTTATAATATAGCTGTTATTCTGTTGCATGACTTGTTTTATTGAAATTGTGAAAAATATGATTACATGATATAATTGTTTCATGCTTTCTAAAGTGTGTTAAAATAAATCACTGCATGCTATGTGTGTTTTACTATGTTTACTGCGTGAAATGTATGATTCATTTTATGTATGCTTTACTTATTTAAATGTATGTGTTGAAGAGTCACACATGTTTAGTAAAGTAATAACTACGTGTTTAAATTAAGTAAATGAAGAGTTGTGTGTGTTAGTCATAACTGTTTTTGAAAATATGAAACGGCACGATGTGAATCATTGAATCATCAACCGGTTTCTCTCAAAGGACACGATGCGCATCTCTCCACAACTGCTTAATGGATGGAACCGCTCCTTTCATAAAATGAAGCGACGCTTGATTGCCTATTTAAAATATTGGAAGATCATCAAAAGAACCTCACAGTTTATTTTCTTCCAAAACATCTTAATCTATCTCAATGGCATCAAGATCAGCAATCTCATGTGCTCAAAGTCCATGCAAGTATGATGAAAGAATCATTCCCACAAGGGGAGTAAATTTAAGCGACTTTGACAAAGAAGGACTAAGAATCTCTGAGTACTTCAAGGATGCTGGATGGACTTCCTTTCTTGAAGAGGCATCGTTCCCCTGGCATGAGCAGAGTGTTCTAGATTTCTGGAACAACTCGGAAGTGTTACTTGAAGAGACAAGTGGCATAAACACTTCAGTAATGGGAATGCCTATCAGAGTGGACTTCAAGGTTCTGAAGGAAATCATTGGGGCTGAAGCAACCGGAAAACAATTTTCTTCGGATTGGGAAATCTATGATAAAGAGGAAGAGATGCATGATCAGATTTTATTTGGTCACAGAATCCTTGAAACTCCAGTACGCTCACAACTACTGGAAATTCCTAGAATTCTGCTGTCAATCAATAATTGTTGTATTCTACCCAAAAGGAAGGATACAAACATCACCTCTGATATGGAAAGATTCGTGCTGATACATCTCCTTCAAAGGAAAAGATTAAATCTTCCCAGAAATCATCCTCTACCATATGATGAGAAGAAAATTAGAAGAAGCCATAGTCTTTCCCCATACTACACTGATTATGAAAATCCTTCAATATAAAGGATTTCCTATTGAAAGATTCTTTGACCAGGAGCCATCACCCTTGTTCACTATAGAAGAATATAAGCATATCAAGGGAACATCAGCAGAGGAAAATGAAGATCAAAGCCCTTTGTCGTCAACTCAAAGCGAAATAGAATCTTCTGACTATCTAAGTACTCATGGAAACTTAAGAGAAATATTCAGAAGAAGTAAGATAAAGAGGATGGATGAACGTATTGGACATTTGGAAGAAACACTCAGATTTTACCAAAAGGAGCTATGAATGTTGAAGAGAGAAAAGGAGAAAGTCAATACCAATGAGAACAAAGCTGTTAATGATCAATGATACACTTGTGTGTTTTTGCTTCAAGATCTTTGTGTTTAAATCTTTATCAATATATATACAGTATACTTTGTTTCAAGTCCTTCTCTGTTTGATTTCTATGTATTCTATATGTTTAAATGGTTTATATGTGACTTTCTATATTCCCATTCTTAACTGTTTAATATATAATTTAAAAAGGTATGTGTGAAATACATGAATCTGATAATCAAATAAGACAAAATTAATTAACTTAATTAAGCTATTTCATTATAATCAATCCAAGTTATTTAATTTAACAACATCAGATGCTACTGAAAGGTATTTCTAGTTTGAATGTTTCAGGAAACAGGTTTTAAGAAGATCATCTAAGAAACATCATCTAAAAGGACATAATGTGATAACATCTTTATTATCTAAACCTATTCAGGAAGTTCAGAATGAACTCTCTGAAAGCGTGGGTTACCAATATTAAAGATGGTTAACACTCTATGCACCAAACCTAACTCAATCTCTGAGTGGATTATACTAACTTAGTAATATCTCTGTTCATCTAACCCGTTCAGAAGGCTCCTTATGGATTGTCTGAAATTGTGGGTCTGAAATGTTAAGGGATAGTTACTCAAGTCATTAGAATCCAACTCAATTGTAAAGGGGTAGGTTAAGATGACTGTTCAAAAATTCTCTGGGAGCACAAAAGACAAAAGCATACTGAAACGTGCCGACATCAAGCAACCTCAGATAAAGAAAAAGTCTTTCAAGCAAGAAGTAATGTCAGAAGGGACTTCTTTATCCAGTAGACAATAACCAAATTCATGGTAACATCACTTCATCTTAAAACTTTTACAGCTTTGAATACCTGTCTCCACAAATACTCTTTAAAAAGCCTTTAAGAAACCCTTAATAAGTACAAACGTAAAAGACTTATAAAAAAAGGTTATCAGATACTTGCCTTTACAAAAAAAAATTTCTCTCTCTCAAAATATTTTCCGAAAAGTTTTTCAAACACAAATTTATGAAACTTTCCTCTCTCTCTGTCTTTAAACATATTTTGTCTTTAAAAAAAAACTGTTTTCAAAAATATTTTTGGCAATTTTTTACTATTATTCCTTTTTATCTCGAAAAATTGTTTTCAAAAACTTCAACATGTCTCCTCTTAATGCTTCAACCGGGACTACATGTGCTCGGTTCATAATGGACACTACATAACTTCCAATGAAAGTAGCCTATAAAAGCAATCCTAAGCTTGCTCAGAAAATCATCTCGAACACTCAAACTTCCTGCTTCTCTTCTCTCTATCCATTCAAAGTTCTCAAAATTCTTATGAGATCATAAGGCAACTCTTCTCATTCAAGAATAGCCTTAAGAACTTAATAAGAAAAACTGTAGAACAAAAACAAAGAATGAAGGAAGCAGCACAGGAACAAAGACTCATTGGTATCAATGTAGTCTTAGAAAAGACTGAACTCCTCTGGATGATGTATGGAATGAGAAGAAGGGCACAGATTCCTATTCAAAATCTTCTCTACAACGTTCCAGACATGGAGATCATGTTTTCTACCGTTCCATATGCTAAACGAAGTTTGTAGATGAAGGAGATTGACGAGGGGTTACAGAGGAATCTGTTGGGTCTTGGAAGTACCCAGAGGAGCAGCTTTTAAATCTCCCCTCCCCTTTCAAAACTTCTTTTGAAATTTTTGTTTAAAGTAATTTTCCTTTTCTTTTTCTTTCTTTTTCAAAGATTTTTTCTGCTTTAGGCTTTAGGGTTTAGGTTTTAGGATTTTTTTTAATGTTTTGTTTATGTTTCCCTTTTGAGTTTTCTTTTCAAAACCTGTATCTGAGCAACTGTAAAGACTTAATAAAAATCTTCTTTGTTTACTTTCATTTATGCTTCATAACTTCTTGATAATTAACAAAAACTTAACTGTAACGAGAAACTCTTAAAAGATTGAAGAAAACTAATCAACTTAGGGGGAGAAATCTAAGTATTGCGAAGCAGATCTTTAAGCGTAAAAAAATCTTAACAGGAGAAATATATCTGTCAAAACGATACTTTATTTAACATTTGGTATAGGATTACATTAAACCTTTTTAATTAATGACAAAAGGGGGAGAAATATAAACTAACAAAATACTAAAAAGAGTGTAACAAAGAGGGAAATATACAGGGAGAAAATAGGAAGTAGAAATAAACAGCAAAGAAATATAACTTACAGTAAGCGAAAAGATAACAAACTAAGAGTTCTAATAACAAGTAAGAATAACAATAAGTCATAACAATCGGTGTCTGAAATCTTAACAAGAACATTTTAACAATAGGTTTTATTTTAACAATAGATATCTGAAATTTCTGAAGTATCATATAACAATAGGTATCTGAAGAATTCTAATAACCATAGGTGTCTGAAATTTTAACAAGAAAAATAACAATAGGTATCTGAAATCTTAACAAGAAAAAGTTTAACAATCAGTTATCTAAAATATCTGAAATATTAACAATAAACTTGTAACAGATGGTCAATAAAAGATTTAACAATTGAAATTGATTAATTAAAGACTTAATTGGTTCAGAAGATATCTAAAAGAATCAATGCCTGTCTCAGGGGGAGTAAAATAGATAGGGGGAGTAATAAAATCTATTATCTTATTTTATTATATCTCATTTCTTTTTATACTCATTTTGTCAGTAATATATAATTTATTTGTCATCATTAAAAAGGGGGAGATTGTGAAGTCTATAAATCTGTTTAAGTAATTAAACATGATTATAAGACTTAACATCCGTTGGTTTTAATGATTAACAAATAAGATTATATAAAGAACAAATAAGATTATATAAAGAACCAATTAGATTATATAAACAAGTTCTACTGAGAAAGGTATTTGTTTGTTAATTATGTTTCAGGATAAAATACTCTTTAGAAGAAGAAGAAGATTTTGTGAACAGAATCAGAATCAGAAGATCAGAATCAGAAGAACTGAAGAAGTGAAGACCAAGAATACTATCTGAAGAACTGAAGGCAAAAGATATGAAGAAGTACAGATTCAAATATACGTCTGCCTGAAGAACAACAATGAACTAAAGAAACCAAGAAGAAGAAGATACGAAGAAGAACGAAGCTACAATTCTAAGGAAGAAGGCCGCTGAAGTTTCAACCAATATGAAGAATTGAAGTTGTCTGAAGGAAGCAACTCGGCTGAAGTAGTGAAGCTGTCTAAAGCAACGAAGCTGTCTGAAAGACTTGAGCTGTCTGAAGTCATCAACCTGTCTTAAAAGATGAAGTTGTCTGAAGAGCCAAGTCCGTCTGAAGACTCGAATCCGTCTGAAGACTGGAACCCGTCTGAAGGTTGGAAGCTGTCTGAAGAATTAGTAATGACGTGGCATCTTTGCTGAAACCTTGCGTGAAGACTTTTCTACGTCTCTGCTGCCCGTACGTTTTGAAACACATTTATGGCAACAAACACAGAGACCTTTCCCGGTGCATTTGAACTTCATACGCCACTGAGGAAATCTCTGCAACGCAGCAGTCGCAGCAACAACAGTAGCAGCCTTACTGCAGCACCAACGTTGTACTATGTCAGAACTCTCAAGAAGCGTGTCTCACAACGGATTAAAAGAAGACTATTTGTTGTCTCTAAACGATAGCATTTCAACGAGACATTTCTTCATTTGTGCAAACTGGAACAAAGCCGAAGAAAAGCTAAGGAGACTAAGCAAAAGCAACAAGGAAAATGTTTGAATAAAATACATTCAATTCAACATCTTTATCTAAATATCAAAAAAGGAATCTGCAAACAACGACTACTGATCAAGACATCTCATTCAAAGAAGTAATGGTGTCAGAAGCAAGTGAAAAAGGAGTATATGCAGAATAAGCAAAAAAGGCAAACTCAACGGATACATATCCTCAAGAGAATCAGAAGAAATCCGAAAGCAAGCATTGTAGGAACACAGGGAAACACTAGAAGGGGGGTTGAATAGTGTTTCTAAATATTTTAAGAAGCTTTTTCGAAAACAGATTTACAAAAACAGATTTTCAGACAGGTTACTAGAAGGCTGTCTGAAGTTTATAGTTAGCTGTCTGAAGTTGGTTTCAGACTGCTTTAAAATGGTTCTAAATGCAGTTTCTTCTTTTTTAAAATATTAAATAAAATATTCAGTCCCCTTAATTAGTTTAAAACTGAAATGACAAAGATAAGGGAAGAGAAACTTAGCCACAGAATTTATCCTGGTTCACTCACTACCACTTGTGAGCTACGTTCAGTCCCAATGCCAACTAGCACTTGGATTTTCTCTTAATCTTGCAAGATTACAAGTATTCTTTTCTATCAAGCCTCTTCAGGCTCTACAACCAAGTATTCTTTTTCAGACAAGCCTCTTCAGGCTCAACAACACAAGTATTCTTTTTCAGACAAGCCTCTCCAGGCTCAAAAGGAAATACAAATGAGAGAAATGCTTAAGCTCACAAACTATATCAGTTTTGAGACTTAAACAGTTACAGATGTACAAAGATGACTGAGGTATGCTCAGGATAATACAATATGTGTGTACAAAGATAATAAAAATCTATCAGAGTGTTTCAGTGAAAAACTTGCAGAGTTTCTGTTCTTTTGCTATGTTGCTCTCTCTCAGTTGGTCTTCAAATGAGGGGGTATTTATAACCAAATGATTTGAATCATTTAAGACTCTTAGGTTTGTGAAATCAATGCTAGCCATTGTGAGACAGCTGCTGCAGTACAGAATATTCTCTGACATATTCTGATATTCCCTGACAATTTCTGACATTTTTACAAGGTTTGCTCCTGCCAAAAAGGTGCTCTTTGTTGCTGCTGCAATTGCTGCGTAGCAGAGGACACGTTGTGACAGAGAACGTGCTTGAATTGCATTGCACAGGTGTCAGCTGTTTGTAGCAGAGAACATGCGTGAAAAACGTGCAGAGGTACATGGATTGTCACAGCTTCAGACAAGAGATGCCACGTCATCAAAAGCTTTCAGACGGCTTTGATGCTTCAGACGGGTTGATCATCTTCAGACAGCATCAGCTTCTTCAGACGGATCCAACACTTAGTCTTATATAGTAGGCTTCTTGCTGAAAATCATAGATAAACAATTTAGACAATTGTATCTTATGAGAAACAACTTAAGTTGAATTTGTTGATCATTAAAACTTAGAGAAATTTCAGTCTTTAAAACATCATAAACCTCTTTATGATATTTTTGAGACTCAACAAGCATATGCAAGACAATGCAAGCTGGATAAAGCAGATGCAAGCAGATGCAAGATAATACAAGCTAGAGCAAGCAGATGCAAGCTGGATAAAACAGATACAAGAAAGCAGAAGAATTCAAGAGAGAGAATACACATGATCATCACATCTCTCAAAACAGAGCTCATCAACAGAAGTGTCAGAACGGGAGTATTATGAACACTCAATATGCTTAAGGAGAAGCAACCGTTTGAGAAGCTATTACACAACGGCTATATGAGCCACATCATCAGAAGCTCAACGATATTATGAATTATCTTCAACGGCTATATTCAAGAAGAACATATAAATAGCCTCAAGATTGAAGTTGAAGATGTTGTTGAGATATACAACCAAGTTGTTGTTGAGATATACAACCAAGTTGTTGTTGGAATATACAACCAGTTGTTGTTGTTGAAAACACACAACCAAGTTGGTCGGTCCAACAAGTTGTTGGCATGCAGAGCATATTAACCATGCTGCCGAGGTGCAGTTGTTATGCTATACAACCAGAGTGAATTATCAATCAGGCTACTGATCAGCTGGTCAGTTAGTTAGATTGTACAGTTGGTCTGTTGATCAAGTGAGTTGGTTATCGGGAAGGCAATCATGATGTACAAATGACTATCAAACCAAGTACGGTTTGAAGCTTTGAAGATACCTTGGCATTCCAATGATACGGGTGAGAATGTAGCCCATGGAAACCAATGGTAGGAGAATAAGGCTGGAGCTTAATTTCACATCTTAGTTAGCCTACTCTCAGAGGATGTATTCCTCATAGAAAAGACAGGGATTGTACTTAAATTCAAACACTTGTATCACTGTCTATCCTTGTATTTAGTTTGTAATGACAGTATCCTGAGTATGTACTCAGTAATCACTATGTACAAGAAGAATCTAAGTTGAGAGGTTCTAGCGAACATCTAGCTTAGGTTGAGTAGTAAAATACTCTACACTTGGTTAAGTGTCTGAGAGCCTGGAGAGGCTTGGGGGAATAAAGAATACTCTTAGAGCTTGGAGAGGCTTAATAGAAAAGACTACTTTACTGGGTCGGTGTGACCTAGTGTGTTCAGGGTCTGTGTGATCCTGGATGTTGATGTCTGGAGAGACTGTACTTGTGTATGTCTGGAGAGACTGTACTTGTGTATGTCTGGAGAGACTGTACTCGTGTATGTCTGGAGAGACTGTACTCGTGTTTGTCTGAAGAGACGGTACTTATGGAAATCCAGTGGTGGTTTGCCTCTGGGACTGGATGTAGCTCACGGGTTGGTGGGTGAACCAGGATAAATTCTGTGTCTAAGTTTTCTTTCCCTTAATCTCTTTTATTTACAGTCTTTATATTTACGTTGGGGATTGAAAAGTACTTTTCATAATAATCTTAACTCAAGGATTTCAATAAAACAAGTTTTCATACAAACATAATGGTAAAACGTCTCTAGTGTAGGTTGAAGTATTATAGAAGAATATATTCAGAGGGTTGTCTGAAATACCTGTCTGAAGTGAGCCCAACAGGAACTCAGTTCAGACACATGATATGGATGGTCTCTGATCATCTGAAGTATTTCAGAAACAGTTCTGAAGGTACTCTTAATAATATTCTTCAGAAGACACTAAGATAAGTTGGTTTAAAATCAAAACAATCTTAAGTGTAAGAAAAACTTTTTAATCTAAATCTTTCATATATTCCGCATGTTTTTAAAATAACTCTGATCTTAAGATTGGCTTTGTACAATGATCACTTAACATGATTGTTTATTTTAAAGATTTCCAAAATTGTCTCAAAATATCTAAAACACTATTCAACCCCCCTTCTAGTGTTGCCTGTGGTTCTAACAACTCCTAGCAAATTGATTTAACTCTTCTTGCATGGCTAGGATCCACCCTTCATCATGCAGAGCTTCATCAATGTCTTTGGGTTCAACTTCAGACAGGAGAGCCAGTGAATTCAGATTCCTGAACTTTGATCTTGTCTTTACTCCTTCTAAAGTGCTTCCAATAATTTGCTCTTTAGGGTGATGTGACTTGTATCTCCAATCAGTTTTGTGAATGGGTACAGCATCTGTCTGAGACTCAACATCTGTCTGAAGAGGATCAGTAACAGTAGGCACTTCAGACAACTGTTCATCTTTCAAGTTGTTGTTGTCATTTAGCTCCATTCCTGCAAAATCATCCTCTAGATCTGATAGTTCCCTATCAGTCTCTTTCTTGTCATTGAATTTAACATGGATTGATTCTTCTACAACTAGAGTTCTAGAGTTATAAACTCTGTAAGCCTTAGATGTTTCAGAATAACCTATGAAAAATCCTTTGTCAGATTTTGCATCAAACTTTCCAAGATCATCCTTTGTGTTAAGTATAAAACACTCACAGCCAAAGGGATGAAAGTAAGATATGTTGGGTTTTCTTCCTTTCCACAATTCATAAGGAGTTCTTTTAAGAATTGGTCTGACCAATATTCTGTTTTGAAGGTAGCAAGCTGTGTTAATAGCTTCTGCCCAGAAGGATCTTGGTAGATTGCATGAGTTGAGCATGGTTCTTCCCATCTCTTGCAGACTTCTGTTCTTTCTCTCAACAACCCCATTTTGTTGAGGTGTTCTAGCCACAGAGAAATTGTGTGAGATCTCATTCTCATCACAGAACATTTCAAAGTTTGCATTTTCAAACTCTCCACCATGATCACTTCTGATGACAGATATACAGAATCCTTTTTCATTCTGTACCTTCTTACAGAATATTGTGAAATTCTTAAAAGTTTCATCCTTGCTTCTAAGGAATATAACCCATGTGTATCTAGAATAGTCATCAACAATGACCAAACCATATTTCTTACCACTAATGCTTTCTGTTCTAATAGGACCAAACAAGTCAATATGCAATAGTTCTAGAGATCTGCTAGTAGAGATAACATCTTTACTCTTAAATGAGTGTCTTGTTTGTTTCCCTTTCAGACAGCTTTCACATAAAATGTCAGATTTGTATGAAAGCTTGGGTAAGCCTTTAACCAGATTGTTTTTTGCTAATCTTGAGATTAATCTCAAGCTGGCATGCCCAAGTCTTTGATTCCAAATCTGTTTTTCATCTTCAACAGAAATAAAACATTTAACATTTTGACTTGCTAGTTCCTCTAGATCAATTTTGTACACATTGTTGTGCCTTTTAGCAGTAAAAAGGATTTGATCAGAAGAGTCTTTGACTATACAACCTTCCTTAGTGAAAGAGACCACATATCCACTGTCACATAATTGACTTATGCTCAGTAGGTTGTGTTGAAGTCCTTCCACTAGGAGAACATTTTTAATAAGGGATAAAGGTGACATACCTACAGTCCCTATTCCTGTGATCTTCCCTTGCTGGTTTCCACCAAAGGTGACCACACCTCCATTTCTTGGTCTAAGGTTTTGGAACAAAGACCTTTCTCCTGTCATGTGTCACGAGCATCCACTGTCCAGGTACCATTTGTGGTGTCTCTTTTGTCCTGTTAAACACATCTGCAACAGAGATAATCAAATTTTTAGGTACCCATATTCTTTTGGGTCCTCTTTTGTTAGACCTGGGTGTTGGTCTCTTTTTGTGTTTACACTGAGTCACATTGTGTCCAGCTTTTCCACAGTGAGAACACCCAGTAACCTTTCCTTTGCCTTTTTCAATATTAAAAATATGAGGTTTACGCATGTTATGATCCCAAAAGCCTAAGCCACTTTTATCAATGGAATGTCTTTGATCACCAAGTAATCTGTTCAAATTATCAGTTCCTTTGACAAACTTAGCTAAGTCTTTTTTCAGTTGCTCAACTTGCTTCTGAAGTTTTATATTTTCTTCAGACACATGTTGAGAACTACTGATGTCAAACACAAGGATCTTTTCCTTGAGCATAATATTTTCTATTTCAAGGGCTTCATATTTATTACACATTTCTGTGTGAGCCTTGGATAGATTCTTATACTCTTGAAATAGTTCTTTGGAGCTTTCCATCAGATCATCATACATTTCTTGAAGGGTTAAAGGAAATACCTCTTCTTCAGAGCTGTCTGATGATGGCAGACTGGCCATAAGACATAAGTTGGCCTCTTTTGAAGTATCTTCTTCTTCAGAAGTAGATTCATCAAGGTCTTCCCATGTTGCCATCAGTCCCTTCTTCTTTTTGAATGTGTTTTTCTTCAACTTAGGACACTCAGCCTTCATGTGACCTGGTTGTTTGCATTCAAAACAAGTAATTTTGTCATTTTGAAAATCTTTACCTATCTTTCCTCCTTTAGAAGTTGAAGGTTGATTCCTTCTGAACTTTCCTCTGTTTTGGAGCATTCTTTTGATTTTCCTACTTAAAAGAGCAAGATCATCATCTTCTGAGCTATCTTCAGAATCCTCATCTGTTTCTGAAGTTTCCTCAGCTTGCATAGCCTTCATCTTGCCATGCCTAGACTGACTGGCATTGGAGTTTAGAGCCAGAGATTTCTTCTTGTTGTCATCTTCTTCAAGCTCAAGCTCATGAACCTTGAGAGATCCCAGAAGTTCCTCCATTCTAAGAGAGTTTAAGTCTCTTGCCTCTTGAATGGCAGTAACTTTGGGTCTCCAGGTCTTAGGCAAGCTTCTTAGAATCTTTCTGTTATTATCTCCAGATTCATAAGTTCTGCCCAAGGACCTGAGTCCATTTGTAATGGTCTGAAACCTCCCAAACATCTGATCAATGGTTTTTGTTTCTTCCATTTTGAACATCTCATATTGATGTATGAGCATACTAATCTTGGATTGCTTGACAGTTTCAGTCCCTTCATGGGCTGCTGCAAGAGTATCCCAGATTTCCTTGGCAGATGTACAACCATGCACCTTCTCATATTCTGATTTGTTCAATGAGCATATCAGATAGAGTTTGGCTTTGGCATTCATCTGAACTCTAGCCTTCTGCTCCAAGGTCCAATCAGCCTTAGGTATAGGGACATTGTTTTGCATGGGCACATAGTCTCCATCAGTAACTACATCCCAGACATTAATGTTGTTGCTCTCAATGAACAGCTTCATACGATCTCTCCAGTAGTGATAGTCTACTCCATTGAATGCTGGGGGTCTTGTGATAGATGCACCCTCAGAGATGTATTGCTTGTTGTTGTTTGCAGCTTCCATCTGGATCTTTTAGTCCTCAACACTTGTTAGGTGCTCAACCCTGAGTTAAGCTCTGGTACCAACTGTAGAAACACAGGGAAACACTAGAAGGGGGGTTGAATAATGTTTCTTGATATTTTTAAAAGCTTTTTGAAAACAACAAGTTATAAACAGTTTCAGACAGGTTTATCGGGGCTGTCTGAAGTTTTTGAATGGTTCCTGAAAATATATTTTAAAAGGTTTCTTTGCTTTTAAAATATTTAGAATAGCTTTTCAACACCCTTGATATTAATATAAACGAATTGACAAGAGATAAGGGATAGAAAAACTTAGCCAAGGATTTATCCTGGTTCACTCACTACCACTGTGAGCTACCTCCAGTCCCAATGCCATCAAGCACTTGGATTTTCTCTTAATCTTTCACAAAGATTACAAGTATTCTTTTCTATCAAGCCTCTTCAGGCTCTACAACCAAGACAAGCCTCTCTAGGCTCAAACAACACAAGTATTCTTTTCCAGACAAGCCTCTCCAGGCTCAACAACAATTACAGTTAAAAAGAGTTTAAGCTTTTAAACTACACAAGTTTGAAGCTCAAACCTATTACGATGTACAGCTTAAAAACTGAGGTATACTCAGGGTATGAAAATATAAAGTGTACAAAGAATTTTATCAGAGTGATTTTCTTGAAGAAAATTGCAGCGATGATTCTCTTTTTCTATATGCTCTTCTCTGTTCTTGTTGCATGCCCAATGATGGTCTTCAAGAGGGGTATTTATACCCAGACTTTAATCCGTTGAAAAACCACCGTTTAGAGATAGCATTAAATGCTATTCAATCCGTTGTGAGACATACTTCTGAGCATCCTGACATTTCTGACACAGTACAAGGTTGCATCTGCCAAAAGGCTGCTTCAGGAATTACTGCGTTGTTGCGTTTACAGAGATTTCCTCAGTGGTGTATGAAATTCAAATGCACCAGGAAAGGCCTCTGTGTTTGTTGCCATAAATGTGTTCCAAAACGTACGAGCAGCAGAGACTCAGAAAAGTCTTCACGCAAGGTTTCAGCAAGGATGCCACGTCATTACTAAAACTTCAGACGGCTTCCGAACTTCAGGCGGGTTCCAGTCTTCAGACGGGCTTGGCTCTTCAGACAGCTTCAACACTTAAGACACGTTAACCACTTCAGAAGGCCTGTTTCCCTCAGATGACTTGAAGCACTTCTTAAAGACTTATAAAGCGTATTGTGGCTTGCTGAAATCACAGATAGATAATTAAACATTTAAGAGTATCTGTGAAAATAAATACTGTAAATTTATTAATCATTAAAACTTGGAAATATTGTTGTCTTAAAACATCATAAAATCTCTTATGATATTTTTGAGACTCAACAGCGCAGACTCTCTGGAAGTTGCGCTCCGTCCTGCGCTGTAGTGCATCCTGGAGCGCAAGTCACGCTGATTTCCTCCCTGTTGCCGTTTTTAGATAGATTTCTCCCCAAAGTGCTTTGTCTTTCCTTAGTCTATAAATAGGAACCTCTTGTGCCAAATACGGGTGCACGATTATTGTAATTCAGTGATATTTCAGTGATAATGCACCAGAGCTAAGTTTAGAGTAGGAGAGGAGGATCGCTTCACAAGGATTGAAGATGGTGACAACATCTTCGGTGGTTTGTATGGCTACCTTGTGTAGTTAACTCTCCATTAGGATTGGATGTAATTGATTCTATCCCCAAGTGTATGTAAACTCTATATTATTATTTACTGAGCTCTCTGTCTATAATATTGGTAATCTTATTCTGTACTTAATTCCTGACTTCCGCGCTTGCGCCGGAGTTATAGGCTAGTTTCGACTAGGATTGAGGATGGGGGAGCCTAGACATAGGAAACCCAAACTCTGATTGAATAAGAGGACTCGGTACTCTGTGACCGACACATGAGCGTTACTAATGAGCGATGGGTAGTGACAGTACTCTAGCGAAGGGCGTTTACCGGATTAGGCCTTAGTATCGATAGCAAAGGATTAGTTGATTGTTCATCCAAGACCGACACATGGATGTATCCTGATGATTGATAGGTAGTGTGAGTACTCTAATGAAGGTGCGTCTACAGGATTAGGCCTCGTTTATCAATTAGTTCTTTTACAAACAGAATAAAAGATAGCAAAATAAGTCGAGGGTAAGTCTGTCGCTTAGGAGAGCCCGCATGGATTATCTTTGAGTGTGAGTGGCGCCTGGTAACTCGGGGTCATAAGCAATATAGTTTGTCTACAGTATTATAGAGTAAACCTAAAATAATAGATAGTTTTTACATGCACAAAGGGTGTGATGATATGAAGTCCAATCCTAATCCAAGTAAAGTGTCTCTAACTCTTCCTTTCTAATTCCATTGATTGTTAATTTGCTATCTACAATTTCCGCAACAATACTCTCAAAACCGTTGTTTTTCCTTGATAATTAGATCACGAGTTTACATGAATTGACCGTTCCCTGTGGATATGATATCTTTCTTACTATTATACTACTGGATTTTTGGTTCGCTTGCCAGAAACCCATCAATTAAACGCTTCAGATGATGTTTTGGCTTTAAGACGTTCTGAAGTCTTTCAGATGATCCTACTCAATACAGTTGTTCTGAAGTCTTATTTTCTGATAATTATCCTCTCAGACTCAACAATCTCCCCCTTTTTAATGATGACAAATATAAAATATAGTGGGGATAAAAATTTAATAGAGAATAAGAGTAAATGAATTCTCCCCCTTAATTCAATATCCCAACTGAGTCTGAGGTTGTGCTTTCCTTGAGACTGTGTTTTGCTTTCTGTGCAACCTTCAGATGTTGTTATTGTTAGTCTTAAAAAAAATTTTCAACCATCTATTTATTACTACCTGTCCCAGTACTTTTCAACATTACTCCCCCTTTTGTCATCAATGAAAAGGGTTAGCAACAGACAGTTTAGGACAGAGAATATAACAACAATTAAGTGTAAAAACAGTAATAGCAACCAACAGCAATAAATGCCCATGCAAAAACTCATGCATTAACTAGATTGTCTGATTAAAACACAGAAAAGAAACATAGTCTGAGAAGTAAAATGACAACATCATTAACTAGATCTCAATCTGCTGAAAGCTTGCTCAAACATCTCTTGCATTGCTAGCCTTTGCTTCTCAAGTTCTGCTGCCACAGCTGATTTTCAGCTCATCGTGACCAGCCTTGATCTGAGCTTGAGCATCAAGAATCTCATCAGTCCTTTGTAGAAGCTTAGCATTCTGAACTTGCAGAGCTCTATTCTCTCTTGACAGAGCAACCAACTCAGCTTCCAGATTTTCTTCATAAAAGACCAAAGTCAAATAGCTTCCTATGAACCTCCAGAACTTGAAACCTTTTGGAAGTTTGAACTTCCTTGGATCAGAGACTTGCACAAAATATTCAACATTGCCCACATACTGAGTCACTCCCCACTCATGATGCATTTTGAAGACATGATCAAAGTCAAAGCTAGGGAACTTCCCTCTGAAGAAAGTAGGAGTTTCCTGGGTGGTGTTCTTGCCAACCTTCACCATGGAATCAGAATCATCCCATTTGACACCAGGACAGCTTCCATTCTTCTCCATAATCTTCCAGTGATAATCCCACATGGCTTCATACAGAGAGTGATCCATGCCTTGTTCAGCAAACACATCTTCAGCAAGATTGTTCCAGTCTTCTTCAGACAATTCTCTTAGGGGTTCTCCTCCTTGAGATGCAATGGATTTTCCTTTCATCTGATAAGAATCAGCATAAGGATACCTAGGAACAATCCTATCAGGATTCACCAGAATGGAAGTAGACAGCTTCATATGTACATTCCTGGGTGGTCTGAAATCCTTCTTGCCAAAGGAACCACTGTACTTGTCTACCAGTTCAGCTTCAAGACACAACATCCTGACAGCAATCCACTCTTCATAAGATAGAGCATGTTGATCCTGAGAGAATGGGTCCAACAACCTCCATTTGTGATTATGGGTGACAACACCATTCTTTATCTGCTCCATTAAATCTTAGATACTTACTCCCCCTGAGTTGTGCAGCCTTCTTTGCCTAGCTTCAGCACTAGTTTCCAAAATAAGCCTGGAAGTAGGTGTTGATAGCAAAGGTGTAACTTCCTTGAAAAACAGCAGCTCTTCATACAGATTAGGAAATCTGGGCACTCTCAGCCTTTCCTTGATGGGTACATTGTAGAACTTGTGAGGCACTTCAACAACCGACATCATTTGCTCATTATTCTTGAAGTTTAGAGCAAGATCATAGGTAGGTTCTCTTGTCAAATATCTGGGCTTTTCTTTTAGCAACTCAACCCTAGATAGAGGAATGTTTCCTCCCTTCCATCCACAACTTAGCTCTTCATTGTCAGAATTTAATTCTGAGTAGCCTGAGAGTGATGATGATGATGATGATGAATGAGATGGTAAGGGTGGAGGCACTTCTTCTATCATGCTTACAACTTTAGGTGGAGGAGGAGGAGCTTCATCCTCTGAAGTGGACACATTTACAAAAATGGCTCTAGGCCGCTTAGTAGGAGCCACAGGGCCTTCTTCAGCTTGTTTCTTCTGTTTTCAGATCTTCCAGCTTCTTCTTCCTTTAATCCTCAGCCACCTTCTGAAAAGCAACCGCATCCTCTTGCTGAATGCTTTTGCTTCTAGTGACCCTTTGAGGGGCATCAGCAACAGCAACAGGAGCAAAAAGTCTTCTTCTCTTCTGCTTCCTAGACTGAGCACTGACTCTTCTCCTCTTGAGCCTGGATTCTTGCTCAAGTCTAGCATCCTCTAGTACAGCTTGCTGAGCAGCAACAGAAAGTGCATATTCTTGCGTTTCTTGTTCTTCTTTCTTTTTCCTTTCTTCTTCTTCTATTTCTTCTACCACCTTTCTGATGTCAGGTTCAGGTAGATTGGTAGCAAGGGGAATAGCTTGGATAGGCACAGAAACATCAACAGCTTCAAGATGTTCAGATTCTATCTTGTTGCTGTCCTCTACCTGTCCTCCAAGATAGAGAGCAGGCTGAGTAGCAACAGTAGAGACTTCAGTTGTTTGACCCACAATCTCAGTCTGTGCAAGCACATTCTGAGCAGGTTCAGACAAACTGATATGAACTTCTTTACCAGTAGGTACTTCCTTCTGAATGCTCACTTCCTTCTAAAGCACCTTGGTTCTCTTTTTCTTGAAAACCTTTGTTGGAGTTTGTGCTGAGACAAACTTGTCCTTGTGAGGATCTCCAGTCAGCTCATCCTCAAGAATTTCATGCACCTTATGAGGGCTTTTTCCAGTTCTCTTAGCCTTCACATTCACTGCTTCTTTCATCAAAGTCTTTTCAGGTGATGGCTTCTTCACAAGAATGCCCATCTTCCTGATATTCACCAGAGAGAAAAGAGGAGGACCTTTATGATCATAGTCTCTCAATAGGTACATTGTACTTCAGCAGGATCTTGGTGATGAGAGTGGTTTGAGTGAAGCTTGTTGTTGAATCATTCACTTTCTTCAGCATATTGTAGAAAACAATCCTGGGAAGGTTCAAAGGCTTCTTGTCCAGGGGATGAATCACACAGAACCTCTCAAGTTCTGAAACATGATTCTTGCTTCCATGCTTGGGAACAACACAACAATGAAGAATAGCATGGAGAATTCTAGCCTTGGGGTGCATGAGAGAACTCTTCAAATCACTGGCGTCTTCTGTTCCATACAGCTTCTTATTAAACTTTTTGATTCCTCCATTCCTCAACTACCAGTCAGGCACAAATAACTCACCAGAATTTGGGACTCCAGTTACTTGAGCAAGTACATCAGCATCTACAATCACCTTCACACCCAAAACTGTAGTCTTCAGACCTTGATATTTCCCATCCTGACTTGAAATATCCTCAGCATTCTTCCAGAAGTCAATGACGCTCTGTTCATGCCAAGCACAGTCAATGACTGAGAAGAAGTTGGTCCATCCACATGAATCGAAGATATCATAGAGGTTGATGCCACCAGCTTCAAGTTCGTCTAGGTTGATGGTCCTGGAAGGCACAACTTGAGCTCCTGCAGATTTCTTGGACGCCATTGGAGAAGCTCGAGGAAGATGAAGAACTTAGGGCACAAGAAAGACTCAATGGCTTGCAACGGAGAGAGAGAAAGACAATGATAGCAGTAGCCTTGAATGTCTTAATCATTTCCCTTAAATAGTCGTAAAACAGCTTTAATGTTGGCAGTTACAGTCTTGGAGAACGTGCAATCATGCTGTGAGCAGTTTCTCAGAGAGGGAGATCAACCATTTCAGCTTGCCACATCATCAGACTATGGTTCTTCAGATGCACCAAATGTTTCAGATGATGCATGTTCAGATGCATTCATACATTCAGATGATGCATGTTCAGATGCACTCAACTATTTTTCAGACAAAGCCAAGATATTCAAATTATCTCTTATAAACTTAAATCTATCTTCAGTCAGAGGCTTTGTGAATACATCAGCCCATTGATGATCAGTACCAATGAACTTTATATCAAAAACTCCTTTCTGAACATAGTCTCTAATGAAATGATGCTTGATTTCTATATGCTTTGCCCTAGAATGTTGAATGGGATTCTTAGAAAGATTAATTGCACTGGTGTTATCACACATCACAGGAATGGAATGAACATCAATATTAAAATCTTCTAACTGATATTTTACCATAGCAGTTGTGAACAACAACTGGCAGCAGCAATATATTCAGCTTCAGCTGTTGAGAGTGCAATTGTGCTTTGCCTTTTGCTGGACCAGCTGATCATATTATCACCAATGAAATGACATCCTCAACTGGTTGATTTTCTTTCAGTTCTATCTCCAGCAAAATCAGCATCACAAAATCCCACTAACCTGCAATCCTTCTCTTCTTATAGAAAAGACCAAGATTAGTAGTACCATTTAAATATCTGAAAATTCTCTTTACAGCTTTGTAGTGAGAAACTCTTAGATCTGACTGAAATCTAGCACAGAGACACACACTGAACATAATGTCAGGTCTGCTTGCTGTTAGATACAGTAATGAGCCAATCATTCCTCTGTACAAAGTTTGATTTATCGGTTCTTCTCCTTCATCTTTGTTAAGAACAATTGAAGGATGCATAGGAGTAGTCATAGGCTTGCAATCATTCATGTTGAACTTCTTAAGCATTTCCTTAGTATATTTCTCCTGATGGATCCATATACAATCAGATTGTTGCTTAATCTGAAGTCCTAGGAAGAATTTGAGTTCCCCCATCATGCTCATTTCAAATTCAGATTGCATAAGCTTAGAAAAATCCTTGCCTAGAGATGAATCAGTAGACCCAAAAATAATGTCATCCACATATATCTGAACAAGAATGAAGTCTTTGTTAGACATTTTTCTAAAAAGAGTTGTGTCTACTTTTCCTCTTTGAAAACCATTTTTTATGAGAAAATTGCTCAATCTGTCATACCAAGCTCTTGGTGCTTGTTTCAGACCATAAAGAGCCTCTTTCAGTTTGAAAACATGTTCTGGAAAAGTAGTATCTTCAAAACCTGGTGGTTGTCTAACATAGACCTCTTCCTCAATAAAACCATTGAGAAAGGCACTCTTTACATCCATCTGATATAGAGTGATGCCATTATTTACTGCATAAGAGAGTAAAATCCTAATGGCTTCAAGCCTTGCTACAGAAGCAAAAGTTTCAGTAAAATCAATACCTTCTTGCTGAATGTAGCCTTGAGCAACAAGCCTGGCCTTATTTCTGACCACTTTTCCTTCTTCTGACAGCTTGTTTCTGAATACCCATTTGGTTCCTATGATAGTTTTCCCATGGGGTTTAGGCATAAGTGTCCAGACATCACTCCTAGCAAATTGGTTCAGCTCATCTTGCATGGCTAGGATCCACCCTTCATCATGCAGAGCTTCCTCAATATTTTTAGGTTCAATTTCATAAAGAAGTGCAAGATTGTTCAAGCTTCTGAGCCTTGATCTTGTTCTCACTTCTTCTGAGGTATCACCTATTATTTGCTCTCTTGGATGATGAGTCATGTATCTCCAGTCACGATTGTGAGAAGGTACACACTATGTCTGAGACTCAACAATGTTGGTCTGAGAAGGTCCAACTTCAGAACCAGACTCAGTCTTTTGCTCAGCATGTCCTTCAGATGATCTTTCAGATTTAACATCTGGATTTATCTCCATACCTGCAAAATCCTCTTCTAGATTTCATAGTTCCCTATCAGTCTCTTTGAAGTCATTGAATCTTACATGAATAGATTCTTCCACAGCTAAAGTTCTTGAGTTATAAACTCTGTAAGCTTTAGAAGTTTCAGAATATCCAATGAAGAAACCTTTATCAGACTTAGCATCAAATTCTCCTAAATCATCTTTAGTGTTAAGTATAAAACACTCACATTCAAAGATATGGAAGTAGGAAATGTTGGGCTTTCTTCCTTTCCACAGTTCATATGGAGTCCTTTTGAGAATTGGTCTTACCAAAATTTTGTTTTGAATGTAGCATGTTGTGTGAACAGCTTCTGCCCAAAAGGATCTAGGAAGATTGCTTGAAATGAGCATGGTTCTTCCCATCTCTTGCAAGCTTCTGTTCTTTCTCTCAACAACCCCATTTTGCTGAGGTGTTCTAGCCACAGAGAAATTGTGTGAGATCCTATTCTCATCACAGAACAGTCTGAAACTTGAGTTTTCAAACTCTCCACCATGATCACTTCTGATAGCAGAAATGCAGATTCCTTTTTCATTCTGCACCTTCTTACAGAATTTTGTGAAATTCTCAAAGGTTTCCTCTTTGCTTCTTAGGAATATAACCCATGTGAATCTTGTATAGTCATCAACAATGACCAATCCATATTTCTTTTTGCTAAGATTCTCAGTTCTAGTTGGTCCAAACAAATCCAGTGAAGCAGTTCCAAAGGTCTGCTGGTTGAAACAACATTTTTACTCTTGAAAGAGTGTCTTATTTGTTTCCCTTTCAGACAGTTTTCACACAAAATATCAAATTTGAATGAAAGCTTGGGTGGACCTTTAATCAGATTGTGTTTGGTTAGCTTTGAGATCAATCTCAAGCTGGCATGCCCAAGTTTCTGATGCCAAATGTGTTTTTCATCTTCAATTGAAACAAAACACTTCACATTTTGATTTTCAAGTTCCTCTAGATAAATTTTGTACACATTATTGTGTCTCTTAGCAGAAAAGAGGATATGATCTGAAGCATCCTTGACTATACAGCCTTCTTTGGTGAAAGACACAACATATCCACTATCACATAATTGACTTATGCTCAGAAGATTGTGTTGTAGACCTTCAACAAGAAGTACATTCTTAATCAGGGAAAGAGGAGTCATACCTACTGTCCCAATACCAGTGATCTTCCCTTGCAGGTTTCCACCAAAGGTGACCACTGCACCTGTCTTGGGTCTAAGGCATTGGAACAAACACCTTTCTCCCGTCATGTGTCGCGAGCACCCATTGTCCAGGTAGCATTTCTGGTGTTTCTTTTGTCCTGTTAAACACATCTGCAACAAGAATAATTAAACCCTTAGGTACCCATACCTTCTTGGGTCCTCTTTTGTTAGTTTTGGGTCTTGTTCTCCTTTTGTGTCTACACTGAGACTGAACATGTCCAGGCTTGCCACAATTAGAACACCCATTACCTTTCTTAGCTCCTTTATCAGGCACTATAAAATTTAAGGATTCAGAAGAAGATGTTTCTGAATAACCTAAACCACTTTTGTCTAAGGAATGCCTTTGAGAGCCTAATGATCTGTTCAGATTATCAGTTCCTTTGACAAATCTGGCTAGATCCAGAGTTAATTCCTTAATCTTTTTTTTGAGTATTTTGTTCTCTTTCACAAGATTATCAGAGTTACTTGGATCTTGCTGAAGCAGCTTTTCTTTGAGAGCAAGGTTTTCTTTTTGTAAATTTTCATTTTCTTCAGCAGCTTGAGTAAAAGCTCTTGAAAGTTCTTTAAATTCATTGGAAAGCTCTCTGCTACTTGCAAAAAGGTCATCATACTGATCTTGCAAAGTTTGTGGAATTACCTCAGAATATGAACTGTCTGAGGAGGGTAGACTTTCCATCAGACACAGGTTTGCTTCTTCTGAAGTGTCATCCTCTTCTTCTGAAGTGGAGTCATTCAAATCTTCCCATGTAGCCATCAGTCCCTTCTTTTTCTTGAAGAATTTCTTCTTCTGAAAAGCTGGCTTTCTTAACTTTCGACAATCAGCCTTCATATGACCTGGTTCTTTACACTCAAAACAAGTAATTTTATCAGTATTAAAAGAATCTCTTCCTGACTTACCTAGTTTTGAGCTAGAAGGTTGAGATTTTCTTAATCTCCCTTTTCTTTGCAGCATCTTTTTGATTTTCTTGCTGAGAAGGGCAAGATCATCATCTTCTGAATAGCCTTCAGATTCAGTATCACCATCTGAAGTGTCCTCTACTTGCATAGGCTTCATGCTACCATGCCTAGGCTGTCTGGCCTTTGAGTTCAATTCCAGTGATTTCTTCTTGGTGTCATCTTCCCCAAGTTCAAGCTCATGAACTTTAAGAGAGCCCAATAGTTCCTCCATTCTAAGAGAATTTAAATCCTTGGCCTCTTGAATGGTTGTAACTTTGGATCTCCAGGACTTTGGCAAACTCCTTAGAATCTTTCGATTGTTGTCTCCAGATTCAAAGGTTCTACCTAAAGACCTGAGTCCATTGGTTATTGTCTGAAATCTTCCAAACATTTGGTATATGGTTTCAGACTCTTCCATCTTGAACATCTCATACTGATGTACAAGCATGTTGATCTTGGATTGCTTGACAGTCTTAGTCCCTTCAGGGGCAGCTGCAAGTGTATCCCAGATCTCCTTGGCAAATGAACATTCATGAACCTTTTCATATTCTGATTTGTTCAAGGAACATATCAGATAGAGTTTAGCCTTGGCATTTAACTGAACTCTAGTCTTTTGCTCTAAGGTCCATTCAGCCTTAGGTATGGGCACTCCAGCATGCATGGGAACATAGTCTCCATCAGTGACCACATCCCATACATCAATGTTGTTGCTCTCAATGAACAACTTCATACGATCCCTCCAATAGTGGTAGTCCACTCCATTGAATGTAGGGAGTCTCGTGATAGAGGCTCCTTCAGTGATGTACTGTCTGTTGCTGGTATAAGGTTCCATTTGATCTGACCTCTGCACTGATTAGGTGCTAACCCCGAGGTTAAGCTCTGGTACCAACTGAAAATGCACACAGGGAAACACTAGAAGGAGGGTTGAATAGTGTTTCAATGGAAATCTTCAGACGATGAATGATGATCTGAAGTTTTTGCTGTTCCCTATGAACTTAAATTCAGACTTAAAAATTGTTTGTAAATATATTTTTAATGAACGTTAAGGTTCTCTAATCAAAATACTTTTCACTCCCCTTTTGGTTAGAAGATAAACTGAATTGACAGAGATTAAGGGTGAGAGAAAACACAACCAGATTTATCCTGGTTCACTCACTTCCATTGTGAGCTATGTGTTAGGAATATGCACTAGAGACTTATATATTTGTGAACATCCATCACTTGTATCATGTTATTTTATAAAGGCAAACTTATTCTTTTAGAATATAGTTATTGTCCTTAGAATAGTAAGCTTAAACTTCATAAGGAATCAAGTAGATGACTTGATCATGAGAGCTTATGAAGAACTATTCTTAAATAGTCCCTAGTCAATTATCATCTTAGGACAAAGATGCATTTAGACTAGTATGTGAGTTCATTGATGATCACATCTCACAGATCATGGATATGAGATATCATGTGCTCACATAGGTACACATTAAGAGTAATGGTGTACTGGACAGACCCACCTTAAGAACGTTGCATGGGTTGTTACATAAGTGTCATGAACGTTTCTTAAATTGATAAATGTTATATAAAGTCCTTTGACCTGAAATCACTATGATTCCTACATAAGGAATTATGTGTTTTGAATATCATCAAACGTTGCCTGTAACAGGGTGATCATAAAGTTGGTATTTGGACATATAATAAATTATGTGGAGGAATGTGAGTGCCCTAGATGGGATTTGTCCCTCCTATGTAACAGGAGTTATATCTGTAGGCCTCTTGATAAAGTGAGACTGCAAAATGCATGGCCATGCTCAGGAGGATAAACATGAGATGTTTATTTTCTGTACAGTCTACTTGGGGATCAAGAAAATATAAATTGAACTATACAAGGTTGACGCAATCCATGCCCTTGTGTTCAATTAGATATTTGAACAAAGGGACAGATCATATAAATTATCATAAAAGTAGGATTTATCAAAGTTATTGATAATCTCAATACTTGGATAGTGATGTGTTGCTAGATACCGCTCACTATTTATGATATTAAATATAAAAGGGTTTTTATTTAATATTATAACCAAATATTAAAAGCCTATTGGGTCACACACATACAACAAGCCACTAGGAAAGGATAATAATTCTAATTAAATTAAATTAGAATTATTACATAATGGGCCAGGCCCATAAGTGTGAGGGTTAAGTGAGTCAGGGGGTAAAACCCTAGCCACCACTCTATAAATAGAGCATAAGATGCACTACCCCATACACATAAGCAATCGCTTCTAACTTTCTAAGGCTACTAGCAGAGCTGAGGAAGGTTTCCTAGTCCGGCTGTTGGCGTGGATACCAATAAAGACGTGGCTACACTTGCCTCGTTTATAATCCTAATAAGGTACGACCTTTCATTTTAATACCTTTTATGCTTTGATTCGTGTTTTCGCAAAACGATTATAACAAGGGAGGGAATCCATTTATTTCCCTGCACCCTGACCACATGCTTGATTCCCTTCACTACGTCCAGTCCCAGAGGCAACCACCACTGGATTTCCACTATTCTTGCAAGAAATACAAGTATTCTTTTCTGTCAAGCCTCTTCAGGCTCTACCACAAGTATTCTTTCTTTCACCAAGCCTCTTCAGGCTCTTTGACACTCATCCAAGTGTAAAACCCAAGTATTCTTTATACAGAAAGCCTCTCCAGGCTTATAACCCAAATTGTTTAAGCTAAACAGAAAATGTTCTATAAAACTATCTTCAGATGATAGCTAGAACACCAGTACAAACTGAGATACACTCAGGATATCAAATAAGATTTGTACAAGAAATTATCAAAGTGATTTTTACAGCGTTTTTGCAGCGTAAGAGCTCAAAGAATTCTTCTCTATTTGTCTTCAACAACACGAGCCTTTATATAGCATTTGATACTCTGTTTCCCGTTGTCAAATAGCATTAAATGCTCCAAGATGTTGGGCTTCTTTTTCAGCAAAACCCGGGACGCTTTTCAGGTGCAGGTTCTGCGCACACAATGCTTTTCGTTGCAGGTGCAGCGGGAGTTGCAGAATTTTCTTATTTGTGCAATACTCTTGAACGAGGTAGGAAAACATGTCTGACTCTTGTGCTGAAATAAGTTAGACCAAGAAGATGAACGTTCTGCATAGACAACAACGTCTTCAAAAGGTCTTCACTTGATTCTGATACCTTCAGCCTTCAGATGCAACCTAGTCTTATAACAGACTTTACGATATTAGACGATTAAACGCTTCAGATGATGTTTTGGCTTTAAGACGTTCTAAAGTCTTTCAAATGATCCTTTTCAATACAGTTGATTTGAAATTTTAACAGAATATTTGTGAGAGGATATTCTTATAAACATCTCTATATTTTATATTTGTAATCCATTAAAATTCTAAGAGCATGAGACTCAAGATAAATTTCTTATTTTCTGATAATTATCCTCTGAGACTGAACACTTGCATAGAAGAATAATATTTTGTCCACCAGTTTCAAAAAGAAATGGTGCAATAGAAGGAAGGCTCGAAGGGGCGGGGAGTCAAAACAGGCTTTTGATTCCCGTAAAAGGTTATTAACTCATGCATGTTGGGAATGCCTTCAGCAAGGCAACCAAATAAAAGGTCTTCGATGTGAGATACCATGGGGGTAGGAACAATCTGAGAAAAGCCAAACTTCCTGGCTACCAAGTTTGGCATGTAGGAAAAAATCTTCATGTCCTTCATTGAAAATCCAAAGAAATGGCCATCGAAGGTTATGCAATCACCCCAGCACTAAAGGCATTCAGATTGCTCACCCGGAGTGTCACGGGGGAATTTTCTTGTCAACCAGGCAGGACCTCTATTTCTGGAAGCAAAAGGGGATAGAGAAGGTTTGTGTTGGTTGATTTCATAGAACGAAGAAAAATTATTCTTAAAAGACTGGAAGGGATTTTTCTTCCAGGATTGAGGTGTAAGGAAAGTCAAACGAAAACCCTCAATGCTATTCGAAAGCTTAGCATTTTTATGCTCAAGGCTAGCAAATTTATCTTCAAAAATGGCATTGAGACATAAATGAAGAAGCCAAAAGGGATCACTAATAATCTTTATTGGTTCAGACTTTCGAAGGGCAACAACAACTTCATTCAAAGAATCATATAGACCAGCCAACAAAAAATGATTGAAGTCTATTTTGAACTCAGTTTGGTCGAGAGCAATGGCCAATTGGAGAAGAGACTTGGGAACTTGATGGGATCTGGTACATAAAACATAAGTAGATAGCCATACCATTAAAAGGTGTGTTTATTGCGCAGTAGTTATGAGCTCTTATCCTTATCTGTTGATACGAGGTAAGTGAAAGGATAAAGCAGTTATCAAAAGGAGATAAAATCTCTTGCGATTATAATCTATAAAAATATTAGTTTCTCTAAAAATTTGAAAAGTTTTCTCGAAACCAATATTTTAAGGGGGCATATGATGGTTAGAAAATATAAAATTTTCTAAGGTATGGAAGTATGATTTCTTCGAGTATGGAATCAGAGAAAGTAAAGGAAATTCTGATAAGAGTTAGTTCATACTTTGATAATTAATTGATTAACTACATTCGAAGAATACAGATAGGGAGATTTGATAGAAGTTTGAGACAAGCAGTAAATTTATTCGATGTTAGAATTCGAAATCGATCATATACAAATTATTTGAAAAGTACAGAAGAAGATCGAAAGGAAATTTTATTTATCAAAATACAGAAATATTCGAATTACATTAATATTTGAAGGAAAATAAAAGAAGAGAAATAGAGAGAAAATAGATACAAAGACTTTTCTTTTTCTCGAAAATACAAGTAGATCTTCTCCTAATTCTTCCTTGTTCTCCCGCATCTTCCTCTTCTTTCTTCCCAAGCTCGATTGGATTTATAATCATGAATGTCTTGCCAGATTATAGGCAAGGGTGTGAGTGGTCCACTTTGGGAAGAAATTGAGATAAAGTATTAGGCACGAAGGCCTAATAACTTTGTGTTTTGGCTACGACATTCGACCTAAAAGGTCAATCAAGAAAGATTGAAAATGATTATAACATTGGGTACTCTGTCGACCTGCTCAACAGTAAAATTAATGAAGATTAGGTCAAAAGAAGTAGCCAAAGTCAGAAACTTTTCCATTATTAAGAGGAAGGAATGAATAAGAAGTGAAGTGAAAACCTCTATTTATATAGAGAGGTTGATGGAAGGTGGAATTAATTCACCTTTGAAATTGACCAATGACTGATGAAGTCAATAATAAAAACTGTTGAATGACCGGTGGTCAAAAGGCACATATGAATTGACCAAAAGAAGAAGCATGACATCTGGAAAGAGCAAAACGAAGATACAGTGAATCGAAATCGAAGTCAAGTCACAACAATTCTCAGAATTTGATAAGTATGGAAAATGTTCGAGAAGGTTTGGAAGAAATCGAAGATGATGAAGAATTTGAAAGAAGATTGTAACGAAAGAGGACTTAGAAAAAAATTTGAAGGTTGAGTATCAGGAGCAAGTTCGAATGACAGTTATCAAGAGTTCAAATCAGCAGTTATTGGAAGTTATATTTCGAAGACAGATGTCAAGATTTCAAATAAGCAGATTCAGAAGATAAAATGATCGTTGTTACTTAACATACATTTCCTGTAGATAGGATGAAATTTCATTCTAGTTGTAAACGTGTCAAAATCACGTTAGTTAGCCGTTAGAGTAGAAATCTATAAATAGTAGAATCAATGATGTAATTGAGGTTGGATTTCATTTTTGAAACCTCTCAAAACACCAAGCACCTCTATTCATTTATAAAGACATTCTGGTTCTCTCAGAGATCAAGTATGCAGTCCACCATTGCAGTTTGATTTTAATCTTTCGTTAATTTTACTCTTTCATTTTACTTTCCTTTCTTTTCTTTTGTTAGTTCATCTACTTTTTCTTTTTCGTTTTGATTTCTTTTCATTTTATTTAAGTTCCTTGAAATTGTTTCTATTTTTATTACATTCTTGAATTTTGAAAAACCATTATAAAAAAATTCGAAGTTAACCGCATCATGTTAGAATAGAGATTCAGGATTCTATTGAAATTGATAAGAATACTTGAATTCCTTGTAAGTGATCCTATTTCTTAAAAGAATCTTTAGGATGATTCAGATTCTAGTCCTAGATTGTACTTTAAGAATCAAAGTGAAAATTATCGAAATCCTTTCTAGATTTTTCACAACTAACAAGTCTTCTCATTATCAAGCTAGTGAGACAAAGGAGAGGTAAATATTCTAGGTATGTATCATTAAAAATTATTTGAGAGCAATTTTGATACATTTTAGTCTAGCTATATATCCAAGGAATATAGAAGTTTGAGTCATTCTAACAATACTCATGGAAATCCATAGGAAGGAGTTGTGCTGGAAAACTGAACTTTGACTGTCAAATGTAATTTTGTGTGTGTGTTTATATAGTATAGTCATGTAGAACAAAGGGAATAGATAAAATCTAGACTTTATTAATTATATATATATATATTTATACATCAAACAGAAGTATAGTACAACGGTACACGTTTGTTTTAAACTAAAAACTGAAATACCAATAACAATTGAAGTAACAAGAAAATGCTAATGTGTAGCAGACATTGTTGACAACAATAAAAAATACAATCATCAATATAAAATTCTATTGGAAAATAGAAAATGTAGTCTATAGTAGAATTTTTTACAGGAAAATAGCAACATGTTTCAGTAAACAAAAATGCATAGAACCATAGAAATAACATGGAGATTCTTGAATACTATTTATATGCTAATTAATATTCTACAATAGTTAATGTTATGTGTTTTAAAAATATCTAATTAGAAGTATATATATAATTAACACCACTCCCTTTGTTTCCTTTTATAAGAAACAAAAATGTGTAGAGATTAATGAGTACACCATAATTCTTCCCAGCCTCCCTAGAGATTAACAAAATCTCAAGACTTTTAACAACATGTTGAATATCAAGTGCTATTAATATATAAAACCCAAGAAAGAGATGTCTAGCCTATAAGCAATAAAGAGAACAAAACCACAAAATGATTGTTCCAAAATAAAACTTATACTACTTGGATCACCATGTTGAAATTTCATGAAAAAAAATGTTTGCATTCCTAAACATCTGGAATAAGAGCACCATTTTTCTTCTATGTTATGGTTGCTACTACTATTTTCTCTCTCGATGTTGTATAAAATTCACACAATTACATATAAATCTATTTTATTTTATTTTATTTTGTTCTATTTTGTTAATTTATCAAACACTATAAAATATTCTAATTTCCCATAATAATCAAGTGTTTTTCCTTGATACGCTACCCGTGTGTGTATGGAGAGAGATGCAAGTTATATTGGTGTAAGTTTCTCTTATAGTATTAATAACTCAAGATAGAATTAGAGTTAATAACCCAAATGGAGGAGCTAATACAATTATTTATAGGACTAGAAATTAACTAAGGGAAAACAAACCAAGGTAAAATAACTCCTAGAGACTTAACTATAGTAATACTAACAGAAAATATCTTAACAGAATTATTACTTAAAACCGATTTCTAACACCCTCCCGCAAGTTGGTATTTGGTATTAACCAATACCAACTTGAAACAAAAAAGGATAACTCAACAAAAGATAATAAGAGAATGCTTTGAACAGTATGGACACCAGCTTGGCCTTGGAGAATGCTTTGATCCTAACGAACACTTGTCCCATCAACATAACCATGAACTTTAACACCAAGGTAACTTGCGGATAGTCTCCATAATATAGTGGATTCAAGAACCACCCAATCTGAAAATCCAGGCGCCTTGCAGCAGCAGATATATCTTCAATCTTGTCAGAATTAGCCTCTGCCCATTCACAGTCTACCACTAAGCCCATTTGTCCCCTTGCTTATCCTTATACTTGCTTCGGTATATGGAAACAGTTACTGCCAAATATGACTCTGCTGATGTATTTTCAGATATCACAACAACTGGAATAGCATAAGCCGAGCCAACCCCCATGTCAACAAGATCTACTCCAACAGCAGCAAATGATTTGCATCTTTCTGTGAGTATTGCCTGAGTCAAAACAGTTGCACAAGTCGTACCATTAATCTTGGTCTGTATCTCAGAGTGAAGAACCATTCTAGCCAAAATCCACTCCAGTGTAATAGCCACAGAGTCAGTTCCACTAAATAACATTTCCCAAAGAACTGTAATCATATTAGAATCACTGAGCTTATCTTGTTTTTCCAAGTCAAGCAACACATCAACAGAATTACTATGACTACAAGCAGTTGTAGAAAAAATGTGAGTATTCCAACACATGGAACCTCTAAGATCAACTGACTTTTTAGCATCCAATTCATGGAAATGAGCAAAGTGATACCGGGGAACAATCCATATCTCAAAAGTAAATGACATGGCAAAAAGAACCAGTGAAAAGAAGTAGGTAGATGAGTCAATCAAAAAATCCTCACACTGAATTTCACAAATACAACATTTCCCTGTCTGATCAAAATGATCCTTCATACTTCCAAGGCGTGCAGAAACACTAGGTGGAATAATTGACAGGGCCAGCATTTGACTATGAGAATGACTGATTGATGCACTAGCTGAAGCACCATGGTTCAATTTTAGAGCACCACCAACAGGCACACATAAATTCTTTTCCTATGGCTTCTGATTTCCAACGCACCGTCCACAAGACATAATTCCACGTTGGCCTTCATCACCACGTTCCAGTGTACCACATCCCTCACAGGCATTCCATCAAACAAAAGTTGTGCATACCAATCCCTTTCTACTAATGAATTCTTGAGAAGCAATTGATCGAACAGATTATGAGGCCTTTTCAAATTGGTGTTAAGGCACAAAACTATTTCAATATGGCCAGATAAAACAGATGAGCATGACATAGATGCAAGATCATATATATCCCGACATGTTCAAGATTTGTAGCAAGAGCAAAGAATTTTTCATCATCCCTAATGAACTTCATATCTATGACCTCTTCATTATATCTAACAAGTCGTTTGGTTAGATTTAGTTTCAACAATTCTTCAGTGCATTCCAGAGAGTAAAACAAACCTTGATCTGAGGCAAACATAGGACCGGAAGTGAGACCTCTTCTTGAGCCATCAACATCTTCTCCATTCTCATCATCCTTACTGTCGTCGCCGCGTAAGTCTTCAGCAGTTATTCTGTGGTGGACTCTAAAGAGCTCGTCCTACGGAAGTGAGACAAGATCGCGAGTTTGAGTCACACCGTGATCGATGGAGACTTCGAAGCCGTTGGTCTCCTCAGAGGAACTGCAAATGGTGACGAATACGGAATTTATAGACGTCTTTTCTGAAGTTTTCTTTGGTTGGAATCCAAAATCCCCAAAAGTAAAAGGATCTGGAGGTGGTTTCTACTCCAGCTTTGTGACACAATCCTTGCGAGTTTCAGGAACAAAGAACAGATCTAAGGCAGTCGAAATTACCGAAGAAGACGATGTCGTAATCGAAGGCACAGAAGAGTATGTGTGACTTGAAAATGAAACCGGAGGAGCAGAGGGAGCGATAGTTGCAACAGCGGAGGATGGAGCAAGAACACATTCAGTAGCAGCAGAAGAGGTAGATTCAGTAGTGAGCAAAACAGAAAATGAATTTGCAGACAATTTCTTGACACAGCAGCGTGAACTTTTCTTGGATTTCTTGAAACGTGGTGTGGTGAGCTCCATGGATGGAGCTCTGATACCATCTTAGTAAAATAAGATGGAGGAGCAGCCACAGTGGGATAGTAGTAGGCAGTAGATGAGTACCATGGGTTCCCCCATGGATCATCCCAAAAGTTACCAGAATTGAGAAAACTCATATATTGATTGATTAAAAGATACCAAATGGAGGAGCTAATACAATTATTTATAGGACTAGAAATTAACTAAAGGAAAAACAAACCAAGGTAAAATAACTTCTAGAGACTTAACTATAGTAACAGAAAATATCTTAACAGAATTATTACTTAAAACCGATTTCTAACAATATATATATATATATATATCATAATTATTTATTACAAATTTTATAAATTTAAACAATATGAACTTATAAATCAATGATTATAATTTTCATATTATTTTCATTTGAATAATATACATAAAAATATCCTTTTTTATTTTTCTTCTCTTCATTTTCTTTTACTTTTTTATTTTATTTTAGTATCCGAACCATTGATAGCATTGATATCTTGCAATAATAAAATAAATGAGTAAACTCCCAATTTCATCTTGAACATGTGTTTTTTCTCTCCTTATTACTCTGTACATTAAACTAATTGCTTAAGTAGTCCATTAACTTTCATAGTATTTTATTGTTAGGAACCAATGTGACGGGATAATATAAAAGTTTGAGGACTAAAGTGACTAATATTTAAAAGTTCGAAGACTACTTATACGATTAGTTTAGTTTAGGGACTAACAAGAAAAGAGATTATAAGTTTGGGGATGAAATTAAGGATTTATTCTAAAATGAATAATGCTCAAAAGCTTTAGAATTTATTATTATATTTTCTTTTTTTGTCCTGATGTCATACAATATATATATGTGTATATATATTTGTAAACATCATTGTGTCCCTTTATTTTGATATTTTAGCATATCAATATATGTCAACAAAATACAGAAAAGGAAAGGGGGTAAAAAAAGGGGAATAGAAGAAGAAAGTCAAAAGTGTTATGAATAATTAATATGGTGGATGCCCATCAGATTTAGTCTGATATGATATGACTTTACCTATTTCCTTTAATAGAAGAATTGATCTTGAGAAGATATTGTATATCGTAGGTTACATAGTTTCCTCAATTATAGATTATTTGGTTTCCATTATTAAATCTTATTTACTTGTATAAATACCCCTTATGTGAATGGAATAAGACACGACCAACTATCGGTCTCTTCTTCTCTTATCTTTCTCTCTACTCTTTCTCTCTACTCTCTACTTTTATATATTGTTATCAGCACGAGGCTATAACCAACTGAGCAAGAAGTCTTACATTCCTTTGGAGAAGGTACTACTATCCTACAAGAAAAAGGTACAATTACAACTAACGATAAACGTTGCTTTTTCACATCATTATGTTTATATTCTTCTATTCCAAGAAACATTACTAGATATTATTTGGTTATTCTCTAATTTTTTTTTCTATATTTTATATAGTACTTAAAAATGTCAAATATTGCAAAACTAGAATTTGTTGCTCTTGACGTTTCGGGAAAAAAACTACTTGTCATGGATATTAGATGCTGAAATTCATTTAGATGCAAAAGGTCTTGGAGATACTATCAAAGAAGGAAATGAAGCATCTAATCAAGATAAGGCTAAAGCCATGATCTTTCTTCGCCACCACAGCCATGAAGGATTGAAGGGTGAGTACCTTACGGTAAAAGATTCACTTGTTCTTTGGAAAAATTTAAAAGAACGATATGACCACCAAAAGACAGTAATTCTCCCAAAAGCTCGTTATGATTGGATGCACTTACGCCTACAAAATTTTAAATCTGTAAGTGAGTACAATTCTTCTTTATTTAAAATCACTTCTCAGTTGAAATTATGTGGAGAAAAGGTCACTGATGATGACATGTTAGAGAAAACATTCTCCACCTTCCATGCATCTAATGTACTCCTACAACAACAATATCGTGAAAAGGGTTTCAAGAAATACTCTGAATTAATTTCTTGTCTCCTTGTGGCTGAACAAAATAATGAGCTTTTGATGAAAAATTATGAATCTCGTCCAACTGGGACTGCTCCATTCCCTGAAGTGAATGTTGTAGCAACACACGACCACCATACTCATAGACAAAATGCTCCATTCCAAGAAGTGAATGTTGTAGCAACACGTGGCCATCATACTCATAAACAAAATTATGGTCGTTATCGTGGTCGTGGTCGTGGTCGAAATCGTGGTCATAGACATGGACGTGGACATGGTCATGGTGATAATGCTAAACACACATTTTCCAACTATAAGTGGAAAAATAATGAAAGGATTGGAAAGGGTAAAGATGCGCAAAATAGCGACCATCATAAAGACATATGTCATCGTTGTGGTAGCAAAGGTCATTGGCAATGTATCTGTCATACACCAAAACATCTTGTTGACCTTTACCAAGAATCCCTCAAGGATAAGGGAAAAAGAATTGAGACAAATTTTACTTTTGATGACGATTATGGAAATATGGATGTTACTCATTTGGATGTTGCTGATTTCTTTTCTAATTCTGATGGAAAAATTGATCATCTAATTGGAGATGGAAGTGTCCAAAAATAGGGTTCTTATATTTTTAGGAAAACATGTAGGACTTTATGTTAGGAATGTTGATTACCAAAGCAATAATATTTTTATAATAATTTGATTTTTTTCATTTTTTTTATTGACTAGCCATATTTATATTTCTTGAAGAATGAGCATCCCTTTGATTGCTACCGCCAATGGAGATATATGTCTTGCCGACAGCGCAACGACTCATACTATTCTCAAGGAAAAGAAATATTTTTCCTATTTGGTAATGCGAGAAGCAAATGTTAGTACTATATATGGTAGTACAAATATAATTGAAGGCTCTGGCAAAGCTAATATTTTATTACCCGGAGGAACAAAATTACACATTGATTGTGCCTTATATTCTGGCAAGTCTCATAGAAACTTATTAAGTTTCAAAGATATCCGCAAAAATGGATACCATATAGAGACAACAAATGATGACAATGTGGAATATCTATACATCACGAAAATGATGCCAGATAAAAAATGTGTATTAGAAAAGTTGCCTTCATTTTCCTCCAGGCTGTACTACACCTATATTAATACAATTGAAACAAATGCTACAATAAAGCATGATAAATTTTTTATTTGGCATGACCGGTTGGGCCATCCCGGATCAATTATGATGCGAAAAATAATTGAAAATTCATGTGGACACCCTTTGAAGAACCAAGAGATTCTTCAGTCCAATAAATTCTCATGTGCTGCTTGTTCACAAGGAAAGTTGATTATTCGATCATCACCAATAAAAATTGGAAGTGAATCTCTCACCTTTTTAGAATGTATACAAGGTGATATTTGTGGGCCTATACACCCACCATGTGGACCATTTAGATATTTTATGGTTTTAATTGATGCATCAACTAGATGGTCACATGTTTGTTTATTATCAACTCGCAACCAAGCATTTGCGAGATTGCTTGCTCAGCTAATTCGCTTGAGAGCTCATTTTCCTGATTATCCAATCAAGAAAATTCATCTTGATAATGCTGGTGAATTTACATCCCAAGCTTTTAATGAATATTGTATGTCAATTGGGATTGATATTGAACATCCTGTAGCACATGTTCATACACAAAATGGTCTTGCAGAATCATTTATTAAACGTATGAAATTAATTGCAAGGCCATTATTGATGAGATCAAAACTTCCAATTTCTACTTGGGGACATGCAATATTGCATGCTGCAGCACTTGTTCGCATCAAGCCAACAAGTTATCATAAATTCTCCCCTTTACAAATGGTTTTTGGTCACGAACCTAACATTTCCCATCTAAGAATTTTTGGATGTGCAGTATATGTTCCTATTGCTCCACCACAACGCACTAAGATGGGTCCCCAAAGAAGGTTGGGAATATATATCAGCTATGAATCCCCGTCTATAATAAAATATCTTGAACCATTGACGGGAGACTTGTTCACAGCTCGATTTTCCGATTGTCATTTTGATGAATACATTTTCCCAACATTAGGGGGAGAAAATAAGCAGCTGGGCAAAGAAATAAGTTGGAATGAATTATCCTTACTTCAGCTTGATCCTCGAACGAAACAATGTGAATTGGAAGTTCAAAGGATAATTCATTTGCAAAGTTTATCCAACCAATTACCAAATGTATTCACTGACCCAAAAAGAGTGACCAAATCATATGCACATGCTGCTAATGCTCCTATTAAAATAGATGTCATTGCTGGACAATCTACAATTGCAAATGAATCTGAAGCACGCTTGAAGCGTGGCAGACCTGTTGGTTCCAAAGATAAAAATCCTCGAAAAAGAAAAGGAGCTAAAAATATAGATGGTCAAATCGAGGATAAAGAGACTCAAGAAGAGTCCCCAGACATAATTAATGTTCCAGAAGGAACTCAGGTACCTGAAATTGATGAAAATAAAGAGATCTCAATAAATTATGTCGTGAATGGAATACAATGGAACCGTCATGAAGGCAACCTTGACAATGCTTTTGCATTTAAAGTAGCGCTTGATATTATAAATGATAATGAGGATCATGAACCAAAGTCGGTTAAAGAATGTAACCAAAGAAATGATTGGCCAATGTGGAAAGTTGCAATTGAGGAAGAATTAAACTCACTTGCAAAACGTAAAGTTTTTGGGCCTGTAACCCACACACCTGAAGGTGTAAAACCAGTTGGATACAAATGGGTTTTTGTACGAAAGCGAGATGAGAAAGGTGAAATTGTGCGATATAAAGCACGACTTGTTGCCCAAGGTTTCTCACAAAGACCTGGCATTGATTTTGAAGAAACATATTCACCCATGGTGGATGCAAGTACTTTTAGATACTTAATCAGTCTCGCAGTACATGAAAGGCTTGATTTACGCTTAATGGATGTTGTTACAGCCTATTTGTATGGCACACTTGAAAATGATATTTATATGAAACTCCCTGAAGGATTCAATTTACCTGAAGGATGTTGTCCAAATTCTCGAGAAAATTATTCAATCAAATTGAACAAATCTCTTTATGGACTAAAGCAATCTGGGCGTATGTGGTATAATCGCCTCAGCAAATATTTGTTGAAAGAAGGATATAAAAATGATCCTATTTGTCCATGCCTTTTTATAAAAGGATCTGGCAAAGATTTTGTCATTATTGCCGTTTATGTTGATGACTTAAATATTATTGGAACCTCTAAAGAACTTCCAAAAGCTGTAAATTGCTTGAAGAGAGAATTTGAGATGAAAGATCTCGGGAAGACAAAATTTTGTCTTGGACTACAACTTGAATATTTCAAAGATGGAATCCTAATGCATCAAGAAGCATATACAACAAAGATGTTAAAACGATTCTATATGGATAAATCACATCCATTGTGCAATCCAATGGTTGTAAGGTCACTTGATGTGAATAAAGATCCTTTTAGGCCTAAAGAAAATGATGAAGAACTACTTGGTCCTGAGGTACCATATCTCAGTGCAATTGGGGCACTAATGTATCTTGCTAGTCATACACGACCAGATATATCATTTGTTGTCAATTTATTAACGAGATATAGTTCTTCACCTACAAGAAGGCATTGGAATGGAATTAAGCATATACTTCGCTACCTTAAAGGTACGATGGATATGGGTTTATTCTTCTCAAACCAAATTCAAACCTGCTTGGTTATGCAGATGCAGGTTATCTGTCTGATCCTCATAATGGTCGATCACAAACAGGATACTTGTTTACAAGTGGTGGTACAGCCATTTCATGGAGATCCATGAAACAGACTATAACAGCCACATCCTCCAATCATGCAGAAATTTTAGCATTACATGAGGCAAGTCGGGAATGTGTTTGGCTGAGATCTGTGATTCAAGATGTGCTAGAAACCTGTGGTTTGTCTTCTGGAAAATTGGCTCCGACAATCTTATTTGAAGATAATGTTGCATGTATTTCCCAGTTGAAAGAAGGGTACATTAAAGGAGATAGAACAAAACATATCTCACCAAAATTCTTCTTCACTCATGATCTTCAAAAGAATGGTTATATATGTGTTCAACAAGTTCGTTCATGTGACAATCTAGCAGATCTTTTTACAAAGTCATTGCCAACTAAAGTTTTTGAGAAACTAGTACAGAAGATTGGTCTTCGACGTCTTAGACATGAATGTCTAAATGAGGGGGAGAAATAAATACGTTCTGCACTCTTTTTTTCCTTCGTCCTGGTTTTGTCCCACTGGGTTTTCTGGCAAGGTTTTTAATGAGGCAGTATCCAATAACGTATTAAAGAATGATGTACTCTTTTTCCTTCACTAGGTTTTTGTCCCACAGGGTTTTTCCTAGTAAGGTTTTAATGAGGCACATTCTGAAATAATGGACATCCAAGGGGGAGTGTTATGAATAATTAATATGGTGGATGCCCATCAGATTTAGTCTGATATGATATGACTTTACCTATTTCCTTTAATAGAAGAATTGATCTTGAGAAGATATTGTATATCGTAGGTTACATAGTTTCCTCAATTATAGATTATTTGGTTTCCATTATTAAATCTTATTTACTTGTATAAATACCCCTTAAGTGAATGGAATAAGACACGACCAACTCTCGGTCTCTTCTTCTCTTATCTTTCTCTCTACTCTTTCTCTCTACTCTCTACTTTTATATATTGTCAGCGTTAATTTCATAACAAAAAGTGTTTCTTTATTTTTTGACGGACAATAGGAGCGGAAAATGAGCATTTTTTTTTTATTCATCAACAGGCTTACACCCGGGTGATTGGTTCATGTGTTTTTTCGGATCATATGAATGAGTATTGTATATTGAGAAAAAAGAAACTCTACTTAAAGAACTAGTCTCATATAAATTCGTAATATGAATATCCCAACTCTATACCTCTTATAAAAAATACCTATGGTCTAGGGGAAAAAACTTACACTAGTGCTGCATTTTTTTTATTCAGGCCTTGATGGATATATCGTTTCTTTTTTAATTAAAGTTGTAATGACACAACGTGTACACAATTAGTTAGGGGTTGGAAAGGAAGAAGAGTTCCAAAAAAAAGTATCACATTATTCTATATAAATAGATTAAAATAATTTATTTATCAAATACTTTTATTTTAGTTAAATAAACTTAATTAAATAAATTATAAGTATTTTAAATGGCTAGATAAGCACATCATCATCATCATTATTATTATTATTATTATTATGGGTGGGGATCAAGTTACTCCGCTTAATAACTTCTTATAGAATGTGAATTTAACAAATCTAACCGTTGACTAATTTGATATTAATATGATGATTATGCACACCAAATTTTTAGATCAATTGGACATTCATAGGTATGTAATTTTAGAGTAAACATTTACTTATATTTTAAAAAGCATATTGCATGTTCAATTGAAGTGATTTGGTGAAACATCAAATGATTTTTAAATTTTATGAAAATTTGTAGGCTTGATCTATTTAATGAAAACTGTTAATATGACGGTTGGATTGATGAAATTCACATTCTATAAGAAGTTATTAAGCAGAATAACTTTACCCAGAGTTACTCCTGGAGTAAGTTGATCCCCACCCTGTATATATATATACACTGGCTATAATCAATTCACCAATGTATTGTTATTAACTAATTATCCCATATAATATTGTTACAGGATAGTTACATCATCATTTTCTATAATTTGTACTAGTAATGTTTGGTATACATTCTTGAGTGGGGTATTTACATCTTAAGTGAGATAGAGACAAAGAAAAGACATGTAATAGATGTTAACTAATGTTAAGAAAAATGTGATGTGACAAGGAAAAAAATACAAAGAATATAAAAAGTGTAATTGAGTATAAAAACTTTTCAGTGAACTATAACTTTCCTTCTCAACTTTTACAATGTCTTGCAATTTTGTCTTTGACTTTTTTAAAATAGAACTTTAGCCCTGTAACATGTATTTTAGTCCTTAACTTTATTAAAAAAATTCACTTTACTCCCTGACTTTATTAAAAAAACATGCACTTTTACGGAATAAAGTGCATGTTTTTAATAAAATCAGGGACTAAAGTGCTATTTTGAAAAAGTCGAACTAAATTACATGACACTTTAAAAGTCGAGCACGGAAGTATTAGTTTACTTTTTAGGTCAGGGGTGAACCTTCATGGCTCCCCCAACTCCCAAGCCTTTTTTTAAAAAAAAAACAAAAAAATTATACATATACATATTTATGTAATTAAGGATTTAATTGATATATATCGTTAGTGTAAGAAAATTTTACACAAACATCCAATGGTTGTCATCATATCATTTAATGAATGTGACATTTCATGTGTTATTAAATTCAATAAATGATGTGACGACACACTATTGAATGTCTATGTAAAACTTCTTTACACTAACAATGTATATATATATATATATATATATAATACTTTAGCTAATTATTAAAAAATGTATGTCTATATTCTTCTTATCACCAAGTGGATTTTTCATAAACTTTTTAGGTATTTTTTTTAAGGTTTTTCAACAAATTTATAGTGATAATTTTATTTGTTTAAATATTATTTTTGTGGTTTATCATTGTGTTAATGCTGCATTTTAAATTTTAGATATAGTATAATATATTGAGTTTAATTAATATACTTATCTGTGTAAAAAAATTTATACTGATTGTGTAAAATTTTATATTGATAATGTATAAAAATTAAACTTACATAATTAATTTAATGAATATAATAACTCATGTATTATTAACTTAATAAATAACATGATAATACATTATTGGATGATAATATAAAATTTTTTAACATATATTAATTAAATTCACATAATATTACATATTTAATTTATACATTAAAATATTATTTTCGCTCCAATATTTTTATTCAATGTTCCGCCACTGTTTAGGTGCTTATAATTTATATATAATAATTGTTTGAATTTGTACATAGTGATTTGTACCAGGAATGACTCCGAAGATCTTCTCATCCGATTCGGAGAAGGAACAGGGGAATAGGTCTGGCATCCACATTAATGTCATATATATTTAATTTACATTATATGAATCGTGATGATCCGTTTGCAGTGGCAGGTGGTCGGGGTCAACAAGCATCTCCACCTTTTACCTATTTCCAATCGTATGATTACTGTCTAAATTAATTTCTAATCTTAATTTGTCAAACCTTCTAGAAAAGAACCAGATATAGCCACATGTGTTCATAGTTACACACCAAGAATTTGTCAAGTAAAAGCATGCATGACTTTATTATAAGAAAAATTACTCTTAACTATATAATAATCATAATGAATTATTAAAATCAAATTTAAGAAAGACTAAAATATGTTTTTGGTCCTTATAAAATACGGTTGATTTGATTTTTGTTCTTGCAAAAATAATTTTTTGGTTTTGTTTCTCATAAAATAAGAAGTTGTTAAGGCCGGTCCTTAACGTCTTTAACACTCATAAAATTATCCAGATTCATCTATTTTGTGAAGACTAAACTTAAAAATAAAAAATTTCACAATAACTGAAATCAAAGTGGATGTATTTTATCAGGACCAAAAATTAATTACAAGGATCAAAATTTTACATTTTCTAATTTTCTGAGGACCCAAAGAGCAAAAGAAATATTTTTATAAGGATGAAAATCAAATTGAGTATATTTTATAAGGACCAAAAATATATTTTATCATTTAAGAAAAATAACTTTAACCATATATATATATATAATAAAACGATGAGTATTTGTTTTTCTTTTCTCTCATATTGTGCGTATGAGATGTATCAAATGTAACAACATTTATCTTATATATGTTTTAATGATTACTTTACACATTAATAATAAAATTATAAAGAATAATGTTATATCTTCTTAAATATCCCCTTCCACCAGTCTTCTGCGCCTCTCCTCTCAGCATATACATGGCGAACCCACCTTGGACTCCTCTGAGCATCGCATCACTTCAAAGATGCGGTTGAGGTCGTGGAGTCAATTAGACGCCATGTCCGGATCATAAGCCCCGTTGAATTGAGGAGGGTTGTGTTTCCGGAACTCAGCTAGTCCTTGGACGAGCGGGTCCACCATAGAAGGAGGTGGTGTCCCGGTGGCCTTCGGACCAGCTCCTGCAAGATGACAGTATTGGCAGCACCCTGCTCATGCACCGCCTCAGCCTGTTGCCGGTTGGCCTCCATTTGTGCCCGGTTGGATGCCACCTGCTCCCCCATCATCTGAGTGAGCATCCGAAGAGCTGCCGCCACAGGATCCTGAGGTTGATCCCATGGTGGAGAAGGTGGATTGGTCCGAGGACGACCTCTCCTGCCGCCAGCCATAATCCTCTACACATCATTAAGCAAACATCAAGGTGATCGGTCTCTCAACTTCATAACAATACATAAGAGGATAACAACTAACTGCAGGGACTAACTAATCCACAATCCAATTGGATTGAACTGCTCTAATACCATAATGTAACGTCCTAATTCCTAATTCCAAGAATAATGTCTGTTGGAAGCACATTCCCAAATTTCAGAAATTATTTCGCGCATTATGAATATCTATAAACCGTACAAAATAGCTTAGGTAGTCCAACTAATACTTAAGCTTCACATCAATACATTAATCCAATCACTAAGTACGCCAATAATGGCTCAATACAACACAATCAGTTTCTATAGGCATGAGAGGATACCCTTATACATGTGTCCTGGAATAGCTAAACATCCCCAAGGACATCATATGTACTAGGATATCCCGTAAAAAGAATACAAAGTAATGCCTTTAAAAGGGAAATCTAAATACATAAGCAAAAGGGGTCAACATGACCCATCGGCAGTCCTGCCATATTCCAATCAAGTCCCAGGCTGAGAACCCTGCACATCTAAAGAATCCACAAAACGTGTGGTGAGACTAAAGTCCTAGTGAGTGTGATCATGAAAGCAGTGTAGCTAGGTTTACAGGCAATATATGCACAGCGGAAGTCCATAAATTTAACTCATAACAATTTAATCATCAAACATTACATTCAACCTCTTGGTGTATATTACCCAACACTGGTGGGGTCTTAGCACTTAATCATCTAACCTGGATTGAACTCAATACCATGCAAGGAATGTCTTCCCTGTGGTCTTTTAACCTTCTATTTTAAATTAACATTCACCTTCACATTTAAACATTCTTAATCCTCTTGGGTCCAAGACCCATTGACACGATCCATCCGACCTCAACCAGGATGCCTCAGATGCATTGTAAGGGATTGAAGATCCAATGATCGGGGCCAGATCTGAGCGGTTAAAGAGAGCTTTGCAACTCTTGATCACTGAAGTCCAAAGGAAAGTAGACCATCGAGCAGAAGAAGAACCAAAGAAGTGGTTTAACTTAACTCGGATTGAAGTACAGGAGTGCTATCCCATCAGATAATCGGTTATGTCTGTTATTTGAATCTTAGGAGGGCCTATTTCGGGAAAGTGTATCTAATCAGATCATAATTGATTTATTTAGGATGAGATCTGTTAGGAATCAATTTCAGATCTCTTAGGATTATATTTACATCTTTTAGGATTATAATTTATCTTATTTAGGATTAAATCTTTTAGGATTATATTTTATTTTATCTTATTCTATCTTTTAGATAGTTTATTTTAGGAAATTCCTTTGCTATATATTAGCATTGAGAATTAGTTTGTAGACAAATATTTTTTATCAATAAAATTTGAGTTTTCTCATTGTGAGAGCTTATCATTTGTTCTTGGATTAAAGAACTACTTGATAACTTAGGTTCTACCAGCAGGTCTTGGTTAGGGTCTAGTTGCTTATATCTTAATAACTTTGGTGTTTCCGGCAGGTCACGGATTGTGTCAAGTTCCTATATTTGTTAGCTTTGGTGCTTCCGACAGGTCACGTATTGTGTCAAGTTCCTATATTTGATAACTTTGGTGCTTCCGGCAGGTCACGGATTGTGTCAAGTTCCTATCATTGATAGCTTTCGTGCTTCCAGCAGGTCTTGGATTGTGTCAAGCTCCTTACAGTTATTTACCGTTACTTACCGTTAATTGATCTTCAAGACGTTCCTATCTTTATCTCGGTTCGTATCACCCATTTTCCTCTTTGGACCGAAGTCCCATTTGGTTTCTTCTTATACAGTCATACATTTACACATATTCAGTACATAAAATAGGAGTAATCATGGTAAAAAAACCGCATTAGTTAAAAAAAAGAGGTGCAGACAATACAAAAAAAAAGGAGATCTGTAGTAGTAAAAAAAGAGAGAAAGGTGCAGATAGTAAAAAAAAGTGCAGTATTAAATTTTCTCAACAGCAAATCCAGTTTTGTTGTCCACAATATTTATTCCAAGCAGAAGATTTCATCTGAGGTGACGAATCCATCTGAATTGAAGAAATTGTAACCGGCTGCACATCTTGATTACTTTCTGGGCTAGTGTTTTGTCACTAAAAGTTGTCAAGTTATCATCAACACCTTCTCTATTACTTGTTAGTAGAATCTATCCCAAAAGTTCTTTATTTCAAGAGCTTGTAAGGATAAGTTGAGTGGAAAAAGGCAAGAGTGGTGAGTACAATATAGTGAGAAAAAGCCAAAAATTAGAGTGATACACGAGAGAATCAAACTTTTGAGTGAAAACACGTAAGTGAGTGTTGTGAGGATTCTTATTTTTTATCACTAACATCATTTGATTTACAGCCAAATTTATTTTCATTAATCATGAGTACAGTAAACCAACGTGAGGAGGATGCTGGAGAAATAGACCTCAAATCGTTCCTCAAGACACTACAAAGTGAATTTGTGAGAATGAGTGCAAGAATGGATGAGATAGAAGATCGATTTCCAGGGAGAAGAAGTAGAACGTCTCTTAAACCGAACTGAAGAAGAGGAAGAGGAAGAAGAGGACAAGGGAAGTAGTTCTAGAATAGAAAGCAATAGGGATAGTCATCTTGGAAACATCAAGATGAACATTCCTTCTTTCCAAGGGAAGAATGATCCTGAGTTATATTTGGAGTGGGAAAGAAAGGTGGAGCATGTTTTTGATTGCCACAATTATTCCAAGGAGAAAAAGGTAAAGTTAGTTGTGGTAGAATTCACTGATTATGCAAGTATATGGTGGGATCAATATGTGTTGAGCATGCGAAGGTGTGGAGAAAGACCGATTCAATCTTGGGAGGAGATGAAGGTCGTGATGAGAAGGAGATTTGTACCAAGTCATTACCATAGAGACTTGTATAGAAAATTGCAGGACCTACGTCAAGGTTCTATGATTGTAGATGATTACTACAAGGAGATGGAAATAGCCATGATGAAAGCCAATGTGCAAGAAGACCGAGAAGCAACAATGGATAGATTCATTGGAAGGTTAAAAAAAGAAATTGCAAATGTAGTGGAACTCCATCATTATGTGGAGATGGAACATTTATTACACAAAGCAATCCAAGTGGAGAGACAACTCAAATCTAGAGCTGTAATATTTCTAGAAACTCCTAGTACCTCTTGGAAATCCTGGCCAACCAGCAAACCAACAACTCGGCCAAAAGAAGAGGCAAAGATAGGACAACCGACCTCAGTAAGTAAAGGTAAATCTGAATTCAATTCATCTTCTAAAGCACGTGAAATTAAATGTTTCAGGTGTCAAGGTCTTGGACATATTGCTTCTAATTGTCCGAACAAGAGGGTCATACCCATGCGTGACAATGGTGAAGTGGAAAGTGCAAGTGAAGAAGAAGATGATGAAATACCCGAGATGGAGGATTGTAGTGATGTGGAATATACCGAGCCAGACCATGGTAATGAATTAGTCACCAGGAGGGTGTTCAATGCACAACCAAAGATGGAAGGAGTTGAGGAGCAACGTGAGCACATATTCCATACAAGATGTCGCGTAAGTGATAAGGTTTGCAGTCTTTTAATTCATAAAGGTAGTTGTACCAATGTTGCTAGTATTTTGATGGTTGAGAAATTAAAATTGCCTACCATAAAACATCCTAATCCTTATAGACTGCAGTGGCTAAATGATTGTGGGGACATAAGGGTAACAAAACAAGTTTTGCTTTCATTTTCCATTGGAAAATATGAAGACAAAGTCCTGTGTGATGTTGCACCTATGCATGCTGGACACATTCTACTTGGTCGACCATGGCAATTTGATAGGCGAGTAACTCATGATGGCTATCACAACATGTATAGTTTTAAATTAAATAATAAAATCTTTGTGCTAACCCCTCTTCAGCCTTCTAAAGCATATGCAGATCAAATAAGAATTTCTAGGGAGAGCAAGGAGTTGGAAGAACAATTTTCTGTTCAAGAAAAAGAAAGAAAAGAAAAGAAGAGAGAAGTGGGCATGGGATCGAATCCGACTTCAAGATTGGATGTCTATTCGATGTTACAAACCGAGCCAGGGCAGAAGCAAAGTGAACGCTTTTGCAAGAAAAAGGGAAGTTGAAAGTGTATTGCTAGATAAAGGGCAATTATTGATTCTTGTTTTTAAAGACATATACTTCTATGATGATTCTAACAATTCTTTACCTTCTGAAATTTAAAATTTGTTGCAGGAGTTTGGAGAAGTCTTTCCGGATGAGCTACCTCAAGGATTACCACCTTCAAGAGGTATAAAACACCAGATTGACTTTGTACCCGGTTGTGCCCTACCAAATCGGCCAGCATACAGAACCAACCCGGATGAGACCAAGGATATCCAAAAACAAGTCAGGGAGCTAGTGGAAAAAGGGTATGTAAGGGAGAGCCTTAGTCCATGTGCTGTACCGGTAATATTGGTACCAAAGAAAGATGGTTATTGGTGTATGTGCACTGATTTTCGAGCCATTAACAAGATTACGATAAAGTATCATTATCCAATTCCTAGGTTGGACGACATGCTTGATGAGTTACATGGAACATGCTTGTTCTCTAAAATTGATTTGAAAAGTGGTTACTATCAAATTTGAAAGAAAGAGGGTGATAAGTGGAAAACTTCTTTTAAAACAAAGTATGGTTTGTATGAGTCGTTAGTGATGCCCTTCGGGTTAACTAATGCACTCAATACCTTTATGAGGTTAATGAACCATGTGTTGCTCTCTTTCATAGGAAAATTTGTGGTAGTTTACTTTGATAACATTTTGGTTTACAACAAATCTTATAATTCACATGTTGAACACTTACATGTTTTTAAGGTATTAAGGGGAAAATGTTTGCCACATGTTGAGTTTGCATATAACTGGACGGTACACTATACTACTTCTTTTTCACCATTTGAGGTTGTATATGGTTTTAATCCACTAACTCCTTTGGATATTTTTCCATTACCTATTTCTGAATTTTCCAACTTAGATAGTAAAAGGAAAGCAGGTTATGTCAGGGAGTTACATGCAAATGTTCGAGCTATTATTGAAAGGAAAAATGAGCAGTATGCAAAAAAAGCCAATAAAGGGCGGAGGAAGGTAATATTTGAACCAGGCGACTGGGTTTGGATTCACATGAGGAAAGAAAGGTTTCCAGCTCAAAGGAAGAACAAGCTTCAACCAAGAGGATATGGTTGATGGGTTTCTGGAAAGCGAACCAAAAATCCAGTAGTATAATAGTAAGAAAGATATCGTATCCACAGGGAACGGTCAATTCACGTAGACTCGTGATCTAATTATCAAGGGAAAACAACGGTTTAGAGATATTGTTGCGGAATTGTAAATAACAGATAAAATATTAATGGAATAGAAAGGAAGAGTTAGAGACACTTTACTTGGATTAGGATTGGACTTCATATCATCACACCCTTTGTGCATGTAAAAACTATTTATTATTTTAGGTTTACTCTATAATATCCTAGACAAACTTTATTGCTAAGACCCCGAGTTACCAGGGGCGTCACACACTCAAAGATAATCCATGCGGGCTCTCCCAGGCGATAAACTTACCCTCGGCTTATTTTGCTCTTTTTTAGTCAGTTTGTAAAGTAACTTAGTTGATAAATGAGGCCTATAGCTGTAGACGCTCCTTCGCTCAAGTACTGTCACTACCCTCACTCATCAAGATACGCCTATGTTCGAATCCTGGATTCACAATCAACTAACTCCTTGCTATCGGTTTATCAATACCAAGCCTAATGGTCGGATACCCTTCATTATGGTACTCACACTACCCATCAATCATTAGTAAACACCCTTTTTCGGTCAGTAATTAACCGAGTATTCTTATTCAATCAGAGAGTGAGTCTCTTTAGAAGCCACTCCCCCACTCTCAGTCCTAATCAAAACTAACCTAGTTAGTTGAGACTAGCCTATAACTCTAGGCGCAAGTGCGGGAATTAGGAATTAAGTACAGAATAAGATTACCAATATTATAGACAGAGAGCACAGAAATAATAATATAGAGTTTACATACACTTGGGGATAGAATCAATTACATCCAATCCTAATGGAGAGTTAACTACACGAGGTAGCCATACAAACTACCGAAGATGTTGTCACCATCTTCAATCCTTGTGAAGCGCTTCTCCTCTCCTACTCTAAACTTAGCTTTGGTACATTATCACTGAAATATAGACTAGATTAAAATGATCGTGCACACTGGGATTGGTGCAAGAGGTTCCTATTTATAGACTAAGGAAAGACACAGCAATTTGGGAAGAGATCTATCTAAAAACGGCAACAGGGAGCAAATCAGCGTGACCTGCGCTCCAGGCTGCGCTACAGCGCAGGATGGGGCGCAACTTCCAGAGAGTCTACGCTTCACCCTACGCTAAAGCGCAGGTGAAGCGCAGGTAGCGTCCTGCAGCTCCAACTTTCTCTTTTTAATCTTGATCTCTCCCCAAGACTGGTTTTGGCATATTTGTCTTTCCTTGTTTCCCTTTTCTTGATAAAATCCTTGCATTTATTGAGCAATCTTGATTTATTTGGGAAGCTTGTATGCAGAATCCTTGATTGATTGACAGTGATCTCCTCATTAATTGCATTAAATCTTCTTCAAATCTTTATTAAATGTCTTCAATCAATCTCAAATCTTGCAGATATCTCCCTCATCTAATGCTATCTATCCCTCAAATCAAATCTTTGCAATATCCTACAAAAATCAGCAATATTTCTATCAAAATAGCATCAAATTCAAATCTTAGATTAATAAATACAATTTCTCTAATATTTAATAAAAAAGGATTAAAGTGGGGCAAAATTACCATTTTATCCTTGATAAGTGAACTAAAAAGTACTCTAATTTATAAACTAATTTTCACTTATCAATGGTCCATTCCAAGTTCTAGAAAGGATCAATGACAATGCCTACAAGATAGATCTTCCAAGTGAATACGGTAATGTTAGTGCAACATTCAATGTAACTGACTTATCCTTATTTGATGTAGGTGATGAATCAGATTCGAGGATGAATCCTTTCAAAGAAAGGGGAATGACACGATCCCATCTGACCTCAACCAGGATGCCTCAGATGCATTGCAAGGGATTGAAGATCCAATGATCGGGGCCAGATCTGAGCAATTAAAGAGAGCTTTGCAACTCTTGATCATTGAAGTCCAAAGGAAAGTAGACCATCGAGCAGAAGAAGAGCCAAAGAAGCGGTTTAACTTAACTCGGATTGAAGTACAAGAGTTCTATCCGATCTGACAATCGGTTATGTTTGTTATCCGAATCTTAGGAGAGCCTATTTCGGGAAAATGTATCTAATCAGATCATAATTGATTTATTTAGGATGAGATTTGTCATGAATCAATTTCAGATCTATTAGGATTATATTTACATCTTTTAGGATTATATTTTATCTTATTTAGGATTAAATCTTTTAGGATTATATTTTATTTTATCCTATTTTATCTTTTAGATAGTTTATTTTAGGAAATTCTTTTGCTATATATTAGCATTGAGAATCAGTTTGTAGACAGTTATTTTTTATCAATAAAATTTGAGTTTTCTCATTGTGAGAGCTTATCCTTTGTTCTTGGATTAAAGAACTACTTGATAACTTAGGTTCTACCAGCAGGTCTTGGTTAGGGTCTAGTTGCTTATATCTTGATAACTTTGGTGCTTACGGCAGGTCACGGATTGTGTCAAGTTCCTATATTTGATAGCTTTGGTGCTTCCAGCAGGTCACGGATTGTGTCAAGTTCCTATATTTGATAACTTTGGTGCTTCTGGCAGGTCACGGATTGTGTCAAGTTCCTATCATCGATAGCTTTGGTGCTTCCAGCAGGTCTTGGATTGTGTCAAGCTCCTTACAGTTATTTACTGTTATTTACCATTAATTGATCTTCAAGACGTTCCTATCTTTACACTCCCGGTTTGTATCACCCGTTTTTCCTCATTGGACCAAAGTCCCATTTGGTTTCCTCTTATACAGTCATACATTTACACATATTCAGTTCATAAAATAGGAGTAATCATGGTCAAATATATTCCTCAAGCCTTTAACATATAGGGAAAGGAAATAGAAAAGGGTTTACAACATCTATTCTTTCCCCCAAACCCTAGCTACCTCAAATCCCTAAATGTTCCTTCTACTCAACCATTTAATTAATACACTAATCATTTAATCTAAATACAAGTAATAAAGAAGAGAGAGATAGAAGAAGGAGCATAGAAAGAGTATAGACACAAGAATGGACTAAGTGGGTGAACCACATTCATCTCAATCAAGGAAAATAGGAAGAATGGAGGGAGGGATGATGATGCCAAGCTCCTTCAATGGTGTGGGAGACCTCCAACCAAGCTTTCTTGCTCCTTCTCTCCCTTTCTCTCTTTACGTTTCTCCTTCTCTCTAAAAGAAGCAAAAAAAAAAGTTATTAATGCCATAGTAGAAACAGCATTTAAAGCTTTTCACGGGCTCTCGCTTGAGCGGGGAGGAATATTCTCCCCAGATGCTCATTCTCGCTCAGGTGAGAACCTTCTCGCTTGAGCTCAATTAAGTAGGAAAATACTCATTACTCTCTGACTTTGTCTCGCTCAAGCGAGAGCCTTCTCGCTTGAGCGAGAGCAAGTCAGGGAATAACCCTTGATTCTAGATGGAATTGCGCTTAATTAAGCGAGAGCAGTTGCGCTTAAGCGCAATTCCATTACAGAAAGCCCCCTAAATCAGCCTTGTCCCTCGCTCAAGCGAGCCTTTCTCGCTTGAGCGAGGATGACAGAACACAAACTTCCCCATTTTTATTGATATGCTCGCTCAAGCGAGACCTTCGCTTGAGCGAGGATGAAAGAATCACAAATTCCCCTTATACTGATATGCTCGCTCAAGCGAGACCTCCTCGCTTGAGCGAGAGTATCAAAATCTTAAATTCCCAATTTTCACTCTTAGTTACTTTTTCCCCAAATTTCTTTTACAAAAGCTTTTTCCCTTATTAGTTTGATTAATGAAGATACTGAAATCTGGAATGTTACACTTAGCTGATATTGATGCCGAGGGTCAGCCTTAGGGCGACGCTAATGCTGAGCATGTTTTGTACCGGGGTGCAACTCTAATACTGCTCATAAGAGGGACCCTCACGGCAGTGTGATTATCCGACCTTATGGACGAGGGTGAGTATCTACAATTATTTTTACTTCTTTTGAATTGTTAAATTTGAATTTTTATAAGTGTTTAGAGTTAATATTGAATTTCTTTATTTTGCAGTTGGGTGCCTAATAACCCCCACTGGTCGCCATTTGGAAATCCTATTACCCCCATCATTCTTCACAGTGATGATCCATTTAACTTGTCATCTTGTTCAAGAAGTGAATTTGGGAGGGCCTGTACATTATCGTTGGATGTATCCAATTGAAAGGTGAATACTTATAACTCATTTATTCTTTTTTAAATAATGTTTAAGTAAATGATTTAATTGTTATTTTTTCTGGTCATAGGGAGTTAGGACATTTAAACCCTAAACCCTAAACCAGAAGGTTCCATAAGTGAAGCTTACTTAGCAGAAGAGACCCTCTATTTATATTCACAATATGAGGCTGATGAATCAAGGATGAATAGAGGTCGACATGTTGATGATATTCCTCCTGATATTGGAACTCCTCAAACATCCTCCATTTATCCTCAACTAGGTAGACCGGTGGGAAGTTCGTCAACTTTTACTTTGATCCCAATAGAAAAAATACAAGGACATCGATATTTGCTATTGAATTGTATAGTGGTCAAGCCATATATTGAGTAAGTGTTTTGACACATTTCATGTGAAAAGAATACTTGTCTTGCCAAACAATGTTAATATGATTTTCTTTTGTAATGACTTTAGAGCATTCATTAAGAGGAAAAATAGAGCTCGAAGACCTTCGGCTACAGAGATAGAAAAAATAGTTACTAAAGAATTTGCAACTTGGTTTCCCCAACGGGTAGGTTACCATGGGGAGAAAGTATAGGAATTTCAAGTTGAACTTGTGGAATATGAATTTGACCTTTTATATAGTAGAGAGAAACTTATCCATAATGTCCCTGATGGTATTCCTAAAGATCAATGGTCATCATTGGTTGACTATCATTTGAAACCGGATTATAAGGTAAAATTTCTATTTATTGTTTTATGTGTAGTTGTCTTTTAAATTGGAATTTTAGTTAATGTATTTTTCATGTCATAGGATCTATGTCAAAAGAATGCCGAAGCACGGAAAAAGCAAACAATTCCACATACTGGGGGATCTAAACTCCTATCTAGGAAACAACATGAGATGGTAAATAACTTGTGATATTTTTCACTATTTTTTTATATTTAGTCTTAAATGGGTCACATATATATAGGAAATGGAGGTTGGACGTGTTGTGAGTCGAGGTGAATTATATATTGCAACTCACAAGAAAAAAGATGATTAATGAGGAGGCAAGGTCTATTGTGGTAAGACTGTTTTCAATTTGGATTACATGACTATTTTCTGGTATTTTGGGACTGATTTTTTGTTCTACTGCAACTCCATGTAGTTTTGGTCTTTTGGAGTATTTGGTGATGGTTTTGTGCTTGGTTTATGATTGGTATCTATAAATCTGGTGAGTCTTGGGGAGTAAGATGAGTTTGAGTGCTATGATAAAAGGATTCTCATGTTGGTGTATTTGTTTGTTACCTGAGAATGTGATGTTAGCTATTCTGAAATTTAACAATTTATTCATGTGTAATTGCAACCTTAACTTTTCTTTTGTGGTTTTGTAGATTGATTTCATTACAGAGGGGCTGCAAAATATGGAGAGTTTAGCCTTGGCATTTATGTGCAAAATACTCACCTGGATGTCCTTGGATATGTTGTTGCTCAGATTATTTTTCAATTCTGATTGTCTTCAATAGGGTGCTTAACGCTGCATTTCATGGCTTTGGATGATAAAAATAAAAAAGAGCTTTCTATTTCTACTTTTTTGTTATGAACATCAAAACGTTTTTCATAGTTGAAATCTGAAACTACTAATTATCAGAAGAAACTGACATTGATCATTGATGTCCATTTTTTTTCCATTATGAAGTTTAATAAACTGCTAAATATTGGATAATGTGTTATATTTTTTACTGAAAAATTAGAAAACTGCTAAATTGCTAAAAAAACTGTCGTTGGTCTTATGCTAAAAAGATTAGGTGCAATAATCAAACCCTATTTAGCTGACAGTTCTGCTGCTAGCTTCCTTAGGAGACATCCTTTCTGTTAGTATATAGTTTCCATTTATTATCTGTACTTTGTATTGTTATCTTCTAAGTAACAACATTTGATTTTATTGGAAATGTTGCTTATATACAGGAGCAAATTGAACAAGTAAGTCAAACTATAGATTCTACAGAAATTTCATCAAACGATGCTCTTGCTAAAGTGCTAGGACCAGATCACTCTGGATATGTACGTGGCTTAGGCATAGGAGGTCTTCATAGCATTGCATTTGGATCTACCAACATGCAGTTTAGTGGTATATTCTCTGGTTTATCAAGCACTTATTCAGCTGAATGTTCCCAAATGAAAGAAGAGGTTAATAGTTTGAAGACAAAACTAGCAGCTTCTGAAGAGAGTTTTAAGATATTAAAAATTATTATGCTTTCATATATACAAATGAAGGAAGGGCATATCCCTATAGAGTTGAGTGCTTTGTTAGAGAGTTTTACTTCTAGTGGTAATGATTTTATATACTCTTTAAGTGTTGTTTAATATGTTATCCTCATAAGCATGGTCAAAGATATTTAAGTTTGGTTGTCTTTTACAGGAACAAAGAAGTGAAGAAGCCATCTCAAGGCCAAAAGGAGGATCTTCAATAGCTAGTAATTGATTTTGAATTATTTACTCCCAATTATACCTTTTGTTGTAGTTTTAAGCTTAGTATGCAACAGGGAGCATATGCAAAAAAATTGGAAGTTTATCATACAAGTATTTTCATTGGGCTAGTTGGCATTAGAAATCCTCTTTACTCTAATTCTATGTAGAGGCATTGAAATAACTCTAGTTCAAGAGTTTATAGTTTCATGTTCCTATTTTTGTATGAATTTTCCTTTCTCCATATGTTTAGTGAGCTTTATAAAGTGTAACTATGTTTTTTTTCTTGTTTGGGTGTTTTTCAAGTTGTTAAAAGTAGAAAGTAATAAAAGGAAAATAGACACACTTGACAGCAAATATAAAAAAAAGTTGAAGTTTAGTGGCGGTTTCAGATCACCAATAAAAATATAAATTTTGATATCAACTTCAGTGGTGGTCATGAATGCCAAAAATGTTGAACATTTCTGGCGGTTTATGACCACCAGTAATGGTCAAAACAATTTCTGGCAGTCCTGCCAGCGGTCAAGGAAAAAACGCCACAAAGCATGTTGTGGCACACGTAATCCTGGCATTCTCCTTAACTGCCAGAATTGTATTTTGTGGCGGTCTTTGATCGCCAGAAACGGTAAAATTAACCTCCACTAAAAACAACATTTTTTGTAGTGTTATAATATTGCATCTTCAAAAGATACCAAATAAATAATACACTGCTGTAATTTGATCTCTCCTATACATATATATAATAAAAGTTTAGGTATTTTTTAAGTGATTAAGAATTTAATTAATTATAACAAATAGAAAATTACATAAATACATATCCATACCAGCAGACATGTGCACATAAGATGTCTTTAATTTTTTTTAAAATAAAAGCTGAAATATCACAAGAAGAGAAGAATTGAAAAAGAGAGAAAAAGGGTTGGGGTTGGGGGAAGGGGGTGCATGTATAAGGAATGAGGATCCTCCTGATTCGGTGTGAAGTGTTGTTTCTAGCTGGTCTCGACGTCTCCACATCCCCACCTCCTAATCACAACTCAAACCCAATGGAAAAAAAAACACACACACACACGGAAACCGAGAGTAGTCAAATGCATGTTTTTCACGTGTAGTATTCATACGAAGCAACACACCTAACCATTTTTTAAAGGTATATATACATTCCTCACTTATTTAACTTTCTTTATTAAGAAATGATATTTGAAAATCCAAAATGTATATAAACTCATATACAATAATGAGAGAGAAAGAGAAAAAAGAGTGAGAGATGTAATAAATAATGTTATAAAAAATTATAGAAAGAAAAATTGAGGCAATTACAACTTCGCATATTTATTGAGGCAATTATACCACATGTGTCCATATTACTTTAGTCCATAAAAGGATTTATTCAATTTAATTGAATATCTTTCCCAAGAACTTGGACTAAATATTTCCAGCAAATTAAACCCTTCAGGGAGTTTGATGTGTGTATATATATATATATATCATTTTCAAGAAAGCCATACAAATGGGTCGTAATAATATTCATCGATATTTTCATGTACTGCAGAATAGAAAATATCAAAAAGTACTCGCATCCACCACAAGTGAATATATTTATTCAAAATCAATGTCAAGTCTTTTGTGAAAAACCTTGGGCAACAAGTTGTGCTTTATACTGCACATTTTCACTTTTCACATCTCGTTTTTTACAAAAACCCATTTGTATCCAACTGGCTTTACACATTCAAGTGTGTGAGCTATAGGTCCAAAACTTTGCATTTTGTAAGTGAATTTCATTTTTTTCACATTGGCCAATCATTTCTTTGTCGACATTCTTTAACCAATTTCGGTTCATGATCCTCACTATCATTTATAATATCAAGCGTTACTTTCAATGCAAAAATGTTGTCAACGTTGACTTCATGTTGGTTCCATTGTATTTCATTCAAGACATAATGAGATCTCTTTATTTTCATGAATTTCAAGTACCTGAGTTTCTTTTGAAACTGAAATAATAATTATGTCCAAGGACTCTTCTAGAGTCTCTATATCCTCGATCATGCCATCTAAATTCTTAGCTCCTTTTCTTTTCTGAGGATTTTTTATATATTTGGAACCAACAGGTCTGCCACGCTTTATGCGTGCTTCAGACTCATTTGAAACTGTAGATTGTCCAACAGGGACATCTATTTTAATTGGAGCATTAACAGTTGGTACATCTTTTTGGGTCAGTGAATACATTCGATAGTTGGTTGGCTAAACCTTGCATATGAATTATCCTTTGAACTTCCAGTTCACATTGTTTTGTCCGAGCATCAAGATGAATAATGATAATTCATCCCAACCAATTTCTTTGTCCAACTGCTTGTTTTCTCCCCCTAATATTGGGAAAACAAATTCATCAGAATGACAATCGATAAATCGAGTCGTGAATAAATCCCTCGTCAATTGTTCAAAAATTTTATTATAGACGGGGATCGGCAGCCAATATATATTCCCAACCTTCTTTGAGGTCCTATCACAGTGCATCGTGGTGGAGCGATAATAACATATAATGCACATCCAAAAATTCTTATATGGGAAGTATTAGGTTTCTGACCAAAAACCATTTGTAATGGGGAGGACTTATGATAATTTATTGGCTTGATGCAAATAAGTGTTGCAACATGCAAGATTGCATGTCCCCAAGTAAAAATTGGAAGTTTTGATCTCATTAGTAATTACCTTGCAATTAATAAATGATTCTGCACGATCATTTTGTGCATGAACATACACTACAAGATGTTCAACATCAATTCCAATGGACATACATAAATTCACCTACATTGACAATAAACAAACATGTGGTCATCTAGTTGATGCATCAATTATAATAATAAAATATCTAAATGGCCCACATGATTGGTGTATTAGTCCACAAATATCACCTTGTATACGTTCCAAAAAAAAAACAAGGTGAGAGATTCACTTCCAATCTCTGTTAGCGATAGTCAAATAATCATTTTTCATTGAGAATAAGCAACATATGAAAAATTGTTGGACTGAAGAATCTACTGGATCTTCATAAGGTGTCCATATGAATTTTCGCATCATAATTGAAACGGGATGGCTCAACCGTTCATGCCAATAACAATTTTATCATGCTTTACTATAGCATTTGTTTCAATTGTACTAATATAGGTGTAGTACAACCCAGAGAAAAATGAAGACAACTTTTTCAATACACATTTTTTAGCATCATTCTCGTGATGTATAGACATTCAACATTGTCATCATTTGTTGTCTCTATTTGGTATCCATTTTTGCGGATAGCCTTGAAACTTAATAAGTTTCTATGAGACTTGCCACAATATAAGATAATGAATGTGTAATTTTATTCCTCCGGGTAACAGAACATTTAGCTTGGTACGAGCCTTTATCTATATTTATACCAGATAGGTAAAAAAAACATTAGCTATGTCAGAGCCTTCAATTATATTTGTATTACCATATAGGTAACAAAACATTAGCTCTTGCTCATACGCCCTCAAATATATAATCTTGGCGCGCACACCATTAAATGCATAAACTTAGGGCACACACCACATTTGGCGGAGCTGAGCTCTTGACATAGTCCTCAAACAGAATCATGTTCACATGCCACATCTGGCGAAACTAATTAAGCTCTCGACCTACATGTCCTCAAACACAATCATGTTCATACGCCACATCTGGCGGAACTAAGCTCTCGACCTACAGGTCCTTAAACACAATCATGCTCACACGCCACATATGACGGAGCTGACCTCTCGATCTATAGGTCCTCAAACAAATTCACAATCATGAAAAATTCATAAAAACGTTTATGAAAATTTATACATCAACACTCTTACTTTCTGCGCATATGTCATGAACTATTATCCATGACAACAGATAATAATAATTAACATAACATCATACAATTAAAACTTATTTCACATACCTCATACATTCTCTTATTAAATTATAGTCAATTGACATCCCCTAGGGTATGCAAAAAGGAATGTTATACATTGAGTGAAGAGCAAAACAATACTAATAGGGGTATATCATTAGATCATTCACTTCCTCATTCTATGAGGAATCATCATACATTGTCCATAACTATCTAGAATTTCATAATAGCAATTTAGGACAATTAACCATCAAATTTTGCCAAAATGTAATATAATATCTCAAATTATTTAGAGCAAAGCATATTAATTTAACAAATGAGATATTATATAATGAATTGTACTCATTTTCATTGATAAAAATATTACGGTGTTATGTTAATTAATATGATAAATTATATGATATTGCGGTGTTATAATAACAACCATGAAAAATAATATTATAATACTATTAATTAAATTCCTTAAAGGAAACCAAACATGACCTTATATATCAATTTAATTTAAACATGTCACACATGTAATATAATAATTTGAAATACTTCTAATAACAAAATATCAATGTAGCTCATCGTGCAATATATCCAAACCAACATTATATATGATTATGTATTATCTCATTTACTAATTTAACCATGTAAGAAATATCTCATAAATAAAATTCAATCTCTTGAATAAATACATGAATCCACATATACTTATCAAATATATTTTTTTCATTTAATTTCTCTAACAATTATAATAATAACAATGATAATAATTATCACTGATTCAAAATGATTAGAATATAATGTATTACACATATTTCTCACGATAAAAGAAACATGAATATCAAAAAATTCAACACATCTCAAACAGTCATTTTTAATAAATTAAAAGATAAAATCAGATAAATAAAATTTCTATTTCATCATTATTTATATGTTCGATTTGTAGGCCGAAGCATTATTTCATATTTATAAATATTATTAAAAAATATATATGCCCGATCAACAGGTAGAGAAATAATTTCGTACTCAAACATGTATTTCAATTTAGATAATGAATGTTAAGAAAACTATCATACCTTCTCTGCAGAAATGTAGGATTTCTAGTAATAATAGTAATACCTTTAATTTCCGCAAGAATCATAGAACTTCTTGTGATAATGCGTAGAGCTTCGTGCTGATAACGTGTTATAAAATCAACACTGACAATATATAAAAGTAGAGAGTAGAAAGAAAGAGTAGAGAGAAAGAGTAGAAAGAAAGATAAGAGAAGAAGAGACCGAGAGTTGGTCGTGTCTTATACCATTCACATAAGGGGGTATTTATACAAGTGAATAAGAGTTAATAATGGAAATGAAATAACCTATAATTGAGGAAACTATGTAACCTACGATATACAATATCTTCTCAAGATCAATCCTACCTATTAAAGAAAACAGGTATAGTCATATCATATCAGACTAAATCTGATGGGCATCCACCATATCATAATTATTCATAACATGTTGTATAAATTGTTATATATATATATATATATATATATATATTGGTCTGTCATAGGAATAACATTTTCTCTTTACTACTCTAGTCTCGAATATAAGCAAAAAAATAATTAATTCACACTAATTAATAATATTAGTTGAGTTCATTAAATTTTCTAAACTCACATAGAAAGTGAACAACATTTACTAAACTATCCTTTTTAATATTATTGCAAAGTGGATCATTGGAAAGGAAATGTAATTAAATAAGAGTATTGTGGGATACTAGCATTTAATAGGGTAGAGGTAGTTAGATTTTGCTTATATTTGAGACCAACAAAATTGAATTTTGAGTTGTTATATTTTTTTTATTAAATAAGAGTATTGTGGGATTACTAGCATTTAATAGGGTAGAGGTAGTTAGATTTTGCTTATATTTGATACTAACAAATTGAATTTGAGACTGGGGTGATTTTTTTCAATTGTCATAATTACCCCCCCCCCCCCACACACACACATATATCAATCAGGGGAAATTTTGAGATGAACCTTTATATTTTGTGACTATGGTAGAATCTTTATTATAAATAGTAAAAATTTAATATTACAAATTTAATAATATATTTTATTGATTTAAATTTACTTTTATAAAAAAAAGTGTGGGATCTACGGTAAACCCAAACTTATAAAGGTACGTAGTGTTTGATAGATGAACAGATCGAGATAAAATAAAATATAACAAAACAAAATGTAACAAGACAAAAAATGTTTTATGTGTTTTAGTAACTACAGAACAGAATATGATCATATGTGTTTAATTATATATATAACTATCCTATTTATTATTTAAATAAGTATTGAAAAATTGAATATAGGGTGCCTGGCGTAGCAGTGGTGGTGGTGATGGCGGTGGCGGTGGCGGCGGCAGTAGTGGTGGTGGTGGTGGCGACAATGGTGATGTAGGGTTCTAAGTGACATGGTGGTGGTAAATGGTGTTTGGTGGTGGCCAACGACAAAGGTAGTGGTGGCGACAATGGATGGCGATGGCTGTTGTGGCGGTGGCAATGTAGGAATCACAATTTTAGGAACAAGGTTAGGAGAGTGGACGATAGTTTCTCCAATAAAAAATTAATAATGAGATGTTTTATTCTATTATCTTTGTTCCACCCTTTTTATAAAACCAAAGTGTTCCACCTTTTTAGTTTAATGATATGTCATATTCTGTTTTATTTTTAAAATACACCAACATAAAATAAAACTTACATATGCCCCATTATATTTCTGTTCTGAATTGTCTACCAAACACTACCAAAGTATCTATCAAAATTACCCATATATCAAGGCTATCACTATTTGCTCTTACTATCATAGTGACTACGGGTTCGTTTGGTTTACAGTTGAGTAGAATTGATTCTAGAAATGAATGGTTGAGGTAGATGATACACGCTTTACGAAGTAAATTGGACGGAAATGATTTAAAAATAATTCTACAAAACCATGGTTTTGTACTGTTGGAATTTAAAACAAGCAAGCTATACATAGTAGACAAAATCCACACATGACAAAATAAAATTATTATATTAACATTATAACCTTATATTTGAAAGTACAATATATATTTTTTAATTAATTGTGAACTAAACATAATTATTTAACTTTATATATATTTTACAATAGACACGTAAATATTAATTATAAAAATTCAAAAAAAGTGATAAAAGGGAGAGATATATGAATTTACAACTTAAAGTACTCCTTTTATAAGTGTATATGCCTAATCAATTTTGTTATTCTCCTTCTATAAATGTATTTTCAATTTCCTTATTGTTATTTATCTTTTTTATTTTGTATATATTATGCCTTAATATAGGTGAGAATTTTGTCACATAATTCTAGTCAATTAATAATTAATTAGCTTACATACTTATTTATTTGTTTCAACCATATGTATCTTTTACGAAAAATAATTTTATTTGAGTCGAAAATATCGACTTTATAGTGGGCAGTTAGATTGCATACATACTTAGTTGACAATAATATTAGCATAGTTAAACAATTGCTATATGTAATTAGTTCTGATCGAGTAATTATCAAAGTGTATATAGTTAAAGCTTATTTAATATATATATATATATATATATATAGGAGGCATATATGAGTTCATTGATGATATCAAAGAAGACAATTCTATCGGATCTTCGTCTTGAGCACTTATCAAGTTCTCTCTTCTCTTTCAAACTTTCTTTGGTTTCCATATCGTGTCAAAGCTGCTAATGTGTTGGGAATGTCATTGGTTAGAAAGAGCGGTTACACCATGTGAGTGTTAAAATGTTATGACTTGACTATACTAGCAAATTAGTCTATGAGAGATTTCTGATCGTGCAGTTTAGTCCCTGAGAGATTCAAAATTTTTAAAATGGTTCCGGAAAGATTGCTCTGTCATGTAAAATATTAATGGTCCTTGTAGTGCAAAATTTAAGGACTGATTTGCATAATTTTTAATGTCTGAGGGACTAATTTACTTGTTTTTGCTTGTTTTTCAGGGACTATTTTGCACTACAAGGACCATTTTGCATGACGGAGCAATCTTTCAGGGACCATTTGGGATTTTGAATCTCTCAGAGACTAAACTGCACGACCAGGAATCTCTCAGGGATTAATTTTCTAGTTTAGTCTCATAAGTTTAAAGCATTGCCAAGAAGGCTTTGTGCTGCTATGGAGTCAAACTCAAATTGAAATCAACATTATTTTCTTTTGGAGAAATTATTCTACATCTATCATTAATCAAAGGGGTAATTATAATAATACGGTAGCGGATTTTGAACCAAACATGCATTTGAGAACTAAAATAATATTTAATGTATAAACTAATTATATTATATTATATACATATATATATATAAAAATTTATGGTACAATATTAACACAAAATTAAATATAAAAATAAGGATTGAATATTTTTTTTGTCTCTATCATATAACGGTTTTATTTATTTTTCTCTAATTTTAATTCACTATTTTTTAAAACCATATGTTTTCAATCATTACTATTAACACTGTTTTATTAAGTCACATTTACACTTCTCTTGTAGTTTGCCTTGGTAAAAATTTCTATGGAAATTTAATTTCTTGTGATTTTTTATTAGAAAATTATTTATTAAATTTTTAAAAAAATACAAATTAATGAAAAATGTAGGTGTAAAAGTATTTTATATTGATGCAAAAAAAAAGAATCATATTTTCTACAAATTTTAAAATCTGTAAAAAAAAATTCTGCAGATTTTGAAATCCCTAGAAACATATGTAGCAAAATCCATTAAAAAATATGAAAGAAATATTAACATGTCAACATTTAGTGGAACATAATTAATGGGCCGAGTGAGAACTAAAACATGATTTTTTAAAAAATGGAGGAGTAAAATCAAAGAGAAAATAAAAGAGAGGCAAAAACACCAAATTTTTACTATATTTTTATGGATTAAAAACATATTTAATCTTGAAAATAATATAAAGAATAGTGGTACTAATAGTACTGCATCAAGTGGGTTTGCGGGTTAAACGAAAAGAAAAAAAGGCAAACGACTTCAAATGTTCAAACAAAGTTGGATTTTTATTTAGAGGAGGATGTTTTACCATACAGTGAAGACTTTGATATTTTAATGTGTGGAAGCAGAATGGAGTTAAGTTTCCAACACTGCAAGCTCTTGCAAAGGATTTGTTTGCCATTCCAATCTCTGTTGTAGCTTTTGAATCTGCATTTAGTGTTAGTGGGCATATATATGTTAAGCCCTCATCATAGTCGATTTTATTGGACTACCTTAGAAGCATTAATGTGTGCCAAGAGTTGGTTGTGGAGTGTTGAGGATACAGGTAAATTTTAAAATTAATCATTTAAATAAGATTATGAAGTGGTTAATAATGTTTATATCACTAATGCAGAAAAGACTTTCTACGACGGTTAAAAATAGGCTTCTACGACGGTTGTGCAACCGTCGTAGATCCAGGCGTCGTTGTTAAGTGGAATTTGTCACGACGCGTGATAACCGTCGTTGTAAACTGACTTTCTACGACGGTTAGGACTGGTAACCGTCGTGAAAAGGCTTACTTTCCACGACGGTTGACAGTCTTAACCGTCGTGAAAAGGCTTACTTTCAACGACGGTTAGTAAAGAACCGTCGTGAAAAGCCTACTTTCCACGACGGTTGTGACCATAACCGTCGTGGAAAACTACATCAACCCACCCTTCTTGAGTAGCTCTTCCACGACGGTTGTGACCATAACCGTCGTGGAAAGTCAAATTTTTTTTTTTAGTTCGTTCTGTTTTTTTCAATTTTCCCAAACCTGCAAACAGAAAATACAGTCCAGACAATCCCAGCAATACCAACATAGTAATGGCACTTCATATACTCGGTGCAATAATCAATTTACATAATCACATTACACGTAAAATCTAATATAAAAGCTACTATAAGTAATGAAACTATATAAAAAAACTACTACAAGTAATCAAATACTGCTCAACTACTCTAAAGTTTTGTTATACAAGTCAATAACATATGCAGCCCATGTCTTTCTGATGTAATCAATTGAAGCAGAGTTGAGTGGGCTACTATCCATGAAATACTGCAAAATAAATAACTTGTAATTAGTGGACAAATCAATTGCATGACGATTGGTGTTAACTTGTTTGTTGGATTACCTTGTCCAATGCGACTTGAATTCCCCCTTGCACAATGCAAGACATCCATTGCATGACGTAATAGCCACACTCATACCCTCCAACTTGTTTGTTGGACTACAATTCAAAATGAATATTAGTCAAACAATTAAAACCGTAGACAACACTTTATTAAAATATCTTATTTGAATCCATGTAAATACCTTGACGTATTTCCAGGTTAGCTTATGAGCTCTATGTCCAGCTCTACCCATCAACATTTGATATGTTGAATATGCACTAATATAAAAAATATCACACGATTTAGAGTTTAATAATTCAATAAAAGACTTCTAAAGTTAATAAATTCATTGTCATTACCTATTGACTATGTCAAAAAATCTCTTTGGGGGCCTCTTATGCAATGAACAAAACCACAGAGCACTGTCTTCGTCGACAGATATAACCAGTAGTTGCCAGTGGCGTCTGCATTGAAAATTAGTTAATACTGCAAGATATTTATTTTGATAATGATAAAAATATTAAAAAACCTACAAGTATTTCCACTTACTCATGAAAGTAAGGTGCTAAATAAATCTTCTTGCCCTCATCTTGCAAGGCATTGGCGATGTACACCTGAATAGCTGTTCTTTCATTTACACCCTCACAGGTTAGATGAGGGTCAATGAATCCATACACATCCTCATGTGAGGATAACGAAGCCAAAACCTGAAATAAGAAATATTTCGTTGTGAGGAAATTTCCTTTCTAAAGTTACTTACTAATAAAACTACAAGTTTAGTTGGCAAAGTACTTACAACTCCCACACATGAATGACAGTGATGTTAAGATATTTATCGCCCCGCCACAACCTCTCCTATATCTGAGACGGTTAAATACAGGGGTATGGACATCTGTTTCGTACCAAAAACTTCCTCATCCCATGGCAACTCGATAGAGCTGTATTTAATGGCGGATGCAACCTCTAACAAGCTAGCAAGGGGATCATCGGTTGGAAAAGGTCCCTTCTTGGTATTTTCTTTTTGTCGTTTCTTTTGTACTTTTTGCTGCACATAAAGAACAATGTATTGTGCAAAGTAGTAATCTATATAGATACATTGTTGAGGATATAAAAAAGAAACATTTAATTGTGAAAAGTAGTAATATATATAAGTGTCAACTATACCATAGGGGTTGGAGTTTGCCTAACTAGATGCAGGGGCCAGGCAATAAAGGTCTGATATGCTTGTTGTACAATAGCAACCTCCAATATCTGGATAGGCACAGGAGCATTCTCATCGAAAACCTTTTCCACTGATACCTTGACTGTGTCAGGTGAAAGAGGAATATTATGTACCGTGGTGGCCCCTATGAAAACCTTCCCCAAAGCCACCAACTTAGGGATGGTGTGCACTCCACATACAGCTGACATGGGATTTCATCCACCTGGCCACCATCTGGTGAACAACTACCCTTTGTGCTGATTTTATTAGCATTAGTCACAAAGTCTTGACTAGAAGCACCTGTCTGCGATGCATTTAACAATTCCTGCTTGTACAACTCCAACTCGATCCTCATTTCATCTTTCACCTTATTTGTGATTTCAACTGTGAGCCGTTGTGTTAGCTTTTCGATGTGCTCACTGCTAGGCTCACTTGATGAGAGTTCTTGGACTTTGATCCAAAAAATGACTGAATACCAACCCCTGCTCCAGCAGCACGAACCACGACCAGGGTGCTCTGGTCGTCCAATAGCAGTAGCAAGTATATCATCACGACCTTCTGGTGTAAAGGTCCCCTGAGTAGATTGCTCAACCAAAGAATCCTGCAGTTAACAAATATAGTGACAGAGAGCGTGAGTATGGAATCAAGAATTTGTATTGTAAATAAAAAATCAATTACAAAATTAAAACTTACAATCTTCTCAGATATAACGCGTGATTCTTCAGAGGTATATACCCCTGAGGGTTTAACACGGGCCTGCTTCCATTTATCATGACGTGTAGGCGGTGATGGAGGGTCTGCAATAGGATCATCACCATCTACAGCTCTGTCTTTCAACTTCTTCTTTATCATTTTTTCTTCAAGCAATTTATAACCCCCACGAGACAGAATGTGGGGGGTTACATTATGTGCTTGAATCTCCTTAGCCTTCCTCCTTACATCCTGTAGTGAATGAATAATAAATTACTACAAATCTATACAAAACTGAATGAGTAAAACAACTGAATTGCACTAACCTGCCAATGTTCTTGTTCACGAAGTTCCACAAATTGTTCCCAAGTCTCTTCATCAATGCCCTGATATTTGGTACAAGGATTCTGACCCTTCTTTGGGCCAAAAATATATGTGGTCGTTAGCAGGGACTTAAACTGACGCCACTTCACCGCAATCGAAGACAATAACTTCGATTCCAATGACGGTACATTGGTATGTCAAAATGAGCCTATATGAAAAACAAAGATAGAATCATTCATACATTAGAGTTAACATCAAATTCATAAAAAACTTGACAAAATATCATATAAGTGTTTTACCAAAACATCCTTCCACAGCACGGTCTTCTCAGCCTCAGTCACATGCTCCCAAGTCGGTGTTAAAATTGAAATTTTGTCTCGGGCCAATACACCGAGATAACTGCTAAGGAGATCGGAGTTTGGCCCAGTAGCCACCCCGCTATCAACATTAATGGTCAGTGGTACCTTCTCCCCATTGGCGCATTTCTGTGCAAGCCATCTCAGCCTAGTAGGTCCTCTAAACAGATCTTCTGGAGGATGACTCTGAATGATCCCCTGAAGGATCCCCTGAACATGGAGGCGGACCATGATCATCGGCCATATCTCTGTTGAAAAATGAAAAAAAAAACAAATATGAGTGACAATTATACACAAAGTAACCTTCAAAGTGAAACTTATAAAATAAGACTTAAAATTAACACAATAAAATATAATGCATAATTAAATGAATCTACCTTTAAACTTGTTCCCATATTCCCTCATTATGGTCTGTTCGAGTGGCATGCACATCATCGACAACATCATCCTCGACATTGTTAACCATTAGTGAAGAAAATGATCGAGTTTCACCGACATCAAGGTTCAACTGGTCATACTCCGGAAGAATTTCTTGTTTCTTCCCATGGAGAACGATAGACCAATTTTCGACACAGGGTCCTTCACCTAAAACACCTGTGAAGCTTGATGTGCCATGATAAATGGCTCGTCTTATATCCAATCTTCCGAAAGTCGACCAAGGTCATTCCTGATTCGTCGATTTTCACACCACCTCTTATTGTCAACCCATTTACACTTGAAAACAGGAACTGTAAACTTAGTGTAACCCACCTCCCAAATCTCTTCTATTACACCGTAGTACAACATTGTTCCTACAACTGGGCTTCCGTCCTTTGATGAAGAGAATTGCATGGACTCTGCCTCTAAAGTGACCCCACTATTTTGCACTGTACTTTTGTCATCCATAGACTTCGTGGAGAACATACAATTGTTGATTTCATATCCAGCGCAAGCTAATACATCAAACTTCGGTCCATGTGCCAACCAAGTCAATGTTTCAGATGCGGTAGGATCTTTCATGATTTCATTTTTAAACCAAGCCATAAAAGACCTGTTATGCTCGTTCAACACCCACTTCTCCGGGTTGTCTTGGGTTCTTGTCCTTCACTATTGCTTTGTGAGCAGTTATGTAAGGTAAAACCTCATCTGTGTTATTTAATATGTACAAATGTGCTGCAAGGATTTCTTCACGAGATTTGGTCACCATATGTACCCCACGTGAGCACCTACTTGCGGTTGGTTGGTTGTTCCAACATTTGGAAGGAAGTCCTACAGGTTTTGCTTTGGACAAGTACCCCGTACAAAACTCAATAGCTTCTTCTGCAATGTACCTCTCTACAATAGAAGCCTCGGGACGATACTGATTCTTCACATATCCTTTCAAAATCTTCATGTACCGCTCAACTGGATACATCCATCTAAGATAAACCGGTCCACACAATCTAACTTCTCTAACTACATGAACTAGCAAATGCACCATGATGTCAAAAAATGATGGAGGAAAAAACATCTCCAACTGACACAAGATAACGACAATTTCTTCTTCAGTTGGTCCAACTTCAAAGGATCAATGACTTTACTACAAATAGAATTGAAAAGAAACCACAATCGAGTAATAGTATGCCTAACATGTTTTGGCAAGATACCACGAATGGCCACAGGTAGTAATTGTTGCATAAGGACATGACAATCATGAGATTTTAGCCCAACTAGTTTCGTTTCCTTCACTACTACAAGGCTCTTGATATTTGAAGAGTATCCTTGTGGTACCTTCACACCTTTTAAACATTCACAGAAACTAATCTTCTCCTTTTGGACAAGGTGTGGCATGCTGGGGGCAGATATGTGCGGTCCCTCTCTTCTCCGGGGCCAACTTGTCTCGTATATTCATTTCAACCATGTCTAAACGAGCATTGACTCCATCCTTTGTCTTCCCTTTAATATTCAAAAGCGTTCCAATCAAGCTATCACAGACATTTTTCTCCACGTGCATGACATCTATACAGTGTCTAACATGTAACTTGCACCAGTATGGGAATCAAAGAAAATGGACCTCTTCTTCCATATCCCCGAGGCAACTGACTTGTCTTTCCGCTTACCAAATACGACATTAATGTCTTTCACCTTGTCGTAAATCTCCACACCTGTTAACGAGTCGGTTCTATCCCATCCTCCGGATATCCATTAAAAGCCTTCCTCATCTTCTATATGGGTGATGCCTTTTCAAGAATCTCCGATGACCAACATATACTGTCTTCCTTCCATATTTCAATTGCTGATGGAATGTGCCCTCTTCACACACAGGACAAGCTTTATGACCCTTAACACTATAACCCGACAAGTTCCCATATGCAGGAAAGTCATTGATGGTACAAAAGAGCATTGCATGCATCTTGAAAGATTCTTTGGCAAACCCATCATAGACTTCTACCCCCTCATCCCATAGCAATCTCAGATCTTCTATCAATGGACTGAGATAAACATCAATGTCATTTCTAGGCTGACGTGGACCAAGAGATCATCATAGACAACATCATATATTTGCGCTTCATGCACAACCCGGGAGGTAAATTGTAAACAACTAGCAAAACAGGCCACGAACTATGATTAGTACTTAAATTTCCAAATGGATTCATTCCATCTGACGCTAATCCAAGCCTAAGATTCCTCGGCTCGTTTCCAAATTCTGGAAACTCTACATCAAAGTCCTTCCACTGTAAAGAATCAGCGGGATGGCGAAGCATTCCATCACATATCCTCCCATCCGCATGCCATCTAAGGTTCTCAGCGTCATTTGGATTGGCAAACAGACGCTTAAACCTTGGAATAATTGCAAGATACCATACAACCTTTGCCGGGGGGACCCTGCTTGTGACCTCATCAATACTATCTTGATCATCGTCTTTCACCTTGTATCGGGATAACCCACACTTCGGACATTTCTTCAACCCTTCATAGTCTTTTCTGTATAAAATGCAATCATTAGGGCATGCATGGATCTTTTATACTCCATACCCACGGACACAATATCTTCTTCGCTCATAATTACGATTAGGTAGTGTGTTCCCTTCAGGAAGCATGTCAGTTAGCAACTGAAGCAACTCCGTGAAGCTTTTATCAGACCACCCATTCAATGCTTCAAATTCATCAATCTTAACACCGCTGACAATTGTGTGAAGTTGTTGACCCCGGAAACAACGGAGTCTCATCATCACTACACATATCTGTCATACAGATGTGCTTCTGCAAATCCTGTCCACACCGACATCGCGAATCATGTCTTCCACTCGATCCTCCATGCAGTCCTCCATGGTTGAATGAGAATACTCTGGCATTGGGACCTCATCATCATATGGCATATGTGTCACTTCACCATGCCAATAT